>WBNH01009327.1:0-600000 GCA_013401255.1 Urocolius indicus | reverse complement strand
ATGATTAAATGAATAAATATTTTCTCTACATTTAGTTTTACTTTATTAAAGGAGATTAATGTCTTTGAATGGTATTGGCCAGTGATGCAGTTGTAAAGAAGGGGAAATGTAAGTACATGAAATGCTGCAAAGAACGTGGGAGCTGTGGTCACTGTGAGAGCGATGGAGTTTTGCCTTGGACCCTGCTTGGAGAAAAAGAACCTCTCTCTGCTCTACCTGTTTCCCTGCAGCTTGTCTTTGCCTCTTTCCATCAGACTGAAACAGACTCCTAATGGTGCTGGGCATCTTTCTCTCTTCCAAATTTTCTCCACCAGTGCAGATCTCTTCTTCAGAGAAGGTCTCCCCACTGCCCACAGTGAAGTTCTTCTGCTTATTCAGGAAGTGAAACAAGTCTTTGTGTGGCTTGGATGCTTTTAGTTGGGTGGGTTTTTTTGGTTTGTTTGGTACTGGTTTATTTCTTTAGATTTCTTTTTGAAAATCTGTTGGAAGTTAACAACTTTAGGAAAGAGTCTCATCTCCAAAGATGAAACTACCAATGCTGCTATTTAGGAAGCGTGGAGAACTTCTCCATCACCTGGAGAAGCATCACCATAAGCAACACAAATAATGCTTCCTGAAAGCATGAACAAAAGCCTGGGGCATTAAGTAGCAGCACAGTAGCCATTTTCTTTCTGCTTCATCAAGTCACAAGCCATGCCTCAAACACAGTGGCTTGCTTAGTGGAGTGGAGAAGCACAAGCGTTTTGCAGCTGCGCTCTGAAGCCTGCAGAGATTCCTCGCCTGCTGCTGCTGTTCACTTGACTGCTCATGCCTGAGGCTGAAGCCACCACCGAGACGATCAACGTCCTGGTGCTGACCACCAGAATGGCCCAAATTGGTGAAGGTGGTTTTATTTACAACCTTCTAATCCTTAGGGAACAGGGACCTTTTCAAACGCTTGTCGTACCTTGTATAATTTTACCTTTGATTCACCATTTACTAACATTCATGGTACGAAGAAAACACAGAGTTTTCTCCAAGCCTTTCACTATGAGTCTTTGCAAAGAGATTTAATTCTTTCCAGTTAGTTTTTCTGTGCTGCTTGGTTTTATGTTTTTCTTTGTTATATTTCTAAGACATGCATCTTCTTTTTGTTTGCATGCTTTCATGCCGAAGTGCGCAGCACAAAGTACGTAACAAGAAATTCTGTATCTTAAGAAGCACAAAGGCATTTCATAAATGTGATTTGAGAACTTGACATTTAAATTTTAAAAGGTAGACACTGCTCAATTAAATATGTGATATTTGAGTTGCTGAGAACGCCAGAGAGTATTAGTAGAGCTGTGCTTTAAATGCTAGTGCTGAAGATGCTTTTGAAAAAAAAACCTGTGTGCTTTTATTTTTCCTTTTTCTCCTTTTAGTGTGACTCTTTGTGTGATTTTTTGAAGAGAGATTGACAGAGACAGCTTTGTGTGCTCTCAGACACACATAATACTCCAAAACTGTTTGAAATCCATACATCTGACACCATTGTGAGCTTTCAAAATGTGGCAGTGGGGATTAAAGTAGCACACTGAAGGGCATGGAGTCATCACTTAACTGAGTACGTGCTTCATGCAGATGTGAAGTTGAGTGCTATGGTAATATTTCCTGGGCTGGTGGCATTGATTGTAATCCCCTCTGTGCTGTTTCCTCTCCTTGCCTTTCTCTGCCACAGGACAGGCCTCGCAGGAGGAGAGCTGCATTGCCAAGCTGCATCTCTGGGCTGGTGGGTCCCACCTGTGGTGAGCCATGCAACTGTTGCTGTTGCCAGCCATCACCTGTGTGCCTGAATAGAGCAGCGGTGTGCTCAGCAGCTCAGCTCTCTGACAAGGCCCTGTCCTGTGTCAGCAGCCTTTTGACAACGCTCATATTGCTGACCAGTAAAATGAGACATGGATGTCTTATTCCTGCCTTCACAACTAATAATACTAATGAGAGGAGAATGCAGCGGGGACAGTGTCCAGCCATAGCTATCTCACCCCCATGCCCACTATTCATTGTGATAAGGCTCCTTTGGATGTGATAAATGGCACTTTTACAGTAGCTGGTACAAAATCTAAAAATGATTGGAATTATGAAGTTATTCTGGAGGTGCTTTTTGTGATACTGAGATGTTAAAGTCACCTATCACTGTCCTATATGACCTGTATGTTACCTTGCATCCCCTGTGTGTTCATATCCACGGTACCTTTTGACTTGCACTAAGATCATAAAGATTTGGGAAAGTACAGTCCTTTTTTTTCCAGTGTTGGTACAGTATCTAAAAGAGCAAAGTCTTGTTTCATGAGTGGGGCTCCTAAGTGCAATACTAATAGAAAACCTAATAAGTAAAATGTTGCTTTTCGTAAAGATAAATGCAACTTTCAGCATCTATCATGAACACTTAGCTTGGAAAGAAGTTGAATTGTTTTCATTAGAAGATGTAAAGGTACCAAATAACCGAGTGGTAATAATCTTTCCTTCTGACTGATAATCTCCATCTCAAAATATTTCATAAATATTAAAGGATATCCTTTAGCAGTAGTGTGGAGCTGTGCATCCAGAGAGATACCTGGTGTGCAATACTCTCAGGATTCAAACATGGAATGAACAGGGTCAAGTGAAAATGCCAAAGCAGGAACATTTCTCTATAGTTGCTTCGAACAAATGATTTAAACTTTCCTGTTTTATTGGAATCCAGCTTGGTGATTTCCCATGACATCTCTTCTCTTGTAAACAACTGGTTGTAGAAAACTGCACCTCGAAAGCTCATCCAGTTCAACCCCCCCCCGCCAGAGCAGGGCCACCTAGGGTAGGTCACACAGGAACTCATCCAGGTGGATTTGAATGTCTCTAGAGAAGGAGACTCCACAACCCATCTGGGCAGCCCATTCCAGTGCTCTCTCATCTGAACATGGAAGAAGTTATTCCTTATGTCTCTTTGGAACCTCTTCTGTTCCATCTTGTACCCGTTGCCCCTTGTCCTATCATTGGCCATCACTGAGAACAGCCTGGCTCCATCCTCCTGATGCTCACCTTTTATGGATTTATAAACATTAATGAGGTCACCCCTCAGTCTCCTCCAAGCTAAACAGACTGATATAAATGACTCTAATTATTATCTCCTGGTGGAACCCAGCAAAACCATTAAGGTTTAGTAAAGACACTGCTGAGGAGCAAAAGATTACGTGTAGATCCTGAGTAACCATGAGTGACAAATGCTAGTTTCTGTGCAAGCTGGTGAAGATGCCTTCCCCACTCAGCTCTGTCAGGAGAGCATTTTATCAGTCACAGGACAGTAAGGTGCTGAATAGCTGGGGGGCAGCTGATGGTGGATGGGGCTGCCTGTGTGCTTCAGTGATGTCAAACTCTGTCTGGAAACCTTCAGGCAAATGGCAATTTGTGATTGAGTAGGAATAAGTATAAACTGTCTTTTTATACAGATCTTGTAATTCAAGATATTTGGTTTTAAGATTTAGAGAAGTTGGAAGAAAAAAATTCTTACTGAAGTTATTTAAGCTTGCTTGAATTGCAGCTTCAACATGTGTTATCTTCCATAGTGTATCAGCACTTTCCCAGTCTCACAGCAAAGCTCTTTTGGCTGTAAAACTGCACATTTGCCTAACGTTTGTTAATCCCTACTTGTATGCTGTCCAGTACAGATATCTAAGGAGAAGTGATGAGAAGAAACTTGGCTCTCATGGATAAAACTTTGATTGGAAAATAATCACAGCCCTGCCATAAATAATCCATGTTTCATCACTCATGTTTCAGTCATGTTTCAGTCATGTTTCAGTCATGTTTCAGTCTGTGTGTGTCCCAAAGCATGTCTGTGCCAGTCGGACGCCTCAGCCACACCAGTGACATGGTGCCCATTGCACATCTCCTGCTGTGCTTTGTAGGGACACGAATTCTGCAAAGAGACCACTACCACAATTGGAGGGAAAGATTTTGTTAGGAATGTGAAAACAGAATTTAAAGAGAGTCAACTATGACTATTTGCATTGAAATAGTATAAGTATATTCTGTTAAATCCATGTTACCATTTTTCCAAAGCATCACCTAGAAATGAGACTATTTTTTTGCTCTAGTCTGCTCTAGATATACAAGAAGGTAGAGGCAAGTACATCCAAATCTCTGATAGGTTGGGTTTTTTTAAATACAGTAGGATATTTCTGAAACCAAACCAAATGTCCTTCCTTTCTGAGCTATAAATAAGATGATGCTACACAGCAAGGCGTATGAATGCTTCATTTCTAAATAAATCCTGAATAGTATTTGTGTAGTGATAAGAAAACCTTACTGCTGTATTCAACATGAGTTACCTGTCTCTTGCTCTCTCAGCTCCATGGCCTCCCAGCCTTAATCCTAGTTAAATAAACAAAATTATCAGCTATTGCCACTGGGGAGTTCACACACACTGTTCTGCTCCTGAGGTGTTAACGAGCCATCCACAGGGATGTTCCTGCAAAATGGATGGCAACACTCACTGATACACAAGCATTTGCAGGCAAGAGCAAAATGGTTATCAGTGCTAAAAGAACATTTTCTGAGGGCTAAAGGTTTGCTTAAAGAAATTTTCAGCCCTTGGTGATTCACTGGAATAATGTGCAACGTATTCCTGGTAAGAAGTGCTCTAAGACTGATATGCAGCTATACCTGTTTTAGCTGAGCTTTTTAAGGTTTTGAAGTGCATGAGGGGTATATTCTTTCCAAGGAGAAGTATTTCTATCCCCCCAAAGCTGAATGGGTAAAAGTGCCATAGCCTCTCCTCAATATGGCAGATCCGCAGTCATGGTGCAGATGGAATTGGAGCCTGTTTTCTGACTGTCACTCTTGTTTTACCGTTATTAGTACTGTAAGTGTCCAATAGCTTTCATATTTTCTCTTTTGATGATACAATTCAGGTCTTTGTTCCTCTTGAGAAAAGCAGTCTGCAGAGAAATCCCATGCATAGACCTATGTGTCTTTTGTGTTGTACAGAAATCCTCGTACAGGATGTTTAAGACCTGGTCTTGAGTATAAAGTGGAGTTTGTACCCTTGAAGCTGAGTTATTAACAGCCTGAGATTTCAAGGATCTTAGTGAAATATTGGCTATGTACCAATGCTCTGGGATTGTGGCATGTCCTAGAAAGGGCAGATTCAGTGGTGATCTTACACTAAGGTTCAGCGTAGCTCTCTTTTTAATTAATGGAACAGTCTTGATTGAATCACCAAACAACCAGAAAAACAAGTGTGTAATCGTGAATTACAGCAATCTATGAAAATGCAGGTTTGCTCTTTTAAAGGTGGATTCCATGTGGTTTAGGTTAGTGAGCTTCTGAGTTACGTTGTTTAACTTGGGAAATTTGGATAAAAACCCAATTTAGCTTACTTAGGAGAAGAAATATCCTTGGCTGGGGAGTTCTTGGCTGTGGTAGTTTTCAGTATCCAGTTTCTTGGTTGTTTTTTGGAATTAAAATGAACGTCCAGAAGCATAGTTTAGGGACAGACTGAGGTATACTCCCACTGCCTTTGAGTCTGAGTTGTGGAGTCTCCTTCCTTGGAGGTCTTCAAGACCTGCCTGGACATGTTCCTATGCCACCTGATCTAGGTCACCCTGCTTCTGCAGGGGGGATTGGATTAAATGATCTCTAAAGGTCCCTTCCAACCCTACCATTCTACCATTTTATGATTCATTCCATCATGATAACACCTGTTAAAAAATACAGTAGTTTTTCCTCATTTTTTTCCTCAAAGGAATCCTAAAACAAGTGTCAGTATAACTTGCAAACACTAACATCATAATCTGGGTTGGTGGGATTCTGCTGTGTGTGCAATAGTCAGTATCTATGGTGAAGAGCAGACAGAAAGGTGAGCAGCTGGGGTTAGGTCCTTTCCAGCAGACTGTGAATCTGCCACAGTTTGGCCTTAAATAGGGGCTTTTTGGGTCTCAATTATTTTCATTTCTTGCAAGTAAGTTCTATGCAGTCCTAGTTCTAGGACAGTATTAAACATTGTGCTTTATTACAACTGGTAAATAATTAGATTTCTTCTTTTAAAAGAAGAGGTCAGAGGAAAGGAGACCTTTTTTGCTGTGTTCAAATACAGAGAAAAGCATTACCAGCTCAGTGAGTTTTATGAGGAATTTAGTGATGGAAGGTTCTGGCAGTTGAGAGGAACTGTACTGATTACGGGTCAGACTTGCATTGCATCCCAAACACTTTTTTTCCCCGTTTTGAAATGCATCCAATATTGATAATGCCATTACTGAAATTACCCAAAGATTTTTTGTTGCTGTTGTCACTACTCTGAGTTAACCTTCTTCCTCCAAGATTAATGAAATTTGTGTGTGTGTGGAGAAATCTAGATGAGAAACTGCTGTAGTTGTGAATGTTTAGTATAAATGGCTTGAAAATTATGTTTGCTAATGAAGTGGCAGAAGCAGAGCAGTTGCATTAGGTAGGGTCATAACAGCGAGGGAAAAGGCAGTCGCATTCATCTCAGAAATAACAGTAGCAATTTGCATGTTTTTACCACGTTTAAAGAAAACAAAACCCAGTTCAGGTAAACTAAAGCAGGGTTCTTGGATGGTTACCAGCTTCTGGGGACAAACAGAAGAAACTAGAGTGTGTTGGGATGGCTGATAGAGCCGTGACGGCAGATCTCAGCCTGCCATGGGCTGTTACTGAAAGTCAGACTCGATTCTTCCCATTAAAGAACAAAGCCAACATGGACTACTTTTCTGCAGTATATTTTTGGTAAAAAACATAATCTAAATTAGGAAATTTAGCAATTTCATAAGGAAAGCTGATTATTAGCTAACCTAGTTAATCCAGTTTTTCTCTGTTCTGCTGGCTCTGGGAGTAAGCCCTGAGCTGCAGTCTGACAGTTCTTTCCCTTTTTCTTTCTTTGTGTTTAAATTCACCTCAGACAACACTGGTTTTGTAGGACAGAGTATCATCTTTTCCTTTATATCTACTTGTTTTTAACAGTGGCAAAGTCTTTCTTTATAGCCATGGGCTGTTGCTACTGGGATAAATGTGCAAGTTGTTGGTAGGTGAGTGTCAGGAGGAAGAGGAGGATGCTGATTGTGTCTCGGTGTGTGTTTCATCAGTCAGTGATGGAATGACATTTTCAGAACTGCTGCAGAGATTTGGGGCTGCTTGGTTTTAACTGAAAGAGGAGAATTTATTTTGGAGTGGCTTTCACATTGTCCTTCAAAGTGGTGTGTTGCAATAACCCTAGGCACTGGGGTGCTTTGGGAACTGAGGGTGCTGCTGGTATAGAAATTCACTCCTGCTTTGGTTAGTGCCTATCAGGTCAGCTTTTTTTGTGTGACGTATGCACTGATTTTGCTTTTCTGTTGTAAGAACCAAACACCTTCACTGTGGAGGAGACAGCATTAGACTTCTGCTAGTATGTACTAGTTCAACTTAGAGTTAGTTTTTGACTCTTTCTAGGTCCTAGGAGAACATAAAACCCTTGAAGATGGTGAGCATTCCCTTTGTTAAAGGGATGAGATTTGTCCTTGGTTGCAAGCCATCATCATTGACAAGTTAATTGTGGCATCTCTTTGCCACTATAGTCAAAGTGGTGATGCTTCTGCAATGTTTCAGAGGAACTTTTGTTATAGGCAACACTGAATATGAGCTTATTGTTAAGACACTGATATCTTTGGGGCAGTATTTCAGTTGGGGAAACTAATGTTTTCTTTACACTGTATTTTTTACATGCTGCAAGAGTCAGGAGAGTGGCAAATGGTGGGAGGAGAAGTAGGATTATTTAACTGTCACTTACATAACAAAAGCATTTGAAAGCTGTGCTCAGGTCTGTTCATATTTTGATGATGCTTGGTTTCCTTTTGGTTGATATTGAAAGTGATTTCTTCTTTGAAAGCCTAATCACTTGATATTGCTAATTTAATTTTTTTGCACTTGAAAATGATGTAATTAGAAGAAACCCTTTACTGGTTTTTTTAGGTATCAGTTACTGCCTTGATTAAAAGCATTTAAATGCCCATGTATTTGAAAGGAGGTAGTGAGTTTTCTACTTGTAATTGAAAACTTCTTTGAGCAAATTACAAATGCCATGATAAAACTTACCAGGCTGTAAACAAACGTTGTACAATCTCTGTTAGTTTTCTGCCATCTGATGAAACCCAGTTACCCCCAGACAGCTCTTTACAACAGTGGTATTCTTGGCAATATGGAAAATGGACATTTCTAAGAAGGACTTCTACGGCTGGTAGAGCTGCCAGGGGAAGGAAGAAAGGAAGCAGTGGAGGTGGTAGTGCTCATGTCATGGGCTCTGCCACCCTGATGGAGGAGCCACGAGCTGTTCTCCAGAGGCTTCTGTCTCTGCGTGGAACAACAAGAGACCTTATTCTTGTGGGTGATGGGGTCCTGGGCTTCCCTCTGCCATGCCCATAGATCAGTTGCCTCCTGCTGGCACTGTAGATGCCTCCACGCTGACTTTAGGAAAATCATCATTGTAAACTGCTTGAATATTTGTAATAATTATTCAGATTATGTTGAACTACCTTTGTTCCAGCACTCAGAAAGCAAACAGGAGTTTGTGCAGCTCCACAGAGTAAGGGAGCACTAACCTGAGCTACTCTCCAGCACTCCTATACCAGTATGCTCTCCCTTATTTAACGTTTCTTTTACATACAGTCCCCACTGTGAACTCACTTTGTGATGACAGCCAATTATCTGAGCTGGGTTTATATGACTGAGCCACACACATCCCATTTAAAGGAAATGTATTGCTATCGTGTCTGCTTACAGAGCCTGATTCATCAAAGCACTTAGCATATGCTTCAGAAGCCTTGTTGGAGGAAAACCTGTAATGACCAAGTATTTGTTTTGCACATGCAGGAAAAGTGTGATCCCAGAACTGGAGAACTGGGAGACAAAGCTTCCTTTAAAGAGATGTCTATATTAAGTAGTGCAGAATTAAGATGAGTGATGACAATGTAAAAGTGTTGTCAGAAGCTTTCCCCTGAGAAGTAACGGCGCCTGTTAGTCATGCAGTTTATCCTGAAGATACACCCAAAACTATTTGCAGGATTATTTAGACTATAACAAAAAGCTTTTTCCTTTACTCTTGGAGCTACTGTCAAATTTATCATAAAACTGTTTGATACAAAACTGTTTCACTTGCAGTTAAATATGAGAAAGACTTCTCATTCTAACGTGCTTATTAACCAGGGAGAAAAAAATGAGGATACAGTGCTTTTATTTGCATGAAAATAGTAGAACTTGCTGGAGATGCACAAGGGTGGTTTTTTTCTCCCCTTGGGTGCACATTGTCAGTTGCTCCTGGGACTACAAAATTTTATTGCATGAAGACATAGTCCATTCTACCCAGATGAACATTGTGCAGTTGTTCTACCTTTCCTAAAATAAGGGGACTGGAAATAGAAAAGCTAAACAATGCACGTTTTCCTGACCATTTCTATGTGGTTTCTATATGCTTAAGAATTGTAACGCCAAGGGTCAGGGACCACTGTTTCTGTGTTAATATAGGTTCTGTGGTTTCAGCAGCATGCACAAAAAACAGCACAGGGCCAAAGCTGTCATTGCAAGCCATGTGTCCTGTCTTGGATGGAGAGAGCAGAGCAGTGGATTTCATGCTCACTTGCGCCAAGGAGACAGTTGTTTATACAACCAAGTAGGTTTGGAGTGTTGTTTGTCAAAGGCTTTAAAGCTTATTTGTATCAACTGCCGCAAATCGGAGTTCTTGGGGAAAGCCAAAATCTATTTATAGGATGCTTATCGGCATGTCACGTGTTTTCCAGTTTCCTTGATGTCAGGGTGAGCACACCCCCAATGTGAAATAAGGAAAGGAATGCTTTTCTTGCTGCGACTGTGAGCACAGACAACGGGAGCAGGACTTCCTTTGCTGCTTTCAGGTCTTCGCACTCACATCAGTGTGTGATTGCAGTTTAGCAAGGGAATTGATTTTGTTTGGCTTTAGGAAATAGAAGGCTTAGAAATACCTCCAAGAAACGAACGGGCAATCAACAGGCAAAACACCAAAGGAAAGGCTGAAAAAAGCCGTATTTCAGTGTTTTTTATTCTTGGGTATGTGGCAGTGTTCTTTAAAATTCCTGTCACCCAGAGCAAGTTGATTGGCTTGCTTTTAATTTTCCTTCAAATAGCAAGTTCTCAGCTTGAAAAGCAAACTTGAGTGGGCTCTGCACTTCCCAAATCGCTCTTTCCCAAGTTGCTCTTGCCACTGATTAACGGATATAACAGAAAGAAATGCCGTCGCGTTACAAAACGACCACGGGCTGACTCATCATGTCACTTGTATCTAAGGGAAAATAAGATGCAAACTAAGAACAAAAGCACTAATGTTGGAAATGATGGCTGGGAAATACATACCATGGCTTATTGTGTTTGAAAAGCTTTCTAGAAATGCAGAGATGAGTGATGTGGGCAGTGACACTTTGAAAGACTGGGATGGGAGGGCACACACAGCTCAGTCAGATTTCTTCATAATTCAACTGGATTTGTTTGGTTTTTAGTGTAGTTTGATGTGTCTGTTCCGATTTCTTTGTATATGTACATGAGGAGCTTAATTAAAAGCTCTGGAGACTGTTTACATGTGGAATAAATTTTATTTCTTAAGCAGGAGGATGAATTGAACAAAAAAATTCTGATGAGCATTTTGAGCAAACAGCACCACAAGAGAGACTTGGAGGAAATCTGATGTGTTTTAGAAACAATAGCTATTAATTGATATCTGTTGCAAACATTTCTGGTTACTTGTTCCTTGGAAATAGTTGATATCAGTGGAAATTATCTACTTTTGGATATACTTTTATATTGAAACACATTTTTACAAATTTTGCAAATGTTTTTCTTTTATGTCTGTTTTTTTAAGCTCTAGGTTGGAGTCCTGTGACAGAGGATGAACTGTACTGTCTACAATATACTCCATTAGAAATGTAGGAAATGCTTTTGTTGATTTTTTTTTTTCTTTTAGTGTGCCTGTCTTCAGTTAGAAGTGTGGGGTTTTTTTCCTGGTAAGTGGTCCTACTCTGGCAAAGGGGTTGGATTAGATGATCCTTCAAGTTCTCCTCCAACCCTGAAGATTCTGTGATTCTGTGAATGAAGCATCAGTTTCATCAGTTGAATACAGTTATCTTTGGATAGGCAACCAAAGACCAATGAGAGGACATTAAATTGTCAGGGGTGGTGTGAAACGTGAAAACAGCAGTAGCGGATCTAACGCAAAGCACTACAGTTCAAGGAGCCTCAAGCCTGAGCTCCATGTGCTCTGTGGGGTGAGATGAAGTCCCAGGACAAACTGTTGGGATGAACCTTTATGATGCTACGTTACCTGTAGCATCAGAAGCATTTGTACACCAAAGGGTCCCCTGCACTAGGGACCTCACGGAGCTGAAAACCACATGTGCTTTTTTTCCCTTAGGGTCAGTGCAGTTGGACTGTTTCCCTGGCTCTTTTTGCTGTGCAGCCATGTGTTGGCAAGGAGCATCAGGGAGCTTGCGGGGCCGGGCAGGGAACAAGGGATGGGAAGTGGCAGAGAACTCCAAATAGCATTTGGCAAAGCCTGATGAAGCTGTGGAGCTTCACAAAGCGCACCTTGCACAATCTTAGCAGTTAGTTAGTTTTTATTGGGAAAGAGCTAAGCCAGGAAAAATTCCACTAAGCAGCAATTAAAAATGCTTATACAGTTTTATTGCATTGATGTATTTATTTCTCTACTCTTTCTGCAACTATATTTACTTATTCCTAACTAGAATCAAAGCAGTTACGACTTTGAAGTGGTTTGAAGTGCTGCTCAAAGCACCCACAATTATGGATTTCTGTCCATGTCAGTTTGTTTACTTACACCCAACCCAACCAAGTATTTATGTCTGGTGTGGTTGCGTTTTCAGTGCCTTACTCTCTTTCTGCAAGAAAGTTGCTTCATAGTTATTCTTGCTTCTTGAAAATCGTGTGTGAAATCACTCTGAAATAGTTCAAGGCTAGGCAGCCTGCACCACTACAATGTCTTTGGTTAGGACCACATGTTAACCTATAATCAGTTTAAGTACGCTTTATAATCTATTTACAGTTCCATTCCTTTTTCTATGACATGTTTCTTGGAAGAAGAAATTACGTTTGACAGTGCACTTCATGTTTGAGAGCTGAAATCTAATTTATCTAATCCTAGAAAGCCGACCCCAGTGTTTCTATTAATGAAAACCCTCCTGTCATCCTGTTGTCCACGTTATGCAGCAGGAATGTGCAGCACGTGTCGGTCAGTTAAAGCATCAACAACCTAGGAAGACAGATATAGACAAATCACGTGGCCTCTTGCTAGTCTGATCTTTCTCTACACAGCATTGCAATCTATTTCCAAATATTTTCACGTTTTTCTGAGTATGTTTAAAGACAGAACCGTTTGTACTTCTGGAGCTGTATGACTGTTGTTTCAGTGAGGTAAGAGATGACTTAACCCAAATGAAAGATGAAGATATGTTATCTGCAGCACTATCCATGTGGTCTTTTTGCTTTTTTTTTCCTCATAAACTGCAGGCCAACAGGCACGGCATAGAGAGTGTTTGCAAATGTGTGTGCTTTGTTTAGAAGCCAAGGAGCAGAATAGTTATTTTTTCGGGATCTGGGCCTATTGCAATTTCCCAGTAGTAGCTAAATCAGACAGTGCCCTTAATATTTGTTTGTTTTTCCTACAGTGAAGTAGGGATAGGGTGGGTATTGTAAATTTGGAGTGAAGCATTGAGATGTAGAAGCAGTGTTTGTGCTGTGTTTTACTGAAGCATTTCTTCTGCATTACACTTAATTGAAGATATTAAGTCACAGAATCGCCGAATCTTTCAAATTGAGAGTTTCTTCAGTTTTATGAATCTTATTTAAGAAAAAAAAATAAGCTGTAATTTATTATTTTCTACAACAACTGGAAATTAGGGAAAAGAGTACTTGTATCTGTAAGTAAATCTTTTAGGTCAGAATAGTAAAATGTTCTAAATTGATGACCTGCAGTAGAGCTTAACCTCAATTAGCAGCCAGGAATTTATGTAACCTCATCTGTTTCCATAAATCTGGGAGGAAAATCCTTACAACCTCGTCACATTTGACACACATGCTATTTCATTTTCATTCCTTAACCTGGAATATTTCAACTAATTGTGCATCTCTGAATCATCAGTTATTTTTTCTTGGAGAGAGCGAGATTGTTGTTAACTGACAAAGCCCAGGAACTATGAAACAGGAAAGCCAAAGGTTTTTAAAGGTATGCAGAAGACAGCTATGGCTCTGAATAATCTTTCTTGCTATGTACACATCTGATAATTGAAGAAAGATAAGCATCTGCTGCCACTGAGTCACTGTTGTGGGTCTGCATGACTCCTTGGCTGTCCGTTCTTGATTGTTTCGCATCAAATACAGAATCTTGGAAATGGAACCTGCGGATAAGCAGCTTCTTAAGGCATCACCTGACTCAGAAACACTGGAGTTAATGCTGTTCTAGTTCCATCCTCTGACTCTGAGGATTTGCAGCAGCTGAAGATAAGTAAATGGTGCCGTGGTACTTGCTGTGGCACTGTCGGAATGAACTTTGCATAAAGTTTATATATCACTTGATAAAGAATGTAAAATGTCCTGATAGTATGTCTTTCTTAATTGCACTTTGCCTGTTAGTTAATATAATTTCCCAATAAGGAGCTCACACTGGGAGGATGGGTTTTCCTAAAAAGAGACTGAGCTCAAATGAATTTTTTGGAAAGGAAGTTGGGTGAGACTGGAGATCAGTTAGCAGCAGAACAGAAAACTCTTGAAATCATCAACCTGTGAAGGTGCTGCACACAGTATTGTTGCTATTCATTTTCCTCTCCACCTCCAGCTTATTTGATCCTCTATCTTGAGCCTCCTCTCCTTTGCAGAGGTCTCTGTACAGGTATAGAGCAAGTTTCTCCAAGCCCTTTGAATGTTTCTTCAATTTCTGTGAGCAAGTTTCTTCAGTTTCTGTGAATGACACCCTTCCTTGTCAGTGAAGAAGACTTCTCTCTCTTCAAATACCCATGATGGCAATTTCCAGATAATCTCTGACCGAGGATGCTGTTAATTAAACAAGGGCTCTCTGCTCGTGAAAGGGTGTGCAACCAAATGCTAATTACGCAGAAAATAACAGCAATGGAGGAGGCTGAGTATAGAACATGTCATAACGTTGTATGCCATGTGCTGAAATCCGAAAACACGATTCCGTTGTCAAGAAGTGGGTGGAGTCTGAAGGACAACATGTGAAGACTTCATTTACAGAGAGAGAGAGAGGATGAAACAGTAGTTTGTTCTGGAACTGATACCAGCTCTCTGCTTTTGATTAGCCATCACAGACTGTGGAAAACGCAGCTGCTTGATTCCCCTCAAACATACATGCTGTTAAATCGCAAGCAGCAGAATTTCTCTCGGTGCATTTATCATTTGTGTGTTCTAGAAGCAAAAGGAATGCAAAACATCAGTAGTTTCAACACAGCTCTGATTTCATCCTTGAGTTTTCTTCTGCTAGTTTTTTGGAATGTGCTCCTGGAGCTTTGCAGCTCAATTGTCTTTAATTGTATCTAGAAATCTAGTTGTTCAAGTACTAATAGGTTGAATAAGAGCTTCTTTGTTTTCTTAATTTCATTTCAAAACACTGTGTTTTCCTTACTGAATTTTCATTGTAGTGGTTAGTGGTTTAATGAAAAAATCTTACCTAAGATTTACAAGCAAGCTAAGATTTTATAATGGAAGTTTGGATGAGCAGCTGAGCTACAGCTTTAGATAATATGAATACTTACAAATCGGCTTCGTTTTGTTTCTGAGCCTCTACACTAGCTGCAAGAATTCTGCTCATCAAAAATATTTAACAGAAATCAGAGCATGACTAATACTTGGTGGGAAAGACTTATGCAAAGGAGAATGGCCAGGGGAACTCAGACCTGCAACAAAACATTTCAAAGAATAAAATCCGAAGCTGTTTGTGTATCAACTAACCTTTTCCCCTAAGGAACGGTATTATGGCTGCAGTGTAAAAAGAGAAGCACAGCCTTTCTGATAAACATCAGTGACCAAAATATTGTACGTATTGGAGACATCCACAGGGAATGTATTTTTTTGGATCGAATTATCTTACTCATGCAAGCTGCTTTCTTCCAAATAAACAACATGAGGCAGGCTGGAAGTGGGTTATTAAAGCATTGTGGAATTAAAGCAAATTCTTGGCAATACAAACAATTATTTCAATTTTATATGTTCTTAATTTCACCTGAAGACTGCTAGCACAAATATATGTAAACCAGGCCTTGTGAACATCTGGGTTGTCAAGATTTAGTCCCTAGCAGCAATTATTCAAGATTTAATGTAAGTATCAGAATAGCATTTCCATCTGAACGAGATCAAGAAGTGGGGAGTTGAAGTCATTCTGCTGCACTTAGACACAAGCACTTGGCATCATGCAAAATCAGTTTCTTAGTAGTCACAAGCAGCAGAGATTCTGCAGGTAAATATCTTTTATTACAGAGATGTCAGGCATACTTCATGCATTGTAAAGAAGTGAAATGTAAGGAGAGGAAGTAATGGTTCTACAAGTTATCCAGTGTCAGGCTTTGTATCCAACATCATGGCTTCTTTTGACTTGGAGGTAAGAGATTATAACACAGAAATAGATGGCCACTACATCATGAGACTGAGGAATTCTAGCAACAGAAATTAAATGGAAGTTACTCTAGGCAGCATTAGCAATAAAGAACCTTCATTAATCTATAAGAAATATTTTCAGTTTGAGATTTGAAGATTTTCCACTGGAAAACTGTACTGCCTTAATTTTGTGTCAGTGGTTGCAAGCCACATGGACTGCAGGCTTCATAGCCTAATTGTATTTGGCAAAATCATAATTCATTTGGAAATCAAGGAAAAGCCTGGTTTTCGAGAGGCAGCTTTCTGATACAATACTAAAGGTAGTATTTAGGCACAACCAGAAAAGTAGCTGTTTTTCTTAAACAGTCACACAGACAGAACTGCCAATGGAAGGAAAGGGCTTTGTGTTTGTTTTTTTTGTTTCATATGTAAGGCCAATTCCACTAAAAAAGAAACCCCAAACAATGTAAACACTTGAACTTAGCTCTAATAAATGCCTTAAACACAGCAGCTGCTGAGTTTATTTGGTTCTATATTGGGGTAGAGGTCTAGGGGCTTGAAGTTTGTCTTATAGCAGCTGCTGCTAAATCAGCAGCACTTGGGTAAATTGGCTAAGTAAGGTAAAGTTCTATATAGTAAGCCCGTTTCTGGGGCTTTATCTAGGTCTGTGTAAACTCAAGGATTATGTTACAAAACAGTGCCCATGCAGTTGGGTTTGTTGCTTGATTTTGATATCAATATATACAGAAAGTTTGGACTTCACTTTGCTGTTGTTTTGGCTGAATGTGTGTGTGTGTGCTTATGCTGTCATTTCCTTGGAAAGAACTAGTTTAATCTGTTTGCCATATTTTCAAGACTTTGTTTTAGCTACAGTATTCTTGCTATATCCTTTACTCTCACCTGCTGGGAATTGCAGAATGTACTACTCCACAGTGAGTCTTCACAAGTTGTTGCACTTCGTATAAACGGGGAAGTGGATGTACCCACGCCTTCATATAACACTTGTCTGAAAGGAGTTAATATGCCTCTGTAGGCAGGGTAAAGGAGCCTGGAGTTATGTTTGCTGACAGCTATGGGCTTATAAAAATTCACCCTTGGGCCTCCACAGCTATCAGCCCAATAACTCACCTAAAACCATGGCTCATCCAAAACTGTATGGGAGGTTCTGCTGCTTCAAGACAGATGCACTTTTAGAGGTTTTGCCAGAAACAGAACCATGGAAGCAAAACGATTCTTTTACCAGCAGAAGTTTATTTCTCTTGGTGAAATGGCTTTATTGACAAAATAACTTATTGCTTGTATAAAGTTCAAAGGCTGGACTTGATGATCTTAAAGGTCTCTTCCAGCTGAAATGATTCTGTGATTCTATGAAGCTATGTCTGCTGTTGCCTACCAGCGAGGCTCAGAAACAAGCAGAAACTTTTGTGTAGGGAAGAGCCGCCTGTGACTGTGGAGTGACAGGAATTGAGAATTACAGTCTTCAAAATACAAAATAGGAGCTTTTGATTTATTGTTGGTGTCAGTTAAATGAGGAGGACGGTCCTGCAATCCACACTAATGGAGTTGAGATACTGAAATTAAATTTAGGAGTGAAAAATGCTCTGACCTTAGTTAAATTTAGTGGCTCATCCACTCAGTGTTAATTGTACACTAGCAATTCCTTCATCTGGACTGGACTTAAAATATGTACTTTAGTGATCAGATTAAATGAAATTTTAACGATCAACTGGGGTTAGACAAAATACTAATTAAACCCAGGGAAGTCTATTAATGTAATTAGCCGCAGGGAAAAACAATTCAAGAACTGGAAACAAATTATTTGTAGCATCCTGTCATTTCCTAAGTAAAATGTTAGAATCTGGAGAGAAGAGAGGAAAAAATGGAAGTCTTTGTTCAGAGATGAGAAGAGCTGGATGTATTTTATATGATTTATACCTTCTGAGCAGACTTCAGTTGACTCCCGACTTCTGGCACCAACGTGAGGTGACACTGCAGATTGTAAAGTGCACAAGAAGGAACCTGCATATCATGTCACCAGGCTCATTAACCAGCAAAGGAGTATAGAAGTTGAATGGACATGAAAACAGAAGTCCTCAGAAAAGATTTGGGTTTATGTTGAACTTTTCTCCTTTGTGGTTTTACACTCAAAAACAGGCTCTGTTGAGTACAGGGAGAACAGGGAAATCCTACTTTTTCTGGGCCTTTGCTATGAGTGGTGATTGCATTTTCTTTCCTTGTAAGACTCTTCAAAAGCAAATTTTTGGACAATGCTTTTAACATTCATGGTTGGGCATGTTTGATTTATGAGACTAAGAATGTGAAAGGTGGGAGTAACTTGGTTTCCATGCATTTCTGGCAGTTTTCGCCAAGGTTTCACAGGTTGTTAGCATGAGCTCAGTTTATTCAGTACTGTGGTGCAGGAAATGTTATTGGAATAGTGTTCTCTACAGAGTGCCCCTTGAAATCTCCCTTAACCTTCAATTCAAGCATAAAGATGGCAAATGCAGCAATGATGACAATCTGGCCTAACATTGAAAGGCAACTACATAAGCTTCCTGCAAATAACAGAGATAGTTGCTGCAGTGCAAGCAATTAGTAATACCAAGCTTTCACTCACTTCTGAATTGCTGTGATCTGAAGAATTTTAGTTATGTCAGCCACTGAGGCAAAAACTGGCCACTTGAGATGTGTATTTACTTTGCCATCATTTTTTTTTATTCTATGTTTTAGAGAATGTTTAGCTTTCAACTTCCTGCTGAAGTTGAGAAGAAAATGTTGGGTTTCTTATTTATTATGACTTTGGAAGCATGGCAGAGGATGAATCATTTCTCTTTTTGGCTTCCAGTAGTCTAACACAGGCTCTTTGTCATAAAAAACCTATTGTCTAATATTGTCTAATAACCTTCAGATGTCTCAGGCAGCACCAATGGCAATGCTTGTGTACATGTTACAAAGCTGAAGTTTCAACATCTATATTTTAACTTCATTTTTGTTCCACAGTTCACAAATTTAAGGTCCTGCATCTTGTGACTTGGCAGATGTTTCGTTCTGTAGAATTGATACTGCTGTAAAGGTGTTCACGTACAATCTTTAAACCTCTTTGAGGTGTTTTTCTGTCTCTTTGATGCAAAGGGCAAATGTGTGAGGCATTTTCCTGACCTACAGCAGATAAATATAAAACATTTTATCTTAGCACTAGAAGTTGTGTCCTTAAGTACTTATGTGGTTACAGCTTCAGGTTTTAAATTTTGATGTTTCAAATTATAAAACATCATTTTAGGAACTTAAGATACAATTTTAAAGGCACCAGAATTACTTGTCTGGAATTGACATTTTTTGGAAAATGAGTAAAATATGAAGATTATGGGCACTTAAAATCTCAGCTCTATTATTTTA
Organism: Urocolius indicus; assembly: GCA_013401255.1. Classification (NCBI taxonomy): domain Eukaryota; kingdom Metazoa; phylum Chordata; class Aves; order Coliiformes; family Coliidae; genus Urocolius; species Urocolius indicus. The sequence continues at coordinate 580,974 of WBNH01009327.1, read as the reverse complement.
GGATTGATGTTACCAATTCAGAACAGAATATCAGTGAGAACTGCTGTTTTTCCAGCACGCTGTGTGTTTAGCCAGTTAGCCAAGTACCTACATTTGGCCTCACGAGGTTAATTTAAGAATCTTATCTTTGTAAAACAACTCATTTTTTTTTTTTTTTAATAAGAGCAGCTTTTTAAATAATAGATGTGTCTACAGCTATGTCAGTTCAACTTAAAATTGAACACAAACAGCCTTTTAAGCAGTAGTGACTATTTTCTTACTGCTATTCCTCTGCTGGTTTTGCTTGGACATACAAGTTTGCATTCTGCACTTCAGCAGTCAATGAAAGAGTGAAAAAGTGAATTCTGGTTACTATTATGGTCTAACTTCAAACCCTTTGATCTCTGTAAGCCTTTTCATTGTCATTAGTTAACGTAGGATTAAGTCTCAGCAGAAGATCTATTTTGTGGTCTTGGGGAATAACGTTGGACAGACAGCACAGAGATCTTTCATTCATTCGGCTTTGTAAACCAAGTTGGGATTTTATAATAGAGATACTTGATCTGTGATCGTTTAAAAGTAATCAAAGTTGAACTTTAAAGGTAAGCAGTATGTTTAGAAAGAAAGCCACAGAATCAAGAATCCACCAATATTTTTTTTCACAGCAGGGTGAAAAAAAGTGCAAATCAGGCTCTTGTGAAAGATTTTTATGCTTACTATTGCTCAGCCACACCTGGAAGTACTTCGTATGTCTTAATTGTTATCAGTGAAGTTTGTGAAGAAATGAAGAAAGTTTAAATCCAAACAGAAAAGTAACCAAATATGCCTTTATGTGTTTCAATTGCTTGGTGAAGGATCATGAATTAATTCAGATTCAGTTCTTAATAAAGTCATCTTTTCTTAAATTTATCCTTTATGGAAAACGTTCCTAAGGAAGGATTTAAAAAAAATTGGGTTTTTTATTATTACACGTGAAACTTGTGAAGGCTTTGTTATCCTTCTGCTGGTTTCCCAAAAGTTTGAAGCTGCTGCTGTCATTGAGCTGAGAATAATGGTTCAAGGCAGATCAAGTTGAGTACCAAGCAGAAAAACTTTCATGCTATATCTTCAAAGCAAGGACTGGCATTTGCAAACAGTTACACAAAACTTTCATGTATTTGTTCTGCAGAAGCTAAACATAGAACAAGGTATGTGAAATGAGAGCAAACCCACCACTTTCTCATGTAGGTATAAGTTTAGGTACCAAGCAATATAAAAAATAAGCAATACCAGCATTTATCTGGAATTAAAGTTGTATTTATTTTCTTTGTGCCTAGTAATAACGACTTACTGTTAAAATCTGGTATTTAGAAAGAAAGCCAGAGAGCAGCCATTCTGAAAAAAAACCCTAAAGACTGCATGCACAGTATTGCAAATTACATATATGTCTATGTAAATAGTATCTATAATGACTATACACCCACTATATACAGCAAATTCAAGGGAATTTGGTGAAGAACAATAATGACAACATTGCAATCACCGACTTCTGCGGAAAGCAGGAAATCATTATTTGTTTTCCACTTGGTTGAATAATGGCCAAGAGACATAACAGAGCTGGAGTTTATAAAACAGGCAGAAGCAAAACAATATCCTCTTCATCAAAAAGACTCCAAACACACCGTATCTTCCTCTCCTGTTTGCTGGGGGACAAGTAGCAGCAACTGCAGTCATCAAAGTCAGCAGCACTTGCTGTGGACAGGATATGGTTGACAAAACGGTAATGAAATCCTTTTCTCTGGCTACCTCAGCCTGCTTTCAACTCCGTAACAGATAAAAATGCCTTTCTTTTGCAGAAGCTCTCAGTCTGGGCTTTGCTACCCAAAACTTTCTCAATGTGAAAGCTTTTCATGAAAGTATTCATGTAAAGTCTCCCAAGTCTTTCTGGTTCCCTTGCCTCCACATTCAAGATGCAATCAATCTCACTGGTGTTTTTATACAAAGCTTGTTTTCTGATTAGCACACAGGGACTTTAGGAGAGTCAACAGAAGCCACCTTTTCTCTGCAGGTAGGTGCCCAATGACCTGAAAGTCCCTTACATAAATTAGCTTCAGATATCTTTGCTGCTCATCCAAGTGTCCTCTTGTCTAAGCAGGGAGGCTGTGCTGGAAAGCCACAAGTTAGTTTGGGAGATAGACATATCAGCTTGTTTCTCTGGACTCCATAAAACCTGATAAGGTAACATTTGGTTATGCAGAAATGTGATAAAGAACACAGGTTTTGTATCTGTCATGGTTTTATTTAATTAACTGACAGTATCGTAATCATCACTTAATTGCCTGGGTTTGGGATGATACTCAGGCCAGCATAACAAGTTTGTCATCTGTTTTATTATGCAGGACTTGTTATCTGGAAGGGAGCATCAGGCTGTGTGCTAAGCTTTCTCTTGACATCTGTCCCAAGAGACTTCCCTTGGACAGTCTGCCCTGCGTCACAACAATGTATGGTGAATTCTCTTAGGTCCTGATCCAGGAAAGCACTCGGGCATGTCTATAAGGGACCCATCATAGTTTCAGTTATTCATTGACATCAGTGGGAGTACTGACGTAACAGAAATTATGCACATGATTAAGCGCTTGGCTGAGCAAAGACCTGAGCTAATTCTCTTTTGTAAGCAGATTTGGACACAAATTGACACTACATTTCTGTTTTCTTTTATTTATTATAAGATTTTAGGGTGAAGGTAATTTAATCTCCCATCAAAGACTTTGGCAAACACAAGCATTAGAACAAAACATTTAAATGTAATTATAATAGAACTTGTCAAAAACACTTAGCGTCATGTAGTTAAGATGTTACTGGGCCTAAACTCTGTTAGCTTGAGGTACTTGAGAACTTCAAGGAGTGCTTGAAAATAGATGAATGAATGTAAAACAGTTACAGAAGGAAATGTTTTCTTCCCTCTGGTTAATAAACCTAAGGAACGATGTATTTGTGTGAAGAAGCAAACAGAAAACTCCACGTATATTCAGCATGGAGAACTGGTACTGGGTTTATTGTTGGTTGCTGTTCCTTTTGTTATTTTGATGTAGAAAATTATTTCTCCCCTTCTGTAAAATGTGCTCCTGCAAGGGTAAAGTTAATAAAAGTGAAATATGTCTGGTAATGGCTGCATAAGTGAGACCTGCCGTTAGTGCTCTCCATTGATTTTTATCAGCCTCTCTGAGAAAGAAGTATTTGCTTGTATCTTGGAGCTAATTATCAATAACTGAACTCACTTGTGGTCTCATCTTTATGTTCTGTTCTGATACCAGACAGTATATTCAGCACACACATGTGTTTACATGTCACATACTTAACATGACTGGCTGTATTCAAGTCATCATCTGTCAGCACCATGGCAAGGGCCTTTGTGTTTTTATGGTCAAAAAAATCTTTCCTTTTTCAAGTTCAAGTGTGAAACTAACTTGCAGCTTTGGAGGCTGCCTCCATGGCTTTAAGGTAACTGAAGATGTGCTGTATATATACCTCTAGGTATGAAACTGCTGGGCTGTATGAAATTGTTGGGAGTTTGAGTGAAATATTAGAGCTGATTGTGTTTTGCTCCATACATATTTCAGCATTGCCAAAGTGCTGCTGGTGGAGGGAAGGGGGGAGAAGCTGTATGTGTGCACATTTGATGCAGTACTTGGTAAAATGACCACGTTGCTGTGTCTGATTGCTCCATGCAGGGTTATGATTATCTCTGAGATGCTTGTGTGTATTAGATGGGTGCGGGCTTTTGTTTCAAAGAATATCTTTATGACAGATTCAATTTTCAAGACATATGGGTGATAATTCTGTACTAAACAAAAGGCTGGCATAGCTGACATGGGTAAATGCCTATTACTAGAAAATACTTAGTGATCTGATTGGCTTGCTTTCAAAACTTAAAAGCAGTAGTGCTTTCTATTGGAGCTAAATACTTGCTAAATGCTTTTTTTTTTTGTTCCCCTAACCATTTTCCCTCTGTTTCACTGATGGCAGGAGAAAGAAGAGATGTATTTGGCTTCATATCGTTTCTGTGAACCTATGGTACTATTTCTATAGATGTTTTCTGAAAATAAAGCAATCAAGGCTTTCTTTTATTTAGAAAATAAAGGTATATTTAAATTACCTTTATTCAGGTAGCATCTTTTTTGGTCATACTTCCAAGTAGTAAGTTGTCTTCATGTAATAGCACAAAGCTGTCTGGGCACATAAAGTCATTGGAGCTGATGACAGTACTGTCACAAACACCAAGCAGGTGCAGTTTGCTCCTTTTTTCCTCTAGACTCTCTGCCTTTTCTAGTAACTATCTCCAAACTACTAGAAGCAACACTGATTTTAAAAAACCTGATTTGGATTGGTGAACTGAGCTGCAGCCGTTAGCAGTGGTGTTGAAAATTCAGATGATTCTTTTTTTATGTTGCCTATTGCTGAAAGGGATATTTGAGCAATATTTGTGCTTTGTGATTCAGTGCTGCTCATGACTATATATTCCTTCATGGTGGTTCTAGTGGTTTAGTACTAGTATTTTGTCATGCACCATACATTTTGAGAGAAGAGGACATTAAAAAGAAATATCTATTTCTCAATATTTTTGTAAACAGAAATATAGAGGAAAAAGAAACACTATTGATAATTTCTGCTCTCTAAAATACATTATTGAGCTTTATACCCTAGGAGCTTCATGTCATTTGGTTGTAATGTCTGCTTCACTGCCCCAGGAGAGTTCTCTTTCTCCAGAGTGCTATTGAACACATTGGTTTTGGTTCACCGAGTCAGCACTGGTTTTGTGGCATGACAAGGTGTTCAAGTGAACTCCTTGGTGGTGCCCACGTAAAGGGAAGGAAGCTGGTTGCTCTGTTGTCATGTCCAGCGTGAGCTCTAGAAATCCATCCCGTGGTCCTTGAGCCAAATCCACAGTTGTGTGTAAGACATTGGAAAATCAGTTTCAAGCTGCATTAACTCAATAGTAAAATTGCCTATCAGTATTAAATTGAGAAAGTTACTTGGTCTTTCTACTTGAGGAATGGATTGAATCCCTGCCTAAGTCACTCTGACGGTTAACTGCCTGCAGAAATAAAAAGATGTGACCTTTTCCAGCTCTCAGTCTAGCTTTACTTTTCAGGCGATAGCTCTTGTGTTGGGCTTCTGCTTGAACAGCTCTTGCATTTCCTCCCAGTTAATTCTCATCTGGATTGCTGGAGGTAATAAATCAAGGTTTTCGAAAACCAAACAATATTAGTCTTTTGGGGAAGAATGAATAAAGTGAGGTGGTTATCAGTGGTGCAGCTTTGCAGTCCAATTCACCATCAATCTCCTGCTCTGGCAGACGGAGAAAGGAGCAGAGAAAACCACATGTGTAAGCCACATTTAATCTGAATGTATCAACTTAGGGGTCCAAAAAGCCTTGTGAAAGGAAAGCTGTCACCTCTCCTTCAGTCTAGCAGTACATATCAGTCAAAATACCAGGTCCAGAGCTCAGGTCAGCACAACTGGTTTTCTTTTCATGTTGCAAAAGGAGCACGTGTATTCCCTTGATATTTTTTTTGGAGACGGTTGTGTGCACAGCACTGTGTGGTCACTGCTGCTCTTTCACATACGTTATGAAAAATTGCAAATAGCCACATTTAATCTGAAATATTTTTGATCCTTTCTGCTTCTTCAACAATTTTATCGTTGTATCATCTCCTAAAGATGTATTTGCTATTGACAGTCGGCAGGACACAGCTTTAGTGTCAGTTGGGTGATTTTGAAAATGAGATTCATTTTTGTTTAAAAAGCAAACCCACTTTTCTAACTAAAGTCAGCACCAGATACAGAACTGACTTGCCAGTTCAACACAGAAACAGTTGCAGTGTTTGCTGGAGGCCAAGATGCGTTTCAGAGGTGACACTTGCTCATTTTGAGTGAGAACAGCATCCTTTTTTTAAACTGGGGAATGTTTTCTTGCTGATGGAATATGTGTGTGTGTGAGAAGGAATATCCAGTAAGAGCATGAACGCCCTCAGGATCAGGTGGAATATTTTACAGTGAAGAGGTGCTGACCCTATCATGAAAGCCTCAGGTTGTATTGACTTTTGCTCGTACTGCTCAGCAGTAGTGTACAGAGGTCAAAATACTAGATTCTGCCCCAATTCTTGAAGAACAATATTAAATTTGCAACGAGGTAGCTCAGGGTCAGCTGTAGAGCTTTTAATGGACAATTTTTCCAAAATATATGTGAAGAGATAGTAAATTATCAGCTTATGACTTTTATTTTTAATATAATGAAAGAGCTTTCCCACTGTGCCCAAGTTGAGGACTCCCAAGTGTCTAAAATTGCTCTTCAGTTGCTATATCAGCAATAGCCTGTCATTCAGGGGAATGTGCCATTGGATTCTTTGACTGTGGATAAAGTTGATGCCAGCATTTTGGTTTCCTTCTTTGTGTCAGTGCCTTGCTTGTGTTACCTGTAACTCCTGCCATGCCCATCCAGAATTGCTGTTGTGATGGATGTGCTAACAACATGAAAACTATGTACCCTGTTATCCTGGATCCCACTTAACCAAAATGATGACCTTTGGTAGAAGACTGTAGGTAATTTTTCATAGCTTTTTTTTTTGGAGTGGAAACTTCCCAATAATTTCTAAAAGTAGTTCCAGAAAAACAGGAATGTTCAGGTACAAAACCTGTTCAGTCTTGCAAAATATAACCTTCTAATTTATAAAGAAACCCACAAGCAAACAAAACCTACCACACTCTCTTTTTTAAAAATATTGTTGTAATTCTGTGTCAAGCCATGTTTGCCTGTGGTACCTCAGGAAACTAGTGGTTTCTCATCACCAGCCTTCTGTGTGCCCCTGCACATGTGGTGGGGGCAGAGATGGGTACATTTCAGTTTGCACACTGATCTCATCATTGCCATGAGTCTATCCAGCCTTGCTGCAAACATGGACACACAGTCCTGTCTGGATGGAGAACAACACTGTCAAATTCTGTATCAACAGCCTTAATGAACGTGAGTCACTTTATTCTTGGAATTCATTTCTGTACTGCAAATGGACATAATTATGTGGCTAAATTGCTTTAAAGGAGCCATAAACAAAACAGAACCATCACACAAGTCCTGCAGGAAGCGATGGGCTAAGAGCCTCGCCATTGCCAGCTTGAGGAAAAAGCAAGTGCTGTCAGCAGAGTCATGGGAAACAAAACAAGAGTGGTGAAATATCACCTTGGGCTTCACAGTTAGGAGTACAGATGCTATTTGTCAGTTGATTTGCTTTACCTGAGCACTGAGGTTGCTTTTTCAATTGCATCCTCGCTGGCAGGACGTGTTACTTGTGGAAGCAGAGACATTGGGTATATGTAACTTTGCCTTGGGTTGCTGTGTCCCTGCATTCCTGTACAATGTGCACTCTGTTTCTGCGAGGTGGCTTCAGCCTATTTATGAACTTTCAGGGTGGCAACACAGTTGCTCAATGTGGATTGTGAGAGACTTAAACCCATCCATCTACTGATCTGAAAAATGCAGGAAAGGTGTAATGGAAGGCAAAAAAAACCTGGGAGAGCTGAAACACGGGTTAAAAATCCTGAGCTTTTCTGCTTTATGCTCCAGGATCATAAGAAAAAGGAGATTTGTAATTCTCTAAAGCAGCTGAGCCCAGGTGTGCCTCTAAACAGAGAAGGCAGCGGCTGTCATGCTCAGCAGTGGGTGTCTGAGGTTTATCACCATCAGAAGATACTTCCTCTCCCGAGTTCCTGCAGCAGCTCAAAAGGAGGTGAGGCCAGAGCATGGCATTTGTCCATGACTTTGTCTTAGCGTGGCCTCTTTCTTCGTTCCCTCAGATCAACATATTGGCAGCAGCTGTGAGTCATATTACCCTGAACTGGCACTGGCAGCAATAGGAGGGCAACGAGGCGATTGTGCTCCCTCCTTCGCGCCGGTTCCTCTGCCAATACGGCATTCAGAGCACCACAATGGGATATTGTGCCGCCGGGACTGCGTGCTACTGTTTTGATGGGGTGGGGAAAGGGTCATTATTTTTGTACAGTGGGAGCTAGCAATCTGGAACAAACTGCTTTAGAAAGCGCCCAACTTGCCTTTCATTATGACCAAAATAAGAAATGTATTATGTGGTGAAAAGGACTCCGTGCTGCTCATGTTGTGGAGAGGTTTTTTTTTTCCACTCTCCTCAGATATTTTTTACCAAGCAGAAATGGCTCAGGAAACCCTTTAAGGAATGTTAGTGTTCAGCTCTTTGTGGGAGGAGGACTTGCTACTAATGGTTGCTAATAACACCTTTTTTTTTCCAAGGAAATTCACAAATCTGACTTTTTCTTTGGGAAGGCAGAAATCCCTTTGTGTGTGGTTAAATGGCTGGTGTGTTTCTGAGCAAGCCTGCAGATGCATTGTTTGGAACCAGGAGAAAGTGAAAGGTGGCAGCCTAATTATTGAGATGAGATGAGATGCCTCTAGAGACAAGCCCACATTTGTATATGGCTTTCTAAGGAAATCAGCCACTTCAGCTCCAGGAGCTCTTCGGAACCCTGGATAAAATCAGAGCTATTAGAGTTAGAAGTTCTAGCAAACAGAAGAAGAAAGCCAATATTGTGTATAAAGGACACAAGCGTTATTGGGAGTGAATAGATATGTCAGAGCTCACTGTGGACAGTGTTCCCATATAAGCTTGGCTTTGGTTGCAAGACCAGAAGCATCCACTTTGGGGTTTCCAGCTCCCAGACTTGCCTTTTGTGTAGGAATGTGAAGAGCTGATGATGCTAGTGACCCTCATCCTCCCCTTTCACCATCCTCCATGCAAATGGCTCAGATTTCCTCGGGTGAACTACAAAGACAAAGTTCCTGCACACCTTGACACTTGGTAGTCACACCCTACAAATTTCTCCTTGGAGTTTTCTCTTAATAATTGGCCTGAGGTTTTTCAATGACTTTTTGTAATCCAAGGAACCTAGTGATGCTGTGTTCCACACGTGTAAATCAAATACCTGGGGGTTTTCCTCCTTAAATTTTGGGGATATTTGTTGATTGAATAATCTTCCGAGCAGTGTGGAAACCATATCTCCAGCTAGTTATTGAGTCAGTTGAGGTTTGAGAGGCATTCTTCAACACAAGCAGCACTTCAGAGAGCTTGTGCTATGTCATTTTAGGAGTGTTGTAGTGCCATTTCACCAGTCTTTTACATATGTTAGTAAAAGGACAAGTCTCCTAAATATCCCAAATTGTGGCATTTTAGCGGTTTGTTGTTTGTCAGAGTTGTAGATGGATGTCAAAAGCTCTTCAGGTTTTGAGGATCTAGGTTATGCTGTAGGGCAGAGCTGTGTTTTGAAGCTGTCCTGTTCTCCAGAAGCACTGTGCATATCTCCCAGGCAAGGACTGGAGGACTTTGGTGGGTGTTCAAGGGAGACATTTCTCCCTCTTGGTCATGTAGCCCAAGGCAAAAAAATGTTATGAATTGCAGACATGGGGAAGGAAGGTAGTTTGGAAAGAGAACAGAAATAAGTAATTTCCCCATGTTCTAATATGATACATAAAATAATATGTGCTCCCACATCAGCTGCCATGTTATGGACTCTAGGTGGTCCTGCTCTGGCAGGGGAGTTGCACTGGATGACCTTTCAAGGTCCCTTCCAACCCTTAAGATTCTGTGATTCTATTTCTATCTGCTGTTTTATGTGTATTCAGTTCTGTATGTGAAGTGCAACTAAAATGCAGCAGAGTGCACAGCTACTGTTGTCACTTGTTAAGGGAGCCCTTTTACTTTGCCTGTGCATTCATGTATTTGTGTGTTCCTCTAGGTAAAATAGTGTGGCTGTGTCTGTATGCACACGATGGTTCCTGTCACCACAGTCACTATTAAACATTAATACATGCACCAGGCTGGTTTATAGCTGGCACACGTTGTTTTTTGAGTCTGGGTAAGAGAACTTGCAAGTCCAGGTGTCAGGTGTCAGTGCTTCTTGGCCAAGACGCCTTGTCGGTGTTGAATACTGCTCGGCTTTTTATCAGAGCTGTGGTTCACTGCTCATTCTGTTGTTCTCCAGAGTGTTCCCATTGTATGTCCGACTGCATTCTTTCTGCAGGCAGCAGCCTGTGCCACGCAGGTACGCTTCGCTGCCTCCTTCCCTGTCAACAGAAGATTTGTGCACACTGCTGCTTTAGGAGTGTGCTTTGAAGCAAATCTCCCCTGGTTCACGTTGCAGAGCAGGCTTAGCATACAGAAATGGGATGAAACTAAATTAAGAGTTGTGCTCCAGGTGCATATCTAATGTGCTCCTACCATTAGTGAGTGTTCATCTGCAGTGCTAAAACAGACCCCTTCCTCACCCCTGAGATACACAAGAATTGATCATCAGATTCAGCACCAGCAGTCTCTGCACTGCAGATCTGCTCCTGCCATCCTCACTGCTTGCTAATGTACAGGTAACCAGGGATATCTTTAGCTTTTTCCCCTCCTGCTTTAACTCACCCTGTGCTAGACTTCTGTAATAAGTGATGTTAATCTCACTGTCAGAACCTATTTCGTCTTGCTGACAGTATTATACATACTTGACTTGTAGTAACCGCGCTTTCCATGTCTGACTGCTTCAGGATTCATTGTGCTTTACCTGTGCTTGCCCAGGAAGGTAGAGCTGGGAGAGATTTACCAGGTCTTTAAGTGCTGGACTCCCTGGTTTCATAACCTTTGTGCTAAAATCTTGTTCAAAGACTTCTTAAATTCTTTTGATTTCCAAGTTTTCCTATGAAAGTGGTTGAGCCACTCACTTCTCCATCCCAGCCTCAACTGGCACTGAAGTCTATGGACATGCTGTCTGACTGACATCTGAACTATTCCCAGTGCTATTCCCAGCTTGAGGGAGCCTCATCTAATTGTTATTTGCATGTTTGATATATGACCTGTCTCTTGTGGTACTCTTAAATAATACTAGCATCATATCTGAATTCAGAGAGACCTAAGTGCTGCAAAACATATGGCTGATAGGTAATCACAAAAGCGTAAACACGACTAATATTTGGCAAGAGAAGTACAAAAGCAAACTGGACTTTATGTAAGAAAATAAGGATGTTGCAATGTAGCACAGGTTCCGTGTAAATGCTCCCTCCTCCCTTCAGTGCCTGATTCTGTTTCAGCTAAGCATTGGTACCCTTGTAACCTCACGCTGGCCTCTCTTGGAAGGTGGGGAAAGAATTTCTTCTATTTGGTCTCATTTGCTGGTCTGTTGGTATTTAGGAAGTCACAGGGGCATCAGATATTTTCATTTTGCAGTAGGGATTATGATCTGGCACCCAGAATCACAGAACGGTGGGTGTTGGAAGGGATCTCTAGAGATCTTCCAGTCCAACCCCCTGCTAAAGCAGGTTCCCCTTGATCAGGGAGCACAGGAACACATCCAGGTGGGTTTGGAAACCTCCAGGGAAGGAGACTTCACACCATGCCTGGGCAGCCTGTGCCAAGGCTCCCTCACCTCAACAGCAAAGAAGTTTTTCCTGAAGTTTCTGAGGAGTCATTGAGATGACATTGTCTTTCGACGGGTTTATGCTGACATGGGTGAGACCATCTGGGATAATGCTGTAGGCAAATTCTCCATCAAACACCTCTTGCCTTCAGAAGCAATTCCCTGAAGAAGCCCAGCTTCAACCCGAGTAGTTCTTTGAGCTCACCACCTACTCTCATCTCCCTTCAAATTTACCATTTCCCATGGGTTTTAAACTACTTTTCTCCCCTCTATTTGCCAATATGAAATAATAGCATTGTTCCATTGGGAAAGGAAATGTGTTTTGACACGATTGTGTCAGGGTGCCACTTTGAAGGTGATTTGTTTAACTTCTGCTAAGTTCCTGTTGGCATCTCTTTGGGGTTATTATCATTTTGTAAACATTACAGTGTAGTCTGCAGACTGCCAACTGCTTTATGTTTTCTGTTAAATAAAACATACAGTACAGCCCGTTCACACGAACTAATCTCCAGTGCCCTCATTGTTCTGCATCTTTGGGATCAGCACCTGCAAAAAGACCACAGTTGGAGTAAGGAGCTGTGAGGCTGTGGGCAGCTCAGTGGAAGGGCACGTCCTGACAGCCTCTGTGAAGAGGAATTACTCGTTCTTCTGTGCAGATCTGCATAAAATAAGGAGTTAGGAGTTGTCTTTGTCTTATCTTACCCACTACAGGCTGCTGACTTCAGCTGTTACTTCAAGAGTAAGAGAATCACTAATTTTTACATGTTTATAAAAACTCACCCTAATAAACACATCCAGCCACCTTTGTCTGTGTCAAGTGACAAGGATACCTTAGGGTGCCTCTTCACACCCTGAGGCAGCAGCATTGCAGCTCCCTGAGCTGCACAGGAACTGCACGAATGCCGGGCCAGGTTCTGAGTGGGCTTGCTGGCACGAGGCTGTCCTTGCCCCTGGCAGGCCCCAGAGCAGGCAGTGCTGTAGAGCACATTGCTCACTCCTGAAAGGCCAGGGCTGCCACACGAGACACTTGGGAAGGTCAGTACGTGTCCTTTAGTTGTGTGCCACTACAATTACAATCCTGTCAAGTACCTGGTCAAGAGAGCAGGAACAGTGAATGAACCGCACGTAAGTCACTGAACATCAAAGGATTGATTTATTTATGAGTTGCTGCATTTTCCACTTGAAAGCTAATGTATTGTAAGGAATGACGACAGGCAGGAGAAGGTTATTTTAGTTCTGAGGTTTTAACAGCTGTCCCTATCTGTCTTCTTGTGGTGGTCAACCTCAGCAGCCAGATGGACCGTGTGGCCCCTTCCAGAAGCACACACACGCGATGCTCTCTTGTACCTTGTAACTAGTCACGTGAGGCTGATGGCTTTGTACTTGCACATTGAATCTGGTGCTTCTGGGAAGCTTTGGACTGAGATATATTACAGGCTGGATAAATTCATCCTGCCTCCCCTCTGCTTTATGTCATATAATGGTGACAGAAAAAATGGCAGTAGGAAAAGGCTGCTATTGTTAAAATAATTAATCTGGCTGATAGCCTCTTCCTACAGGGCCCTTGGGAAAGAGGCCTGCCAAAAGTAGGCTGGGTGAATTTGCATAGTGTGAAAGGTGGGACATTTAATAATAAATCTGTATTTGTTATTTTGGCCTTTCACAGCGCAATGGACGTTCCGCCAGCACTTTGACGTCCAGAGTAAACACTACACTATTTACGAAGGTAGACTAAAATGGACTTTCACAGGGGAGTTAAAATAACAAACAAAAATAGAAGAAGGTATTAAAGCAGGGTATTGTGGACTAAGTTTCGAAATGCTGGAAGCAGTGAGTTTCTCTGGCTTTGGTTTCTGGAAGAGATTAGCATAAATTTGGTTACATGAACGATCAAGCCTGTTGTTGGAAGCGGTGGCAGTGAATCCAGCACAGTATAAATTTAATAATCTGCTTTTGCTAGTTTTCGTCATTTTAAGAACGTTTCCTTGACAGAATGATCTGCTCTGAATTTAAGTCCAACTCGCTTTCCTCTACAGATTTTACGTCTCTCACTGATTTTTGAGTGTCAGTGGCCGTTTAGAAAGGTAACCCAGACTTAAGGTAAAGACACTTAGTGGTGGCATATCCGTTGTGTCTCAGGGATGTGACTAACTAATCGCATACATTCAGTATCACGTCATTTATAACCTGTGAATCAAGGCTTCACCTTTGGATCGATGGTAATTAGTCATTATCTCATGTAATTAGAAGTTATACTTCACCAGTAGCTGAGCTACTCATTTTAATAGCTTTTGTATCCAACAAGTGATGTATTCCAAGCACTGAAAGTTTTAAAAGGCAGTGTTGCCCAGCTGGATTGGCATGCTTTATGTCTGCAAATGTTGTATGAAAGCTCCAGGCTCTTGTTTTCCTGCAAATGAAGCAACAGAATGGTTATTGTCAGCAGCATATCTGCTGTCAATGTAGGAGAAGGTAAGCTTTCAGGAAAAGATGCTAGGAAACTTTGAAACTTAACTGAAATGTGACATATGTAATGCTGGGGAAGGTATTTTGTTTAAAACTGTAGCTGACTGATGGATCTCTCAAGTACACTTTCCTACACGTGTAGTGATTTTGAAGCTGCTCTGTTACAGTCTATTAACACCGTATCAAGTGTGGGCTTTGTGGCTTGTTGTTTAGCACATGGCCCTATTGGATTACACCAACAAAGGTCATGGGAAAACCAAGTAGAAAAGGAAACAATGGCTCAGGATGGCCACCCCCAAGTAAGTAAGTCCAGATCTATGGGAGAATGCCCCAGTTATTAAGAGGGACGGGCTGGTTTCCAGCCTTCAGGCAGATTGCACAATGCCTGGTGCCAGGCAGGCAGAAGCCAGTCACGCACTGCGTACGAAGCAGCAGCGCGCCAATGAAAATTACTATCTTAAAATCTTTGTCTGTAAATGTTTTATCCCACTGTTCAGAATAACCATTGTTTTGATTTCAGTAGGGCATTCACCAGCTGTCACCGACGGCTATAGGAAGGAACCAGAGATGCTGACTCAGCCCAGATGCTTAAGCAATGATTAATATACAGGATTCGCAGCACAGGGTTTAGATGGGAGGATTGTAACACAGATTTCAGGGCAGTATTGCTGTGCCTAGAGAGTTAACACTATTGCTGTTCTCCTTTCCTGCTGCTTCTTTACTTTCTGTGACTTTCCTCATGCTTTACATATCTCCCTGTCCCTATAATTGTCCAGCATGTTGAAGGTCTCATCATTATTTGGCATCAGTGCCTTTCTGTATACATGTCTGTGGTTCCCTGGCCTGCTTCACTGACAGATGCTCAGGGGCAAATCTTCAGCTGGTAAAAACAGAGCTCCCTGCAACAGTGATAATTGACACCAGCTGAGCATCAGCCACTTGTGCTCTATCTTAAAATACCCATCTCTGAGAAGCAATTTGTTACTTAATGAAGAAAATGCTCCTAGTCATCTATTTCTCATTTCAAAACATCATGAACATGGTTGGTCATTTGTTTTAGACTAGGTTTTTTTTTTTAATAGAAGCAGTGTTGTGTAACCGGGACTATAACACATTTTCACAGAAGGGTATTTGAAATATGTATTTTGTTTTATTCTTAACATATTTTATGACAAACATTCTTCATTTTGCTGTGAGACATGTAAATGCTTCATACCTGCCGAATGTTCCTGGTTGGGAAGTATCCTTTCCTCATTTTAGTAGGTTAAGTGTTGTTTTCTCCCACCAATTTCCAAAATACTCCCTAGAAACAACTTATTTAGCTGTTTTCAAACATGTTCTCCATTTTAAAATGTTGGTAGGTGGGATAATTTTGTAGTGTCCCTATAATTCCTCATTATAGAAATTAATGGATAAAAACCCAATTGTCATCCCTGTCTTTAAAAGCCTGGAGTGCCAAGGACCCAGTTGTGTTATGGAATTGCAAATCTGCCTTATCTAGGTTTTTGATTCTTTGAGGAATCTGAAGATGGTTGTACAAACCTGAAGCCATTGGCTAGTGACTTTTGTCTGATATAGTCTCAGACTGTCTAGGGATTTAAAGTCCTAAGTATCTCTGTAGTTGATTTCTTGTCATGCTAACTTACATGTATTATGACTCCTTCTTGTTGGTAGACCTCCTGTGGAGGTTGAGAGTTCACATCTGCCCCTATACCGACTACACCAAACCATTGTGCTTATTTATATAGAGTAAAAACCCCTTCTTTTTACTCTCTTCTTCAGAGGATTAAAAGTTTGTTTAGTGCTGCAGCTTTCCTTTGTTAAACTTTGTTCAAGGCAGCTTTAAGGAGTGAGAGAAGTTGAGTTTTAGTGTTTAGAGTAACACAGACTCCTGAGGCTGACCTTTTTTTTTCTTTTTAGATCTTAAAACACTTGAAGCTTTATACCTACAGATTCTGCAGTGGTGTTCCTAGAAATGCCCTAGCTCTGTATTCATTTGTAATCTCTATAAGTATTAAATGATCACAGATTTCTTCTAATACCCTGCTTACACGATCGTATCAAACAGCTTTAAAAAGAAAAAAAACAGTAGAGAGGCCTATTTTGAGTGGGAAAGATACAGGGTGAGATAACAGAGAGATGGAGACAGGGAGATGTGGTACTGTTCAGAATGTCGTTATTGCATTTGGTGAAATCTGACTTCTTGCATAACGCAGTAGAGCTGACAAACTTGCTGCTTCTTCAGAGGCATCTGAATTCTACTTCAGTTGCCCCATGAAGATAGAAGAGCTTCTGCAAGGAGGCAAAGTTGCATTGGTTTCATGACAGGTTAATTTTGGGCTTATCTTGTTTGGTTTTCAGTGAGTTTTTTTGTTTGGTGTTTTGCTTGGTGGGGTTTTGTTTTGTTTTGGACGGTTGTTTTGCTTTTGTATTCCCCACAGCAGTGACTTGCTTTCCTCCATCAAGAAACAGAAAAAAGCAAGAACAAGTGCAAAGATCTCAGTGCTGGACCTCTCACATGGATGAGATAAAGCAGCTGATGCTTTCTCACCATTCCAACTCTACAGGAGTAATACTAGGAATCAGGCTGGTAGATATGAGAGGAAGCTGGCACTTCTGAGTATGATTAGTGACAACTAAACATGACGTTTGTGTTATATTCTAATTGTTACTGCTGCTTCCAACTCATTTGGGCCTTTTTAATAACCTTATTTCGTCCTAACAGATAGCCACCCAGGCTATGAGAGTACGTAGCAGCTGATGAACTCACGGTGCAGACCTAATCTTGCACTCTTTTTGTATTAATTCAGTTAATCTTCAGATTTAGGATGCAGACATGGGAATCTGGTTTTGTTTTAAAAGCTTCCAAGGTTGATTTATTCATTTCATATATGTATTCAAACTGTAGTTAATACCAGTCATTCATACAATGAGCTACAGAGCCAAGGACTTACTAGAATTTATTAGAGATTAGAAATAGGGAAGACCTATTCCAAACAAATGTAGCATGAGCAGCTTTCCTTTCTGGCTCTGATGTCTGCCCATTAGGCAAATACTATAGCAGGTATGTAGCCCAAAGCATACATGAGCTCCACACTGATTACAGAGTTGAAGGAAAAGATGGAGTTACCAGAAGAGAATTACTCTAAATGTTCACATTTTGTACAAGGTAAGGGCAAAGTATAAACAATTCTACAAACACTTGTCTCCTTCCTTTCTAAAGTGAATGTAGGAAAGACTGTATGTCTTCTTGCTTTCCTTCTTTATACTGGCCAGAATTAGATTATCTAATTAAATTATGTAATTTATTTCCAATGTTCATGCAGTTTTATTTGCTGGGGGAAAATTACTTAAAGGCTATGCTTTGTTGAAGCTTAGAAGTTTATTGATCTGATGGTCTGGCTGGGGTTGGACTGCAAAGGAATAGTCCATAAGGGCTGGATCTTGTTCCTAGGTGCAATGCTAGCTTGTATCCCTAGTCCATATATTACCTCTGTGATCAAGTAAGTGGATCAGAAACCAGATTACTGTGGAGCCAGTGCAGGTATCAGTTGTATCTGACAAACTCATCTTGCCATTATTTTGATAAGCATCATTAGCACGCCAGCTGAGAACTTTGAGGCAGATAGAGAGCATTAATGGGTAACACGCAGTCATCCAGTAAAATAGCAGCAACATTTGTATAGAAGATGACAACATAAAATCCATTTTGCCTGAATTACCAGTTTACGAGACTGACAGAGCAGTGAAGACACGTTGCTGTTTGCCCTGGAGAAGCCGTTTGCAAACTGCACTGCATCTCTTGCATTCACCATTCTGCTCCTCTGCTAAATGTTTTTGTTATATCATCCTCTATGATTTCTTACTGATGGCCCTTCTCAGTGAGGAGGACGCAGGCAGGGATCTAGAATTAGAAATGTGGTTGCATCACAGTTGGTAGATGTTTTCATGCAGAAGGCAGCTGCAAACCTCTACTTGATACGTCTTAGATGATTTATCCTGGCTCACTGCAACAGCATAACTTAAAATTATTCCCACAACAAAAGACACAGAGAAAGCAACTTAATCCTTTATAATGTAGCACACATTTTTTATTTTAACCTACTTGTCTTCTCTATACTGTTATGTGATTTTATTGACTGCTTTCCTAACAGCCATTTCATTTCCAGGATGGAGAATTCTAGCCTGCAACTACCTCACCACTGATAAAAGCTTAGTTTGGCCATCATCTCTGCTCTTCTTCTTTTTGCCTTTCTTTGTCATGCCTTTACAAAACAGCTGGAACATCAGCAGCACCTAAAGCATGTGGGGATTGCTACCATAACATAGGGATTGTTTAAAATTACATTTATAAACTGTTAGCTGGGCTCTTGTATTCTTAGGCAAATAATAAAGCATGTACATGTCTTCAGGTCTTTACTTGCCTACCATCTCTTCTATATATCCTATCTCAGTCTGTTCTTCCTTGCTGTAGTGGTAAGTCTTTTAATTTTAGTCTTTAATTTATTAATGTCTTCATTTTAAAATATGTCATTGTTGTTTCTTAATCTCGTAACTGACAGTGCTTTGAGTTCCCCCTTTTCTTTCAGAAAAGAAAACTATTCATTTGCCTTGTGAATATCAAAAATATGACTTAGGGATAACACAAAAAAGGAACTTACTGGAAGAAACATTGCATCTTTCTTTCAAGACTCCTTCATTTGTATTATAGTATTGATATTAAATGGAATCATAAATTATACTGCAACGGTTTTTCTTTCCTTGCCCACACAGAGTATTTAATAAAAGAAAAGAAAATGTCACCTGTGAAAATGTCTATATATGCTTGTCAGAAAAAGAGTGGCATTATGTTCAGGACCCAGTCAGAGTGGTAATTATTCTTTCAGCAGTTTAAGGCTGTACTTGTTCCCTGCATTTTAAGAGGCTGCTGAAGACCGAGGCACCGCAAATTGATTAAATATTAATTGTGACATTGAAACTTTCAGTCTCATATTGTTTGGCTGCATTGATCCATAACCTGCATTTAAACAATTTCATGCAACTGGTTAAATGTGATCAAAGTATACAAGGTGGCATTTTATGTGAAGTCCATCAATAACTGTATGGAAAAATACATGTTTGCCTTTAAATACGTCTTAGGAAATCGTTCCATGTTGATCCTGCACATGAAAGTAATAGTGAGGTCAAATACAAATTCCCTTGCTAAAGGATGCATCTTGTGGCTCAGTGGATGTTTAGTGGGTGTGATAGCTTTAACAGGAGGATATTATTACGATAAAGAATATGGGTCAGTGCAAGACTTAGACTATACAGCCTATGTAGAACACACAACTTTATAGATCTCTTATAGACTGCAGCCAAGTTGCTTTAAGCAGTCTGAGTCTCTATGGATGAGTGACTCCCTCCTCTACCATGGCTGCTATCAAGCAGTGACCACGTCAAGGGTAAAACCATCCATCCATCCATCCATCCATCCATCCATCCATCCATCCATCCATCCATCCATCCATCCATCTCTAAGGCACTGTGGCCAGGCTGTCCAAGGGCATTTTGGATTAATTTTTGATGTGTACTTTTCCGAAGTCTGCAAAGTGCATATTTGAACTGTAGCAATCATTGCTAATCATTTTACTATAGATTTTAATGGATGTTAATAGAGTTTCCCTCCAAATGCAATAAAAATTACTCCTAATTTGATCTTATGATCCAAAAAAGCTTTGCTATGCTTTGGCTTTTTGTGTATTTTTAATCATTTCCCATTTCAAAGCGCAGAATTTTGAGTTAATGTACTACTGGGGAACTTGTTCTGTCCTAGAAGCATTAGCTGCTTTAATATCAAAGTGTTTCACTTAGTGCATTTCCACCACTGGAGATAAGACATTTCCTCAGTTCAGGCATGTTTCATACTTTGAAAATATTTACCTCAAGCTGTTTTTCCCATGTCATTTTTTGTCCTGAGGCATTTCTCATGATGAAGGGAGGCTCTGTTTTGGGCATTTTAAAATGCTTGGTGAAGATTTGGTTTTGACGCTCGTGAGACGTTTTCTAATCGTAGGACAAATTACAAATGTATGGAGGTACATGTGTAACTGTTTCATACATTTCAGGCTTTCTAATTTTATGTAAAATAATTACATAGGCTAAGGGCAAAACATAGTTACAAGAAAGAATTGCAGCAATTCACTGCTTGACAGTATCAGCTTCTGACATGCTGAGCCATGCAATGCCTGGTCCCTTGCTTGACCAAAGTACCATTTGTTTTGCAGCCACAGCTGCCTTACCCAGATCATCTCACCAAACCCTTATTCCCCCTGTTGTACTGATTTACTTCCTTCCCTATTTCCACTTGGTTAAGCTACTCTTTAATTTCATAGCACGAGTCTTAAAAGCCTGCCCTGTTACCTTGTTTGTCATCCACGTCGCTAGAGTCTCGCATTTATACTCCCACTTTCTCCCTAGCAATTATTTTGTTCAAAGACAATGCCTTTACAGCTCACTCTCCTAAAACTGGCAACAAAATCCATCAGTATTTTTTTCCCCAAGTTAGTTGTTTATTTGAAGTCACTGTCTAAAGCCAAAGACCCAGGTCTTTGTGGGACTTAGTGCATGTGAACGCAGGTGTAAGGCTATTATATCCCCAAGGCTGAGTGCTCGATTTGACTGGAAGATCTGGCACTTTGGACAGACTGTGAAGAGGAGGAGGAAAGCTGCGTTCTTAGTTAATACAGAGGTGTTTTTCTTTTCACCAGGTTTACATGGTGGTTTTCACCAGCTGAAAATGATAGGGAGAAACATCATGCTGACAGAAAGCTGCAGAAATGGTGTGCTGGTTCCATTCTGTCTGCTTGTTCCACCTAAACATAAGGCAGAGGAGAGTATGACTGGGATCCTGCAAGTTAAGAGATGGACAAGGAAGTCTCCTGCATAGAAAGAGCATGGTTTAAACATAGACTAACCTTGTGAGCTTTTCACTGTGGCTGTTTAAGCAAGGGATACAGCAGTCAGGACTGGGGATCTGTTGAGAGTAGAGGCAAATATCATGTATATTTGTAATGTTCGTAGTAAATATCCTCTGTTTCTTGCAACATAGTATTTTCTATTGGAAAGGAAGCCATCATTCATCTTCATAAGCAATCTCACCCTTCTTTGTGCTTATTAACTTTTCCCCTTTATTAATCTACTGTTCATCACTGAGACATATTCTTGCAGTCCTCAGTAATCACCTATTCATGACCCATCACTCCAGTGGTCATTATTTTTTAATACTATTAATGTAAAGTTGATGTTATATCTATTCATCAACAGCTGGTTAAAAGTGATTCACTTCCACTGTTTAAACAGCATTTCCCAAACTCCCTGTGTTTGAATGTAGCGTTAAATAGCTGCAAGCAAATTCTTTGTAGGTATTACTCTGTGGCCAAAAAGTGCTCAGTCACAGCAGCCTGCTCTTCAAAAAGATCTCATTGCTATTAACTAATTACAAAGAGCTGTAAATATTCAAAGTGCTCCACAGACATATACAGGGCTTGGACCATGAGCCAAGACAAGGATGCTCCAAATTAGACATAGCACAGCAAGAACAAGCTGGGAGTAGTCCCAACTCTTCTCCGTGTACATTATATGTCTGTTACTCCAAAGGTGTGTGAACACTTCACAGGAGCCTGCTGTGTTTTATTCCCTGTTTGTCATGTGCAGTGGTGCATATATACCACGTCTGCATCTTCCTCTCGAAGATGTGCCTCCATGCTGGCACTGCTATAGCTTTGTTGTTTTTTAGGCCAGAAGATTTCATCAGAGGCCCTGGCAAGGAGGTGATGAGATTTAGGGGGAATCAGAGAATATGTCCTTTTGCACTCCTGTGCCATCTATGTTGATCTCCTCAACTGCCCATTGTCTGCTATGTCCCCTCTGCCCTGCTCTCTGGAGCGATGCCCATGGAGTGAGGAATAAAGATGTGAATTAATGCAGTGCCAGCCAAGCTCCTGAGATACGGGGAGAATATTTATACAGAGGACTCCTGTAGTTTTCACAGTTGGGGCACATAGGACTTTTTCATAACACGATTTTGTATTTCCTGTAAATAAATCTATCCATCAGTTCCACCAGCCTCATGCATTTCTTCTTGTAGATGGCCTCTAGTTCTCGACTGTCCTAGCTGACCTTGGCACTGATGGGAGCTTGATGGTTACTTTGTCATCACTGAGGGCCAATGTTTTTCTGTTGACTATTAAGAAACCCCAGGATTTCTTTTAAATGACTGTTTGGTGCAGCGTTTTGGCTGGTTGTAATCTGTGAAAGTTAAAACTCCATTTAAAAATTAAAATCCTGCTTTCTGGGATATGATTCTCACAGATCAGTGGTGATACTGAAGTCATCACTAAAGCTTTGTTGTAATCTCTGCTAGTATAGATGAAACAGCTTCTGATTTAAAAATAAAATAAACAGGCTTGGTGGTGTTCTCTATTTAAATAAAAGTGGTTGGTGTCATCCCATGTTTCCACCTATGTGAATGATTGTAGTGTGTCCTGTAAAACTGCAAGGGCTAAGGTCAGGCTGGGATGTGAGCCCTTCAGGCTGGGCAGGGCTCAGACTGGCATCCTCCAGCTGTACTAGGGCAGGGCCTGATGGCCACAGGCTGGGCAGAAATGGGATCATGAACCACAGGAAAAGAATATTAAAGAATTCCTTTAAATCCCCTGCTTTGCTGCTTTTCCACCAAAACTCTTAGCAAATGAACTAAGTAAAGATGAAACTTCAGTCTTGCCAAAACAGGATGGAGCTTTTATTGAGTATGGATCTGACAGATTAATTTAGTGTGTCCAGGAGCTAAAAGCATGAGAATATCAGCAGATAAGACTGTGTTTTGGGATCTGAATGGGGTAATGAAGTTGAACCACGTGGTTTGCCTAGGTTGCTCCCCATATTACAGAATATATAGCACACTTCCTATTCAGTTCTGTTTTCCAAGCCCTTCATTCTTTCTTTGTCCTTGAGGTAGTTACAGGAGTAAAGGCTCTCATCATCTGCAAGCCTAACAATGAGGTGGTTTTATTTCAGATGCTGAGTTACTGGTCAGAAGTCTTTGCAGTCCGTGGGAGGTCCAGCTTTCAGTACTGTAAGCTCAGCCCAATCAGGGAGAGAGCCCATTAGCAGTTTTTCAGTGTGGGGTAATGAGCATACCTTTGTCAATGACTGTGCTGGCTCTGAAATTACAAATATTGCACAGAAACAGCTATGCTAAACTCATCCTTCCTTCAGTTGATTTTCATCTGGTTTCTATAACTATTTTTTCCCCCCAACCTCTTGAAATAAATATATGCAGGATTAATTTAACACCCTTCCTCTCCCCTCACAGTGCCCACTTCTGCCTCTGCTGTAGCACTCTGAAAATAAGTAATTTCTGGCATTTTCTTCTGATTGCAGAATAGAAAAGAAATTCTGCACCGCCTTAAAACAGACACAGAACTTTTGCTGTATCATCCATAGGCTAGGTTAATGTCAAGGAAATGGGCTCTTGTCTGTTGAGCCCAACTTGCTCATCCACAGGATCATCCTTTTTCACTGTTCTCTGGAGAAAGAACTTTTGCTTTAGCTCTGCTGTTGATGTACTGCCCTGCTAAAGACAGCAATAAGTCTAGGAGGAGACTAGAAGTAAGAAGAGCAGTGTCTTTTGTGTGCAGCTTAGAAGGACCCTCTGATAAAGGTGAGGTGTTTCCAACAAATGTCCTGATTTTTCCATTGGCATGCATGGAATAGCTGAGAAATTACAGCATAAGCTGCAAATTAAAAACATTTTTTAAAGAGTGGTTTAGAAACTGTAGTGCAAGCTATGGATAAGAGTGAATTAGCCTTACTTTCTAGTCTCATATTTGTGGATTATGCTTTAATGACTCAATCCTACAAGCTACTGAGCAAATCTGGCTTTATCCACTTACGGGGGAGGCTTTGCTTTAGCCTGTGCGTGGTGTCCAGAAGAAAAGGCCTGTTTGCACCTCATATGTCAGCTTCTACGGAGGCTTTTTTATTGAGCTACTTAAGGCCTCAGCATTGGACTGTGCAGCTATTGACCTCTCCCACTGTTCCTTTCCTATTGCCCAAAGTGAAAGTGAGTCGCCTCACTGGACATGAGCATATCTAATGTGATGCTGAGTTTAAAAGTTAAACAGTAAGTCATGATTATTGTTATTTCTAGTGCTCCCTGAAATATTTCCATTAGATATATATGCAGCAGTCACAGCTGCCTTGTGTGCGTCTAGTTTATTTCAAGGCCTGTCTGTTTTTCTTGGGATGTCTCACGATTCTCGAGACATCACTTAAAGTCTCTCTGTTGCCTTGAGCTCAGTGTCTGTGGCTACATTCTGTCCTTGTCCAGAGGCTGAGGTTTGTAACACTTTCTTTCCAGTCTGTCCATCCCCACTGCATCGGGCTCACAGGCTGTCATTTTAGAGTACCTTGAGAACAGAATGGACCCAGTTAATGAAGGATCTTGATGCCTGTGTCCTCAAACCTTTATGTGACACTGCAATAGTTGTCCTTTTGTAATGCATAAGATTATAGTATCCAGATGAGTGATTTGAATAATTTAGACTTTAGATCTTCCAAATAAACTTAAAACCTAAAGGGTATATTTGAGGAGGGAGACTGCACAAGGCACCTGTCTGAATGCCTTCATCCAAAGCTGCAGTGTAGTCAGGCAAGGTTTGTTTCTGCCTAGGACAACTCCAAAACTTCTCCTGAGGTGCAGCACAAATCTTTGCCTTTGTAGTTTGTGTTCACTACTTCTTGCTTTGCCTGTGCTGCATGAGGAGAAAAATGACACCTTTCTCAACTCTCATTTATTCAGTTTGCATTTCATTTGTCTCTGCCTTTGACTTTCCTTTAACATCAATGCCTTTCATCCCCATCTTCAAGTGCACTAATCCAGTTGAGACTCAAGATTAAAATCAGTGGTTAGTCTTTGTTTTGTGGAAGCTGTGGTCCTATGTGTATGTTCCAATATGGTGTCTGTCATCTTTGCAAACAGTACAGCAATATTCGGTTCCTGACACATTTAACATGATAAAATACTGAGCCCCCACCCTGGTGAGAATCCTGAGAGATGTAAGGTAGAGGAGAAGGGACTGCAAGACTCTGGAGGAGGTTGTGTGGGCAGTGAAGCTGATTCAGATGCTAATCCTCAAGATCTAGTACCTCAGCAGGACACTCAATAAAAGCATTTCTGAGAGAATAAAATATCATCGCTTAAGAGGGGGCTGGCTGGTCAGACTCTTTGTGCCCCCAATTTGTAGTTGGCAGCTGGGAAACCCATTGTATTTAAAAATCATTTTTAAAGAAAAGAAAGAAAAAGAAAAGCTGAATTTGAAATGAAACTTTGCCCTTTTTCCTCTCACTGAGCCCCTCCTGAAGGCCTGTGAGGTGCTCACCATTCTGCCAGGGTGGGATTCAGCACAATCCTGCTCCAGGCAAGCCCCAAGCCCACACAGCCTCCCCCAGCAAGCATGGCATCCTGGGGCTATGTGATAAATTCCTCCCCTGCAAAACCTGGGGCTTTATTTTGGCACAAGAATCTGAAAGTGGCAACCCAGGGGGAAAAAGAATTCAAATTTAAACTTCCCACACGGCAATACAGAGACTTACCACTGAGTCACCAAAGCTGCTTAAGAATATCATTATAATATTTGCTGAAAGCAATGTTTCTACCTGATAAAGCTGAAAAGTGTTCAGGCCATGTGAAATTCAATTCCACCTTTAACGTGTCCATTTTCTGCCTTCTTTTTCTCACTGAATTTAAGATACATCTTGTATCTTCACTCAAAGGGTTTTCAACCAGAAGGTGTAACTGAGCTGGAAGTTCATTTTTTTTCCTGATGTCTGATTTTATTCTAGCTTCAGATTCAGCTTGAGAAGAATGAGTTACAAAGGGGAGTAAAAGGCTCTGTTTACCCTGTAGGACCCTTAGTGTATATGGCTTTCAAGAAGAAAAAATACTAGAGACAGTGCTTTGTTAGTTGTGACTTCTCTCTTACTGAAGGAATTTCATATGAATCCCAAGGAAACATTTCAATTCTTAATTTCCTTTTCTGAGAAGTTCTTTCTCAGGGTTTGATGTATTTAATGTCCCAGTTCTGTGGTTTGCTGTAAAAGATAAAACACAAAATTTAAGCAACATCAAGCATTCACTGTTTTTCAGTAGTTTGTGTTGTGCTAGGAAATCTGGGGTGGTAATGATCTGGGCTAAGTATCATTTGGGTGTTTCAGAAATGAGCAAGCAGACCTGCTCATTCAGTGCTAACAGGAGACATTAGTGAGTCAAAAATAAGAGAGAAGTTCAGTTTAATTTGTCCATATGATGGATACGTGGCTAAGGGTCATCTGATATGAATATTATGTGATCTATGAAATGTTTCATGATGTAACCAGGACTGTTGAACTTGAGGACAAAAGGTGGTTTGAATATAGCTACAACTTTTGATAAATACAGTGCACATGGGGCATTTGGTGCTGCTGCTATGAATTAAGACTAGCTATAAAGATATAAAGAAAATGGTCAAAGAGATTGATGAAATATGCTCAAAATTAATACCATAAGTACTTCTGCAGGAATTAAATGACTGTATTTAAATGTTCACAGGCCTGACACTTTAGCTTTTAGGAGAAGTTCATTTAAGTGCCTATTTGTTTTTCCAGCATGTGTCTCTGAATGTTAAAAAGCATAACACAGGAATTCAGAGTTCTTAGCCTTAAGCCCTGATGCAGAAAATGTTGATGCAGCTTTACAGCTTTGCATTATCAGTGTAATTCTGAGTCACCTCAGAAGGAAAATAAAGCAAGATAAAAACAAAAGGAAATGTCAAGGAATACTGTGACTAAAAAGCATTAAGTATCAGTATTTCAGGATTTGTGTATTGTGTTTTGGGTTTGTTTTTTTTTAAACTGTAGCTGATATTACTGTCAACTCATCTTGCTAGAAAATCTCTTACTTGCTAGTAGAGAGCTTTTTCCTGTTAATTGCCCAGTGAAGTTAATTCTGACTTACACAACTGACCTTTACATCTGAGGACAAAGACACCCAGAATTTGCATTCCACTTAGGACCAGATTCATTGAATCGGACCTAATTGCACTATGAATTGCAAAATACAGCCCTGTCTGTGAGATGCTTTCATATTGTGGCCTCTTTATAATACCATGTTAATGGCACGGTGCATTGAATTGATCTTGATAATTATATTTCTGCAAGTGCACAGAATCCTGCTGACATTTTAGAGGATGCAAGGAGAACTAATAGTGAATAAATTTAAACTGTGTAGTGATAATTACATTGTTCTTGTACACACCTAATATTTGTACTTAATATTTAAAAAAAAAAATGAAGATTTGGAGTATTTGGTTCCTATCTTTTACCTTATGATTTCATGTCATCCCTCATTGCTAGAATGCTGGCAATTGTTGAAGTCCCTTCAGTTCCCACAACAATCCTTACCTTACCTAGGTACTGTCTCTACTAAATGATTTATAAAAGTGGAAAGAGAATGTGTTGTTAAACTAGGCTTCAAAGAAATGAATTTGTTTTAAAAACATACCCAAATGAGATCCATCTATCCTTGGCTGTTTGGATTATAGGAATCATCTTCTGGTTGACAGAAGCAAGCGCAGCTGCAGGTGTGAAAACAGCTGTTCTTTCTGCATTTGATTTGCCTCTTACTCTAAATTGGAGAACAGATTTTTTTCCTGCTTGATAGCTGACCTACAGAGGACACCTCTGTGGACTTTTAGGTTTTGAGTATGAAGATGTCTGGCCTAAAATGTGCTGCTTAAGGTTTTCAGTAGACCTCTGTACTTTACCTGATAAATTCTACTGCAACTGTGATGCACGTTGACTTCCCAAGTCATCAATTCCTGATTCTTTATCATCTATATATTTTGTTACCAAACAAAAGAGTTAGAGGTTATGCAGGCCACAAAACAAGTTTGGAAAGCGGGAAGTGTGAGTTTTAACGTTGCTCATTTAGCCATGATGGTAACATTTTCACAGAGTCCCAGAATGGTGGGGGCTGGAAGGGACCTCTAGAGCTCATCCAGCCCAACCCACTGCTAAAGCAGGTCCACCTCAATCAAGGAGCACAGGAACATGTGCAGGTGGGTTTGGAAACCTTCAGAGAAGGAGCCTCCACACTCTCCCTGGGCAGCCTGGGCCAAGGCTCACTCACCTGAACAGCAAGTTTTTCCTCATATTCAAGCAGAAATTCCTTTGTTCTAGATTTTTCAGAGAAGTAAAACAGAGATTATTTTTAGCCCTTTGTAATTGAACTGAATCTCACCGAAATTCCACTGAAAAAGCGTAAAACAGGGGTTTTTTTGTAGCCTAAGGAGCATCTTGCTTTCTCAAAGCAGCTTTTTGCAAGTGATGTAGTAGATTCCTCTGCTGCACAAAACAGGCTCCTCAAATAGGAGATAGTTTGGTGTGGTCCCTTATGGTTTGGCTATATTTGTAATTGTGCAAGTGCTTGCTATTGTAGCAGCTAAATCCAAGAAAATTTGGTAGTGTTTTATGTGATGAAAGTTTTAGGTTACTCTGAAAATTTGCATTAAAAAAGTAAAATCAGTTGAACTGGAAAGCAGCAAATCCAGGTCTTAAATGGGATGAAGTTAATGATTGCTTTTAATGGTTCATTTCAGGGGTTATATTGTCATTTATACTGTCCAAGGGATTCTCGCCAGCAGTTTTCAGTTAGCAGATATTGAAATTTTCTTTCTCTTTGGCTGGTCAAATGGTATAATCTTAATCAGGCCATACACCAGTGAGCACGTGAGAAAGAGAAAATGTGAGCAGGGCGATGCTGGTACAGGGAGCAGTGGTAGCTGGGCTGACTATAGTAATGCTCTTATCTTTGAGGAGCTGGATGCATCTTGTGTATCTCAAAACTCTGGAAGCAATTGTCCTTCAAATTATAAAATACTTCCATTTTTAAAATTTCTTATCTGTATAACTCTACTGTGGTTGTTTTTTCGTGTGTATGAGAGAAAGATATTTTTCTCTTTTCTGTTTCAGAGTGAAAAATCAATCTTATCTTCTTTAGGGTTTACTGTGGTAACTGTGATTTTACATTTCTCATTCATCTCCTAGAACTGGATTTCTCCTTCAGGATCTGGTTGAACTTGATGTCTAAAATGAGCAACTGTAGCATCATGAATATGTTACTTGAAAGTGAAAGAAATACCTGGAAGTTTTTAAGCTAGCAAATAGCATGCTCTTTTTTTTATTTCCCAGGGAGTTTTCTTGCAAACATGTAGATCTATTAGCTCAAATGAGCTCCTGGTTAAAAGACCGTAAGGGGCTTGTTTTTGATGTATTTTGTCCAACTCAAGCTGCAACAGGGCATGTTCTTGGCAAGGCAGTTGCCCTACAACTGTTTCTAACCACCATAAATCTCCTGGCGGACTTCAAACAATTCTACAGCATTCTGTAGTTAATGACATTAACATGTCTTTCTCTAGCAAACAAATTTGAGCATCAGTGAGGAAAACCACTTGCAGATGAAACAGACAATCAGCCACAGGGTAAACTAATGTTACTGTCATAGTGGGTTTTTCTGGATAATGTTTGTATTAGGGAAAGAGTTATTTCAGTGTTCCTAATTTGTTTCCCTTTTACTTAGCTGTGAGGGTTATTTATACTGTTTTATGTACATTTGAAGGAAATCATAAAGGGAGCTTTCAAATGGTGGAAATACAAGAGGTACAAGATGATGTCCATGCCTCTTGTTGAAG
This sequence comes from Urocolius indicus, assembly GCA_013401255.1. NCBI lineage: Eukaryota > Metazoa > Chordata > Aves > Coliiformes > Coliidae > Urocolius > Urocolius indicus. The sequence continues at coordinate 551,302 of WBNH01009327.1, read as the reverse complement.
CCCTACAAATTTTGATCTCCCCTGTGATACAGGATCAGGAGGTTAGATTCTCAGTGGGCAAGTATCTGTATGGATGAATTGTAATGCACAGTTCTGCTTAAACTGTAATTTGTAGGGGAAAATCTTTGGTTGGCCTTAGGAATGTGATATTTGTAGAGACAAAAAGATTAAAATCCATCAACTGAAGAGCGACAGCCTTCAAGACAGAAGGAGAATTACAGTGCCAGTACCACCACTGAGAAGGCTGAGGGATTTAATAGCCTAAAACAGGCTAACAATAATAAATGCATTTTGTAGAAAAGGATCGAGAATTCACAAAGGCTTAAGAGATTTGCTGTGCTGAGGCCATAAGACACATCATCCTGATTGCCACTTTTTTCCTGACTGTTTTCATTTTCTTTTGCTACAAGTTTCTTTACTGAGAACAACTAAAGATTGGAAGCAGTGCTTGGACTTTTGCTTTTCAGTGACTGAACATGAAACAGACTTGTAGAAGAGACAATATATTAATCAAGAAGAAATCATGTAATTGCATAGGTTTCTTCTGCTTTTGTTTTGTGATATAAATACAAAACCTGTAATTCTGGTTCCCCTTCAATATCAAAATACTAGTAGCGGGAAACAGATGCATTTCATATTTTACCAGAATACAGCACAGGAGCAAATACAATTTTTTCTTTGTTTAATAATTCTATTGAAGTTTTACTAGGGGTAAAGAAATCACTGACAAGAGAAAGAATTAGAAATATATTGTTTTAATTCTGAAAATAAACTGATAGGAAATATAAAAAAGATTGAAATTGGGAAGGAGACAGTAATTGCTTTAAAGCCAAGTGATGAATGAACTCTGGTGTGGTAGTTTAGAGATACATTTTATGTGAACATTTCAAATAGCTCATTTGGAGTCTTCCTTTTTATTTGCTTCTTTCAATTCAGTATTGTACCCCAGAAAGAACTGTTAAACTGCTTCACTGTACATCTTCCAAGACATTATAGTGGTAACAGGTATTTTGTCATTCACCATATGCTCCTGCATTGCAGTTGCTGGTTCAGCTATCTTTTAAACTTAACATCTATATGCTTTTCAGAATGGTCCTTCAACACAGAGCCATTGTAAGTATATTTTACAGCTGACCATCCCAAAAGACTGCAGGAGTCTTCATCTTGGATGTGCAGAATAGAAATTTAATGATTAAACTTCCCTATCGTGCTCAGTGTTGTGTTATGTTAATCATGCTTCCTTAAGTTTCTGTCGTGTTAAAAAGTGCCTGGTCTACTCATCTATTTACTATAGTTCAAATATAAATTATCCTTTTTAGAACTCTTGTGGCTCTTTAAAATGACTCCTTCAAGCTGTTTCCATAACCATTATGGTACATGATCAGCATTGCAACCCTGAAAAGAACGAAATGAGTCTTGGTTAGGCAATTTTGCAATGGAGAGGAGAATGGTTTGCTTGCAATAAAGGAGAGAAGAATTATTCTGAGTTACTGAAGCTTAAAACCTAAAGTTCTCCCCAAAGTTCACAAATGTCTCCTCATTTCGTATGTGAAGCAAATAAATTTCTGGACTTTCTCAGCCCAGTGAAGTTTAATGTTGAAAGCTGTGAAGGTATTCATGTTGGTCAGGAATCTGGCATCAGATGGTAGGGCTGCAAGCAGTTGGGAAGTAGGCCTTGCAAAGCCAAGTACTCAAATATGAACCAGTCAGTCCCCTCCAGGCAAATTACATGGGAAAAAGAGGTTCTGCTGAGTCTGTTAAGATTGGTATGGAGCAGGATGCCAAATCTGTTAATCATCACTGCAGGATTCTCCTAACTAGCAGCTGTCACCACACTTATTGATCCAAAACTTCAAATGTCTGCATTTCCAGTAGGTACAAACTTTCCATTTTAGGCACTTCTCCAACAATGTATTTTCACCTTTTTTTTTCTTCCACCTGTATGTGAGGTGCATGTTTTGAAAAAGCATGCCATGAACTATGATGGTTTGGATTTGGTTTGGAAGTAATTTCTTGCACTCAGGTTTCTAATATGTAGATCTTAATTACAGCAAATAGGGACATTTCTTGTAGAGCATCTTTTGGGTTTGTAAGCAAGGCTGGGTGAGGCATCTTGCTGGTAGGTTTGGGGTTTTTTCTGCCTTCAAAATTTACAATCTGAATCTGAAACTCAACCTTTTGTTACAACTGGTAGAGCTCAATATGTGTATACTTTAAGCTTTCTTCTTCCACTCAAAGCTATTTGCTTTTATTCTTAAAATTAATGAAAGGCTGTGAAGGAGCTGAGGAAGAGGAATATTTTATTTCTGGAAACCTGAGGGCACTGATATTAGAAGATACAAGAAACCATTACTTACACCTTATATAAATGTTTGCTTACTAAAAATGCTGTTCACTTTTCCAGGCAGTTTTTCTTACTTAAAATATTGCATTCATCTGAACAGTTTGTCATTTAGTCTCACTTTGTTTTTTCTTTTTTAAACTTGAGCTGTGGGCAGGTGGCAGAGGTTACATAGTTATATTTGGTGTGAGATTATCACTGTGGTCAACTAAGTTATGTGAAAATGAATTCTGCTTTTTTATTTTCCTTGTACTGAAGTGTTTCGAAATTTGAAGCCTATGGAAAACAAAATGTTCCTGAGAAAGTAGAATTAAGATGTCTTCAGCATGCTGGACATGTCCCTGTGCGACCTGATCTAGGTGGACCTGCTTCTGCAGGGGGGGTTGGACTAGATGATCTCTAAAGGTCTCTTCCAACCCTACCATTCTATGATTCTATGCTCTTCCTGTATTTGTTTGCCAGATACATGAGCAGCCATGTAATCAACAGAACTAAGGTTTTGAGGTTTGAACTTAATATGAACTGGTGAGTACCTTCAGTGTCTGCAAAACTTGGATGTATGGAGCTTTCCATATTAACTTGTGAGTCTAAAAATACTTGTGAAGAATTTTCAGAAGGGACTCACAGAATCATAGAATGGTAGGGTTGGAAGGGACCTTTAGAGATCATCTAGTCCAACCCCCCTGCAGAAGCAACTTCACCTAGATCAAGTCGCACAGGAACATGTCCAAGCGAGTCTTGAAGATATTGTAAATGTACCACATACCAACAATACTGAAATATTCTTTGTGGACAAACTGAACTCCAGATTACACATCTCAGATCATCTTTACCATGATTTAGGAAAATATTTGCAGTTATTACTGGGCTAAATAACAATGAAAAGTTGATTGATTGAAATTATTCAAAGTTTCAGTTTTGCGAAAGGATCATTAAATGAATTTTCTAGTGGCTGAATAATTGGAGAGCTGTGAATGATCTTGTGTTGTTTGAAATGCCTCTGAGAGATATATAGGAAATTAAGAGAGAATCTTTGCACTTTTGATACAGAAAGAAATTAAGCTCATTTCTTACACATTTTTGACAGAGTATTTGAAAGATGGAATAACCCCTGGGAACTAGAAAGTAGCATTTATGCATTATTAAAGCGAATGCATGGATATTGTTCTGTATTTTAGAGCTAAATAACCAGACAATTTGGAGCTGGATTTAGATCTTGTGATTTTTCATTTTTCTGGAGAGAAGGCTGTTGCTTACAGCTGTTGTCACAACATGGTATGTAGGAATTACCTTGGTCACGATACTGAAGGTTGTAGGAAAAGGAAGAAAACAGCAAAGCCATTTATTCTTTTTTTTAAAAAGCTTCAGCCAGTAACTATGGGCTGGACTGTGTAATACCAAGTCTTCCAGCTGTAGTGACTTTATGCTGCAGTTCAACAGGATTTAGCCTCCTGATGCACACACTTAGAGTTTAAGCCATGGCCTTAGATTGGCTTTTGTGATAGCCCTTTGTGATTGCTTTGAAAAATGGCAAGTTTTTATCCGTCTTTACTTTGTCAAGAAAGGTTGAGCTGAAAATCTGTTAGCTGAAATCTATCATTTTCTCTTATTCCTTCACCCCCCTCCCCTTTCTTGATTTCCCCCATTTGACAATGCTGTCTGTCTGTATCATCACTTTGAATATCTTACTGATAACGAGGTGATTTCATCCTTGTTGGAAAGCTGTAATCATCTAGACACATTTTTAAAGGAATACATAGATAGCACAATGCAAAATGTGACATATCAGAAACTCATCTCTTTTCCAACTGCCTCAATTATTCTAATAAAAGATTTTCATGTCCCTGTGATGTTGCATCTCACACATCTCTCATGGCAAGAATTGTAGTACATTTACATACAATGTTTAAAATAAAAAGATCATTCCTTGTTTCCTGCAACCCCCTCCTCCGGCAAATATAAAGGTATTCTAGATACAGTCATGGATTTGTGTGACTTAAGCCACAGGCTAAATCCTGGACTATAAAAAAAAAAAAGAAATCTAGATTGCCACACATGATGCAGCTTTAAATACCAGCCCTTTGTCAGCGTGGGGCTGTGGGCAGTGTTGCTGGAGAATGTTATATTTGGATGAAGTGCAAAATAAAGTTCATTTTTTTTTTCCCCCAAGCCATATTTATCTTTTCTCCCAAGAAATTAAGAGAATTGTTCTTACAAGCTCACATCAGAATATTTGAAAATCATCCACCACAAATATTTTTTCCTTGATGATTTCAATTTATTTTCTTCTGTAAGCTTTTTAGAAGGATGTCAGTAAAAGAGACGGCTAATATGTAACATACTTTGAAGCAGTTTCATACACACCTTGAGTTAGTTTTACATGTTACTGTATAGACTTCAAACATATTGTAGACGCATCTTAAAGAACATTTTAAAGAGATGTGTTCATAGAAATGACATAAAAATGGTTTCAGGTATTGCATTCAGCCTATTTAAAATGCTACCTGCAGTTTCAATTCTACCATGTTATTCTCCTCCTGTCTAAACTGTATCATCTTCTGCTATTTCTACGTGCAGCACCATTGCTATTGTTTTTTGCAGTGTTATGCTTTAGCTCAGTCCTGGCCCTGTGGCATAAAACTGTTGGGGTTTTTTCACAGAATGGAGGGAAAACTGTGGAGGTTTTTTCAAGGAGTAAATAAAACATGCTGCTTATTCTTCAAATGCCTCAGAAAGCCTCTCTCTGGTAGGCAAAGAGACAAGGGACTTTCTGAAACTGCATTGCTTTGATAACCAAAGTGTGGATTGATAGCAAATGAGTGGCTTTTCAGCTTGGCATTGATTCCCAGCTTCCTTCATTTGTGGATCCCTAAACATTTTTCAGAGGAGTAACATCCCACTTTGGAAACCACTCAATCCTAAGTTAATATCTGGCATGTGCTGCCTTTCGGTCACCATTTGCAGGCATTTTGGAGGCTGCTTTTAGTGCTAGCTGAGTCACACAAACACTAGTAAGAAAGAAAATAGAGAATCAGTCTTTTATTTTGCCATTCATTTTTCTAGAGAAGGGAAATACAGTCTTAGTGTTTCTTTGTTTAAAACAGAACTTTCTGTTTTATCTACATAAAATGGTTGGGGTTTATTTCCTATCAGTGAGTCGTGGGAAACCTAGAAAAAAGTTACATAAAATGCTATAAATATGCTCTGATTTTACTCTTTGCTCTGATTTTACTCTTTGTTCCTTAAATTGCATAAAGGTTTCTTCAGTTCCTTGAAATTTTGCACGCACTGCCTTTTTTTCCCTGTTTCTTTTTTACTGCTGGAATTGGCTTGGTGGGTAAAATCCTGCAGATGGACGAGGGACAAGGAATTCTTTCCATTTGAGCATGGTCAGCTCCTCTTTAAAATAGGTCCTGCTTACTCCATGGTTGGCCATGCTCTTAAGAGCTTTGTGTACATGGAGCTGTCACTTGAGTTTGGGTTGGAAGGAACCTTAAAGATCACCCAGTTCTACCTTCTCTGCCTCAGGCAGGGACACCTTCCACTAGCCCAGGTTGCTCAAAGCCCCATCCAGCCTGGCCTTGGACACTTCAAGGGATGGACCAGCCACAACCACCCCAGGCAACCTGTGCCAGTGCCTCACCACCCTCACAGTAAAAAATTTCATCCTTGCACCTAAGATAGATCTCTCCTCTTTCAGTTTGAAGCCAAGTTCCCTTTGTCCTGACACTACATGTCCTTGTAAAAAGTCCCTCTCTAGCTTTCTTATGGGCTGACTTCAAGTACTGGAAGGCTGATAAAAGGTCTCCTTGGAGCCTTTCCTTTGCAAGGCTGAACAACCACAACTCTCTCAGCCTGGCTTCACAGGAGAGGTTCTCCAGCCCTCCTCTGCACTCTCTCCAAAAGCTCCTTGTCTCTTGTGTGTGGGGAGGCCCCAGAGCTGGATGCAGCACTGCAGAGGGGTCTCACAAAAGCAGAGTAGAGGGCAAGGATCCCCTCCCCTCAACCTGCTAGCCATGCAGCTTTTGCTGCAGCCCAGGATACCGTTGGCTTTCTGCGCTGCCAGCACACACATTTCTGCTGGTTCATATTTGTTTTTTCATCCAACACTCCCATGTCCTTCTCCTCAGGGCTGCTCTCAATCCACTTATCACTCATTAATTGGTATGAGGCAAGTAGAAGAATCTCACTGACCTTAATCTTAAAACTCTTGATTTCTCATTTATTTTCTTACTCCACTGCGGTCAGAGTTTTGCACATGAGAAAGAGTTCTAAGAAGTTGTTTATTCCATCTGATTAACTGTTAATATCTTGGTTTTAAAAGCACTTTTTTGGAGAGTAGTGCTTTGGTGCTCAGGAATAAAGAACATGACATAATTAGTATGTATATTTAAAAACCACAAAGTTTGTGCTCATGATTAGTCACGTAATTAATTTGGTAGGCTCTTCTTTTCCTTTCCAAATGCTGTGCAGCAGAATGTTTTCATTCCAGGTTTTGATATTTTGTTTACAAATTAAAAAGACAAAGAAATCCAGAAATGCAAAGAATGATCTTCATACTAAAAGATACTCTTTAGAGGAAAAAAAATAAATCAACAAAATCACAATAATGAATTACTCTTGCTTGGTGATTCTTTAATGAGCTTGTAATACATACAGTACAAGTAATGTTAATGAAATGTCATGTTACAGCTCCATAGCAATTTTTTTTTGGAGAAACAAGTTATTTTGTTTTCTTTTGGTTTTAACAGTGGCAGTAATATTCTGATAAGGCATTTGTCTGGAAGCCCAGGTCAGGGTTCAGTTTAAGTTATGACAATGTTGCTGAGAGCTCTGGACTTCCCACAGTCCCCACAATAAAAACACAACAGGCATAGTCTGTAAATCTGAACAGAATAGTACTTTTATGACTAAAAGTGGTGGGAAAATAAATCCATTTTTGCTAGGAGAAGAAGGATTTACAACTAGGAGAGAAACGTGCATTTAATTTCCAAGCTCCTTTAAAACTGCTACAAATAATGAATGAACCCACCATCGGTGGGGCAGGATTTGACACCAGCTATGTTTTAGGAATGCCCAGTGGGCAGGGACCACTGCTTTGAGTAACTCATATCCCCTTAACCAAGCTGTCCCATCCTGACACTGAAATATGGTTATTCCCTTTATGTCCTTTATCCACTTTCCAATTAGGTCATAAAAGCAAATGGTGAAATGTTGCCCACTCTTCATCCTGCTGGCAATGGAGGAAAAATGAGAAGGCAGATCCAAAGACTGGGAAGCTTATCATTCCCCTGGCTGGTGAAAATCCTTTCACACGCTGCTCTTTGTAACAGAGATGGGTCTTTCCCTGTGTTTTTGAGACTAAATGCCAAGTTCTTATTGGTGCTTTGTGGGTATTCAAATGTAGCTGCTGCCTGTTTTCCAGTTGCTAGACAGTTTATTATCTGTTAGCAAAACCTGTGTTCTTACTTGAATTTCTATTGTAGCAGTTGCATAAACAGGTCATGAGGATCTTACTGGCTCTGTGTTGGCAAAGGAAAATAAACAGAAGTTTTATTTGTTATGTAGGGTCAAATATCAGAGGAAAGTCAGCCTTTCACTGCCTCTGCTGCTAAGGCATGGGCCAGATTCCTGACCTGCTGGCTACATATAACTGGCCTGATAATTCAGAAGAAAACAGAGAGCCTGAGTGTTGCTCTCTTGGAAGTTCTCCTCTGAGAACAGTAGCTCTTTCAGGACACAAAACCATCTGTCTTAGGTGTCTGCCAAAGGGTTTCCCTCAATTACCATCCAGCCCATAGCTATATACAACCTGTTTGCCTGCAGCATCAGCACACCACCTTGGAATGATGATCTCTTTTTCTTTGATAACATTATCTTTCTGTGTGTCTACCTTGAAAAAGATCACCACAACCTATGCAAAAGATGGTGACATGTTTACTGTTGAAATAATTAAGGCAGGCTCAAAATAATTGTCTTAAATGGAGGAGATTTGTCCTTCATTTCTTAGCATTGCCAATGGAGGATGCTTTAGGAACTCTATATTTCAATAGACACTCCAGATATTCACACTCTGTACTAAGATAAAGTTATGAACCCTGAAAGGTGAGATTCAAAGTACCTAATTCTGGAAGGGTACATTCTCCATGTGTCAAAGTGTGCATTTAACTTAGGACAACCTAGGTCACGTGCTTAAAACCAAGGCAGGATGAATTATCCCACCCCAACGAAGAAGCTAGCAAATGCATTCCCTGCTCATTGGTTATTTAGTTGCTTAGAGAGTTAGCAGAATGTGCTACACATCTATATTTTAAAAATATTTCCAAAGACCTTGACTATTTTTTCCAAAGTAATTTCTGTTTAACCGCTTTGCTTTTGGAGTCTTTTAAAGCTAATTTTCAAAGATCTATTTGAAAAGAAAAACACCAATGTGAAAATGGTAATCAGAAAAAGCCTCCCAATCCTTATAAATAACATTCTTCACAGAACCAATGTTCCTCATTGTGCAAATAATGGATCTTTTCTGCTCTTGAAGTGGTACACAGAAAAAGCAGGAAATAAGAAGTGCAGACACAGATGAGGGAGAGAGGAAATAAATTAATTATAGATTATAGGAATATTCAAGATTGCATTTGTGAGCTAGGGCAATATTTCAGAGCCTTGGAGCAAAACTATTTATTACCAGGTTGCAGTGGCATAGGGGCAGCTGAGAAGATTTTGCTGAGAACATGATGAGTAAGGGGAGGAAGAAGGAAAAAAAAAAGGTTTACAGGAGTGTTTGGCAGCTGGGTAATAGCTTGTAATTGTTTTTGCCAGTTGACCTGATAGAATTTTGGAAAGGATGATGGAGAATAGGCAGAAGACATTGAGTCTGGCTGCGAGAGTAGCTGTGTGAGGGACTCAGCTGATAAAGCACTGAGGCTAAATTTGCTTCTTGGACAGGATGCCAGAAGGCTATTGCTGTGCAGTATAGCAAGAAAGAAACAGCATCTGAAACCAAGAGCATGAGCATTGGTGTTTTGTAGTAGGCTAAGTTCACCTTTCAGTTTTTGTTGGCAGAAAAATATCCGTATTGAGATGGCAATGACACAGAGAACTTTCACTGTTTCTTTTTTTGCTTTGCCTTCTGTAATTGTTGCTCTTCACACTGCAGTGAAGATGTATCCTGCAAGGCACGTAAAGCCCTAAGTTCACATACATTTAATTGTGGTTTACCTTATCATTTAAGTGTCAACACTTTTAATATTGTCCAGTTACCTTCAAGTTTCCACAACTTGTCATCTGTGAACACATTAAATACACACGAAAGCATATGCCGTATTTTCTGTTCCCAAAGCCACTCATTTGCAAGAAGGTTTCCAGGCTGCTCACAGACTGGGTCTTGCTGTCTTTTGAGACACAAAGAGACAGTCTGCTTCTCTCTGTGAAGAATTCAGCTCTAAGTCACTGGCTAAATTGTGTTTTCCTTGATCCCCATAAACCTTATGGTGTTATGATGGAGCTATCATTCCTTTCACTACCTCTGCTCCTATTCTGACACATCATTATGTGAAGAAAATGCTCAGAAAACTATATATAGGCCTTGCAGGTAGGAGGGACCGGAGGAGGGAGAGGAAAGGGAAGTGTTTATAAAACTAGTCCTTAGGTTGTGCTGAAGGCCTTCTGTGGTGGGCATCCCATACATACATAAGAAGAAACCAAAATATACTGCTGAGAGAGGCAGACCCAGGAGAGAGCCAGCAGGCACAGCTCAACAAACTGGACCATGAGGGTGCCTGACCTCTTGGCATGTGTGCCCTCATTTGATTTTCTCAGCTGCTTCTCTTTATTTGCTGCATTGTGCATTTAAGGAGTAAAGAGAGGAAATGGTTGTGCTGTGCTGGCAGATCTCAGTGGTTCATGGTGGGTGGGCTGCTTTCTTCTGTTCTGAATGCTTTTAATGACTTTCCAACATGAGGTCATTAGCTGCAGGAAAGAGCCATGCACCACTGGCTGCTCTCCTGTGGATCACTTCAGTGCCACATATGGCACAAAGAAAGTTTGGGAAAAAGCACATGGGTAACATTAGCACAAGCTTTAGAAATACCTTCATCAGCCTATATAGCTCTGCAGGGTGTTTCACTAAGGCTAGGCACAGCAAAACTCTTCTGCTGGTTGTCACCAGCTGTCAGAGGCTGCTGGTGAACAGAGGAGAAGATTCAATTCACCCTTACCCAGCCAGACAGCGCTGCATGCTTCTTCCTGGCAGCAAGCGGAGACATCCCTTCCCTTTCCAGCCTTTGCTAAGTGACAGCAGCCAAAGCAATATGATAAGCAAAGAGATGTATTTAGTGGAAATTTTCTACAGAATGACATTGTGCAAGCCTTGCTTTATATTTTTCTCTGGGACATCAAGAATTTCTGTGTTTTAAAGGTCTCTGTAAGACGAGCATTTATTTACTTTTTGTTTCACCAGCATCGTGTCCTGCAGCTTTAATATTACCACTTCGTGGCACTTCTTTGGTAGTCTGCACCCCTTCTAACCACTGGCAACCCCAATGCTTTCAATATATAATAACTAAGCAAGGTAGTTTTCTAAAAGAAAATAAGCAGATGTCAAGGTTATGGTTGATCTTGGGACGACAAGTGCCTGGTAATAAGCACTTTATTCAAAAAGACACACTCAATAGTTCTGCGGGAAATTTCAGCATTAAGGCTTCTGTCATGAGTCACACAAACTATTGTTTTATCTGAGGCAGCTGATTTCAAAGCAAGCCATGTTATTTCCAGGGCACTGAACAATTGGACTGGAGTTTACTTGAGGGATTCAGGCTCAGTGCAGTTGAGAGGGCTCCTTATGGTTGTCTTTCCCAACTCCCATCTTAAACTGGTTTTTATTTGCTGCATCACTTTTTCTCTTGCACCAAACCCTTCATTCATGTAAACGAGTGTGATTTTTGTAGATACTGTGTTTTGTATGCCTTGTGCAGGTTATTATAATTTTGCCGTTATACATTCAGAAGCATCCAGGCTAGTGCATGAACACTCAAGAGCTGGGAAAGCTTTCACCTCCTCTGCAATTCAGAAGCAGGACAGAGGCTCTGCATAGTTACCTTGGAAGAGTCTTCTAGTTGTCTCTCCTTCCCACACATTCACCCATGAGCTGCCTCCTCCCCGTGTCTTCTTCCCACTCCCAGCCCGGAAAACTTGTCAAGCTGTGTGCATTTCAACTCCCACACAGCCACAGCTGTCAGCTCTGCGTACCCTGCACTGCCAACGGCAGCATCCCGTCCGTTTTCCTCCAGCTTCCAGCGGAATCCCTCCCTTGCAAGAGAAGCAATCTCTTCTGCTAGTTACAAGCTGTGCAGCCTCCCACCTTCTAAACACACTAATGCTGGCATATATATCTTTTGTTGGAGATTTGATGGGCTTTGTTTGATTTATCAGAATCAAAAAGTAATGTGAAAGAAGCATTATTTGGCTTCTTAGGAAACATTTACAAAACATTTTCTGTGTTTTGAAAATGAACATACAACAGGACAGTTTGTTTTGCTAATTTGATTTTAATGATGAATTACATTCAGAAAATTCAATAAAAACTAGATATATGAGAGGAAATAAGACAACCCACTGAAAGGATAAAAGATACTTTTCATTTAAATAACTTTTGGACAAAGCTTTTCAGCCAGTGACAGTTTTGTGTGTTTCCCCAGATTCAGATATGGAGTTACAACCGAATAACAAGGTTTTAAAAGCCTCAACTGGGTGTCATAGGAAAGCTAATTTTAGGAAAGTAGACAGGTATAGACAGACAGGGTATGCACTGTTTTATAAGACAATCTGGCAGTCAAGAAAGTGGCATTTTACAATGATCTCTAGGTTGGAGTAGCTCTTTTTTTTTGGTATAAATACTCTGTAGGTGAGTGGTTATCTAACTTCACCACCAGATTCTCACCTGTACTGAAATGACTTTCAGGGAAAATTCGGATGTAATTGGGTTTGCTGTGACTGTAATCTATGTGATGGGAAGCTGTTAGACTCCTTTCAGAATATGACAAATTGCCTTTATCTCTTTCCCTTTCTTTTTCCTGTAAGTATCCCTAAACCAAACTTTTAATGAAGATCCTTATTCCCATATACCTAAATCAAACTTTTCACTAAGATTCCACCTCTCTCTATGAACTCTACCTATGCTTTGCTATCCTCATTATGTTTTTTTCCCTAGTGCCTCATCAGAATCTTCCCAGTTGTCCTGTGAGCTCATCTCTCCCTCTCTGTTTCCAGTGAACCTGGAAAATGTGCTGCTCCTTCCTCTCCACAACAGCCCTCTCTGGTGCTGGTCTCTCCTCCCTGGTGCTGGTCTCTCCTCCTAAGGCTAGAATCTCCAAGTTAATTCAGGTTTCTGTTACAGATCATGTCTATAGACCTTGAGTCTCATGTTTTGCTTGGGACTATCTCAACTTGGTCCCTTTCTCCTTTTGCAGGCAGTGCCCAAAAGCAGACACAAGTTTCCAGCCAACTCTAGAGCTGAGTAGGGTCAGAAGAGCTTTCAGTTGCACAGGGCATGCTTATGTGTGCAGGCATTATTGTATACGTACATGCAAACAGATAGTCTGGCTTTACACAGCAGTAGGATTACCTCTGCTCTCCTGATGTACATGTTTTTTTTCCCCCCATCCTGTATTCATGTGATTGTCAAGCCTAAATGTATTACTTTTTTTCGTGCCCCATGAGTAGCACCTTATCACTCCAGACCATATCCCTAGTTACTAAGGATGGGTTTGAGTCTACGCTATGCCTGGAGGCACTCACCATCCCTCCAGGCTCCATGGCACCTGCAAATGAAATAAACATACTCTGTATTCTTCCATCCCCATCATTAGGAATTGGTTGTTTCTTAACAGTAGCGAAACATCCGTCTGAAGGAAGAGGACATCTTTGAGAATTTAAAAACAAATAGGCAGCACAGTCTGTTCAGAAGATATCACTGCAGATTTTTCATTAACCGTGTTGGTTTAAGGAAACAATTTGAGGAACTAGCTCTCACAAACCTGCCATCCATTTATTTATGGCAATTTTCTATAGGTGTGGCAGATAAACTGTGAGAAAGCTAGATTAGGATTGTCTTTTAAAAGTTATTTTAATAATCAGAATTGAAATTTCTGTGGAGTGTCAGGCAAATCTGATTATTTTTCCATCTGGACTGGAAAAAAAAAAGTAAGAAAATAATTATTAAATTTTCATGTAAAACGTTGAACTACTTTGTCTTTGCAGTCTCAGTTTATTAGGTAGATTATTTCACCATTGACTGATCTGAACATGCAGTTTTGGTCTGCTAAAATGAATCAAACTGTTTAAACTTAATTTGTTATGAAATTATACCTTAAGAAAAAAAAGAAAGTATTTCTGGAGCCATAGTTTTAGTGATGTTAGAGGTTACCAGCGTGCTCTCAGGTAATATCATAAAGTGATTCATTCTGAGTTTCTTCTGCTATTAAGGCAACAAAATATCCCACTGGTATAACCCTGTTTTCCATGTGGATGGATTTATGTGTTTTGGGTTTCCTACGAAATCCACTGAATGAAATAGGTACCTTTTGAGGTAAGTATTCAGAGAATAGGGCCTCTGTTTGAAAAATGTTGAGACTGATACTGATTTATGTGTGTCTGTTGGGTTTGTGTGGAGTCGACTTTTGTCTTGGTAACAAGGGAACGGCCCTGAGCCTCCCTGCCCACGGGAGGCGCCGGTGAGGAGCTGCGGCCCCTGGACAGGCCGATGGCGAGTGAGGGAGCCGCGGCGGAGCTGGGGAAGGGTGAGGAGTCCTGCCCTGAGGAGCAGCCAGCGGCAGGAGCCATCGCTGAGGGCTGGACCGCAGCCGCCATGTCCCACCCTGCGCGCTCACGCGGAGCTGCAGGTACCGACATGGGTGTGTGAGGATGGGGAAAAGCGGTCTGAAAGGGCTGGTCCTGCGCCTCGTCATCCTTCAACCCTGCTTTGCTTTGTTTTGTTGTGCTTTTGGTTGGTGGCAGATGTCATTTTTTGTTTCTTTTCCATATCCTATCTGCTTTACGGTAATGGGTGAGGGACACTGCCTGTCCTCAGGGATCTCCGTGAGGCTCTCAGTGACCTTTTCCCCGTCCTGCCGTGGGCAGTGTGAGGGGGAGAGTGAGTAAGAGCCCACAGCGGCCTTGGGTCTGGCTGAGCCTAAAACCACACCAGTGCGTTCATGATGAGGAAAAGCTGTATCTAGCGCTTCTTTCCCCCCACATATTTGTTTCTCTGATTCAGACTTTAAAGTGAAATTGATGATAGAGAAAGGTGAGCAGTTGTCCTTGAACACAGCTTTGTAACTCACATTAACATCTGGTTGTTTCCTTGTCCACCATGCCATTTATCTAAGAAGCTGTCAGCAACAGAGCCATTCAAACGCTAAGAGGCTAGTGAAGAGTAATTATTTTGGCAGGGCTAAAATCGAGAAGGTTAGTTCTGCAGAAAACCTCTAGTATGCAAAACCAGGAGTAATTGCCCATTTTCCATCTGAATTCACGATAAGCTGTTGCTGCATTAGCTTTACAAAGAATTGCCTGCGCCTCAGAAGGTACCACCATCTGCTTCATTTCCCGTGAACTCGTGCACACGTTGCTTTCACTTTTTATGGTATGGTATGTATTATGGAATAGCTAATGACTAGTTTGTATACTGATTACTCCAACTGATGAGCAAGAGCAAGCTTGCACTTCATTGCTGGCTGTGCAGGGAGCTGCGATGTGCTGGGGAAGCTGTTACACCCGCTGCCTGCAGACCGAGGCAAGAGAAATACTCTTCTCATTTGGCACTATATCCCCCCACTGAATACTTCCCCACTTGCAAAGGGCCTTCAGTGTTTTGTACATTCCTCTAAGTAGATTGTTTATTTTGCTGATTTGACAGTGTAAGAACAGGCAGTGGGGATGCTTCCATTAGTAATAATTTTAATTATCTTGGCAAAACTTTTCTTTGTTCAATAATGGATTATGTTGTGATGTTTTGGCTTATGAACTATACTTGAAATTTTCTAAGCAGCCAGTAAATGCATTGCATTGTTTCTGGCCTGTGTAGTAGAAATTAGAGTTAATGCTTGTGTTCACCAAAAACATACTAAAATGAGGTACCTTTGCATCTTTTGCTCAGTTATTTGGCAGTGACTGACTACGACTTTGGGTAACATTACATTTAACATATTAGAGCTTTTCATTTTTACCTGCAAAGTGTATCATTCTTGCTGACCTTTATCTGATAGATTGAGGATGTAAAAGATGTAAGCATTGTTGCCATTTGTGTTGGCTAATCATTGTATTTGATAGAAAATTGACATGAGTTAATTTTGCAAAGCCATCAGTGGCAGACTTACACATAAGGCAATCTGGGAACATTGAAATCACCAAGCCTTACCCTGAGAGTAAAAGACTGCAGTTAGTGCCTTGTCTGGGCTAGCCTCGGACAAAAATTTCACTTGAATTTTCGCAGTCTCCTCACAGCAGAGGGACATGTGATGTATTGCCACTGGTAGGAAGCCAAACATAAAGAAGAATTTTATTTTAAAACTTGCTGGGGTGTGCGTGCAAGTTTGAAAGAAAGTTATTGATTCATTTATCCACTGGGACTGCAGACTTAAACGTAGCATTACCTAGTGAAACAGAAAAATAGTCCTACTTCCCACTCCAGATGAGAAAGCTGAGAACATAGAATGTCTATTGTCTAAATTTCCAAGGTTCAACTGCATCAATTTTTACGCTCTCCACTTTCTGAACAAAGCTTTAGATTTCTTTATGGTGCCACAGGGTTCCAAACAACAGCTTTGTGGTCCTTAGATGATGTATAGAGAGGCCAAAGCTGAAAAGTTCCATTGGGAGGAATTACACAACTCGGTTAAATTCAGGCTTTCACTCTTGAGGGTTTAAAATGATGCCAATTAGTGAGGAGAGGTTCTCCATGCAGAGAGTATGGGGGAGTTGCACAATCAGTAGGAACACAAATTGCAAGTACTATGTGCAGTTTGAAAAACTCCCTTAGTGTGCTGAAATCTGGCCACCTTCCATTGTTGTTCAGTGGAAAACAACCCTCTCACTTCTTTTGTTTGTGAGCATATCTTCATAATGCTACTGCACACTTATCCATAATTTACCAACTGAATTTTTGTTAAGCCTTGAGTCATCTACGAGAAGTGTTCATACCTCAGTTTGTTGTGGTTTTTTTAATGCCATGTAAAGTAAAATCTTGGAGAAGCTAGTAGAATGGAAGTGAGCAGAATGCAGAGATTTTATTTAGTCGATTTCACCACTTCTTTATAGGTACTTTTATGAATGATACCTTGTGTGAATTTGGTTTCCTAAGGAACTTAGATTTGAAGAGCAGAAGTCAGGCAGCGTGGCATCTCAGTGGGTGATGAAATTGTCATCAGTCTGTCCTCAGCAATATCAAAAACAAGATGAAAATATAATTAATAAGAAAATATACATCAAAGACCATCTTGTTTTAGGGAGGAATCTGTCCTCTGGGAAACTTTGCTTTGCTTCATAGGCAGAAGACACACCTAAAGGCAGCAGAAAGCTGCAACAGCCTGCACAAAGGATTTCATATTGCATGGTGAGAAGAAGCTTGAATAGTTCGGGAAGGAGATAAGCCAGGTTTGCTCTTTCTTCAGAAGTGCTTTGACCACGGAAGAGGTTGTTAGACATGGAGTGGTTTCAGTATTTGCTTGCAGGAGCACAGTTGCCAGCAGTGGAGCTTTCACGTTGATGTTAGAATTCTGTGCTTCTCCCTGATTCCCAGGTATCATTTCTTGTAAAAGAAGTGGCAAAACCACGATGTAACTTTAAGTAACTTCAAAGAGTATTTTCAAGACTTTTTAATAACACAGTAGAACTTATTTAATGCTCCAGTTACAGAGGAGTTACTATAATAAGAACTCTTCAAATGTGATTGTGTTCTGTGAAGTATCATCCCTCTGAAATAAGTGGTGTTATTATGGAAAAGGCTTGTTCACACACCCGGTATATTTTCGAAAATTGCTTTCATAATTCAGGTTATGAATAAGTCTACTGGTATTGAAGAAAATTATTACAAATTTCCTGGTCACCAGAAAGCAGTAGAATTTAGAGTTTTATGGCAAAATTGTATTCAGCTTACCTGACCAATTTTATAGAGGTCCATGGAATTACTCGGGTAGGTAAACAAAGCAGGATTTGATATCAAGTCTTCAATACTCTCTTAGAAATAACCAACTTGACCAACCTTATGGTGTGTGTCAATATTCTCGATAGATTAAATAGAAGAAGGACAAAACAAGTTAAAATTCTCTTTTACTTTGCAGATTTTAGAAGCCAGAGCTGCCATGATGCAGCTAAGTGTGCACCATCTGTTGCTTCATGGCTTTGGAAATCCCACAGCTACTAATGATGCTTGGATAAAGCCATCACTCCCTAGTCTAAGGCAGCCATGCTGTGGCGTGTTACTGCGTGCAAGCTGCTTGTGTGCTGCTTTTTGCTATCTCATGTTAAGATGATGTTCCTGCATCTCACAGCATGGTAGAAGTTGTTACTTTTGGTTTAGATACCGAGTAGGCTTTTCTCACATCTGCTTTTTACTGCCTTGCCCTCCAGACAAACACATGCCGCCTGCTGCGGTTCCCTCCTCCTACCTTGCCATGTCTGCTATCACAGAGGGAGCATGTGAAATCATTTCACATGTCTGTCTTGTTCCTTCTGAAAAAATAAAAATAGGATGCCTTTGAGAAAATCCCTGGCAGGAATGGAAAGACTGTAGGCCTACCAACAGCACTTGTCACATAAGTTCTGGTGTTTTATTACTTTTTTTCCCCCCTAGTTTGTCTCTTTTGAGAGATGATTTTATCTCTTGCCCTCAATAAATTGAGAAGTCGATAAATCTGCCCTGATTTCAGAAGACGTCGCTGCTGATTATGCCAAGACTACCTCTTAATCTAACAGTGTTGAATAGCCTGCAGTAGCTGTGTAGCCATACCCAAAGCTTGGAGTCACTCAGGGCAGATACGAAGGAGCTGTTTGCCAAACAGCCTCGGGACACTTTGGCAGATCTTCCTTAAATATCTTTATCTGATGCCATCCCTGTTGTGTTTCCAGGCATTTGATTAGTCAGGCCACAGTGGTTTCATTTCAGTGTTTTATTTTGGTTCACCTTCACTTGCTTGTGCTTTGGGAGGTTGTAATTTGGTGTGATTTCCGAGGTTAAACTTTCTGAATACCCATTTAGGTCAGATGACCTCTACAAGAGCATTTCTGTGATCAGTGCTTAGCATCGTGATCTGTTGTTGTGGTTTATCTTGATGAGGAACAGGACATTATCCATCTTCAAAATTGACTTAGATAAGTGTTCATCTTCATTTGAAACTCATGAATAAATAAATGTATTTGATGGTGGTGTTAAGAGCATACAGGATTATTGGAGCAGTGATCCTAACTTGGAGGTCATTGCCATTTGACAGTGGTAGGTGTTACACAGATGGGATATCTATTATGAATTTTGTCAGCAAAGCTTACACAGGCCATGAAAAAGTCAGTTTCTGTCAACAGCTGCCAGAAAGTAGTCTGAAAGAAAGAAAGAAATAGTGATTTTATGTAGGAGTAGAGCTGTGGTGTTTTGGAACTTGCAGTATTCGCAGAATTTAGCAGAAACTGACCTTCTCTTTGCTTCTGGGATTCTTTCCCTGTTACATTCAGAAATGTGCCACAAAGCAATCTATAAGTACAGGGTCTGCTTCCTGTAGAAGAAATCAGCTTGGAGACATATGTTGAGACACATTTCCCCCTCAAAAAAATTCTTAGAAACTCAAATTAAAAAATGTTTTTTATTTGCCTTTTAATTCACGGGAGACCTAAGATGTAAAAGGTATGATTATGTTCACACAAAGGTTATTGTAGGTGATGTCATTTCATAATGAAGCGAGTATTCTTTAGATGCATTGCTGGAGATTTGTATTTTGGGGTTTACAGAGTTCATGGGATGGAAACTGTTGCGAAGGAATAGCTGTAATTGAAGAATTGATACCATGGAGTCGCCAAGTTGACAGAGACTACATAAAAATCACCATGTTAACATAGCTGTAAAAGAAAGATAAAGTTTTTATTAGTAGAACAAAATATCATTTGTTTGTCTGTCTCTATCATTAGGATCTTTTTTACTTCCCAAGATGTACATAAATTGTTTACTCCATTGCTAAAATGTTTTGCAACTTGATAGTTCTCAAGGTCAGAGTGACCTTTTGCATCAGGCCTAATCCTTTATTCATGGCCAAGTAGTCAAAGATTCAATTATAAATGCATTAAGCTCATTGGGTGAACATTAAACTGAACAAATGACTGTATTGACAAGAAGAACTCCAATTATCACTGTACAAAGAACTCTTCATCTATGATAGGATGGGGTTTTACTGTGCTTGTTTGCATGCTCATAAAAAACTTACTGGTCAGTGTCCTGGTTTAGCCTGGGACAGAGTTAATTTTCTTATGTTTCAGATATTATAAGAAGTGCATTATTTATATAGACAGGTTAGGCTGGTGGCTGAGCATTCCAGTTAAATGGAGCCCTGAGGGAAAATAACCTGGTAGTTTAAGCAGGGCATTAGGGAAGGAGGAGGACATGAGTTATATTTTGTTGGCTAGTATAAAGGCCTTCATTGATTTTTTTTGTAGGACCCAAATGAATGACCCAGTTCCTTATCAGCTCTTCCAGCCTCCAGAAGTGCTGTATCTGATATAGCCTCAGCAGTAGCTTCCTTGTCTGCCACAGGTTTTTGTAGCCTCCGATGGATTTCATTGTGTGAAGAAAGGAAAGATGGAAAAGAAATGAAGGAGAAAAGCAAGTTCATTGGGAAGTGACTAAAAAGAGGAGAGAAAAAATGGTTGTGTGAGCTGGATGTAGGAAGTGATCTACCTAGATACCTTGTAAAAGGGGGATGAGTAGAACATGTGTAGACATGGTCCAAAAGCAACAAGGAAAAGAGATAAATGAAGTGATAGAAGGGAAACAAGGGGTTTTAGGAAAGTGTGAGATATTTTAGAGTAGCCCACAGCAAAGTAATTGTTTAGTTTGTTTTGTTTTCTGACGTGGAATACCTGGAAACAGGAGAACGGCTTCTAACAGCAGTGCACATACTGTCTCTTGATGCAGCAAGCATAGTACAGAGGTTTACCCTTTTTGAACCACCACTATCCATCTTTGTCAGTGTCAGGATAGGAAAGCAGAGACTTGAGCTGCACAGGATCCAGAGGAGAGAGTAAAAAATTCGCTTTCCTTAGCCAGTGGGCTACCTTCAAACATTGCATTTGGAAAGATGAGAAAATATCATTTAATCATTTTTGCTTTCTAGCACATATCCCAAAGCACTTCTTACACATTTCCAACTGAAACAAGGTTGATCACACAAAAAAGAGTGAAGTAGAATGTATTTATTATAGCTTCTTATTTTACTGATTTGTGAAGTAAAAAAAAACATGGTATGAGGCAACTGAGATACTAGCTTAAATTCATATTTATTCTTGGCCTGACGTTATTTATAGGAGTTTTCATGTTTCTTTCTCTGGATTCTGGTAACTGTTATGCTAAAGGATCACAGACTTCAATTAATATTTGCAAATTCCAGCTAGTAGGTAAAAATAGCCAAAAGATATTACTGTCCTTGAAAAACAAGCTTATTGACGTCAAGAAAACATGTAATAAAATTATCAAGGAGAAATATAATGTTCCAGAGACAGAATGTCAGTGGTGTGAGCAAGTATTACATGTGAATATCTGCCTATGTGTAAACAGTAAGGGATCCTCAGCACACGTGCCAGATTGTCACAGCAGTTCCCGATATACTTACTGACTTTTTGCAACTTTAAAGAAGACCTGGGCTGCTTTTAAATCCATTCTTGATGTGCTTCCTCTGTAGGCTACTTGTGGTCTAATGCGTGTTCAGCTTCTCCCAAGCATTCTGCTACAAGAGCAGGGGTTTCAGAATGGGATTCGGAGAATGTGGTTTATTGCTCTGGCCCAGATAAAGATTGCTTTTCCATTCCTGTTCAAATGCAGCTTTTACGGGAGAATTGCTCAGGCCGTAGCTAACAGCACTCCACCTAAGTGACTTCTGTAGATCTCTCTCACTGACACAGCGTCAGATAATCCATCTGTGAGAAAACCCATCAGTCTTAACAGTTATGCTAGGCAAAATATTCCCCAAATTGTGTGAGAAATTGGTAAAATATGCTTTTAGAACATGAAAGTGGAAAAGAAGGGCCTCACAGGTGGTATTTATACACTGCTGTTGGATAGCTTAAGTTGCAAGATGTTGTTTTGGACCCGTATCTATCTTGGTGGGTTGATGCTTTTTTTCTTTCCTTCCCATTTTTGTTTTCTGTTTTCACTATGACTGACACTGCTGTATTTTTAGACAAATCCAAACATTTATTTTAATTTTGTATTTATTAAATTGTGAACACTTTACATCCCCTGACAGCTTAACTCCATCTTGTATGTTAGAACAATTTCTTACATTGCTCTTTGTTTCTGTCTCTTACATTTGGCAAGTCATCACCTCTTTTTTTTTCCTTTTTTTCATGTTGAAGGGGAACAACTATATGTGGATTGACGTTTCTTACTAACAAGTGCATAATAACCTCTCCCACAGAATATTTCCTTTGTTCTTTTTTTCTTATTTCCATCATTGCATGTGTTTTAATGGTTATACATCTCTTAATGTAGATGTAGGCTCTTAATTCTAGCTATTACACATACGTGAAGCTATACATTATTCTATCAGCGTGCATGTAGTTTTATGCCTGTTCAATATACAGAACTATAAAGTGTCCATAATTACAGTGATTAGCGTCAGGTTCAGTCATGCATCTTCAGGACATCGAGCTGAAAAACCAGGGAAGGGCCAATTAAGCCTCTGCTGTGCTCCCTCAAGTTACGGGCACTGACGTGCAGTTATCCCAGGGACACGTTTAACTGTGGAGGTGTTCTTGGCTTACATTTCAAGGGATTTTTTTCCCATGCAGCACCGAAATGCAGCATGTATCTTGAGTGCCATCTTCATCTGTTCATGGTACATGTAAGATTTGAAGTGTTGCTGCCACTTGAGCACCACAGATTTCTAACGTCAGTTCCTTTAAATACTGTTCTACTCACATGGACAAAACTGGTGAAGAAAAGGAAATTGTATCTCTGGCTCTGGAGGAGGTAACACCCGCTACCAAAATGGAGCAATTCGGTTTGCTGTCATAGTAGCATCCCTTGGCCTTCTGGCATTTGATAGACTAGTAGCACGATGTCTCAAATGGGAATTCTTGTTTTGCTTACCAACAACACAACTGCAGAGTTTCTCTCTTATTGAAAACCACATCGCGTGCAGCATTTTGTTGCTAGGCGCCTGCTTGGCCGAGTGCTGGTTTCTAAGCGTGCTTTTATATTTAAGTAACCCCTGCACAGCTTGCAAGTGATTTTGCCCCCACGAGTTCTAATTTTCCCTTCACTGTTTTCTGTATTTCTGTGTAAAGAAAATTCCTTCTTTCTCTCTATAAATTCAATCAAGGTAATGACTTCCAGCTAAATACAGGGGATTTACATTTTCTCCTTGGAACTAGAAAAAGTATCTGCAGTAGCAGTAGAGCTGGATCACTGCTGCTGTCACAAAGGGTCGTTAAAAGAAATCTAATTAATTGTTATCTTATTTTTAGCTCTGTAAAATAACTTTTTTTAAAAAAGTAAAAGAAAAAGTGGAGCCTTTATGTCTATTTCTTCATGATTGATGCAAACAAATTCCACAGAGATTCAAGGGAAATGAGTTTGGTAGAAGAGAGGACAGAGGTCTGGATTTCCAAGAGGAAAGGGCTGTGCACCTTTCCCTTAATTTAAAAGAAGCAGGAGTTAAATTAAAAGTTCCTTGAAGTTGTTTTACCAGCCTTCCTAAAGGGGAAGTTGGGAGTTTTAACTCCCTCACTTAAGGGAGTTGCTAATTTGTGAGTGTGTCTGCCAGTGCAGAGTGGGGAAGCAGATGCTGAGATTCTGTGTGAGTATAATGTTGATGGTTGGTTACTGGGGATGGAGAGCTGCACCAGGGCCAGCCTGATTCTAATTTAGGGAGAGTTATCACATTTTCAGTTGCATTGCTTCCTTGCCACTTTGGGTTTTTTTGATGGAGGGAAAGGCTGTTGTCTGTACTACATGAAAAGAAACCTTACGTGTTCTGAACCAGCAGCTATTGAGAACTGTAAACACACTGTCCACATATGTCAGTTATTCTTACAGAGGTTGAAGAAAAGGGAAAAAAATGAGGACAAAACGTGCTACTCTGAAACCATTTAAAGCTTTTGAAGTTAATCTGTGAGCTTGTAGGAGTGACATATAAAACTAAACTCTTTGCATCTCTGTGGGCTGTTGGGGCTGCCCTTTGAGTGTATGTGCATCACTGAACTCATGGGATAGTACTTCCAGGATATAATGGGTGATCATAGGAATCTGTTTGCATTCAGTATGATACTAAAAACAAGGCCATTTTATTCTTCTTCTGTAAAGGAAAGAATATTTCAACAATGGAGAAGAAAATTAAGGGACTGAGCTTTCCTATTTGGAATTATCATGAAATGTGGTTTTCATTTCCCCCAACAATGCTAATAAAATTGAGATGAAAAGTCAATTGTTATTACTGTAGCAGGAACAGTCTGGGTAAATTGTTTTGCTAAAATTCTACTAAAATAATTTTAAAATAAGCCCAGATATCTACTCTCTGGAGTTTGTTGTGGTGAAATTCTCATTTAAGTATAAAAAGCCATACTAGTTACACACTGGATGATGCATCTGCCTGGCTGTTGATGTGATCTATGCTGGAAATACTCACTGGAGTGTCCCAAGTTAGAAATACTGCAGGCAACTAATCCTGATTCATTACTGTAGCATTCTAACAAAAACTGTCTGTTTCTTACTGTGGTCCAGAACAGAGACATCAAACTGTAGCAACTATTTAATTAAATGTGAGCACACATTTAAACTGAATTTATTATTTCTTCTGTCTCCCCTGGTTTTAGTACAGCATAGTAAGTTAGGGATGATTTTTCTGGTCCCATTGCAGTGGTTTCACTGATGTTTATGGAGACAGGCTGATTTAAACTAGTTCAAAAGTATCTTTGACAATCAATTGCTTGTATTTGTCATTGAAAGCTTATGCTTACTCCTCATCTCTTTTATTATATAGCTTTTATTAAACTTTGACTCTTGATGAAGTTCTAAGATAACACTGTCAGTTATTAAGGGATGTAGCTCACTGGCATTTTATGTACTGCTCTGGAAGAGAAATAGACTGTTTAGAATGGGATATATATTACAATAATCATATTCCTTATTTTCTCTTATTCTCTTATTCTCATTCTTATTACTTTTATATTGCTCCATGACATTTCACTTGTTTATCATCAGAAATTGTGTATGTGGAGAATGAAAAGTGAAGTCCAGGTTTCACTGATGGCAACAGCAGCATTTTGCTGCCATTTGCTGCCATTTCCTTCGACCAGCCAGTGTCAGACCTATACTTTAGGAGCATGCTTTACCAGCTAAGCCAAAGCCTGTGTGGAATATGCAATAAACATGAATGAGGAATTAAAGATGAAGAAGAAACCTTCTTTTAAAATGCTACAGCTTTCATAACTTGAATTAATTTCTTTACAGGGATGCTAATTTTAACAGATCCCTGTGTCTTTATCTGCTCCTGAGAGGGACCGTGATTATTTTTCAGTGTTTTACAGGAGTAAAGTCTTGAGCACTCCCCATGCAGTGTTACCATCAGAAAATATTTTGAGGCTGTGAACACTTGGAAAGTTTGAGTTCAACCAATAGGCTCTTGGGTCTTGCTCCAATGCATGTGCCGTTTATGCATCTCTGCAGCTGTGGCAGGATGGGCTCAGCTTTGGGCCGTGCACCACAGAGCACCCGAAGCTTTCTCTCACTGGAGACTGGACAAAGGCTGCCTTTGCAAAAGACATTAAAAGGTTTTGCCTGCAGTTTCTCTTAAAAGTCTGGAACATGTTTAGAAATGTCAAGGCATCGAAGTCTGTAGCTTTTACTCCTGTAAGAGTCCTGTTCTTTCTAAGGTTAAAATAATGTTTTTGGAAAGAGAGATAAAGCTTTTCATGGATGTGTATGCCAAGTAGAAAACAGGAGCCAAGTCCCCCAGCAGTATGAACGTTATGCTGAAATCAGCTGAGTTCCCTTTTACTAGGAGAATGTTTGGCTGATTCTTTGTGTTTCCCAAGGCTGTAGCTGCAGGGATTAACTCACATTACAATTTTGTGCTTTGGCCCTCGCTCAACTCCTGCTCATCCATAAAAATACTTAACTTGGAAGGGCGCAGCTTGAGATAACCTGTATGAAAGTGGCCTGCTTCATTACAGAGGCTTCTGAGTACATTCAGACACATCCAGTTCTACACCATCTAATATGATCACCATATACCACAGGTATAGGCACCTTCACTGGATTTAAGCTAATTCTAGGAGAGGCCACTTGAGTTTAAGATGTTAACAAGTGGACGTTTAGAGATAATTGTGCTGCAGGGAAATGATGCTGCTTTAGCCTTACCTTCTCTTGACCATAACCTTCCAAACACATGGAGCAGGCAAGAGCCTTTCATTTTCACAAGGGGAACAAGACTGTTTTTCTTCCTCTTCTTTCATCTCTTTATATATTACAGAGAGTTTCTTGGTTTCCCTTTGAGATTTCATTGCGTTTTGGGAGGGCTGAGCAATACAGTACTATTATCTAGGCAAGCTTTGCAAGAAGGACTGTGACAGGTGAACACACGTGCCTTGTTTTATAGTGTTGCATCTAAAACCTAATCTCTTAATCACATTTACTATGTTACTACCTGAGTAATGCAAGACACTTTTCCAACTTGCATCACTTGTCCTTATTTAATGTGGGGAGAGTTTGTGGTTGACAGTAATAGTGGTAGCATGAAGAGGTATAAGACTGCAGCAACAAACAATAGGTTTTGGTAGGTGAAGATTCATCACTGTTGGTTACTCTTGGTAAAGCTGCAGTATTGTTTGTGCAGCATTAGAATTTAACTTCTCATATTTCCCAAGACTCAGCTCTTTCTGAAAAATTTATAGCTGTGCTAACTACTTGTAAAGTATTAGGAAGAATGAACGTTTCCATTTAAGACAGTTTAGATGTAGAGAAGAAGAGAAAGCATCATTTATTACTGTAAAATAATTCTCAGTTTTAATTCATTCTAAGAGCTGTTTTCATGTGTAAAATAGCTGAAATTCATCTTGGCTCTATTTTTATTCTGATCGTGTGTTCTGCAGGCAGCAGATTTAAGAACTGTTCATGTCCACTCTGCTGAAGAGTTTTAAATATCAAAAACTGTTTTGTAACAGCAGGTAAGAGGGAAATCTTCAGCAGTTGTATTTACATGCCTTTACAGATGTCTGGTGAGCTGGCTGCTAGGATATCATATCATGAGTTACATTCACATTGAATGGATAAAACAAATTGTGCCTTTCCTTCTTTCTGAGTGCTGCAGACTAGCTGCAGCATGGCCTGATGCTGGGAAGCAGGGATGTTTAATTGGGTTTAACCAGTCTCGTCTCCAGTCATATGACATTCTGCAATGAGTGTGGTTCAGCACAAGGCTTCACCCTCGATCTCAAATTATGAATGTAAACCTTTCTGTTGTATGGCATACTCATGGCGTTTTGTGTCAGTCCACAAATACAGAAAGATAAAGCATATAACTCAATGTTCCAAGGTAGGTAAGATGCCCTTCCAATGGTAACAAAAAAATATTTGACATGCCCATTGCTTTCACCAAGCCAGATCTCAAGGCTTATCAGAGATAATGTGCGTAAGTAATTCGTAGGCCTGGTTCTCTCTGATTATTTAATTTCTGTTGCCCAAAGATTGTTTCCACAATCTCTTTGCTGATAAAAACAAGATGCAGATCTCATGTGACTGTTGTTTAGTACGTTGTTACACACTTTCTGAAGTTTTCTGACGTGTGTTTGAGGTAGCAGATAATTTTTTTTGTAGTGGTATGTATGCTCTGAGAGGCTTTGAAGAATTGACCTGGTTTTAAATATGACTTCATTTGTCTGAGTCCAAAGGAAACAGTAATGCCATCTTCTTCAAAATCAGCAGAAGGCTGAGGTTTCAGCTCTCTTCTGAAGAGAAATTCTGCTGAATCTGTTCTACAGCTGCTTGCAGTTTTCAATCCAGTAAGGCACAGCTACTTTTCTTAAAAATAGACTGTACACAAAAGTGTGGTTCAACTAGATGGTGAAGAGCTCAGCTTGCAAATTCAGCAAGATTGATCAGGGTTAAATATGTTTTATTCTCTTAAATTAGACAGATGTAACACTTTGTACAAGAAGCTTCATCAAAATTAATAAACCATGAATTGTATTTTTAAACCAAAACGCTGCTGTGTTTCACAGCATGCTTCCTTCATCCTTCCCCTCAGATGTTTAGCCCTTAAAAGAGTTTCAGATCTATTTTCTTGTATTCCTTTAGACTTTTTAATGCTCTTCTATGTATGCCGCCCTGTCTCTGCTGTCAGGCAATTGATCACAATTGCAAGATTGCCCTTTAAAAATGTATTAACATTTATCATTTCTCTGGTCAGAAAGATTACTGTCAAACAGAACCAAGCACTGTATATGCCTGGAGAGCTGCATTAGATGCACTATTGAATCCACAGTCATTCAAAGAGCAAGTGGAGAAATCAGAGAGAGGTGGATGGTCCTGTTGACATGCAAAACCTAACCAGAGCCATACATCTGGTTGGCCTTCATAATTATGTGTGTGTCAGATGTGTCATGGTCCTGACCTGCAAGAGGAAGAGAGTTTGGGAGGAATGGGAAAGTGGGGTGCAGGGAAGAGATGATGTGAGGGAATGAAAAGTAACTTGGTCTTGATCCAGTTGCCCATAGCCTCCTTTGTAGTGAGGTGATGGCTATGTGGTCCAGCCTAGAACTGTTAAAGAGAAAACAAAGCAGTTGAACCGTGGCGACACAGAAGAGTGTAAAAGGCAGCAGGCAAGCAAACTTACTCCGCTAATCCTTCTTCCAATCTT
The DNA here is from genome assembly GCA_013401255.1 of Urocolius indicus. NCBI lineage: Eukaryota > Metazoa > Chordata > Aves > Coliiformes > Coliidae > Urocolius > Urocolius indicus. The sequence continues at coordinate 522,856 of WBNH01009327.1, read as the reverse complement.
GTGCCAAAGAAAAACAAGATGTAATTTTTCTGTTGTGCTCCTGGTCTCTTTTCTGTGTACAATATGTGCCCATCTTTAGCATAAACTGCCGTCCCAGTAACACACTAACCTACTTTAGCCTCATGTCCTTTTTATGCATGTAGGGGTAGAACACACACCTACATGTATTTGTAAAAAGATATTTCAGTAGGGAGGACTAGATGTGAGCTTTCATGCATGCAATCCTTACTGTTGCCCTTTAAAATGTTAAATACACAGAAGAGGATATTGCAAGTCGTGAATTTGAATTTTCTGCCTTTCTTCTAAGGCTTTGTAAGCCTTTTATTGTATTAGTCTCTTAAAAAGGTTGTGCACAATTATTTGGACTTCATAACTCCTACCTATGCAGAGTTCCTTTCACACAGTATAAACATATTTCTGTATTTCTAAGTAGATGACACCTGGGTGAAGACTAGTCTAGACACTCCTTAAAGTCTTGTCTTTAGCAAGTGGGTTTTCAGCTTAAAGTAACATCTCAGTGGAGATCAGGCTGTTTGTAGACTGAGCATGTATCAGCCATTCAAAATAAATACCTAACCTGTCATCTAGCTTTGTCATCTTCATCAGAGTTGGATCTCAAATCAGTTACCATGTATTAGTTAGCCGAGTAGTGAGTGCTTCTTTTAGTGCTGGTATTTATTCCAGGTTGCCATTCATGATTTACTCTAGGAATCAATAAATCAGATACTTAATTCAGTACTTTACTTAGATAAGTTAAACAGGAAACAATCTTAGAAGAAAACTGTTAATATTAAAAAATGAACTACTCAGAAGTGTAGGAAAGACAGAACTAAGGTTGCTTGTGATATCCAGGCATGTGCAAGAGGTGGGAGGAGTTGGACAGTGTATGATCTCCTGTGTGCCCTGCTAATCTGATATCTCTTAGTTTGCCTAACAGGAAAAGAAGCCTCAGAAAGGACACAGCTGAAATTGTTCACACCTTGTTAGTATATGCAGACTGCAATCTTGCAAAACTGCTTTGTTAGGTAAGATTGTTCATGGAAAGAGATAGAAGGTGAAACCTGCCAAAGGAGACCAAGACTAAAATTCCAAGCAGTAGTTAACAATTGGAATGGGTTTGAAGTGATGGCACTGAGGGTATATTCTCAAAAAGGTTCCTAGACATGGCAAAGATGAGTTGAAATTTGCTTGTGAAGAAGAAAATGTTTGTGCATGGGAGCATTTGGGTGCTTTTTCTACCATGTGATGCCTTCCTCCGTAGTGATTCCTTAGTTCCCTAGACACCTCCTTGTTCTGACAGAGTAAACCTCTGCCAAAGTTCAGTCTCCCACTCCTTCTAAAATTAGAAGACTCTTAACTCAATAGGAGAAAGATAAGTCGTTTTTTAAACAACCAGCAACCCCTCTGTCAGAATCAAGATATACTGGTGATATCTCTGGTTTCATACTCAGGTACAATTTCTTCCTCAGTATGTCTTGCCACTCCAGAAAAAGAATCAGTGCTGGTTTAACAGACAGTAGTGGCATAAGATCAATCCTCTGAAGGTTTTAGCATTTTTAGAGGAGCATAAATGAATTGCTGAATTGACAACCCCTTCCACAGTTTTTGTTTTGCTTTCAGAAAGACAGAGAAAGACTTGTCGAGAGAGGAAAATCCTTCATTTCTGTCCTATCCCGATTCAGATCCCATAGATACATATCTGCCAAAGCAAATGTCTTTGTTTGGTATTTGGTTTATTGTCTGTATGTGTTTATAAGTTTATATATATATATATCTATATGTACACACATCTGTGTATATGTTTCTGTATAGAGTTTAAACTATTTAAAATGTTGCTTTATCCACCATGATATTCATTTGACCATAGAGAAATCAAAGAAGCTCCATATGAGGGCTGCTCTTTCTCCTTCTCCTCATTATCTTTCTGAATTTCCTTGTTCTTTCATTACATGAGTTTTTAATTCTAATTCTGAGGTTTTAATTCTTATTTTGCATCCAACTATGCAGTAATGTTTCTGTAGTCGCTTCTTTCAGGAATGACAGTGTTCTGGTTTGGGGTGTACTTATGCAAGAAAATTCACTCTGCCTTTGGATTTATCTGTAACACTAATAATACATGAAACTGCACTGTGATGGTGATTACAGACCTATAATTGAATCAGTTTTGTGCAGGACATTTTTATTTCAGTCAGTGGGCAACTGGCTACATCTTGTTATCTTTAATACACACTATGTTTTAGAGGTCTTCCTGCTGACAGTTTCTCCAATGGATTACTGCTTGAGTTTGCACTTTGAATACAACCAGGGCAGGAGACCTCCAATCTATCCCTGATTTATTAAAAAATGAAAACTGAGTTTTCTTCCAAAAGTACAGTGGAGAGATAAATAATGTGTTTCACAGTTGGCTTCAACACTGCTCAAGAATTCAGAGTTTACCCACAGGATGACCAAATGGACATGCACTTGACAATTTTTTTTGCCATTACTAGATGCAGTTAGCTAGGAACAGTGGAAGGAACAAATACATGTAGCACAGGTTGTCAAGGAGCTGCCAAGTTGTTTATCCTGTTTCCTTCAGGTAGAGGGTTTTTTTTTTTTAATGTTTGGCTCAGTTATGCCAATAAGCGTTTGCAGATCAGAATGGTGTTTGTTGAGGAAAGAAGCTAAAGGTCTCAAGCTTACAGCATGACTAAAGGCAGGGTCAATGTGATTATGCTAATCCACTGCTTTCAAATTCCAATGAGTTATTCTGGATTTTTTATGACTTCAGTTGACTTCAGATATCTCTTTGCACATATCTATTCGTCAGCACTGAATCAAAAGCTCGGCAGGTATTCCTTGATTAAATAATTATTCCCAAACTAATAAACATCACAGCAGGGTTTAATTAATATATGTCAGTCATATTTTCTCCCTAAAAATACAGTGCTCTGAAATTACTACCTGCAGAATAAAGGTGTGGGCTATTTTCTGCGAGAAGCCATGGGAAAGACAATTAAAGAATATGTTGATTGCATCTACTTATCTTTCTACTTAGGCAGGAATGTTTCATTTTTAAAAGTTTCCTGCTAAAAAATCTGCAAAAACATTACTAGGAGCCCTCCTTACCCCCATAACTGTTGTTATTGTCACAAACACAACGCTGCTGGGACTTCATTTTTGCAATTATTTATTAGCAGTGACATTAACCTCACTGTATGTCAGCATGGCTGTTTAATACTGCTACTTGACAAGCCTTTGAAGACACCATATGCTGGAATGATAAGATTCAGACATTTAAAAATTAGGATTGAAATTGTCATCTCTCTAGGACAGGATAACTGCTATTGCCCATCCATGTATGTCCAGCCTGGTCCACACTTGCCCCTTCCCCAATGTGATGTCAACCTGTGGTTGGTTTTCCTCAGGGCTGTAGGGAATGAGGTCTCCTTGTGTGGCTTGGGAAGAGAGATCCTCTGCTCCTCCATCAAAAGCCTTCCAGTAACAAATTGTTTTTATTAACCATCTCCCAGACCAGAACACATGCTGAGATTCAGTCAACATTGAAGATACAACTTACTTTGGGGTTTAATGTTTTTTAACTGTATTATACAGGGTTGCATGTTTTGTAGGTATGCATTCAAAGCATCTGAACAACTCCATGCTGCCTAAGGATGTCAACCATTAGCTATGTGCTTGTGATAAAAGCACACTGGTACCTTCGACCCTAAATGAGATAATAGCAATTAAGAAACGTACTTGATTATTTTTGTATTACATTTTTTCTCTTTGGTGTCGTAGATAATGAATCTCCCGATATGCATGAGCTGTAAATTAACTGTAGCTGCTGGGCAAAAAGTGTGTTTTAGTATAAAAACAGCCCAAAAAAACCATCCTTAAATTACTGTAATGGGTTCATACCTAAAAACCTGGGAGTTTTCCTGTATTCTTCATGTTCACAATAAATGCCGACTTATAGAGCAATGTATAGAGATCAAGTTTTAAAATGAGCAGTCCAAGTCCTTCAAGTGTATCTCATTGCATGACCTTGATGAAATGAATATTTCTAATGTGCAGAAGGGACTGATAACTATTACCATATTTTGCATGAAGTATGGTCTGCTTTGAAGTTGACAGAATCTTTTCCTGGGGACTTTGTAGGATTAGGCTTTCTACATGAACAAAATTGCTTCCTTTAAGGAATAAATTTCCAGATGGAGCGATATTCAACTCGTGCATACTGAGATGTAGAATGACTTCAGAGCACCATGAGATATAATGAGACCTGCTATTATTCATAACCTCATCAAGAATTACATTCATAGAGATTATGGCACGACTTCCTTTTTTTCTGGTCAGTGTTATGTGTTCTGTCTTCCCTGGGGTCCTGTGTGAAACAAAGGCTAAACTGATGAATTTCTTTGCAATTTGCATAAAGACTTCCATAAATATTTTTAGGTATACACATAACTTTGCACTTAATAATCCATTTGAAGGGAATGGGACAAATGATTGGTTCATTTTAACTGGAAAAGAGTGTTCATAAAAGATTTAGAGTTTAATCTTACTGTATGGCTTCCTTGGTTACTGAGTCCTGCCTTCATTGTAGTCTTTCTTTCAGTGGGTTTTACATGTCTAAGAATTGAAGGAGCAAAAATTTACTTGACATGCTGTGTACCCTTCAATTTATGTAAATGATCAGTGTTTGTTGATATTTACTGCTTTTATACTTGAGTACTTAATTAATAGCAAATGCTCAGAAAACACTCAGTTTCTTTCCATGAGGAAAGTAATCTCAGACTTTTTAAGAAGGCTGACTTACCCATCTCCTGTTGAATATGTATTTCCAAGTATGCTGAAAGGTTGTTTGACTGATATGTTTTTAAATAAATACATGTGCTTCACGACAATTAGATGAAATTTTAACAAAAGTTTGTCAACCAAAGAGGGCAGTGATAAAATCCTTGTCTTCATGCTAAGAATTTGCTGCCAACCTGCTTGATGTGCCGTGCTGCCAGGAAAGCATCTGGGCTGCAGTAATCCCAGTGTATCTGGCTGTGGTGTGTGTGCTTTGCTGCTTAGAGGGACCTTTGTACCTTCCTGTGGTGAGGAGGGAATTTTGAGCGAGCTCCAGAGCAGCAGGGCTACAGGGGAGGCACTGGCTGCCTTGAGTGTCATGTCTTTTCTTAGGAGAGAGTTTCTGAGCCTCCACTTTGTTTCTTGCACACTGGAAGTCTCAGGTTCTTTCCTCTCCTCTTTTGTCTCATTCTCCACCCTTTGCCTTTTTTCGCTGTGTTTTGAATGGTGCTAATGAAATGGTTCATTTGATAAGATACCAAGTAACTTTTATGCCTCCTTATCACACCAGAACAGATGTCTACCAGCACCTTTCCCTGGTGCTGCCAGGACTCAGGAAACAGCATCATTCAACAGCTGCTGCAGAGCAGGTGGTCTGAGCATCAGCTTTAGTATGAGAACTGTGAGGTCAGCTGCTCCCTGGAAAGGTCCACAGCTTGTTTGCTTGATAACGGCAAGGCACATGTTGTCTTCTTCAAATGCAGTTTGTGATGGGAGTTTCCTGAGCACTTGCAAGTGGTCTAATGTTATGATGAAGCCAAGGGTCAAGATTCCCTCCGTTGGGCTGTGTGGAAAGTTCTGCTGTGGAGACTGGGGAACCTTTGGGGTGTATCTGCTAGGCCTTGCAAAAGAGAAGCTGTGCCTGGGTTTATAGACTGAGTGTTTCTGGGACAGCTCAATGAAGGCATGCTGTAGCTGTAACTCACGACAGAGAAATCCAGGAAGCCTTTATAAAGCATGAAGTAAGGAGCAAGTGCAAAGGAATATGGAATTGTTCTCTTTATGGCCAAGTTTTATGGCAAATCCCATAGGAAGGCTGACTGTAGGCTTAGGACTTGAGGGATCTGTAAGCCTATCCTATTCCTGGTCTGAATTCCTTGATAAAATCTCTCTTGGATTCACCATACGTAATTCTCAGCACCATTCTGAAGGCAGAGGAGAGAAGGAGATGATTCACACAAGTAGACAGAAGTGTTCGTCCTGCCAGCAGGGACACAGGATCTGAGAGCCTGTCTTCTCTCCCAGGACGGTAGCTCACGACTGGGTGAAAAACTTCACTCTCCTGCAAACTAGCTGTACCTGGGTATACGTTTGGATATCGTTCTGTATTTTCAGTACAATAGCGTGGATGACTCTGTTCCCAACTGTATTCAGTAATAATGCTGATTAATGTTAGGAGAGGTCCAGCCTGATTCTCAGGGAAATGTGTGGCACTGGTTTCTTTTGCTGTAACTTTACCACATAATATTAGGCAAAATTCTCTAGGATACGGTGTGTTAAAGCAGTGTGAAACCCATTGAATCCCTTTCCTCACAAGGTATAAAAATGAGGACAGCTCTCAAGGCAGAGCACTTTCTGCTAGTGTGGATGGAGGTGGAATATTATGAGGGACCTATGCTGCAAAATGTTTAGGACAACATTTAATGGCCAGCAGTCATTCTTATGCTAATCTGTCCCTCTCTAGGAATATTTCCAGTTACTGTTAAATTGCCCAGATTCATTTTGCTTTGTTTCCTCTGCTGTTAGACTGTTGCTTAATACCAGCTGACAGGTGAGAGCTTTCAGTGCTTGGAGGTAGCAGAAACTAATGTTCCACTGGGAAGGAAGACAGATGTGTGATCACCACATTGAGTTAAGGGTAGCTGGGGAAGAAGGTGTCATTTATCAAACATCATTAACTTTAAAAGCATTTTGTACTTTACAGATGAATCTGGATGTTTTCATTATGTATTGGACAATGGATTGGGTAGGCTGCATAATATAAAACATTTGAGAATACTTTAAAACGTTATCTGACAAAAGTCTTTCCCGAAAAAACAGATCCAAAGAGCATTTGTATGAGCCATTCTTCATTAAGACAAATAACATTCACCTCTGTTAAGAGCCAGAGGAGAGAGCACTTTGTTTTATCTTTGCTGCTGAGGATTGTCTACTTTTCCCTGCTTGCAGCTGTGCTGTAAAATTATGTCTTTTCTTTCAAAATCAGCAACATTACAATAGGTTATCCAGAAAAGTAATTGGCAAGCTTTCCCCTCCTCAAAGCCAAACTGTGAATAAAATATGAAAGAGTTCCTTTTTTAATATAATTTCCAGTTACTATTTTATTAAGCATTTACATTTTAGTATTAAGCTTTTTTTACTGTATTTTATTATCAGAAATCTCACAGATTGCCATCTGGGAATAAAAGAATAGATATAAAACCATAAGAAGTTTAAGAAATACTACTGGGATATAGGGGAAAGGTTTGGTAATACCATACCTTATACTCTCTGGATTTTGTCCATTAAAATATTAATGTGTATCTGCAGTCTTTAAAAAAGGACTTGTCCTTGCACAGGAAAAATAACAGGTATTTATTTTCAAAAGTGTAATTCTGAGAAAGGTGGGAGCTCAAACTGTTAGCTGGCTCATGCCTTGTCACTAAAACATATTAGTAGGTTTTATTTTGCTGCTAGAAACAGGGATTAAAATCACTGGTGTAAGTCAGGGGAAAAAGGAAGGGCATTGGCAGGACTGATGCAGAAGTTCACATTCACTGCATGTAGGTTCCAGGACTGAGTCAGTGAGTACGTCTGGCATCAGCGATGTCTGGATGCAGGGATGCATCTTGATTATTGCTAGCAGTGCATGCAAATACAAGTAACTATGTGAAGACAGGTTTGCTACCTGGCATTTTCACACACACCTGTGGCAGGTGACTGGATATGGTTAAATGTCAATAGCGTGGGAAATGCTGGGAACAGAAGTGTCAAGAAGTTACTTTACATTCACTTAAGAAGCTTGTCTTTTCTTAACTTTAATGTTTGATGGCACAGACGAAAATAGATGCATTATGTAATGCTAAAATAAGAGAGAAGGTTGAAGTAGAATTGAGAATACAGCCACCCCCACAACGTAGGTGTCTACAAGTCTGGGGTTGCATCTGAATCAGATGATCAGAGCTTTAAAGTTCTCAAAATGTCAGAAAGTCCCAGTACCAAAATTAAATGCTGCCACATAAAAAGGACAAAGCTGAACATATAGGGGAGATGTGGCCCTGGAAACTTCCTTCCAGCTTCTGCTCAATTTAGAGATTGGAGAGTAGATCTGGTGGTAAAGGCAGCAGATGCTTGCTTGCAAGAGTCCCAGTGGACACCTGTGAGCAGATAGATACTTTTGAAAAGTGACCAGAAATATCTTTATAAAATGTTTATTATTTATATTATAAATAAGTATCTCTATATGAAGCCTATGCCTGGTCTGTCATACAAATTTTAGTGCATGAGCCCACTTGATTTTAAAAGAAACTCGTAGGAAAAAGTAGTAGGTAAATTATTTGATAAAAAGGTGGGCAAACAAAGCTGGGATCTGTTCTTATGGTTGGATTTTGTTCAGGTTTTGTTTTGATTTGGTTTTCCCCAAGTTGCTCTTTTTCTGTCTCTTAATTGATATCCCACTTTCATTAACTTCTGGAAATGCAAATGCATGTTACACAGAACGAAAATGTTTTACCAACAAGATTAATTAATTATTGAGGCAGCCAATTAAATAGCACTGACTAGTGTTCCTAAAGTCAAGCGCACAGCACAAGGAATGGTTTGCTATGTAGGATACAACTGAAGCGCCGCATCCCAAGTGAGAAACAGCCCTGTAAAGCCTGTATCTGGCGGCTGGATACTTGCAAAGCTGAGGCAGATGTGACTGTTCTCCAGAGGAGATGTACAAGAGCAAACTCATTAAAACAGAATCATCTTGGAAAAATTAAAAATTGCATTGCTTTCGTGCTGCATTGACTTACACGTGCGCTCTTGGCTTCAGGTGCAGCTTGCTTCAGAAATGTACAAGTTCTGTCAAATGTTATTGTGGCTGCCTGGCTGATGAAATGGTATTATTTGCTGCCTTGCAGCAATTCCCACACTGTTCTGCTTGAGATGGTAGCTACCTCCTCCTGTTCCCCAAATATCTAATCCTGCATATGTAGTTAAGCCAGACTTTGAGGTCTTGATCTCTTCCCTAAGCTTCACGGTCACTGAGGTTGCACAGGTGGCAGTGGGATCTCGTGCCTCCCAAAGCCTGGCAGCAGTTCACTTTAGCACCTGCCATAAATTAGGCTCACGTTTTAGTGCTGCTACTAGTAGAGAAAGTCTTGACTACCCTCAGCTTGTGTAAAATGTGCTACTTGCTCTGAACTTCTCTTAGTATCCAAGTAGTGATGCACAGGGTGAGTGTTGTACCTGCAAGGTGGCTGAACTTTTCTCCTACTGAAATTTTCAGGCAGTGCTGCTAACCTCAGAGTAGTTCCTCATGAGTTTGATTTCCATTCAGCAGTGGGATTTTACTTGACTGTAAGCTTCAGGATTGCTTGATATTTATGCCTTTAATATGGCTAAATAGCAAACTGATATGTTATACATCACTGCACATTGCTATGCATCAGAATTACACCTCATTAATATAATTTCATATACCAGAAACATTTCAGGTAGAACAAATCATTTAAAATAATTGAAGTATGCAGAAGGTTCATTAGGAGTAAAAGCTCATTTGAAAGGTTACAAAATAAATCAGTGTCATTATTGTGTTGTTATTTATATATACTTGTGAACTTCCATCAAATATTTATATTGGCCTGACTCGGAGCTGACATTCACAAGTCTTCACTTGATTTACAATGATGAAGCCAAGTAAATAATCTAGTTGTATGAAAACTCATTTCTGTAATTAAGTATCACTTTCACTCAGTTGCTCCAAATTACAGCTTGAATACCAGCCTCCTTTTTCTGTCTCTTCCCTTTCCTGGGAAAAGTGGAGAGGGTGCTGTTGCCAGATATGTACATGTCCAGCACTGTCCTCTGTTTATAGTTACACTGTAGTTTTCATTTCTGTGAGAAGCTGTGGCTGTGTCTACAGGCCCTGCAGAGGTGTGTTATGTGATGAAAGAAAAGCATTTTCTTCAGAAGGCAACCTTGTCAGACTTACAGCACTCTCCCTGCCGGTTTGGAGTGTAAGCAGTTTGTATTGACAGCCACGTTATTATGCTTTGAAACGCTTTTATGAGTAGTTATATTCCAAGTAAGATAAAGTGTTGAGAAAAAGTGCAAAGAGTTTCGACAGTTTGGATGTTTTCTCTTTGAGCCTTAGTCCTGATTGGACTCAAAAAGCAAGAGCCTTTCTATAGCCAAATCTAGCTCATGGGAGTCAGGAAGGTGTCACAGCTCTCCAGAGGAAACCAGAGATGCACTGTCTTTGTGGCCTGGGTTTTGCTGCTGAGAAACCACAGCGTGTGTGCAGGGAGGGAGGAACTGCTTGCTCCCAGATGTTGGGAGGTCATGACTGCAGTCATGCCCTGCACTTTGGGGACAGCCTGGTTGGCTACCTAGGTGACCTTGGTGTCCCACTTACCCAGCCACAGCTGTCCAGGCACCCAAGCTGGGAAGGGCCATGGTGCCAGAGCTGGGTGCCTGCTGCCTCTGGCATGGTTTATTCTGAGTTCAGTGTTCCTCTGGAGGTGCCTGTCAGCAATGGCTACTACGGCCTCAGGGCTGGAGCTGCCAGTCTTGATTTTAGAGACTTTGAAGTTCAGTGGTGTGGTGACATGCCTGTTAGTTGCCAAGCACATCTCTCTGGTTTATCAGTTCCCTCAGGGATCTGCTGCTTATCATTCCTGCTTCCATTTCTCTTCCAATATTAATTAATCTTTGTCAAGTGAAGTCACAAATTACTTGTCAGATGAACGGTTGGATTTCACCTGCTTTCCCTTGGGCTTTCAGTAAGAAAAGGTATCAGTTACCCCTGGGTGAATTACCAGAGTGGATTAGACTATTGTGGCTGTATGTTCTTCTTTTTTTCTCAGCATGAATAAGAAAAATCTGATCTGACAGCTGTAGGTCAGTACACACTTCACATTAAGCTATAGGTAATGAAATGGGTTGTTAAAAGAGGCAATCAAGTTTGTGAGGTAAACAGGAGTCTAAAAAGCATCTGAGGTACTGACCTGAACACCGTAGGTATGTAGGATTACAAAAGCAGGGGAGGTATCAAATGTGCTATAAATATGTGTATGTGTAGGTTAGGAGCACATTTTTTAGTAAATTATTTCATAACTACTGGTGGAGGTGGCTCATGCCTTCATCCTGAGAGGTGGTGGTGTCTTAGAGCAGAATATTGCAGCAGAATTGCTGTAGTACATAAGCTTCATAATTTATGTTTTTCCTTTTTCCTTTGTTTCTCTTGTCTTCATCATTTTTCTCCCTGTGTTTACATAAGTGCATAGTATATTCCCTTCCTTTATTATATTGCAATCCATTTTAATGGAACCTGATGAAGTTTAGGCAGAGGAAATAAAAATGCCCTGCTTTGATGGGTTCCCTGGTGTCAGGTGCTTAGAAGTGGCCTGATTGTTGTCAGCACTGGGGAGAGGGAGAAACAAGCAGCAGAACCGCTGTCGAGTGCATACAGATGTGCCACTGACGTAGTTCTGATGGACTGGGGCTGGGACATGAAAAGCAGCACATTTATTTCTTTTAAGGAGGGAGAATGTGAATAAGATTAGGGTCATAATTTAAACATCACTGGATAAGCATCATTTTACTGTTGTGTACTTTTTAGGCATTTATTATCAGCTGCATATATTAAGGCTTTGTCAGGCTTGGGAAGTAGGTGCTCAGGATATTGAATTTATTAAATTGGTGTTTATTGAATTTCCTTTGAATTCTTTTGGTGATGTAATGTCACTATTGTGCTTATCATGTGCAGCTGGCTGCTGTACAGGGGTCTTCTGTGCAGCAGTGAATAAATACATCCGTGTGGTTTGGGTAAGTTGTTAATAGAGGCACTCTGGGTAGAGGAGGATAAGATACTGATCCCAAACCTACTTTTTGGTTTCCACAAACTACATATGAAAGTCTGGATTAATTTAGACCTGAAAACATAACTACATTCAAATAATGTTCCTTTCAGTTGCCAGCACCCTGTGGTGTGTCTTTTCCTAAACCCTGCCATTTGATTTGATCCACATGCCCTTCTGCTCCTCCCTAAAATGTCACTTTTCATCCAGTAGTGTTTTCTTCACAGTGTGCTTCAACCACAGCCCTTTGCTGAAAATGATATACACTGATAGATTCTCAGATTCTCAGTCTACTCTTATTCCTGACCTACTGCATCTGAGTGTACTTCCGTTCAGTCTTTTGGGCTTTGCAGATCAAGCAACATGTCATGCAACATGTACAACTGAGAGGTCATGACAAGTGACACTTTAGATGGTGACTGAAGCCAAAAGCCCAGATCAGACTTAGCTGGCTTTGGGGGACAGCAGTTGTTCTGCAAAGTCAAGTCAGATAAAAAAATCAAGTCAGATGTGTGCCTTCCCAAGGTTCATCGTGGGTGCTGGCTATGGTCTGTTTTCTCTTGTGGCAGGAGAGAATGAGATGACCATGGCCACAAGGAAGAGCTAACACAGAGGCATGGATGGTCACGGCTGTGGCTGCTGGGGAAAAACAAGCTTTCCATGGCCTGTGGTGTACAGTGAGCGTTGATAGCAGGTTTTCCAGTAAAGAACAGCCCAGTCAGTCCCCTCACAGCATTTATGCACAGAAAAAGGCATTACAATCTTTCAAGATCCCTTCCAACCCTTAAGATTCTGTGATTCTGTGATCTGTAGCCACTTGGAAAATACTGTTTTTCCAACCTCAAAAAGCCTTCGTGGTTTTAGGGACCTTTCTGTATGAGAATGAGGGAGTGTAGAGCGAATGTATTGCAAGCTGAAGCAAAGCCCCAGTCCTCCATGGCATAGATACCAGTTTATGTATCTTTGTCTTTTCATGTTATCTCAGGTAGCAATTAGGTGACTCATAGAATCACAGATTTGTTTAGATTGGAAAAGATCAAGTCTGACTGTTAACGCAGCACTGCCACATCTCACCACTAAACCACGTCCCTCAGCACCACATCTTAAATACCTCAAGGCATGGTGACTCAACCTGAACTTGAGGTTGCAGAGGGAAATGTAATCAAGTTGTGGTTGCTGAGTCCCATTGACACTTTATTGACATTTTTTTAAGCTAAGGATAAAATAAATAAGTTGTTGAGCTACTTTTGCTAGTCTTGGTTTGGATGGGAGATTATTCGGTATGGCTGCAGCACTGTATTCATCTCTTAGGAAACTATGTCAGTGAAGATTCACTCCTGAGCTTCACAGTGAATGATAGACTTGCCTTTTTGCTGCTGATTCCATCTAATGATTTGTTATACCACAATGAAAGAAGGAAATTGCCTAAGGCTAAAAGCATCACCAAGTTTTAGATTAGAGCCTGGAACCTGCACTGGTCTCCAATCCAGGCTGGAATTCAGGTGCTGCCTAAATATTCATCTTTGCGAAGAGATGAAGCAAAACAAATTCGAGCAAATACAAAGGAAGAAATAAATGGAACTCTACAGAGAATATCCAAGGACTTGGCTGCAGCAACTTGGGATTTCTTCATGTTATTTGTAGCAATTCAGCCCAGCGTTGCCCCACAGGAGGAAAACCTTGGTTTGCTTTTATTACTTTGAGGACTTTGCCTGAAAGAATCAACAGGATTCTGGAAAGCTGCGAAAGCTTTGTTGCTGTTGTTGACTTCAATCATTGCAGCATAAATTTGTAGTCCCTGGGGTAGAATTTCTGTGCAATACCTTTCTGTACTTATTACTAAAAAAAGAGATTCTTAAGTTGCAGGTTATTATTTCTGTCTTAGGCACTCACTGCAGGTGAAACTGGAGATAAATTGAGCTGAGTCGTGTCATCGAAGTGTAATAAATGTATTTCTGCTAGATTTTATTAACCTTTCTAATTAAAAAGGTAACAGCAGCGAGATCTGAAAGTGAGGTTAGTTTGTGTATTCCACCTTTCTGACTTTCAGTGTCAAGGTACTTGGTTCTGGTTGGGTTTAAATTTCTCTGCAATACTTGTAGGTTTCTTCCCGATCTTTCCTGGGTTTAATGAAGTGTTTATAAGGGCTTAAGAACAGCCTCATTAGAGATGTTTGTTTAGTCCTGTTTATACTTCTCGACTGTGCCACTCTGTTCTTGGATTTATCAAAGTTTTTTCCCTGAAAAGGAATAAATTCTACCTATTTTCTTCATGCAGCCTGCCCTTCTGAATTTCTTACAAGTCTTGAAGTTTTTGAGGCTTACTTAGCTAGTGTGTTTATTTTGTAATCATTTCAATTGACATTACCACTTTTTGCAGACTTTCCCCGGGAGCAGTTCAATCTGCTGGCACAAGGTTGTAGCACAAGTTGTAGGAGCTGCTAAAAATTGTACTTAAAATTGCTTTTGTTGACATCAAATATTGGTATCTGTGGTTGTTACTGCCTCAATTTAATCTGACAGTATCTCCTCTTCTAATACAAAGAATTATCTGTTCACAGTTATAAATTTTAGTTTCAGATCTTTATTTTTTTCCCACAAATAAAAATATAATACACATTTTAGAATTCAGAGGTTTAAAGATCTGAATTGTCAAAGCTAGTACATTTTTAATATTTAGGAGTTGCAACACCTCTCGGTGAGAAGTGTCCAAAGAACTAATGCTTCAGCTAGCAACTACCTTCTGTCAGGCATCCATGCAGTAGTCAGTCCTGCATGCAGAGCACATCCACAATTGACTCTTCTTTGGCACCTCTGAATTCAGAAATGCCCTAACATTGCAAAACTGCTTTAAATTTCAGTTCCAATAGTATCTTTGATAAAAGGTGGTTCTGCTTGCAGAAAGCAGTAATACAATAGCAGTATTTTTATAGACTTTTTCCTTTTCAAGAAACAAAACAAAAACCCCACAACTTTTTTGGTCCTTGTGCTCAAAAGTCATTCCTTGGGGAGTTGACAGTCTGTTTTGTAACCATGGGGGCAACTGCGTCTGAATTGGGATTTATGCACTTGGAGGGAAGGGAAGCAGAACAGAACATTAACCAATGCAGAGACAAATAAACCTTATTCTCTGTGTGGGAAATGTGTCTCTGTGAAAAATGTCCTTATTGAGCGAGACTTCCAGATGGCCTTGCTCGCTGCTTAGCTGGCTCCACCAAATGCTGAGTCCCACAGCAGTGGCTTTGAGAGCCTGCTGAATGGTTGGAGCATCAATGACCTGGAGAGAATTTTGACAGCAGAATCAGGCCCACTGCATGCAAAAGTCTGGTTCCTGCTGACATTTGCACTTTATAAATGAAAGCCTTTATTTATAGGAACAAGTGCTGTCTTGCTGGGGAGGATTTCCTTTAACCACCATGATTAAAAACTGCTGAGAAACTGTTAGCTTGCTTTCAGCTTGCTGATGCAGAGCCCTGATCTCTGCAGCCCAGCACCGAGACGCTTTATATGCTGGGAAGTGCTGGGTTTGGGTTTGTTTCATGCTGGTTTTGTGTGCTTCTACAGCACGTGAAGCAACTTCTGATCCCAGTGCTGAACATTGTTATCCTTGGGACCATTCTACAGGGTGTAGGCAGACTCGTGCTGTACACAACAGGGCTCTGTGCTGTGTGAGCTGTAATCTCGGGACAATGATGTTGGGCACTGCACCCTCTGGTTGTTGGGTTAGACAGGAGGGCTGGCTCCTGCTATGCTCCTTAATTCACAGGGCACATTACAACTCCTGTTATACCTTGGGAGTCCTTTTTGGACTGCCTGCCTCATCAATCTTCAGAATTAAACAGTTTGCTCCTTCTTGAAGAAGTTCTGGGTTTTTTTTAAACATCAATTCCTTACTTGATCTGTGTGCTAAGGCACAACTGTGACACTGGTTTAGCTGCAAAGTTTTCAGAAATAATGTCTGAACATTTTTATTACTGTTTGTATCACTTTAAAGAGCCCAATTTGTGACCAGTGGACAGTTTTATTGCTTTGTGAGCTTTGTTTCTGAGGCGGAATGGTGTTAGTATTTAATAGATACTGTTGATTTGGGGGAAGAACCTCCCTTGGATGTTGTCCCACTGAAAGAAAACAATTCTTTAAAAAAAATCACAAGACTCTTATCTCTTGACCTGTCAGATTTTGTGTCTGTGTGCATGTCCATTGCACACCACGGGACACAGCAGTGAGCCACTACTCAGTGCCGTACTAGGAAATTGGGGGATCAGGTGTAAGAGCATTAAAGGCCCAGAAGGTTATTCTCTTTCTTTTTTTTTTTCTTTTCTCACCTCACCTTTAGATATGGAGTGTCTAAAGGCACAAAATGTTTTTACTTGGTAGTTACAGATGCTTTCACTGCTTCGGTGTGGGTCTCCTTCAAGCTGCAGCATCTCCACAGTTAACTGACAGCCAAATTCTTGGGAGTTTTAAAGTGATCCACGACCAGGGGTTATTTGAGCATTGCATGGGTCATGTCTGATTTTTTGCTCCTCTGCATTAATTGTCGTTTCACTCACTGAAACCCTGGACAGTTAGCCAGGTTATGTCTCTTGGCACAGCTGCAGTAGCAGCCATCTCCCTGGAGAAGTGCCTGTCTCCATCGACCAAGAGAGGATATAGGCAATGAGTTTGGATAAAATGCCTAACTTCTGATTGTGTGGGAATTTAGTGAGTTGAAGTCCTGAAGGGGATTTTCATGATAGTTGTCTATCCTGTGTCTAAGTTACTGTTCCCTTGTTCTTTTGTTTTTCACAACCAAATCACTATTAAACACACTTAAATCCTTCTATTATGCCTCAGTCTTTTCACTCTCACCCAGTTACTTCTGAAGAGTTGCTGCTCTAACTAGACCTTCTTTTCTCCAGCCTACTCAGGAAGCCCAGGTCTTTACAGTAAAGTTTTCTGTGTGACAGCTAGACAAAATTGACTTGTGTTTAGTTCTGGTTTCTGTGAAAAGTGAAACTGGAGAGTCCATTTAAGCCTCTATCATTTGCAAGCACATCTTGATAGAGTAGGTATCTCTTCATACGCTTGTTGTAGCGATGCAACAGCATTGGGTGCAAGTTCCAGTAAAAATACATGTGTGCTGGTTGTATTATGTAGTGTACATGCAAGTATGTTTGCATTCAATCCATGTGCCACTTCCCCAGGGCAGTTGCTTAACACTGAGTGTTGGAAGGAATTTGCTGTAGAAGTGTAAGAGCAGAATGCTGATGGCATAGTTGGGGTGGTCTTCTGCATCAGGCCTTCTCTTACCTGTGTTATTTTTAGGCTGAAACATAACGATTATCAAGGGGCTGGTTTTTTATCTGCTGGAAAGCATCTTAAGTAGGGGTCATTCTCTGTAAATCTTTGCTATTTGCAGAACACCTCATTAGACCATGTTTAGGATTTAAATGAATTACTTTAACTGTAATTGCACAGGGAACAGCCCCAGTATTGCTGCTTGTCATACGTGAAGATCAAGACACCGAGAAATTATCTCACCACACCTTTTCTCTGGTAGCTTTAATTAGCTTGGATTTTATATCCTGGGCTGAGCTATCTGGGCTCACAATTAATAGAAGCAACAAAAACTTAAAAAAAAAACCAGCTTGGAAATCTGGTGAAGCGTTAATTGTGAAGCCTCAAGCTTCGTGTATCATGGGAATATCATTCTACTGCTAAATCCAAGGATAAAGCTTTTGATGTAAAAATCCCTGAGAGGCAATTTCTGCAGTCAGGTATGATGCCAATATGTTTGCTTGCATTTTACAGGATGTGCCATTTAAGTGAAATGAACATGAGATTGGCAAGTTGTGAATTAAGTTACAAGGCTAAAATAGAACTGGATTTGTAAACTTGGAAAAAGTAGGAATTGCATAAACTTCCTTGAGAAGCAGAAGTGATATCAGGGTTGTTATGTCAACCTTTATGGTCATGAATGCCATATAGATTTTCAAATCATTTTTAAAAAGTGTTCTTAGGAACACACTTGGAGCTGCAGAAGTGTTGTGTACCGTGGGAATAGGAAATGACCATCCAGGGACAGAGCCAGTATATAGAGAGTTGCAAGTTATCTCTTGGATTCGTGGATGGATCAATCGTGTTAGATTAAAACACTTAACAGATGCTGCTTGCTGAGAATCTGCCTGATGTATTCAGCATCATTTAGTACATAAGGACTAAAATTACTGACAAAAAAGGAAAGATATTGAAGGGTAATATAGAATCTGGTTTTGTTTTTTAACTGATCTTGTCAAGATCAGTGTCACATTATTTCAGGAGATACTGTGATCTTAGAGAAGATGAGGTTCTTTGATGAGGTATGTCCTTGTTGCTTAAAGAGTGATTAATATAATCATGGATTAGATTGCAATCACACAGTAGGAGCATTGCATGACTTTAAAGAATAAACTATAAAAAACCAAAAGACATTTGAAATTAATAAAAACTTCTAAAACAGATCTTAGAAACTTGCATTCATTTTCACTCAGATGAAAAAAATATTATTTACTTTGTAGAAAAAACAACAAAAAAGTATTGTCTGTTTTTTCCCTGCCTCTAGAAAACTGCTAAGCAGCCATCCATTGTAGGTGATCTGACAGGGGAGGCACCTCTCTGTGGGGACAGGATTGCCAGAACTGGAATGTTTGGGGTGAAACTTTAGAGGATGGTTTACTGACTGTAGGAGACAGAGTTATGTTAGTAATGGCAAGTGGTTTATAAATGGTGCACTTTTCCAAGTACAAATTTGATTGTCAGCCATTAGTTTTCCATGCTAGTAATCTCATCATTGCTCCTGATGGCTTATGGTTTTTATTATGTATCATTTGTACTACTTATAATTTACTATGTAATGTATCACTTCTCTGCATTTGGAAATGTTGCTATCCTTTAGCTCTGTATTGAGAGACTGTGCAAGATGCAAAGTAATATGAACTCCCAACCCATGAACTACTGAAACATGAAAAAATCCCAATGATTTGTTTCAGGAAATGGCGTTTGGTTGGTTGATTTGGGTTCATTGTTGCTTTGTTGGGGTTTTTTTTTGTGGCAGCAAGATAGCTTCTTCTGATAGCAAGGATTTTGTAAGCTGGCAGATGAGGAAAGATCTAAGCTGAGGCATTTGTGATTTCATAGATTAAACAGCTGATGATTTTGATGCCATTTTTTTAGGGGTTGTTGATCAGAGCCTGCTTATTAGGCAGCCAGAAGACTTTTGGAAGCAGAGGTATGTGTTATGCTCTTGATAGTCTTCAGAGTCTGTGAGGTGTGTTGACAGAAGCCTACAAGCTTTGCCCAGGGTGGGTCATCCACATGATTGCCTAGAGGCAGAAATATCTCTTTGACCAATGTGAAATGGGAAAACCAGCCATATCAATACAGCAGTAAACACACTTTTCAGAGCTCCTTCGGGAACTTTGGAGAAAAATTTCATCAACCTCCTTGAGAAGCTTTCTCTTCCTATCATCTTTTCTGTTTGTCCTTGTAGTTGGTTAGGTGTGATGCCAGGACAATCCAGGATTTTAGTTTTGGCAAAGTATGTACAAAGAAATAACTATCAGTCTAGGTATTAACCTATATGTAAATAGGTTCACATTAAGGTGACTGTATAGGCACCAACCTGTTTCAATACAGCTCCTCAATTTACCTTTTTTATGTCAGTGAGAGCTGTTGGGTTACTGACACCAATAAGTACAGATCAACATTCTCAGGCCTGCACACCTGTAGGAAGACTGTTTAACCACATAACAGCAGTAAAGTAGCTGTGTTAAAAGCATGATGGCTTGAATTGGACATTACTACAAATGGTGAAGTTGAACTAGGCTTTGCATGTTAGGTTAAAGTGCTTTGCTTGCTCACTTTTGGCTTGAATTCAACAGAAAGCATTTCTTAGGACTTTACACTGTATTTTCTGCTCTTAGAGCATGGCTGTGTATGAAATCTCTCTAGTAAAATCTCTGTCATCTGTCATGACATGGTATTTGAAAATTCTCCAGACAACGTGGACAGTGTGGTAGGTTTTTGGTAGAAATTGAAGGGAATGGAAGTGCCTTGAAAATAAAGATAAAATATTCTAAAGGGAACCTACACCATCCACTATTTAAAAACAGAAAACAAACCACAACAAAGCAACAAAAAAACCACAAACCCCAAGAACCAAACCAAACCAACATGGAAATTATATAACCAGGTCAACCACTGTGGCAAGTTATTTTGTAAATACTGTCAGATATTTACATATACTTAAAAGACTCCATTGTCCAAAGCTGCTCCTGCCTGTGCTGGAAAAATACATGAAAAACAATATATTCTGTTGACATCTCAATCGGTCTTAATTTCCTTAATTAAGGGAATTTGCTTGATCTTTCTGGTTTTAACCCTAGCTGCTGCTCTGCTTTTATTTATTTGCAATAGTTTGAAATTCTATTCTATTCTAATATACATTTATTTTTTTCCTTTTTAGCATTTTTTGTTTTAGAAATTTGTGTTAAATGTCCAGACATTGCTGAGAGAGCAGCACTGACAAAGGCAAACATTCTGACCAAACATTCCTCATCAGTGGTGAAAACTTTGACAAGTGTGGCTTGCAGGGTGGGAAGTGCTTGCAAAAATGATCCGGCTGTAATGACCCAGATACTCATTTCGTCATTCTTCATAGAGAGAGACTCTGCATGAACTGTAGCAATTTTGCCCATGCTGTCAGTCCTGCCAGATAGCTCACACATTCATGCCATGGGAGGCTGCAGAGAAAAGGAATATAGAAATAATGCAGGCTTGAACAGAAGCAGATAGAGCAGCAGCCTGAGGAGCTGTAACCATCCCTACATTTGCATTCATGTGACACCAGCTTGGTATGGAAACCCTTCTAAGAGGTCTGTTCTGAGTTGCCAGGTAAAATAGTCATGAGGGTCATCACTGCTAAGATTTTCAGAGGGGAAGAAGAAAGAAACAGAAGAAAATAATACATTCAGATTTCCATAGGCTTTCAAGGCATAACTTATTTCTGTTTTCTAATGAAAGGGACTGTTTAAATACTTCAGTTTAATCCTGAGATACTTTTTTTTCTATTTCTCATTTGCCTCAGGAATGTGTTTAGCAACAGCAGGACAGACGTTTTAGTATTTATAAAATAGCAATCAAATGCAAAGGCATCCTGCCAAAGGGAAGGGAGGCAGCGTGCAGGCTTTGCAGAAAACCTTTTCACCATTCAGGAGCTTAAATGTATTCTTACACTTTGATCTCAAGATACAGCAGAATGTTAACATGAGAACAATACTGTGTGCAGGACAAATATTCCTGTACTGATCACTGGAGCAATTTTTGCTGGAAAAAAAAGAGATCAAGAGTCAGCTTTAGCCTATCTGTAAAAGAATAGCCTGTGCCGTGCCAGATGCTGATGAGAAGTTAATCAGCTTTTTGTATGGATGCATTCATTGCTAAAAATACAAGATTAGAGTACAATGGAGGTATAATTGGTGTGTAAGAAAGCTTGAGAACTGCACCTTGTATAAATTGGTAGTAGGCCAGATATTTTTAGGGACATATGGTTTACTGAATGAAGAGTTTTCTTGTGGTTACGTTATGGGTTGCCTAATGAGGAGTTCCACAGCTTAGTTTTAGTGCAGTTTCTTGCACCAGAGAGGCCTTTGAATTGCCTTTGACAGACTAAATTACACATGTATTACTTAATACATATTTACTGTTGTACATATAGAAAAAGCAGCATTTTTGCAAGCTGTCAAAAGCAACCCCAGAACGGACAGAATTTTGGGACAGATCTCCAAATGTCTCTGTGCAGAATCTGAACAGCAAGTAGTTGCAGTAAAAAAGCTGCAAAAAATTATTAGTGTTTGCTCCTCAGAGTATTTATTACCTAACTTTTTCACATATGGTGTTCATATTTGACTTTCCTGATGAGTGTCTTCAGTAAGCAGGAGTAAAAATGGTGCAGATATGTGTATATTTCTGATCTGCAAATTGGTCCAGCCAAGAGTTATTTTGTGTCTTAAAGTTCCTGTTCCTGTGATCATGAAACATTTCAGAACCTCAGTTGTTACCCATATATTTTCATGAAATTAAGTTCATTTCCTGTAATTTAGCTACCCAGAAGCCAAACATTGAGCCCAAGGTAATCATCCAGGCTTTTTCAATAACAGCAATAACAATAATAATATTAAGTAGGTACTTACATTAAAAGGGAGGTGACTCATAGCTTTTAACTACTTGGGGTTGACAGTGTTGTGAATATGGAGCTACAGTAGTATTAAACAAAGAGAGGGAGTAACACATGGATAAATAATAGTACATGACATTCTAACAACTTGATATACTTTGTTGTACTTTAAAGTTCATATTCTCCTTTTAGAACTTCAGTGAATATACTAGCTTAATCTAATAGTGACTGGAAGCATTTGGCTGCTGAACTCATCTTGATTCCACTTAATAGCTTGGTTTTTTTATCAGTTTCTGTTTTGCAGAGCTGAACAAACACTGCATTATTTTATCAAAAAGAATTACAAGCCTGTTAACAGCAAATAAAAGCCAAGCTATTATATTCTAGCAGGTTAAAGGAAAACTGTAGCATATGTAGACTTATCAAATGGTGTACTTTTAATTTTCCTTTCAACCAAAGAAACGTAAGGACGTCAGCTGCAGAAATTCACAGAAGACAGAATATAGTGAGAGCCACATGGGCTGAAACAGTGATCCAGGCAAATGAAATGTGTGGTGGCTCTTGAAAGAAATTTGAAAAAGAACTGAAATTCTTGGGGAAAAATAAAAAGAGAGGAAATACTACCCTGAAAGCTTTCTAATGCTTATCATATCCCTGATATCATAGATGATGATGTTATTTAAGATGTTACTGTTTTTTTCTCATAAAATGAATTTAAAAATCGATACCTTTTGGCAGATATTTTGTACATAAAAACTGATGTACCTGGAAAGAAATGAGTGTCAGAGCTAGCGAGAAAAGTCTCCATCCAGTTGCATGACAGGTGTATTCCTTCTGTATATTGAAAGTGTGCAGATATGGCTATAATTATATTTGACGTGAGCCATCCTGCCTGGATTTTCCCATTACAGATTTCTCAGAGTATGTGGAGAGTATCAATTAAAATATACAAACATGAAGTCAACAATACAAAAGCCTAAATGAGACTCATGGATAAATATATAGAGAGTAAGCTAGTGTCATATGTTGTCAAAGTATATGCCAGAAGTAATGCTACAGAAAACATAATGGGCAGAAAACATCCAGACAGATAGGAAAGACTTTCAGGTGAGCGAGGGGCTGCGCAGGGTAGGTGTTAAGCCTAGATGACACCCCAGTAATTGCAGAGCAAAGGTTCCCCTTTGCATCCACACAGTCTAAGGGAGACTGAGGGTCAGTAGAAGTCCACAGAGACAGGTCTTGCCCTGTTAAGTTAAATTTTTACCAACGAGTCAGAGCTAGTATTTGTGGTCTTCAGTATGAAGACTTGAAAGGATGTGAGTTAGGGACACAGGTTCAGCCCCACAGCCCATAGTTTCTGAAAAACCTCCTTAGAGAATTCTTTATAGTCACTGGTATGTTGATAGTAGTCTCCTATGTATAGCACTTATTTTCTGCCCAAAAAGTATGCTGTCCAAATTCTTGAATCTTAGTGAAGAAATTAGTTCTTCTGTAAAAATTAATCTTTCTTAAACGTTGTTTCTCTTGTTCTAGAAAATGGCTTGTATTAATTCCAAGAACAACCCCCTGGTGAGAGCAGGTCTGGGTCTCAGGTTTATCTGAGTCAGGTTAATTCTATTAAAAAATTAGACTTGAAAATGTCTTCATTGCAAAAATTGTTTCAGGCATCTGAGCTATCCCCCCCATCCTCTTTTCCACTCCTTTCTTCCCAGACAGCATGTGGGTTAATAAAAAACCTTTCTGTTTTGCTTCTGAAATGCCTCCTTCTTTGTGTCTAAATACATGCAGTGGCTGCTTGCTACTTTCAAACAGGAATATTTAAAATTAGGCTGAGAAAGGGAAAAGCGAGTGACATCGTCTTACAAATATCAAAGCCACTTACTTGTTTCTTCTACTGCCTGGAAAATAATCAGTTTTCTCAGTATTTTGTACCTGGGCAATACAATTCTTCAAAGATTTTAAGAGCTTCTTTTCAGTTCCTTTTTAATCAGACCTCTTATAAAAACGTATACCCTTCTCTAAATAGCATTTCTTTTTTCCTAGGCCCATGTTAAAATGTCACACCTTTGCAAAAGAAATATGTCAGAAACAGGAACATTAAAATAAGGGGAGAAAAAAGGTTTTCTTTCTATGAAAGCCCATTCAATCCACACTGGAAATATAGAGTTCTTGCAGCAAATGTAAATATCATGATTGTCCTTCTAAACAAAAAGAAAACACCCAAACACAAAGTGGAATTTCTGAGTATCTGGTGAATCTGCAGTATACAGATTTTCACAGGACACTTCAGGTACTTCAGTTAAACATCTGCTTCAGTGTTTTGCTGGACTGGACATCCTGGTTACAGCCTGGGTGTGTGCACAGCTCTCACCAGCAGCAGGAGTTAGACTAGACAGAAATTTAGGGATAAGCTGCAGCTCGTAATACTTTACCTTGTTCAGGACTCATTCTTCTGCAAAACTCCCACTAAAGACCACAAGAGAAATCAGCACCACTAAAGCAAGAGGAGGAAGAGGCAGACATTTTGCTTCATGGCTTGATTCAGTGTTGCCTAATTACTCTTGCGTCGGTGGGAAACCATTGCCCCATGAGTATTATATTCTAAGAACATCACATTAAAGCAACTCACACCTACCTAACTCTTCCTGTATTCCATGGACATCTGCTTTTCTTTGTTGTCGTGTGAATGTGGACTTACTCATTCAGACTTTCATGTTAAAATCAATGGGATTATTCACAAAAGCAAGTGCTAATGCAGCTTATTCCCCATCGTACTGCTTCATTTCTGAAAGAGGACCAACATAGTTCTTCCCACATGCTCTTTTTATTCTTCCAGTCCCTCAGGTGCTACACAGACATCCTGAACACAAGACAGGAGCTACAAGAAGCCCTTGCAATTCACTGAGTGGGGTGGCATCACATCTGCATATACAACATCTGGATGTCACTAAAACTACTGTCCTAAAGCTATCCCTGTTCTGCAGGACAGCTGAGCACCCCACACCTATGTTCCCTGCAGTTGCAAGGTGGAATTTAGGAGTCTGTCATTGCTTTGAAACCTGTAGGCAAGGAGGAAGCCGTGGTGGGCTCCAGCAGCCCCTCTGTTCTGATGGCTTGGGTTTCTGGAGGACAAAGTGAACCCCAGGACTGTCCTTCAGTGCATGCTGACCACATATTGATACTCGACCTACATGGTTTACCAATAACTAAGCTACTTTTTGAGCAAAGCTTTACATTCACATTGTATACTGTAATTTTTGCTGCATTACCTTGTAAATGTTTTATACCACTTCTGTCTAGGCACAGCAAAATGAACCAGAAGGTAGATGGATATGATTTTCAGTGTGGGCTTCTCACACCACAGGTGGTCAGCCAGTCCCTAGGCTGTATTTCTATCTTATACTCAGAGGCTATATTTATATGTTATATTCAGCATCTCTTAAGTCCACTTGCATAGTGCTTCCATTAATGGCATTAATGTAATATTTGTAAGCATTTTAAAGCAGTCTTCATAGAATCCACCTAGAAAAGTTCTTCCTATTTTGCATTTATATTTTTTCCAAATTTTATGTGTGGCCGTGTTTTGAGTTTTTTTAAAAAGCAAAAGGGAACTTGCCTGACAGTTGATCCAATAAAATATTCTATGGTCAGGTATTTGCTCAACTGCTGCTGACACTTGATCTGAGGGGAAAAAACACGTTTAGCTGCTCAGAGCTTTTAAAAAAATAGGAACTTGTTTTTCAACAGCGATTTTTTTTTTTTTCCTTTGAAACAAACTTTATTCATTGCCTGGGAAAGATCTTTTTGGACGTCTCAAGAGATGCAGCGAAAAACTCAAGTTGATATGTTTAAGAAAGTATTTTTTTCTTTTCCTGATTTTTCAACATGCAAGATTTCAGTTGTCTCCTTTTCACAGAATTAGCTGAGATCAGCCCATTAGTTTCTTTTCCCATCTCAGGAAGTCAGCAAGCTTCCTTCTGGAGAAGCTTATCACGCTGCCAAACCCACCACTAAACTAAACCATATCCCTCAGTAAAATCCAAAGAACAAAACCTAAAGAAAGGAAAAGAGTTTGAGACAAGGCACTGTCAGGAACATGAAGGAGGATATTATGATATTAGATATTATGCACTTTCGATCTGTGAAGAGGAGCGGAGCTTTTCATTGGAAGGTACCAAATCAAGAGCTTAGACAACACTTTCCAGCTTTATAGATCACCGGACCCTTGGCAAATACATAAATATTGTTACTTGTGTTTCACAGATAGAGGAAGCGAAGAAAAATTCAAATGGCTTGCAAAATGATGGTAGAAAAGAGTCAGGCACTGAGGGAAAATCTGCCCCGATTCTCTTCTCAAAAATGCATCTTGGATTGCTGTAGACTTGCCATTAGAAAGTGCTTTTTTAAAAGTAAGAAAGATACATGTTTGAAACAAAAGAAACTTTTGTTCATCTGTATGCTAATTAACTATTCATTTTGATTTTTTTTTTCCTGGATATCACTTTTCTCTGAGACCATCCAATGAGGCAATAGAGCAGCTTTATGGATTGCAGGGAGAGCTGATCCTGCAGTTGCTGTGAGGAGTGACGTTGGTAGTGCATGCAATTGCCCTTTAGACAGCTGAATCACACTCTACTACACTTGTTTTTAGAGAATGACAAACCAGGCATGTTATTTAAAAAAAAAAAAAAGAAGAAGAAAAAAAAGATCAAGTTTCTAGAGTTTTTTAGGTCTGAGCAAAGATAGAAGAACAACATAGAAGTTCTGTTTTATTTAGGGCTAGCAGAGCAAAGCTGTGTCAGATTCAGCTGTAACCTGCCAGGTACTAAATGGTGGAAAATCAGGAAACTGAATCTGTGACATTAGGATATGTTTGCTGAAGTGGACAACAGCAAACTGGTCTGGGGGCAGTATTAAGTTTGTGTCAATTGTCCTAACTTTCTAGAATGAAATTTTTTGTTATGATTCGGATTTTTCTGTTCTTTTGTGTTAATGCTGAAAATACCAGAGGTGGTAGGTTGGGTGGTTTCTCTTTTTCCTGTTTCATTGTGGTTTGATTATGAACAAGCTACTCTATCATCTTATTAGTATTGCAATTAAAAGACTCAGTAGGTCAGATGTCTGGGTAGATGACATCCACTGAAGTCTACAAGTCTCATATCTCTCTGGTGAGTTTCGTACCATTCAGGAGACTCATACCTATTCAGTAGCCTGTTTTTAAAAACACACTAGAACCTTGGTAAGCCAGAAATAAATTTCTTCTGGGAATTCTGCCCAGAACTTTGCTCAAGCATACTTCCATTCACTGTTTTATTGGGCACAGTGTTTTTCCCAGGGAAGGTGTAAGGCTGTACTTCTTTTTCTGCCCAAATAGTAAGCTACTCACTTTTACGTTTAGCCTTCTTTCAAAGCATATTGTTATTCCTTTCCTTTAGTAGCTTAGTTATCAAACAGGATTAAAATCAAAGTCAAAATAGACATTTAAAAATGTACTGAGAATTTACTCCCTGTTGTGACTTGCGCTTGCAAAGCGAGTAACTGCTTTAAAACACTTAAAGAAAGGGCAGATGGCACAAGCACCACTGCAGTGTGGAAAGATTAAAACCAGATCATGATGCCAATTTAAATGATAGTATATAAATATGTGTATATTTTATTATCTATTATAGAAATAATATGCAGTATTCCTAAAGTATTTTGCCAAAGACACAAATTGAGGTCTTTTTTTAGTTAAAAAACCAAAACCAAACAAATAAATAAAACAATTCCTCACCTAGTTGAATATCTGAATGGTATGGAAAGGGGAAAAAAAGGTCCCTGGCTGACTTTGACCCTGTATTACTCGGTCTCAGGTAGGTGCCAGCATGTGCCACGTGGCTTTGTATTACTGGTCTTTTGAGGAGTCATTAATTTAAGCATTCAGGCCAACTCCAAACACTATTGATTTCGCTACTTACAATATTAATCTATTACACACAGATTTTCATCTGTAGGGGGTTGGTTTGTTCATGGGATATATCACCCACTGTGCATATGTTAGCAGATGGGAGTCACTGTCCATTCAGGTATTTTTTGTTAGCAAGGCTGTGGATCTCGTTTCACAGACTTAGAAGAGTTTTTCAAAGTACTATTGGGATTCATTTTTCTATAATAAATCTCCCTTGAAAAGTTAAGTGTAACATAAAATGAAAGTTTCCTTAGACTTTTTGTAGTTTCAAATAAAATAACAGAACACCACACTTAATACAACAGGATCATACTCTACCGTAAGCCAATATCATGGAGAGGGGTTCTTTTGCCTGAAAAGGCAAAGTAGCATCTTAAGCTACCTAGTCATATGGGAAAGGGGAAGATATAACTCTCTTCCTATTAATGCAATGAGGTTGTATTCTTTACACTTCAGAGTCTATGTAGATGTGTAAGCATGAAGCATGCATTTATTTCTCATTCTGAAAATGTTTTACAGTGAAAAAGACTTCTGTGTTAACACCTTCAATGAGGCAAGAGCTGTTGACAGGAGTACAAGAAAAATGAAATTCAGTAGACTTTGAGAGGCAAAAGAGAGAAAAATTCAATTTAGAGAAGGAGGAAATGAAGACACCGACATGCAGTATTTTTTACCTCTTATCACAGAAGATGTCCAGGTTTTGTGGTTTGTTTCCTTATTTCCTGTTAAAGGATATGGAAAAAAGGAGGCAAAAAAAGAACTCAAGAAATGCAAGGTGTTAACACATTGTAATAATGTGTGCTGTCAAACATAAGAGGCAGCGTGGTAGAGCTGAATTACAATTACTGTTGGAGGAGGGGGTGGAGTTGTCTTTGCTTGATCATACAGCCTGTTTGACGTAGAAGGAGTTGTGGATAACCGATTTTAGTAAGTGGCAGCACAAGGGATTTAACTGCTCATCTTATTCCCTGACGGTCTGATCTAAAACTTTTCAGCTTCAGTCTGAATTGTGGCTTCATCAGTCTTCCTACAGTTGCTGCACTTTTAGCTGATCTTCCTATCTTCTGCTGCTTGCTGACAGTTGATCGTTGTTGAAGCTGGCTTTGCACTACAAATACAACAGCTCCCCACCTTAGCTGGAGAGACAAAAGAGCGTTTCAGAAACACAGAGGTCTTCTAGAGGAAAGGACACATTTGATATATTTAAATATCATGTTATACCATCCACAGACAAACATTCCTGTCGTGAGTGTGATCTGATCCTACACCTCACTGGTTCATCATGTCGAAGGGATCATTTGCCTTTCAGTATTGCTTTCTGTGGGCAAATGCTTTAAGCAGTTTCTTTGTCTGATAAGATCGGATTTAAAAAAATAGAAAATAAAAGCAGCAGGCTACTGTTTTAAAATAGCTGAACAACAGAAAGATTTTAGAGAAGCTGTTAAATTCTGTCTTCGAGTTAGCATCCACTTAAGATACATCTTTATGCAAACTGTACTTTAAAACCCACAGTGTCAAATGATGTTGGTTTTAGGAAGTGACATCTAGGATATTTTCATATTTGCACGTTATTCCTTTCCAAAGTGACTGCATTGTAACTATTTGTTTTTCCAAGCGTGTGCTGGAAAGGATCCAACTGGATAAAGTGTACCCTCAGTGCCATAATCTTATGTGCACAAGATATTTGTAATTCCCTTTTCAAAAAGCATTGGACTTCATAACCTTTCAGAAATATTTTGGTCAAACCTTGGAGCGCATAATTTTGTTCAGGCCAGAGGGGGTCCTGTATAGCAAAAGGGGGAGCACAAAGATTGGCCTGGAGTTTTCGCAGGACTTTCCAGCCTCCCGTGGACGTTTCTGGTCTGTAGCCTCTGTGCCAAGTCTGAGATGTGACTTTTCGAATTAACTAACTGCTTGAGTAGTTTATACACATCAAAACGTGTTTTATTTCCCACTGCCTTGAAGGCTGTTTTATCCTTTAAGTTGCAAAGCCTCTTATCTAAATGAAACAGCCTTAAATTGCTGGATGTAGTTCATTAAATTCTTGGATAACTAGAAGTCTTTCTGGCACTTAGCAAGTGATATTAGGAAGAGAAGTGCTGATCCACCTTCTAAATGTAAGAAATTGAGTTCTTTGCAAACTACCATGAGGTATGTTTAAAAATCATTAATAACTATTAAACTTCCTCTGCCAATTTTTACCCTTTCTCAGCTGTTTTAAATCCATGTCAACCTCTTTGAATTGAGGAGAGACGTTAAGGAAGTGAATTGATAGGGAATTCCAGTTCTGTCTTCATTTCAGTGCATCAGCTGGTGTTGATACTTAGACGAGGGATTTCAGAGTTCACAAAATCATGTGACATTTTGAGGTGCCAAATATTCTTTGCTTTCTTGCACTTTCTCAAAGTGCTGTTTAATTATTTCCACTGTGGGAAAGAGATATTGACAAATATCAAGGATGCAATTGTGTTTTTAGCTGAGGAGGTGTTCACTGAGTATTGTTTGCTTTTTAAAGAGCAACAGCTATTGCCCCTGGTGCTTTTCTCATGAACTATAAGAAAACATAATAGTAATGGAGAAGATAGAGCAGCAAGTTGGGTTTTCTTGCTGACATTATTTCTAAATGTAGTTGTCTTAATACTGTGTATCTGCAGATGTATAGTCAGACATGTGTTATTTATGAGCGAACTTTGCTTCCGTAACACATGTGAATAATCAAGATGCATAAAGCTGCTCATTTCACCAAATGTCTGCATCTGAATTTTTCTTCATGTGGAGCTCATACCATATAGTCTATTTTTGCAGGGGGGGATAATTCCATCACTTTCTTCTTGTACTGCTTTTTCATCATCCTTGTCGTGGTATTTTGCACATTGTTTGGCTACTCAGAACTATGAAGTTCTTGGGATTTCCATCAGGACCGTTCTCCAAGTTGATGTTATTTTCTTCTTAGAGTCTGATCTCAATTCAATCTTTTTATATCCTCTTCATCTATTATTTCTCAAAACCATAGAGTACAAAACCATCTGCTTGAAATAATGTCTATGGCATCCCTTGAAGAATTCCTTCTCTCTGCAGCTGCTTGACAAAGACTTTGGTGTTTGGATGTTCTTTCTCTAGCAATGACTGAACATGTTTCCTGTACTTTCACAGGCAGTAATATGAATGTCATACTACCACCTAAATCCAGTTTCTGCATTTATTCATTGTTTTCTCTCCTCGGCCAAAAATGACATATTTGTAGTTCTTACTCATACCCCTTGTAGATTTCAGGTTTTTTAGTAGTCGTGTTGTCTTCTAAAACAGAAATCTGTTTCTAGTCTTTTAGGTATTTTTATAAAGTTAAAATGTGCTTGCAGAAGATCTGGAGTAAATTGAAGATAACCAATTTTTTAAAAGCAATCTGATTTTGTTTTAATTATACATTATTTTCTCCCTTTATGTCATCTGCTGTATGGTTTTGTCATGGGTTTTTTTAGCTGATTTGGTGGTTGTCAGTATGTTTTCAGAGTTAAGACACCATTCAACTACTGAGCATTCCCTGGCCTTTGTGGTTCTCTGGCTTTGATTCCCATTAACTTGGACAGACACCATGAGCTGGGACCAACTCCATTGAGATCTGCAGGAAATAAGCTCATCTGTGCTGCCTAATTTTGCACCAATTTTCAAATGTCAAGAGCCTAAATATACTTCTATTTCTGAATTATTGTTATTGATATGTTATCAGATGTAGTGAAGGGTTTGTGACAAGCAATAGTGCATGAGAAGTTGTCGTTGACAGTAGTTAAATAGATGTGCCATTAAGAGTCTGTCGTAAGCTCAGAGTCTGATTTGTGGAAGCTGAGTATCTGGTACAGTCCAAGAAGCAAAAAATTATGGCTGTCAGTGCATCATCATTGAAATGGTTTATTTTTCTTTGCTATACTGCAAATGAGTTTCCTAGAATTCAATACTTAAAGGTAACAGGAATAGCAAGTATTTGTAACCATTAAAATCAGGTAAATTGAAGCCTTTAGCAGTAAGCATCCCATAAAACTTTGTAATTGAAAGCAATGATGGCAAAACATGTCTCTTAAATAGGGAAGACAGAACAAAATAATGCCAACATGGCCAAAAAAGGATTTTTTTTCTTTCTTTTTTCCCCTTGATGAGTGTGTCTGAAACGTTGCAATAATAAACAGCTCGTTACTCAGATGATTTCAGTTATAGCTTCCCGTGTTTCATCTGTTATTTTTATGTGGGATGGATAGTTGGTGCAGTCAGCATTACAGACAGACTGGATGTACATACCTCCACCAGCTAAAAAAAATAAAAATAGCATTAAAATGTAAGTGATTATACTCCAGCCCTCATGGACCACTCAAAAAAATGGAGTGGGCATTCATGCAGTACCTCTCATTCAGCTCATTCCAAGCATCTTAGATTTTTACAAACGATGTTTAAATAAATAGCTGATTGTACCTCAACCTCTGAAGTAACTCTATTAAACCAACTCTATGCACCAATTCAGAATTGGAAGAACAATGAATACAAGATTTATAGATAACTGAAAATTAAGCTGCTGTTCCAGCTCTTCCTGCCCTTACGTGCTCTGCAAGCTGCTATAGAAATCATGTCATTTTGAGATTTTTACAGTTCTGATATTCTCATACAGACCAAAGAAAATGAGTTAACAAAAGCGACATGAAAATGAGAGAAGTTTCTTTTCTCCACTATCTCTTCCTCACTTCCTTTAAAATTATATTGAACCAAATCTCAGAGTATTTTGAGAAAGAAAAAAGCAATGAAAGGAAATGTGTGTGCTTTAAGGTCATTTTTTTTAAAATAACGAACCATCTGCAGCCAGTAAAAACTGATAAAAATGTTCATTCAGTAGAAAACTTCTAGAGGAAGATTGTGCATAGTTGTAGCTTCTAGACATTTCACCTTTTTAAATTGTCATTTCAATTAAGATTTACACAGTGAGATATAAAGTCCTTTCATGTTAATCACAACCACATTCAAAAGGAGTGAAAAAACACACCAGTTTTAGTCTGGTTTTACTGACATGGCTTATACCGTCTCTTGCTTTTTGTTAGAATGCACGGTCTGGCAACCAATCTAAAACTTAAATACCATGAACCATGAAAAAAAATCAATCTGAGAAGTATGAACATTAAGAAGGAGAACCAAACAAATACGCAGGCTGAATATTTGCTTGCTCTTCTGTCATGAGAGAGCTCGGGAAGCTGGATTTGGATCACTTGAGCTGTGGGAAAGGTCAGAAAAAGAGGAATGAGGTGGCTGTATTTTTGTCCCTGGGCTTTTTCTTAGCACAAACAATTAATTCTCCTTGTATTATATAAAAAAAATCCTGTTTTCACCAAATACGGCACTGAAGATGACACCATTTGGCTATATCCCTCCTTTTCCCCAAGAAGTCCATCTGATTTTATGCTGTAAAGAGAAATAACATCTTTGGCAAAGGATGGATCAGTATCAGTATCTATCAGTAAGTTGATATAGTTTTGTCTCCAGAGGATCACATCTAGTACATGGTGTCATAGAAAACTGTAGGTTCAAAGGCACCTTTCAGCCTTGCTCTTCAGCACCTCAGCAGCTCCCTCCAGCTTGATGTTGTCTGCAAGCTTGCTAAGGATGCATTCTGTCCCCTTCACCTCCTTACTGACATAATACTCCACAAGTTTTTCGGCCATCCATAACTATTATACAAGTACTGATTAATAACATGTTATATTTTGGAATAGCCCGTGTCTTGCCCTGTGGTTATTGTAGTAAGGCAACATGACATTTTTTCATTCATCCTACGTTCTCAGAACTCAGAATTGTATTTGAACATGTGTATTAACATCATTGTCTCATTTCAAAGGTTAAATAATTTGTACAGGTATAGATTTCCTTAACTTGTATGTCTCTACAAAATAAAAGTATGATTTATGCAGGAACATATTCTCTCTTCCTCAAAAGTTTTACATCATAGAAGTAGCTTTACTGTTCTTCATAAGCTGTTCCTGATAAACTTGATGTATTGATGTTCATGCTTCAAGCATGGTGTCTTTTCGTCCCTGATCATTTCCATGGGAAGAATAGCCCTTGGATTTTAGTTGCATCCGAGGCATTAAGATTTGCTGCATATACCAAACAACATCTGTCCTAGAAGTCAGTGGCTGTCTCAGATAAACCTTCCCCGGGGACTGATTCTTTATCTAAAGCTTCTGATCTCTTTTACTAATATTGTGTTTACTAATATTTCTTATGCTGTAGAAATATTCCACTGCATTAACTGAGCGGATGGTCAACTTAAAACCACTTCAGATTATTCAGAATAATTTTTTAAGAAACACCCTTTTGTTTTCTACACACTGACAGAAGAATGATGTCTCACTGGCTCTGGTGCTTAAACAAGATACCGACTCTATTTCTGTGCATAGGTAGCTGTGATGCTATCACACACAATTTGGCATCCATTCTGAAACTCTAGAAATGAGAAAAAATTTCAAAGAAGTATTTGCAAATACTTTGGTCATACATTGATCTGCTGCACTTTGTGCTGAAACTATAGCACAGTTTTTATCTTTCTTGGACTAAATGTATTTCTGGTTTAACGACAACAAATTTGTTAAGGGATACCTGTTATAAATGAATTTATGTAAATATCAAACTTCCTGCGAGTTCTGTGTAATAATAGAAAAGAGAGTTTGGAGAATACTGTTTTGAGTATCTTTGATGTAGTAATTGGAGCATATTCATTTCACGTGACTGTTATCAAGGAAGACAGACAAAATCTTGTCATTGAGTTTTGTAGGTGTGACTCCCATGTATGGACATTCTCTAAAACCAATGATAGGGACTGCTGAAAGATGAACTTGATAGTTTTGACTTCAGTCTCAACAAGTGAATGAGAGACAGAAGAAAGATGTGTTTCTTTGAAGGATAAGTCTGTCAATCCACTTGATGAGAAGTTTTTAGTCCTGGACTGTTGCTAGGTGATATGTGACAGAGTATTTGAACCAGCTTTGAAATCCATATTTAAGCCAGTTATTGAGAGCATTTTGCTTCTAAGAGTCACACTGGGGCACTGCAGCTGTTCACATCTGTTCAAGAGACAGACAATGCAGGGTACTGGTCCCTTTGCAAAGGTTTGGGCTGTGGCTTTTGCTGTGGGGTTTTCTCAGCTGCAGAAGTTAGTCATCTCCTGTAAATGGCTTGTGCCTGCCCCACATGTGCTCCCTAGGCAGAGAACAGAGTACCAGCTGGGTAATTCATTCCTCTCTGACAGAGGTGGGAAAATACCTGCCTAGGGAGGTGCTTTTCTTCTTGTTTGCCTGTAGATGCAGATGGAGGGACTAGAAGAGATGCGATACTTAACTTGTAGAGACAAACATAGGAAACAACTCTTTAAGTATCAAAATGGACCCAAGAAGTCTTGTAGATCAGAACTTTAGCTACCACAGATGGTACATAATCATTTCACTAGAGTATTAGGAAGCAATTCCTACACTTATTTGGTCTTCTGTGCTGGGCAGCTTGTACTGTGGGTTTCAGTTGGCTCACTTCAGCAGAGCTGGAGCTTGAGAGGGCTGCTGAAGTCTTTAGCTAGCCATAGGGGTGAGAGGTTGGACTTCCAAGAGACAGCATTTCTTATTTATACTGTTTCTACAACATCAACTTACCTGGTGCTTTAAGTGTTAAGATCTGCTATTTTGAAATCTAGGTCAAATATATGAGATATACATGCACTCTCTCTCTCTTTCTATATATATTTGTATGTATATACATTTTTGTTGATAAACACTCTGTGATAAGGCGTTCCTGAAGATAAGACATTGTTCTATTTGAAGAAAATCTGTGGGAGTTTTGCATTCAACAGAGTCACAATGTAAGGTCCTGTTTTAGCAAGGTTCTTCATTTAAATTAAGCACAAACTTGAGGGCTTCCTGGAAAACTCTGCCTATGTAGCTATCTAATTATGCTTTTTTCTCTCTCTTCTCCTTTCTCCTGGGATATATAAAGTGCTAGAAAAGTATAAATGCAGTTTTGAATACTTGGAAATCTTAACATAACAATTTGGGGACCTAGTATAGAGTCTAGGGAATTCTGAAGTACCCTTATAGCTGTGTAATACAATTTAAAAATCTACAGCAAAATAATTCTATCCAACCCTGCTTCACTGAAAAGAACTTTTGCTTCATGATATACAGCTTTAAAGCAAGCAATATGGTCTGTGTTTAGTACTAGAAACAGAAAACATTTGGAAATCTCAAGACAGATTGACAGAAGTAATTACAATAGCTGGTAAACACTAAGTTTATACAGGGTTTGGCGGGAGTTTGCTGCAGAGCTTAATTTTGCTTAGTGTTTTTAACATATCTAATTTTTAGAGAACCTCTTTCAGGCCTGTAGCTTTACCTGTTCCTGGTGCTGCAGCTTTGAGAAACATTTAGTTTAACATTCCATCTGAGGTGAAACTTTGGCTGACCTGCTGCCTCTTGGTGTGTTTAAATCAGTGTTTGAGTTTTACTGAGATGCATGGCAGCCTTTTGTACATGTGTTTGGCAAAGTATTAAAAACCCAGAAAATTTTCACAGACAGATGGTGTGTTGCAAGTTTTCAGGAAAAAATAAGTTTCAAGAGGTGGAGATACTATTAAAAGATGTTGTGGCATTTACTGTAATGTGTGGGGTACAGGCTAATTGGGATTTCAGTGTGAAGAGCTACATTTTAATAACACCAAGCACATCTGAGAGCAGACTTACAGTGATATTTATGTAACTGAGCAGCCTCTTGAAGTTTACATAATTTTTATGATTTCCAGCAAAAGGAAAACACAACAGGAGAAAGTTTTGGAAGACTTTTTGGAATCTTGTTTTATTTG
Organism: Urocolius indicus; assembly: GCA_013401255.1. Classification (NCBI taxonomy): domain Eukaryota; kingdom Metazoa; phylum Chordata; class Aves; order Coliiformes; family Coliidae; genus Urocolius; species Urocolius indicus. The sequence continues at coordinate 485,958 of WBNH01009327.1, read as the reverse complement.
TCTGCCTACAAGGTCCTAGTTTCTAACAAAACAGTTTCCCACTATTTGTTCATAAAAGCTGTAATAATTCCATAAGCTTTTATTATTGTATTAATATTTCTAGCTATTTCATTCTATTTTCTGATTTTGGTTTGGATGTAGTTAAGGTATATTTTGTTTTGATAGTTTTGTCAAGACAGCAGGTCAAAGTAAGGAAGGTTTTTCTACCAAAAGAGCAGATAGTCCTCTGGCCAGCTCTTTGCATTGATCGCATCCAGTGATCTTCACTGGATTGTGAAGCTGTTTGTGCTGCCAGTATCCCATTTGTCCCCACCTCTGTATTTGCCTGAAGTTGCTGCTAGATTTTAGTGGAAGGGAAATAACAAGCTGACACCTTGTCAGATTCCAGCCCAGCTGGCAGCGAAGCCCAACACAGCCACTTGCTCATTCCCCTTCCTCACACTTCCTGTGGGATGGGGAGGCGAAACACAATGAGCTACGTGGGCTTTGTCAATGACCTGCTATTTATTGAGCATGTTCTCTGATATGATACAGCTTCAGTAGCTCAAGTGTTCAAGAAATTACTATAATCAATATTCAATAGCTATGATTCTTCCGAATGGCTCTCAGAGAGCTCGGTGTGTTTGTAAGTCCCCAGTCTAGCATAGAGCTTCCACAAAAAAACTAGTCTGTTGGCTTGTGAGCCAATATATCAAATGCAGCTCCAAACAGCAGCAGACTTTCAGTCTCGTTCCTCAAAATGGCATTATCAAAATCAAAATAATCCGATTTGCATAAGAGAAGCTAAATTTGGTCTTGCTGCTTGGTTGGGTTTTTTTTCCATGTGCTTTCCTGTCATCTCCACGGGAAAACTTGCTGACATTTTTAAGAGCTTTGATGCATAGAGCTTTGGTAGTCTTCAAGATTTTGATAGAGGATATATTGCTCATCTCCTTTGTAGTGTTTGCAACTAAGTGTGGTAATAAAGGAGCAGAACTGTTCATGAGGAATGTGAAGAGCTGACAGAGTGCTTTGGTATCTGAGTCAGAGAACTTTAGATTTAAGGACCAAATGATATGACCTAGATCGTCAGCTAAGGGGGCTGAGATGTCACTGACAAGTGCAAATGCATCTGTTACTCTTAAAGGGCAAATACACCCATGTCAGGGATCAAAAAGGGAGTGAATCCTGTTAATATCAAAATTATTCTATTTAACTGAACTTTAAAATATCTACTGGAATTCTGCTGAGCACGTTGCAGGTTACACTGAGATAGGCCAGGATACATGGTGTAACTGCTTGAGTAAGAAGTGCTGGACAGCAGGCAGATTCTGCTGAGCACGTTGCAGGTTACACTGAGATAGGCCAGGATACATGGTGTAACTGCTTGAGTAAGAAGTGCTGGACAGCAGGCAGATCATGTCTTCCAGCAAGGGACTGTGTGCTTTCAACTTTGTGAAGAGACTAAGTCTTAAAGACAATAGAAGAATTCCACATTTAACCCATCCAAACCCAGCAACCCAAAGAGGATGGATGGTCTAATTTCTTGCCTTTAAAATTGGGAGAAAAATCCTGTGATTTGGAAGACTAAATTAATTTACACATTGCCCGATTGTCTACTTACTCTGCACCTGTAAAAGCCTTACAGAGCCAGTCCCAGATAACTTCTCTTTTGAGAAGTTTTTGTTTTGCTTTGCCAAAACATCCCATTTCAAATATGTTTCTTTTTATTCTAGGATGCATGTTTAATGTGTATCTTGGACAAATTAGAGTATGATCCGTCAGAGACATCCTGTAGACTATAAATATAAAGGGAAAAGGTTATTTTCTCTCTTGTTGATATGATTGCACTTAATCACCAACAGTGAAACTGCAAGCAAGAGGTTTAGCCAGGGAAAGGAAGAAAGGAACAAAAAGTTCCTGTTCAGTTTGAGTTCAGCAAGAATGATGCTTCTCCCAGACAAGCCCTTCAGCAGAAGCATTTATTAGTCTGATTTTGGGTTTGAAACAATAAAGAGTAAAAAGCAGATGAATTCTCGTCTCCAGGGGATTTAAACAAAGCTTTGTAGCATTCAGCCTGTAAATAAAAGAGAAAATAACCCATCCAGTAATGCACCATCACAATCTTAGCATCTTCAGGGCAGCTTTTCTCCTAGATATAAATTATACCATGTCTTTCTCCTCAAATCCTCATCTCTGGAATGCAACTACTATTTTTATATCACTCTTCTGTTTTCTCTCTTATGTGAAAGCCTGCCATTAACTTGTTTACCCATGAAATCATCTTTGTCTCAGAGCACAATCATATTCCTTCTTTGCAGAGCCCTCAAATAGGATTATTCTGTCTGTTTTCCTGCAACACTTGCCATCATACCCAGTATTTAATGAGGCTCAGCATTGTATGATAGACAGCCTTGTACTTTCTTTTCAGTTAATATACCATACTTTAAAATGCTTTCTTAAACCTTGTGAAGTATTTGGTGAACTCCATTGGCTACAAGCAGATATGATACCAATTGGGAGATGCCCTTTTCCACTGAGGTCTTCTTGTTAAAGGATTTGCTGCAAGATGCATGAAAAAATGGCCTTTTTTGTCATCTTGGGCTTATCATCTTGCTGCAGTAAATTTAATTTGTGTCAGTCACTGGAAATTTAGATTTTTATTCAAAAGTTACTAAATATTAAGAAGTGTCCAATAACCACTAAATGTATGTGGACAGTTGGGGAAAAAGATTCACGTGAGAGTGAAATATAGACTGCAGTGTATCCTTTTGTGAGTTTTCAGAGAATCTTAGAATCAGTGTGTTTGGAAAAGATCATCAAGTCCAACCACTAACCTCACGCTGCCAAACCCATCACTGAACTAATCACTATCGCTCAGCACCTCTGCTGTGTGTCTTTTGAATACCTCTAGGGATGGAGACTCCACCACCTCCCTGGGCAGCCCATTGATTCCTACACAGATTCTGTCATGCCATAGTGATGCTCTTTGCTGGCCGTTTTTTAGTATTGATACCATACTGAAAAATCTTGCCTTTTAAAGAACCCACACTTTCAAATCATACCAACCCTATTCAGAGGCTTGAAATCAGTTGTGCCGGGCTCCTTTTCATCTCTCTTTGCCTTTATAAACTTATTCTTGAGGCCAAAGACCAAGCAGTTTTCTTCACTTGAAAAACATTGAATGCGTTTCCTGGAATTGCTGCAGCCTAATAGAAACTTGTGGAGTTTACAAAATAACCTGTTCGGTTTTGTTTCTCATGAACTTATGCTACCAGTGTCACTGAGGTTCAGGCTATCATTAGCTGATAAATATTATTGACTATATCTTTCCTTCACTGAACTGTTACGTGGTCATTTCTGTATCAAGCACTGGAACAGGCTGCCTAGGGAAGTTAAAGTGTCACGATCACTGGAGATGTTCAAGAGCCATGTAAATGTGACAGTTGGGGACATGTTCAAGAGTGGTAGCTGTGACAGTGCTTGGTTAATGGTTGGATTTGATGATCTGAAAGGTCTTTTCCAACCTAAATAATTCTATGATTCAATGTTGTCTATAAAGCTCTAAAAAAAGACCAACAACTAAATATAAATTAAATATATTGCGTAATTCCAGTAATAATCTTGTCAACATGAAGAGAGAGGAGGACACCACCAGAATTCCATTATTAATTTCACAGTGTTTGAGGCAGTGAATTCTGGAGAGTCTCCTTAATTCCTTTAGAAAAATGAAGTCCTAATTTCAAGCTTTATCTAAAATTGATTGAAATAATAGAGAATGTCTCAAGGCCAGTAGCCTTTGTACAGATGGTGCTATTTTGACAAGCAATGCAGTTGATGTATGCTTAACTTCTGAGGCAAAATGACTGAGGGGTGTGTAGCCATCAACTGGACAGCTTTTAGTCTGTACTGCACCAACACAGAGCTCAAAGGCTTTGAAAGATTTACAGCAGTGAATTTCTTTTCATTCTGGGTTAATAACTTTAAATATTTTAAGCAATAATTAAGTGTATCAGACCTAGTGCCATCAGGTTTAAAATAGTCAAATAAAACAAGTTTTCAAGATTGAAATATTTTAATATACCTATTTTAATATGCAGAAGGTTTTGAGCTGTTTTGTTATGTCTTTCCCTACAGGACCCCAAGCTGCGCGAACTGTTGGATGCTGGGAACCTCGGAGGCCGGCTGGAAAACCGAATGATAACTGTTGTCTATGGTCCAGACCTGGTCAATATATCATACTTGAACTTGGTGGCATTCCAAGAGGATATAGCAAAGGTAACCTACATTCATCTGTGTCTTATAAAAATTAATGCTTATTTAAAGTACTGTTTTGAGATATGGATGAGATAAAAATGGAGACTGCTGTGAAAAGAACCTCAGTTCTGTTATAGAGCTGTGCTGCTCAGTACCTAAGAAGAAATGTGCAACAATATGGTTTTTTTGGTAGTTTAATCAGCAAAGTTTATGCCTCTGATATGTGTGCTCATCTTCACAACATTGCCTGTAAAGCCCAAACAAGCATTGTGAAAATAATGCTATGTGCAATGTTTACTGAGCTATGAGATGCATACTGTGACTCTCAAAGCAGTATCTTTCAGTAGTTATCACCCTTTTATGCCTGTTACAAGTGTGAGCAAATTATGGATCATGTGTGAGATTAAGGTTTGTTGATCAAATGGTTGACTATTTAAGGCTGGCCTGTATTTCCAGAGTAGTGGGAATCTCCAGCTCTACTTTGTGTACTCAATGTGTCAACAGTTAAGACATCTAATTTATCTTATGCAACTGTTTCTGCTCATGTTAAAAGATTAATTTTAAACATTGCATCTTGTGTCCTGATAATCTTTGATAAGAATTGTGAAATTGGTGTCATTACCTTAGCAAAGTATTTTCCATGCAAGCATACAGTCCATTTGTCCAACACACCATGTAAAACATGGTTGTGTATGACAAGCAAGTTGTGATTGAATTTTGTGCATGTTGGTTTTTTTCCCTTCTTCCACCTCCTGTGTGGCTCAATTGTGTTCACTGAAGTGTGAGCTCTTTGACTTATCTATCCCAAACTGCCATTCATGTAGATAGGCTGATGGCAGCCTCCACATTACCACACACAGAATGCACTTTTATACAGCTTTTATCCCTGAGTCCACTAGATTGCACTAAAAAGGTAATGTCTCTGTAGACTGCTTTTATTTAACAAGAGTAAAGAGTTATTTTGTTACCTGAAAGACAACAGGGATGGTCAGACCAGGTGAAAAAAAGGTCATAGGATGAAAGCCTTAGGCTAGAAGGGTATGTGTTAATCAACATTAGCCAATTAGTCAACTAGGGAAAAACACAATTTCCAACATTTCTTTGACATGAAAGAATAGAAACAAAATGAGTTTGTGATGGTCCATGGGCTGTGGAGTGGGAAGTGCCATCCTCAGGCTTGAAAATGCACAGCTGTGCTCTACAGAGGTGGTTAAGAAATCTTAACACTGCAAAAATGAAAGCAATTGAAACAACTCTTCAGAACAAATCAACATAGGCATATGATGGAAAATGAAAATGTATGCTAAAGCTTTACCAGCAAAAATTGTTAGCCCTTACCAAGGCAGAGGGAAAATGACTCAAATCAGAAGCATGTGTCCTTCCTGTTTAGCCAGCAATTAGTAAACCAGAAGCTTTTTACTAAAATGATTCAGAACTTGATAGTTCAGGGCCCTTTTCTGTTTGGTCATGAACCTTTAAAATACTGGAGATTCTCAATTTCTAAAAGCATATTTTAGAAAAGCCTGGATGTTCTAAATCCAGAGCGACTCCTACAATCTGTGTAACTAAGAATCTGAGTCTTCCTTGTTATTTGTGAGTGCAATGGACCAAATAAATTCATATTTTATCAGGCACTGTAGCCTGGGGATGGGATTTTCAAAACACTGGAGATTAGCGGCTTGCCCTGAAACCATGCTAAATATCATCATTGTTTCAATGAGATCAGAGGTTGATCATTGTCGAATGCATCTAAATATTCTTCCTTCTTTAAAATGTTTTCCAACTCTGTGTGAGCCAGACCACAGATTCCAGTACTTATCTCCAGGACCCCCGTAGTGACTCAAAGCAGTCATCGTAAATAAACACATCAGAGAGCTCTGAGAAGATGTGTAAACACAACACAGTTTCAACATCACTTCCTCTCGTTGATGTTGCAGAGAAAGCAAATGCCGATGAACAACTCCTCCACTTTTCCCTTTTCAGTACATGTATGTTTTTCAGATTCACCCATCATTTATGATACCTTCCTTTTCAAGTTGTGTGACAGCTATCGATCAGTCTTCCCTTGGAGGAGGAAATGCAAAGTGAAATGTACCAGTCGTAGTGAGGCAGTCAAAATTGATTGCAGGGTATTCTTCCTTTGCAAAAGGTTTCCTGTCCCACTGCAAACTCTGTTCATCCCATTGGCCATATTATAGGAAAAATGCGAAAATATCAGCCTTGAGCTATTCAGCTTGCTTTAAGATAACTAAATACAGAGCTAGAAACGATGATGTCGTCACAATATACTGTTTGCTTCAGGATAAAGTAACTAATGTTTCAAGTACATTGGGGATGAGTTGAAGGACACTGAGCAGCAGGTTTGTTCAAAGAATGCTGCTTGAAATTCAGCAGATAAAGACCTAAAAGGCAGATTGCTAGACACATCTTGATGATGTGGAGATGTAGCACTGATACAGCATTGGCTTATTTTCAGATGAGCATGCCTGTCTTGGGGTAGGGTTTGTGAGCATCTGCAAACATAGTGCTGCAGAAGCCAAGATAAAGAAAGTAGTTTGTTCTCCAGCCCTATTCTGAGCAGATGCTCTTTTTCTCTGTTCTCAATGTGGAAAAGTCCAACCTCCAAACCTCTTTGTCTGCTCTGTAGTATCTCTTTCTCTTCCCAAATCAAGTAACTTCAGCAGGGAACACCCCGTCTCTCCCACGTCTTTGTTCCTGCTCTCTTTCATGCCCTCAAACCAGCACTGTTCCGGCCACACTAGTCCATCCTGGCCATACAGACACCTATCCAGAGCCCAAAGATACCTGTTTCTCTTCAGTTAGATGAGCTTTGGATCACATCCCGTCAGTAAGAGCTGATGAATTTCTCTATAAGTAAAATGATGCAGTTGAAGATGATTCACAAGTGTTGCTGTACTATGGTTTCCAGCATACATCTTTATTTTTCCAGCTTCTTGGGCGTATTTAAGAGCTTGATCAGTATAATGAAATGGTAAAACTGTATCAATTCATATCCATTTGATACATTTTTGAAGATAAAATTCATAAGGATGCTGAAAGTTTAGAATCTCATCAGTTTGCTTTGTTAACCTCCCGGCAAAAACAAATGTGCAAGAAACATTGCCTTCACACATAGTCAATTCTGATTTGAAGGAAGTGTTTTCAAGAATGTGTGCTGTCTTTTCTCATGGAAAAAGTCTCATCTCTTCTGTGGAGATAAATGTCTTATGGTATGTATACCCGTGCATGTAATAGAGGAGAGAAATTACTTCACTGAGAAACAGATTTCCAAATGAACTGCTCCATAATACGCCACCTGCCAAAGCACAGGACAGCTAAATCATTTGTCAGTGAAGTTCACAGGAGTGATATAAATATGAATTAGTGTAACGGGATGTAGCCAAGAGGAGATCGAGTTCGGGAAGCTAATATCTTGATGGATGTGACTTGCTTAGAGTTGAATGTTGCAAGACTGGCTTCTTGCACTACCAATCAGGATCTGAGTCTTCCAATCTGTGAAGTTTGTTGGCACTAGTGCAGCCCTATTTCAAAATACCTAGATTTATACTTTCCTTTTGTATTGCATCTGTACAGGAGCCTGCAGATACTGCGGTGATTCAGAGGCTGTTATAACCTTTCCACAGTCGCCTGTTTTCTTTCTACACATAAGAGCTTTGTACCCCGTGGAGCACTTGCACTGAGCACTGCCTTCTGGAATCACTGCTGCTTGTAAAGGCAGCTGCACACTGCATCATGCACAGAGTGAAGAGTATGGGCTTTAGTCTGTACCATGCAGCAAAACTAAGGAAACAGAGCCATTTGGTAGCTGAAGCAGTGAGATACATCTTGACTTCCAGCTTGATGCAAGCCCATCAAAGTCAGTCAGAAGCATGTCCTTTATTTCTTTGGATCTGTATTTGGGGCTGTTGTTTCCCCTTCTTTTGAGGGGTCAGACCAGTGACTGGAAAGATGATGTGATCCCTGGCATATTTTATGATCTTAGTTTTTTGACTGCAGCTCTGTAGTGGCTGGAATGAAGATCCTAAACTGAGAGAGGCGATAAGCAAGCATTGCTTGTGACTTGTTGACTTGGCATCTGCATTGTTAGAAATGGCTCAGCCTGCAGGTAGTCCTTAGAATATTTGGCAAGTGATATGATGACTTTGAAGAGCCAGGAAGAGCTAGCAAAGGAACTGTTTATATAAATAGTGCCTGTGACAGGCACATAATAACTGAGTTCCCCTCACATTCCTGTCAACAAGCACTCGGACAAAGAGAAGGAAGAGCTAAGATGTGGGATGCTCCTGAAATGCCCTACTTCTGTTTTCTACAAAATACTTTCTTTAAATCCAGCAGAATGACTGAGATCAAAACAGAGTCTATCAAGATCTGTTTAAAGCCATTGTATTTTCATTTTCTTAATAATATTTTGTGTTGCCATTAGTCTCTGCAGCCGTTAGTGTCATGGGGAGAAGTTTTAACTGTGCTACTTAGTGCCTAAACAAAGCAGTATTTACCAGATGAGCGTATTTTGTGCCTGGAAAAATGAGTTGCCAAGAGAAGAAAAAAAGATGCTGCACATAATAGGTTTCCTGTTCCAAGAGTCACAGCAAAGCAGTTGTGTTGCTGATGAACCCATCTCCTCTCCCTATTTTTTCTCACATGCCCTTTTTTTTCAAGTTAGACCTAAGAAGGAAAAACAATTAAAAAAGAAAAATGAAAGAGATCACGAGAGGTAGAGGAGAGAGGGTCCAGAACAAGAATGCTTGTCTGAGGAAGGATGGTTTCTCTGCCAGAAGTGTCAGTCTTGGGAAGATGTGTTGTCTCAGCTGCTTAGAGATGAGGTAGTAAAAGGGATGGACTTGATAGCTGAAGGATATCAAAGGCCCATGTAACAACAGCCATATAGGAAGCCTTATCTTTTGCTTGATGAGAGTGACTGTGTGAGATTGGCTTCAGAAGCGAGATATGATAACTTCAGGAGAAAAAAAACCTTAGCATGCTAAGAACATAGAAAAAATTATAACTTCTGAACCTCTCTCAAATCAATCAACCAGTCACGTGGCAACCCGAGGCTTTTTAGGTAAAATAAGCTCCAAAATGACGTAGCAACATTTGAATTCAGTGATACTTTCATCATTATCAATATTTATCAGAATCAACCCCCCCCTGTGTTTTTGAAGAGAGCCAAGGAGAGGGAGCACATTCAGAAGAGCGTATGTGGCACTGGGAATTTTGGATATGGACTGATGTGAAGGGAAATTCAGTTCTGAAGAAAACTCTGAAAATATCATCAACTGAAAGGAAAAAAGTCATTATTTCCAAAGGCATTGTTTACATTTGTCTTCTTTTGAAGCATTGAAATAAAGCCAATCCAAAGTCATAGTTGTGATTAAAAGATTTGAATTAAAGGTTGTAAATAAGCACCAGTTTAGCAGGGATAGATGTGCTCAAGTTGTTGATGAGAAGCTGCAGTGCCTCCAGACAGAGATGAGAGGTTTCCCATGTGCAGCTGGATGAGGGGAAAAATAAGGGATAGGAGGGTTATACAGTAGGGAGAAAAGCTTTTCTACGTGGAGTTGCATCTTCTTCCTTGTATGTAATAATTATTCCTGTATTTTTGTCCTGGTTAGGGTGTTTTAAATGTGTTCCTTATAATGGCTGGTAAGATCATACAGTCAGTACCTGCAGTTCTTACATCCTTGTCCACCATAAAAGATGAAGTGTGGTATTTCTTGTCTGAATTACTTCATGATCTGTAGAGAGAGTGATGAGACGCTCTTTCAATGAGCTCTTCTAAGAGGGGATGTTGAAGGAAGAGACTTGCTGTGGTTTAGTCTGCATCCTACCCTATCAGTGCTGTCTGTCCGCTAAGGGACTTAAGCCCATTTCACCTTCATTTTGTAAGAATGGTAGTATAGAGGCTTCCTTTTTAGTCCTTAGTGTGTCAACGATTGTCCAACACATAAGAAAATTTCTGCTTGTCTTCCAGGAATAGAATAGAATAGAATAGAATAGAATAGAATAGAATAGAATAGAATAGAATAGAATAGAATAGAATAGAATAGAATAGAAGGGTTTGGAAGGGACCTTGAGAGATCATCTAGTCCAACTCCCCTGCAGAAGCAGGTTCACCTAGATCAGGTGGCATAGAAACGTGTCCAGGTGGGTCTTGAAGACCTCCAAGGAAGGAGACTCCACAACTCCTCTGGGCAGGCAGCCTGTGCCACTGCTCCCTCACCCGCAAAGTGAAATAGTTTCTTCTTATATTTAAGTGGAACTTTTTGTGTTCCAGCTTCATCCCATTAACCCTTGTCCTTTTGTTAGCTACTATAGAAAAAAGTGCTGCCCCAACCTCTTGACACCCACCCTTTAGATATTTGTAAATGTTAATAAGATCCTTCCTCATTCTCCTCTTCTCTAGACTAAACAGCCCCAAAACTTGAATGTGTTTGACATCAGACATTTATCCATATGATATTTTTTTCACTTCAGTGGAATAAAATATCTTAAAGCTGCTTATAGCAGTCCTCATTCATTTTCAGCATGAGAAAATCAGGTCTCACAGATGAGGAGGGAAACATCCTCATCAGATGAGACTGGAAAAAGTGAGTTCAAACTTCCATTAGATACTTTCTGCTAATGAGATAATTTTCAGAAATATTTTGTGTAAGTAAACATCTAAACTAAGCCTCATTTAATCGTATTTTCCTCCCTATAGGAATGGTCAGATGAAGTGTTCAGTTTGGCAACAAATTTATTGGCACAGAACATGTCAAGGGACGCGTTTCTGGAAAAAGCGTAAGTGGCCGTCGTATTTAATGCTGCGGGTGTTGCTCTTTTTCTCTGCGTCATTTTCCTCTTTGCTTCTTAGTCACATTGTCATCTATTGTTTCTGCTATGATGACTTGTCACTTTTGTAAACACAGGCTATCCTTTCTCATGGTTTTAAAAAGCCTGTTATCTGAATGTCATTTAAACAAAAATCTTGTTAGAGTTTCTGCAAACTACTAAGTCGTAGCAAAAAAAACCCCAGAATGAAATGCCACCTTCCCTACGTATACCAAGGTAAGTAGCTTCAGATGTAGTTTGAAACTCTCCTTTTACAAAGAAAGAATATTCTGGTCAGGCTTGCTTCTGGTTTGTTTTCCCTTTTTTTCTGTTGTTCATGAAGAAAAAACTGAGAAATGAGGAAAGTCCATTTTCCTCAGTCTGATCTCTCTAGTTTTAACATGATTCAGAGGGAAGCTGTGAACTCATTCATCTAGATTGCTTTGCACAGTGCACAGATTCTGAGTTGCTTTCAACAAAGCAGAAAAACTGTTTGTGAGAATGTTTGGGGTGTAAAATCACACCTCCCAGAGGAAAGAGAGCTAAACCTGAGATTAGTGACTCTCAACTGGATGATAAGTGCACACCGAGGGAGTTTAGCACAAGTTAATGTTGAGAACAGAGTGGCAAAGCCTACCAGACAGTGATAGTAATGAACTGTGGCAGTTGCTGTGGCCTTTTGGGGTTCTAAAAAAAGAGAGATACACCGTTCCCAGCCTATGAATTAGCTGATTAAATTCAGCTTGCAATCTCCCCAAACGTCTTTCCGTTTCTGCTCACAGACAGAAGCTCGGTCCAGCTAAATACCAAGCAGAAGCCTAGGTTCCTAATATTTGCCTCCCTCCCAGAAGCAAGTTAACTCAGTCTTTTTTTTTTTTACTTTTTAAGGTTGTGCATGCCTAATGTCATTAGATGCAACCATAATTAGTCAGAAGATTCCCAACCGCTTAACTTTAAGGTGCCTGTTCTGGGAAGGAGTGGGGGAGACGGGTGTTTCCTCCTCATAGTGCTCATTGTGCTACAGATGAAGTCAACAGAAATTCTTGGGAAAGCCTTGAAGGCTGGACATTGCAGGAACTGCAGCTTTGTGTCAGCTGATAATGCTGCTTTGGGACAGCAATGATATATTAGGCATACAAAATCCCAAAGGGGTGGAAACATTTAACACTTCCTTTTGGATCTGTGTGTTGACAGTGGAGAAAACACTGTGCTAATTTGAGCAGATCTAGGGGTCAGAGCAAGAGCAGAGATGAATTGCTTCAGCTTCATACATTGTAGATGAGCTATAGGAGTGGTATTAATTTGGTATTAATGTTTCTGTGCCCCTTACCGCTTAAGTCCCCAGGTGGCCAACAGACTTTACTGACAGGTTTGTAATGGGGAGGGTTCTGGCTGTGCTTAGTGAGTGTTTTCATATCGGATACGGAGGAGGAATGTCTTATCACAGAGTATAGTAGAGCCTTTTTTTGAGGTTGTTCAAGCAATATTAATTAAAGATCAAGTGACTGGACACATTGTAGATTCAGTACCAGGCAAGCATGGCATTCCTGTATCTCTGCCTTTTTACACTAATTAATAAGTCACTTGGGAACTGTGAGGTTTCCAGGGTCCTCTGCACAGATGCCAAACAAGAATCATTTAAGAAGTCTCTGATTTTGAGGATTAAAAATATTACCCTGTTATAATTACAATACTAAGCAAAGGGTTGGTTGCAGTCCTATCAGAACCATTTTGTTGAAATAGAATAGCAAATTGAAAGCTACAAAAAAAGGGAACTTAATTCTGCTCTAATGCAGTCTCTTACAGCTGTATATTAGAATCTACAGCTTGAGCAACTTTCCTGTGGTTTGATCAGGTGAGAAAAATAAGGTAAATGTGGGGGAAGGAGTGGTTAATAGAAGCTGCCATTTTGGTTATAATGTGCTTATTCCTCTGTTGTACCATGCAGAGTGTTTTTGTGTGGGGTGCAAAAACAGATGCTGGGAACACGTTAGCACTGAAATTCTGACCAGTGCAGGAGTGAGCAAAGGGTGACTGTGCCATGGCGGCCTTGGGACAGCATTTGGTGTTCCTGGAGTCAGTACTGAGCTACTGAAATGCTCCATTCGGCTGCCACTGATGGGAGTGTCTCCTAGCAAGCTTCTTAACAAGCTTCTTAAGAATAACGTGCTTGGTTTTCTTACATGAGTGGATAATGGCTGCAACGGAAAACGTAGTGTCCCTAGCAAAGAATTTGAAAGGAAAAAAGATGGCAAGTACTGGTGAGGGCTGACCCTTCTTCAGACACACAGTTTTAGTTTGCTTTAAAACGTTCCAAATCGTTTTTTAAAATTTTATTGCAAGCTTTTTTGGCTTTAGAGGGAAATAAATGTGGCTAGAATGAACCCAAAAAGTTTCAAAAATAGAAGGCAAAATAATAGAAGCCTTTTTTATTAACTGCTGTGATTTTTATGTTTTGCTTTTTTGATGGGGCACTGAGACCCATCCCACAGGGGATAATATTTTTGTTGGGTGGCACAGTAGCACAAGAGATTACAGTTTCCACAAGATGTGTATGAGGAGACAGGGGTTTGTGAACATGTGGGAATCCTGGTTAGGGATATTAGCACATACTTTGCTTTTGAAGCAGTTGCTAATGACATTTTTGGTTGGCAGGAAAAGGGAAGTTTATTAGAACCATGCAATGTCTTTTGGTAGGCCAGTGGGTAAAGTGAGAAAGTATTTCTTAATAACAAAACCAAAAAATCCTCAGAAAAGTGTTGCCACATTTTTCACCAGGTAATATTACTGCATAACTCATTGTATAGTTTTGATTCTTTTCAAGTGGAAGAGATGAAGCACTCCAAATTGTGCTCTCACGGACTGCTGCTGGTAGATATTCTGCTGGTAACCAGTAGTCCTCATGTGCCAGGATAGCAACTTCTTCTTATTAAACCTACTGGATGATTCCTGTTTCAGTAGGCTTTGTATCAGTGTGTTGAAAGACTTAGACAAAGAAATACCCGTTCTAGTCCTGCTGCCTTAGTAAGCATCTGAGAGAAGTCATGTAAGAAGCCCTGAGATACTCCAAATGCTCAATTGAACAGCTGGAGAATTGCCTGTCTGTACATGGTTTCAGCATGTAATTTTTGTTTTGCTTCATGCTGGAAACATGTTGGGCTTGCCCGTGGCTGCTAAATATACTGACAGTATGGCTGGTGCTGAGACAATCAGTTTCCAGCAATGTGACTTCCTTCTGGATGAGGAGAGACAACTTTTAGGGTCGAACTCCACAGATGTGTTATGGGGAGGGCTTAGGGAGGCAGAGATGTTACTGTGTCACAGCCAGGGACAATTTCAGTCTGTGGAAGAGGACAACAGCCACCTTTCCTGTCAAGCTGTGGCCTGTGTGCCACAGTTTGGTCTGCTGGTAGACTGGTAGGCAGTCTGGGTGAGAAGGAACTTGGGGTGATAAATTTGTGCATTCATGGTATTTGCAATGTGATGTATTTGACAGCATTTGACATTACAGATGCATTAGTGTTGAAGGGAAAAGTGTTTCCATTAGTGACATCCCTACAGGTTTTTGTATTGGCCAAAAGAGCTGAGTGGAAGTTGCCACGTGATCAGAGCACTAAGCTAGAAGGTTGGTGGAAAGGTGCTTGAAAATGCTGTAAAAATAAAACAGAACGTTTTTCTCTCTACAGCTACACAAAACTTAAGCTGCAGGTGACTCCAGAAGGGCGCATTCCTCTGAAGAAGTAAGTTCTGTTCCCCTTCCTTACCATCTAGTCTCTTCTGACTTTTGAATGTGAATGGAGTGAACATGTGACCACTGTGTCTAGAAGAATGATTTTATCATATATTTATAAAACACATTGCCCCAAAGAGTGGCCACTAATGCTCAGAATGTCTCTGTTCAAATACCCTTTGGGCATCGATTGTCCTGTGTTCTTGAGTAAGACATTTAGCTTCTCTGCCCTTATTCATTGCACTTGTGTGAAATTAAAAAACACCCCACAGTTTAACTGAAAGACGTGTTGTGAGTATAAATATATTCAAGTTGCATTTTGCTGGAGAATTATGAAGAGAGCAGAAGTGACTTTCTCAAATAACTATCTGCTGTAATAGGAGCTTGTGTGGGGTATGGTTAAACCCATTCTGGGCACCATTAAAGTCACTTGTGTTACCGTGCAGCCAGCAAATGGAAATGAATTAGCTGAAGATGTGATAGACTGGGAAGCATTATTCAGTCTTTAAGCCACACAGGACATGAAAACATGTCTTTAAGGCAGTTCCCTCTGTTTTGTCTTTGGTTTGCAGCATATACCGCTTGTTTTCCGCTGACAGAAAACGAGTTGAGACGGCTTTAGAAGCTTGTAATCTTCCATCTTCCAGGGTAAGCCTCTGAATTCATTTCTGACCCTTAGAAAGTGTTGCTTGTATCCCTCGGTATTTACTCCCTATTGAGTTGAGGGCAGTTTGTTCAAGGCTGATCATGCTGTGCTGGCTTTGCTGCTGGGTAGGTCTGTCTTCCCCATACAGAGGTTGCTGAGACCTGTATGCAAATCTGTGTACTTATGATTTGGAATCGTCTGTGGAGCCGCAGCAGCTGTGAAGAAGTGAGAAAGGAACTCAATGAAAGGGCAGAGAGTTGTATGACCTGTCCTGGAGAAATCCTGTGAAACTATTCTAAGAATCAACGACTGATGGAAAATTTGCAAGACATGATTTCAGAGCAGTGTTGGCTCGAGGTGTAGCTAAAGGTGAAATCTGTTTCCTTCTCACAAACAACACAACCCAACCTACAGTTCCAGTGATATTTTAAACTCACTGTAGCTTATCTAAGAGGTGCATGGAGTAACTATTGAAATGCTATGGTGTCAAAGGTGTTCATGCTGCAGGGATGCAGCCATTGTATGCTGGTAATCCAGGAGCTTTCCTCAGTCCAGAACATATGCAGGATGCTACCTCATCCTCAAGGCATTTTTTCAAGAGGAATGAGATTGAGCCTGTGGTTTTTAGGTAATGCTGGAGTGCAGATGTCTTTAGTCTTTCTTCCTAGGTATAGATACTCTTCCAAGAATATTCCTGCAGGGTAATTCCTCTGTTTGGAGGTCCAAGAGGTGTAGCAGAACCAATCTGCATCTCCTAATCACTTGCTCTTGTACTTGTACTCTGTTATGTGATGTTTGCTCAATATTTACTTCCCCAAGGGTTAATAGAGCCAATTCTTACAGCTCCGAAAGAGCAATGGGGCAAAACCTTCACAAGCCAAACCTCAGATACTATTTACTAATGAGACCTTCCTTCATAGGTTTGGGAGCTTAATTCCATAAAATTTCAATGAATATCTGTAAAGTAGGTATGAAGGATTATAATAATCTTATCTAAAGTAAGATTATGAGGTTAGATAGAATAATATAGAAAGAATAATTTCAAAGATGAGTTTTTATTTAACTATTAACAAACAAAACAGGCAAAAAAATCTCTGAAGCACTGCTTTTAAATCAGTTGATTTTACTTCTGATGACTGCATATCTCTGCAAAAAAAACCACCATCGAAACATCACCAGAGGCCTTGGAAAAAAACCACAACAGTTCTCTACTATTTATGTAAGTAGAGCCAATTTTACATATACACTGTTGGATACTTGTTGCTGGGATACCATCTTGAAGATTATTCATAATATAAAGTAAATCCTTTCTTTGGTTGGGACAAAAGAGAAATATGCTTCATGCAACAAAAACCGCGTTGATTGTCGTCAGGAAAAACATATTTTAGAAGATAAGTGTTTAAGCAGCATGAAACTCTGAATCTCATAGAGGTAATGGAGTAGAAGAAAATGGGTACTTCAAGTACAACTCTTTGCCTTTGTGTTCCTGTTTATTTGAATGAGGAAAATTCCAAGCGTCCACTTCCAGATTTTGTGCTCTGTTGCGCTGCAGAACAAATGGTGTTCCTGCAAAGCCTTGGAAGAGCCCAAGAGCTTGGATTCCAGCAGTGTGCAAGACATGAATATCAGAGAATCTGGCTCAGCAAAATCACACCAAGTACTTACAGAAGCCTCTCATGGACACTACCAGCTTAGGCTTTTTGAGGTCTTTTGTATTCACATCTCATGAAGAACCCTCCAAAGATTTTCTCCCCAAGTTTCTATACCTCTCATTGCTCTAAGAAGATATGGGGCTCATTGGCCATGAGTTTCTTATGTTGTTTTGCTGCACCTCTCAGAACACATGGATGACTCTAAAATACAAAATGGACTTTTCAGTCACGGGTAAGAGGAACCCAAGTCAACTTTTATCACTGTCATCTTGCTTCATAGCTTCAACATTGGGACAGTCTCTCATCTTTCTTATGCAGTGACCTGAGCATAGGGCAGCCTGAGGTATGTTGCCAGAATATAGTATCACTGCATGGATTTGTCTGTGACAGTAAAACATCTACTAGCCTCACTCTTTAGCAAATTCCCTGTGGATACGCTTACCAGGAGACCTCATGGTACAACATGTAGGCACTGTGTGTAAAGCAAGAAGAGTTCTTATTCCTTGGGTAATTGGCTTTATCCTACTACAGAAGAATAGCACCTGTGAGGCTCCCCAAACATGCTGAAAAGAAACTCTTGATTTCATGTTTAGCCATCTCTTTGTCTGTGAAAACTGGTTTCTGCCTTCCTGTTAATGTAGAGGTTCACGATGAAGTACCAGAGAGCTTGATTGTTAACTTAAAATAAAGCAGCCAGCTATTGAGCCCTGTCTGTGCAAATCATCTTGGCTGTGGCACTGATGAATATATAATGGACTGGATGCAGATGTTACAAAAGCGGGCAGGTCAGGAGACAAATCACAAATCAACAGTGCCTGAAGTTAGTTGAGGGTCTTAATCACAGAATCAAATGGAATGGCGATATTTAGCAGAGCTGGGAAATGAAGAATGCTGTCATGTGGTTACAGAAAGTTTGTGATTTGTTCATTGGTCTCAAAAAAGAGCCGAGCGCATAAGGTGTGTGGGTGGTTCCGCCGCAATGGGGATGGCTCAGACCAGGCTGAGGAAAGGGGCAGGGTATTTTAATCCCTTTCGTCAGGCAGCTTTTGGAATCCAAATATAGTTGTCTGAGGTTGTGCCTGAGGTGGCAAATACTCACAGCAAGGCTTTCATCTCCCATCTGGATCTTTGTGTTTTGTAGCCCGCTGATTATGCTCCTGCTGGGAAAGAATAAATGATTAAAGGTTCTGTACACATGCCTGAAGACTTGTCTTGGTTATCCCCTGGAGATACACTTTGGGGAACTGGGATATATTTTCTTCGTGGAAACCAAGTGGCAAATAAAAGTCTGGGAGAAGACCCACATATTGTTCAGTGTGGAGAACCTTCAAGTCCCCTGTAAAAGAAAACAAACGTAGCAGGTCAATGGGAGACTGTAATTCTGTGGTAATTACAGAATCAAGGTTTAAAATGCCCTGAGGAGATGTGCTGGCTTGGGAACAGTCCCCTGCCAAAAGGGATTATAAGTAGAGGGAAGGGAGGAGAGTGAGGTGCCATTGTTAACAAGAAAATTAGCAAGCTTTATGAAGCCCAGCCTTCAGGAAAACACGCGGATCAGCAGTCCTGCTCTCAACCAAAAGCACCACAGCTCAAATGTATCCAAGCCGAGTTGATGCAGTTTCATGTATCATTCAGTGTCATTGGCAGCTGTCACTGCAAGGAGCCATTTCTGTCCTCCAACTTTAGCTTTCAAACTTCTCCATCCACCCTAGCAAAGGATTTAGCAGTTGTGCCATTAGTGAGTTACCTGGCCCAGCGAGCTGATGCCAAGGTAAAGTGTACAGGGTTGTTTGGCCTGGTAAGTTTTGAACCAGTTCATCCTGCAGCCACTCGCAGAGTCTACCAAAAAAAGGAAGGCACAAGGGTCTAATGGCTGGTGACCTTAGACTGGTAGAGCCTGGAGATAGGTACCCAGGCAGAGCAGTGAAAGAGTTCAGCTTTGTCTGAGCGGGAGCTGGGTCAGGTTCAGTCTGTGCTTGCAAACAGAAATGCTGAGCAATGGTCATGGCACAAAATCCTCTTGGACCTCTGCAGATTTCAATAGATGGAAGGAGAGATAAAGTGACGCCTATGGCATTTATTTATTTAAACATAACGCAGAAAAAAATAAGGAAAAGTTTCCTTCTACCAAAGGCTTGAACTGACGCTTCCAGTTCCCTTGGCAACGGCGTTAAACAGGCAGAATAAATAAAAGCAATGGTTTCCTGTGTCAGCAGCTTGCTCTGAGAGGATCAGGTTTAACTGCATTTAAAAGCAAACGGCTTTGTGTCCTAGTTACAATTTTCCTCCCTTATCAGATTGAGGTGTTATTTTGGAGCCATGGAGAGCGATCACATGGGTCCATGGTGCTCCTGAAGACTACATGTCATAGCTTTTGATAAAGGTGGCTTACGTGGAGGAAACTCAAAAGTTGCATTTTCAACGTCTGCATCTAATGCAGGGGAAGTTGTGTGTTCCTCTTTATTACTCCTTTATAAGGTTTCCTTCTGTGCAATTTTCCTTTCTCAGTGTACAGTGAGCACCCCATTACTGTTCTATGCTGAAAACACCTTTGCACCCTCCTTGGGGTCCTCGTTTCTTCCTGTCCTGATGGAGAATCAACTGTTGTTGTCTTCTACAAAAACTCTGGAGCTTGAAAGCAGCGATTGCAAGTGGGAGGAGGGCTCTAGAGCTTCAGACAAAGGATTATTTTCCTTATCCAATCCAGTAATTCCTTCCAGTTAAAACAGTAATTTCATTTTTTTTTCAGAGGAAAGCCAGCAGGGGTAATGGGGATGATGGAAAGTGTCACCTAGAGGCAAGATGAAATGGAAATGGTTCTGAATTTTAGAAAATGTAGGGGAAAAATTGTATTGTCTTTTCTATAGGAGAGCATTTATGTCAATTTCTTTAGCAGAAATCTGATGGCCAAATGCGTTACACTGAGTGTTTGGGACAAAGGTGCATGGAAAAGTTTTACTGGTCCAGAATCACGGTCTTTTGAGCATCGGTCTTCAGGAAGGAAAAGGAAACATTTCTGCTGCTGTCAGAGGACAAGTGTGTTATTAATGACTCAGTGGCCCAGTTCTTTGGAAGCTCTGGAAAGCTGACTGATGTGCTTGTCCTCTGTAATGCTGCGTTTTGCTCTCTGAAGCACCTGGGCTCAGCACCATTGCCCAGCTCCTGCACTGGGAGAGGCTTCAACAGGATTCATACACCTATTTGTGCTATAGATAAGGGAGTTAGATGTGAAGATGCCCATTCTTTCTCCTTCACAGGTGCTCAGGGAAAGAGCTATCTTTGCCTTATGGAAATGAAGATGATAGATATCTTTGGTGTTCTTTTTTTGAAGGTGTACTCTTTAAGCCACTCTGTTCTTCAGGGAAGTTTATTGTTCTGCAAAATCCGGCCTCCTCTAGGTTGCAGGAAGGAAATCAGAAGCAGCATAATAGTGAGTGATCTGTTTACTAGGAACATATAAAAGTGCTGTACTGTTCTGTCACTATTTTTTTTCCCTGTTTCACAGAATGATTCGATTCCTCAAGACGATTTCACACCAGACGTGTACAGGGTGTTCTTAAACAACCTCTGCCCTCGCCCTGAGATCGACCACATCTTCTCTGAGTTGTAAGAAAAGACACTCATTTTATTTTATGTTTTTTACCCCTTCACTGATATTCTGGGCTGGAGATGGCACAGCAGATTATTTAGACTACAGCAGCATGCAGTGATTGCCAAGGACAGATTTCAATGTCAAGCATGGCTGTTATTTATCCTTGGATCAAGGGTTCCTTCTTTCCCAAGCTTTGCCTTCCATTTCTTAATGGAGTTTTAAAGCGATTTGTTCCTAGAGGAGCAGAACTGCTGAGTCTTGTTTTCCTGTATCGATTCAGTTTGGGCTTCCATGTAAGTAAATGAAAAGGAGTAATAAGCAGTAACAACACGCAATAGGCGTGAGAATATGTATAATCACTCCCAAAAGCTTAATTAGGAGTTTCAAAAAATGGAACCCTTAAGGTTTGTGCATCATGAATTCACACGGTGGAATCAAATTAGCAGCCAGCTACAACTGATTTCATCCATTCAGTTATGCACTCTGGAGCTCAGGTTACTCCTGCCCCTTGCAGCAAATCATGGTACTTCCCACTTTCAGCAGAGCGTGATCAATGGAGTCAGAACATGGAGCAATCCAAAAGCAAAGTAATTTCCCAAATCCATCCCAAGACCACCAAAGCAATTAGTGAACATATATTTGCAACATGGATGTGCTCACGTACTGCTTTTGTGCTTATTTTCTATGAGGTTTCAGAGGAACACAGCCTTGGCCTAGTTTGCTCCCATGGAACCTGGGGGTAGACTCTTGTGGCTCCCTTGTAGAGTAGAAGTAGGCCAGTCCCCAGTGCTGTACACAACCCTAAGCATGTCACCTGGCTTGGAGGCTTCCTGGCTCTCCGTCTGGGTACAAACCGTGCTCTTTTTACTAACTCCCTAAATTGGTGTCCTTTTGCTTGCTTTACAGAGTGCCTAGCATTTTTTAGCAGGTTTATTGAAAAACCCCAAGAAAATACTAGAATAATTAAATCAGGGTTGCTGTTATTCATCACTAAAAGCAAATAATTGGGCCAGGAATGCCAGCAGAGTGTTTGTGGCAAGCTCAGGATTGAATTCCATGTCATTTTCTCTTTTGCTTCTTTTAATTGCTTAGTTCCAGGAATTCAGAGGAATGAAAAGCTTTGAACATTGCTCTGACTTTTCCCATTGATGTCAATGATGCTGAACGCTTCTAAAACAATCTCACTTCTGGATGTTTGATGAAGAATGTTTGTCGTTACATGCTGGCAAAGTTAATTAGTCTAGAGACACAGTGGGACAATGTTGTTGTTGTACAGTAGTTTACATCTCGTTTTGGTTTCCCTGGGAAGTTACAGAAAACAGAACAAAATTGCAAGGAAATGTATTTTAATGGCTTTGCTGTTGCTTTAATTTTTCTCCAGTGGTGCTAAGAGCAAACCATACCTTACTGTTGATCAGATGATGGAATTTATCAATTTTAAGCAACGTGATCCACGGTTAAATGAAATCCTTTATCCGCCTTTAAAACAAGAACAAGTTCAACAGCTGATTGAGAAGTACGAACCCAACAGTAATCTAGCAAAGAAAGGTCAGTGCTTTTTATATTCTCACTCTACTCGGCTTCTGATTTGCAACAATGATTTAATTACCCTACAGAGCACACTAAAGTAAGATTTGGTTCAGAATCAAGTTGAGTTTCCAGCTCTCTGCTTTTGGATGATACAAACCCATGAGACATCGCATGGTGCATTTTCAAATGTATTTGGTCGGTATCGATTTGTGGAGGATGGGGCTGGTATCAGCATTTACTTTTCAGTACGTGTAATTGATAGTTTAGAACAGTTGCTCTGTTCTGCAAACTTCAGCAAAACCCTTACTGTCACAGCAACTGTTTACTGGCATCTGAAATGTCACATTTAAAGAAAAAAAAATCAGTGATGTTGAAACTCAGATGATAATTCTCTCATTTAATAATGTCTAGTCCTCTGCTTGGTGATGAAGTGGTACACAAAGTAAAATGTGAGAATAGCTGAGTGGGTTTTGTCCTATCATCACAAAAAAAAATTCCCTTTTGAAAATCCTGAGTGTTGTCAGGGCTTAACTGGGCATTTTGCCAGGACCAGCGAGAGAACTCTTGCTCAAATCTCTGCAGATTTTTGCTACCACCACAAGTCTTAAAATAGCATTGAATTTGTGTCTGCATCCTGTTTTATTCCAATCCACATATCCTAATGATTACCCCAGCTTTTACTGCGTTGATACCTTAGAAATTTTAGGGGCATGGGAATATCCTGATAAACAGATCTAATGTGAAAAAAAATGGCTTGGTCCAGAAATATCAGATCCAGAGAAAACACAAAAAGATCTTTCTCAAAAGTCTAGAGGTTAACTGAAGGCACTTCTGCACATCTCCCTGGAAGTCTTCTGACCGAGATGTCTTCCTGAAGGAACCCTGTGACTCTCCGTGCCGCAGTCTACGTTGTCAGAAGGCAAAACACTTGTAATTTTTCTCATAAAGCTTCTTATTTTTCTAATCCAATCAAATTTAATATGTTCAGAAGTTTTGATGGAAAGTTAAATCCTGCTTTTTTGTCATACTTAAGCAAACTGTCTTTTGACATCAGTGAGAATACCGAATTGGGATTGTAAATGGAAACACGTTGTGACCTCCTCTCGCAGGCGTGCAGATGTTAGAATCTCACTCTGTGCTTACTTTATTTCACATCAGCAATAGGGAAGTCTGATACCTAAAAGATTGTTCTTGTTATCCAAATATTGTCACTTCTTAGAAACCAAATAACAGGATTTATTAGAAGGAGGGGTGGTGGTGTGCTACCAGAACACCAAGTCAAAGTGAAGTAACATTCTGACTAGCAGTCGGGAGGAAACACGAAACAAACCTCAGAATGAAGAGTGTCATGCTGGTGTTTTTTAGCACCCTCCAAAGAGGATTTGTGGGACACCTCCATCTTACCCTAATTTGCATCGGTGCACAGATTTGCTGCAGGCATTTGCTCTTCCATAGATGCCCCTCGTCCTGGATATGATTTATATTGCTCTTCCAGAATCAGTTTTCACAGAAAATACTAATTTGAACAAGGAAAAGGCAGCTCACAGAGAGTTAATTATTTTGGTGGCTTTTCTTTGTGGCTTTTGTTTTCTATTCAGGTTTGTGTAGTGAGGTCCAGGAAACTGCCAGAGCTGGCACGACCTGTGGGCCACCTCTGTGCTGCAGCCACCACCTCTTACCATAGCACCCTGTCTGGCAGCTGAGCTGCAGCAACTGGCACATGCAGCTAGCCACACTCAAGTGCAAATCCCAATCTTGCTGTATTAAAATTTCAGGAACTGGCTAATTAGGAATGATATGGGGACGTAATATTTCCTGTATCTCTGCTCTGAGTTGAGAATGCAATTCACTGTGTATTAAATGAGGTGTAGGTGTGCACTTGATCCCACGCTCATAGAATAATCCCAAACAAATGTTGCATGTCTGTAAAATGTCATCAAAATATAGCAATCCAGGTTCAAAATAATGATTTCACCATTTGATGTGATGTTTTGTAAAAGGGATTGTCAATCAGGCTTTCTGCTGTCTGAAAGGACTGTTCATAGGCTGAATTGCAGGGACGGCAGACTGAAGTAACTCGCTGCAGTGATACTTTCCCCACCACTGGAACTGTGCTTATTTGGGCCACTGTGCAGAGATGTTGTTTTGAAGTAGACTTGTGGATGTTCAAACTAGTTGAATGTGGTTCACTGGAGTCCAACAGCTCCATGAAGAGCTTAGAGTTTTTGTCCATGTTCCTTCATGCTCCTGCATTTCAAAGTGAGCTGGAAGAGGTCCCAGCCAAACAACTCCTCAGGATTAGGAGGGTAGATTCAGATCAGATGTTAGGAAATTCTCTACTATGAGGGTGGTGAGGCCCAGGCACAGATTGCCCAGAGAAGTTGTGGAGGTCCCATTCCTGGAAGGGTCCAAGACCGGATTGGATGAGGCATCTGATCTAGTGGAAGATATCCCTGCCCAGGGGAAGGAGATTGGAACTAGAGTATCTTTAAGGTCCCTTCCAAACCTTTCTATGATTAATGGGGTTCACAAAAAAAAACTGAAGAGCACTGTAGGAAAGAGAGAAATAGTGTAACAAGGGACGTGAGGCAGAGGTGGTAATTTGAAAATTACATGGACAGCAGGATGGGAAAAGGAGTTACAGGTAGCCTAAGGATGACTTCGTTGCTGTTGTACCAGAGCAGTGCAATTAGATAATTGGACTTTTGGAGCAGTTTTGCAGAGTTTTGGTTCAAGAAGCAAGCCAGAAGATCTGACAACATGGTATATGTATTTGTTCTTTCTCAGTAATGAAAAGTTACTCCTTTGAAGTAAATCACAGATACAGGTCTATAATAGAAGGAAATACCACAAAGAAATGTAAAAGTTGTGATGAACTGCTTTTGTGAGCAATGAGTGATTTAAGTACTGTTTGGTGGTAGAGACTTCAAAGGCTTGTTTGCAAGAATGAGGTATATAAATTGCTAGCCTTTAGGTGATATAAATTCAAAAATGAGTTTTTGAAGAATGGTTGTACTGTCTCTCAACTTTCACAGCAATAGTCAAATGCTTTTCACATCTCTCAATTCTTCATTTCCCTGATCAACTTTACAGCCCCTTTTTGGGGGACCTTTTGCAGCTATAATATCTTGAACACAGTAAGCAAGAGCTGTCCGTAATACTTTTTACTTTTACAACATGACTTTTCAGGTACCTGCTTACAATGAAATGCCAGTGTACTTACTGGAGAAGAACCTTAGGTCGCAGGGTTCTGAGGGGAAAAAGGCTATCTGTGTTCCTGCTTGTCACTAGTATATTCCCTAGGTATTGTATTGCTGGGATGTGATTGACCTTTTGCAATGTTAGCAGATACATGGGCTTGACATCTACATAGGTTAAGCATGGGGAGTAGTATTGTATTGTGGTGGTAGCAAGCTGTTCTGATGAATGCTTTGTATCACACAGTGAAGGAGATTAATGTGCTATATGTAGCGTGTTTCCTTATCAGGTAGAAGCAGAAGGAAGTTCCTGGTACTGCTGAGCAGTACCTGCTGTCAGCAAAAGTGTCCTGAGGGGCTGTTAGGCCTTAAGTACCACGTTGTAGTTTGGTACTTCCAAGCTGTAAAGCATTTGCACTGGGTGACCAGCATAACTGCTACATGTGCTCTCTTTCAAGTTGCCATGTTGGTAATAGGATGTATATCAATAAATTGCCAAGAGATTGATTGAGAATTTCATTATTTGCTTTTATTTTTAAGAAGGCTTGTATAAAATTAAGTTGTTCAGGTTCTCATTCCATTCTAGATGGCAAATGGGATATTGATGCTGAGTTTCAAGTGTGTTGCTTTCAGTGTTCAGAATCCCAGGGATGATAGTCCTGTTTTCTAGTATTATGAGAAATTTACCATGTAAATTTAGTGCAAATTCTGCAAAGATGCTGATCCTTCCTGACTTAATGATGGAGTTTTTTCTAAAAGTTTCACAGTTCAAAAGGACCCCAGAGCCCTGAGAGCTCAAATCCCATTGTCTCAGTTTATACCTTTCCTTCTGAAACCAGTAAATTGTTTTGAAAACCAGTGAGTAATAGCCTTGGCTCTAGGGGCATCCTGTGTCTCTTCAAGACTCTAAGCATGTGAGAAGAGCTATACCCATGTACCAGACTAGCAGTGAAGAATAGGAAACTGAGACCTGCTAGGGAAAGGAGACTTGAAATAGCTGGAATTATGCTATGGCAATTAAATATACTCTTGCCACCATCCTTGTTGGTGGGAGCACAGCAAGGGTTAGGTTATTATTAGCCACTATTTTTAGAGGTTCTTTTTACTGAGAGACATGGTCTTGACTGTAGTGTAAGCTTTACAAATAGTCTGGAAGTGGTTTGGAGATTTTCCTGGCCAGGGGATCTGTACACCAGACTGTACTTAGGAGAAGTCACTTTTGATGCAAATAGTATCATAAAGATGTTGGGGTTTTTATTCCTCTTAAGTGTGTATTCATTCAAATACTGTCTTCACCCATTTAATGTTGAAGGGCCAAACCTTTTGATCTGCACAGAAGAGCTTTCCTCTTATATTTCACAGCATTTCTTCTCCATGTTCTCTCAACTGTACCTGTTTGGAAATAACGCATGTCACTTTTAGTTAGATGTGTAGTTAGGAGGATCATAGGGGACCTGGATCCATGGCTCTCTTTGAATTCTAGTATGAATTTTGTTGTGCTAGTTCACGTTTACTGGTAGGGTAGTTTTTGTGCTGTGTTTTTCTTAGGTAATGAAATAAGTTAAGGAATTAACATTAGATTAATGTATATTAAATGTTGTTCAGCATTTACTATGTAGATTTTTCTCATGGCAGCCTGAACACCAAGCAGTATTTATTTCTGTACAAATGTGTCTCTCCTCCCTTAAACGTCAACATATTTTAAACATTTTCATCCCACCACATTAAATTCACCTTTTAGTAACTGCTCAAGAATAATTACACATTGGAGTCTTTTGATGGCAGAAGGGGGTTATTTCCTAGGCAACAGATTTTAATAGCAAAAAACAAGTACCATGCAACCCTGGCTCCACTTTTAAGACATACTTCATAATATTTAAAGCACAAATTCTGCTACATAAATCATTCAGGCAAACGGTGGGGTTTTCTGGAACTGAAATGTTTGTAGGAAGCGTTAAAAAATGGTTGGAATCTGTCAGCCTTCTACCTGTAATGCTGGAAATGAAGAACTTACCAAAAAACCCATTAGCTGTCATTGTCAGTACTTACCAGCATTCCACTTGTACGAGAGAAGAGCTCTCAGCATTGTTTCTCATTCTCAAATGATGACAGAACAATACATCCCAGTCACAATTTATTACTCTTTAAAATTTATAAGGCACACAAAAGTCGTAGCCTGTCCCATGCTGGCAGCAACAAGTGCAAAACGAGCTAGCTTGTCAAAAAGCCGTCTTTAAAAATATAGATATGCAGCAAATGTTACTATGAATAATGTATTTGCTTATATAAATTAATGGAAACTACACTTTTGAAAATGAATTTGCAAAATACGTGTCTGTGATTCACTACATTTTCTTTTTAGCTGCTTCTTTGCTAATTACTAGTTAAGCTGTAAAATTCATTTAAGATGTTGCAGTTGTTTGGAAGATTGCACCTCAAGTTACAGACTAAATGTTAATTAAAATCTTCTAGAAAAGGAAAATCCTCAGTTAGGAGCATTTTTTGTGTGTGTGCTTTGCAGGTAAAGTGTTTCATCTTTATGGATGAACTATAACAACCTGATAATAAAATGAAACATTGGTGTGGATTAGTAAGAATGGATTCTTTCTGGTAGTGAACAAAGACACAGTCGTATCTGGCTTAGCAAAAAAGCAGAAGATTTTACCTTTTCTTCTTCAGTTACATTTTTCAAGTGTGGGACCTGGCTTGGATCTGATACCCATGTGCTTATGCATATAGTTAGCTTTTGCTGTTGGCACTAGACTTGATGAAAAGAGTCAAAAATATGTTTAGAGTTCCAGAGAGTTCCATGGATAAGACAAATACTTTGAAAGAAGCATGAGCTTTGCAGAGATGCTTTTTGGGCCTGGTGTCTAGCACCAGGAATAGCTCTGCTGATCACCGTGAAACTGTGCTGAGTGTGAAATGGACAGACTTGCCATGGAATTGGTATCTTCAGAGCTGCAGAGCAGAAACTAATGATGATAATATAAGTTCAGCAGTCAGACCAGACCTGAACTAACTCGTATGGAGGCTCACCATACTGATGACTCTTGTCCCATGTCCTGGGAAACTGCTGGACCCCAGGTTCAAACCCTGTAGACAGTTTTAAACTCTATGTTTTAACAGTGGAAATGGATGAGACAAACAGGGGTGACCAGGCCACAAAGTAAGCATGAATAGAAATTTTGGGATATATGTAGGGGCTGCATCATTCCCTTCAGCTGTGGAGCTTTTGCTCAGAGGTAAGTGGAGAGAGTCTCACATCCGTAATGCATTTCAGGGGTTGTGGAGACATGTTTTTCTGCTGCTGCCTGGCTGTATAGTGTTTGCCTCAGACTATCAGAGACCATAAATAGAAAACTTACTTTAAAACAGTTTCTGTGTGCTTGTTGCTGTGTTACTGACTCTCTGTGGACACGGGGAGGTATTCAGTTTTAGCAGCAGGATTTATTATTTAAAGATGAATATCAGATAAACTTTACTTGTGAAAACACGAAGCAGCATGGACTCAAGTGTTGAAGGAGACAAGTGTAGATTAATTTGAGTAAACATTGTGGGATTTGCCTCTTCATTATGACTGCTACAAATGTAATGCTTTGCAACTGCAAAGGGCCCGTGAGGAATGCTGTTGTCCAGTTAGGGACATTTAGAAGTTGTGGCAGAAGAGTGTGATTTGCCTGGCTCTGCTACAATTGAGCTCACAGACATTTGGCCATCCTCGTTGATACGCCATTTTGGATTTGCCTCATCCTCTGGTCAACTGGAGTAACTGGATGGTCAATCTCTGCTTCAAGGAGTTGACAATAATCTGTGGGTCTTTTGGTATGTATGGTATCTGTCATAACAGGGCTGTTAACATGGTTGAATTATGTGCATTACTGTAATACAGTGACCATATGAGGAAGCTTCCCTAATAATGTCAGATGTAATCACCTACTCCAACAATATCCCTTAGCTGGAATATAAATACATCAGGGTTAAATGCTGGGGAAGCAGAAAGAAGTGTTAAGCTAAAAGGACAATGTTGGCAGAAGAACACAGAGGAATGAGTGGCCTTGAATAAATTTAGGCTGGAAATTAAGAGAGATTTCCGAAGAATATGGTTCTGGCACAGCCTACCAGAGGTAGTAAAGAGGGCAAAAAACCCCTAACAATTGTTACTAAGATAAAGCTCGATTTGTTTATGAAAGGGATTGATGAATGCATTGCCTGCAGCTGCAGAACCAAGTTTAAAGAAGAGACAAGGATGTTCCTTTAAAGGGACTGAAGTCTTTTTTTTTTTCTAGTTTGTTTCAACCATATTTGTGGATCCAGTCTTTTCCTCTTCTCTTTAGTATTAAACTCTTCTTCAACTGGAGGAGTTTCTGGAAGTAAAAATATTAGCCATGATGAAGGCTTTTCCTAGGCTTTTCCCTCACCTATAGCAAGCTTACACTCTATCTCTTCCAATCATACTGCAGAACAGTCTTTTTGGCAAGTGCATTAGTAGCTTATGTAGAGAAGTACTGCTCAAGAGAGGAAAAAAAAGGTATTTTTAGATATCTTTTAATGCAACTTAGCAATTGGAAGTAAGCCAACATTTAACATTATTACATCTCCCAGCATCGCTCCGAGGCATTCCACAGAGCATGTTTTTCAGAGGTTTGGGAAGATAGTGACATACTCCAGTAGTGGCCCTCTTTCAAGTCTGTCAGAAATAGCTATAGTATTGCTGGGATTAATGGTATTTTTATCTGCCTGATTTAAAGTCTTTCCACTTATCTAGTTGTCTGCCTGTCTTAGAAATCTACTGTGCTGTCAAGTGCTTGTTACACTGGTAGCTAGTGAGCTAGCCAGTATGAAGGTGGTTTTGTAGTGTTTTTATCCACTTAATTGGATCTAAACTATCTGTCACCTCGTATCCTGTAAGGGATATCTTGTCAGAAACAATTTCTTACTCCATCTGTGGTGAAAAGTCTAAGAGCAGCTAGAGAATGGGCTTGTGTCTGTAAAAACCCTGCGATGCCATAGACTTTCTCTCCATGGCAGTTTATGTATATGGTTGCAGTTTTGCCTCAAAGTATTGAGAAATACCAAGCTTAAGATGCCTGCTGGGAGGCTTGGGTGTAGCTCACTGTGTTTGCCTTTGCTTCATATGTCCTGATGTTATGAATGAGACTAAGCCCACATGCTAGAGCCTTTAGCATCTCCTCCTCGTGGGTCATACTCCAGACCACAGCTGAAGTCCAGAGCAGCAGATATGTTTGCATGCAGACAGTAGTTATGGTGGGAAAGTGGATCTTGAGGACAGAATTCCTTGGCACTGCAAGAACATCTTTTACATCACTGTGTTGTTTCATATTATCTTGCAATATCAGCTGAAATCTTCAAGGTGTAGTTTCATTTGGGGGTTTTAATAGCCAAGACCTCACTGTTGGATGAGAACCTGAAAATGGTAGCTGACACTTGCTAATATAAGGACTGCACAAACCAGGCCAGTGCTTGTAAGCAAAATCACATTTGGACACAAAACAAAAAAAGAAGGAATCAGAAAAATAAATGCCTGCCAAGGAACAAGCTGCAGCCTCATGGGGTTTCATAGGTGATGAAATTAGAGGTGATACTGATCATCTCTGCTTCAGTCTTGAGATTTAGGAGAGATTGTCTGCTTATCTATACCATGGTAGAATTTCCCCTCCCTTCTTAAAAATTACCAAGTATTCAGATTTGTGGATGGATGGCTGCTCATGTTTTAGGAAGGAGCTGTCTGTGGCTGAGAAGAGGATGATAACCGGTAAGTCCTCTTGATACTAGATATAGGGATCTGGTTAAATGTGAACTGTAACACAGATGTACTTGTTTCAAGATGCTGGACCCTTGCGTGTGTGTTATCTGTTATGGGTGTATGCTATATATACACTATTTGCTGTTAATAAAACACTTTTCTACAGTATAACAGGTTCCAAGAATTGTGCTTCTTAACACCTCTGCTTACCAGAATCTCTGAACTGTGGCCTTGTTTTGTCACAGTAGACGTTTTTAAAGCTACTTTGGAGATTTAGATGATCAATGTCCATTAAAGTAAAAGCTTCCAACATATTGAGGAAGAAAAAATGTAGAATATTTAAAAGCTTTGCTGCCTATGTGTGTGTTTTATTGTTTTCTAGCACCACTGGAGAAAAAGACATGTTCCCTAGTTTTTAGCTTTTGTAGGTTAGAGCTCTTCTTTCTCAGATGTTTGAAAAGGGATGAAAAATCCCTATGACTTAATTAAATAAATAGCATGCTCAACATTGCACAGTGACTTTAGGATCTTTTAAAAACAGATGACTTATGCCAACAGACACAAGTAAGATGGGGAAGCTATTACTTCTTCTCAGGTGCCTGAGATCACAATGTCCTTGGGATGCTTTTGAAGTTTTCATTGTGGTTGAAAAGGATCTTTATCATAAAAATGTGGTTTGCAATTTGTTGTGGCTTGACTAGAAGCTTATAGGGAACTAAGTGAAGCCCATTCAGAGTAGTGATTTTCCATTTGCAAACACTTTCTGGCAAAAAAAAACCCAACTCTATCTAGTGTTAGTCATCTCTGTGCACTTGTGCAGATGATGAAATAAAAGGATATCATAGCTTCATTAGAATGGCAAGCATTTCTAATTCAAACTTACTGGATTCTGCTTTACTAGGTTGATGATCCTTTCTCTGGATCTCAGTGTCCTTGGGCATGTGATATTTCTGCATGGATTAACTGATACTGAGCAAGCTCTTTTATGTATGTTACTTAAGCACAACACATTTGCCTTCCCATGTTTTCCTTTCCTGGCTGCTTGTCTTTCAGTAAGCATTTATTTTGGGGGTTGTATAGGAGTTACCATTCTCTGTTTATATTCAGATTTCCTTGTGTCTTATTACAGTATACCCATTCAAGGGTAGAGCAATGAATCTTCCTCTATTCTTTTCTTGTTTTCTGTTGAAAAGAGAGCTTGTTGCCAAAGACAGCTTGTTTTGGTTTGTGGCCAAGTAACTATCTAATTACAGAATGTAGTTGAGCAAGTAATACTGAGGGCAGATTTGGATTCGTTGTAAGTTCAGAAATCCGAAGTGAGATTTCGGCCCTACAGGATATTGTACTGGTTTGATTTTAAAGGATTTTAGCAGTGAGACAACCAATAAATCTACTGCAAGACTTTCTTAGTGCAGCTAGCTGTACCACTGCCAAGGTTTTTCAGACCTCATCCCAAATTTTCCCTTGCTTACTCTGATCTCTTCGCCTGGTTCTACCTTTCACCACTCTGTTCTTCCTCAACCTTATCATTTATACTTAAGCACTTCTTGACCATTATATTCTTGCCACCTCAACTTTACATGTTTGATCTTTCTTATTTTGTGGCATATGTTATTATATATAAGACTTCTCTAAGTCATCTTCTATATAC
Organism: Urocolius indicus; assembly: GCA_013401255.1. Lineage (NCBI taxonomy): Eukaryota > Metazoa > Chordata > Aves > Coliiformes > Coliidae > Urocolius > Urocolius indicus. The sequence continues at coordinate 453,126 of WBNH01009327.1, read as the reverse complement.
AACATGCTTTTCTGTCACTAAGTAGTCAACATCTAGAGTCATGAGACTGGGTGCAGTGTCAGTGGTCCCGTTCAGATCCTTGATGTTGTCAATAGTTGTGTTAGTTAAGCATGTCTTGTGTCCATTACGTCTGCAGAATTGTCTGTGTGGTTAGGTTTAGTTATGGGATACGTGTGTTATGGATAAATTTGATGCCATGCATGTTTACCTTTTCCATCAGTCACTTGATAGTAAAATGTCCTGCCAATCAATTACATTTTATATTCTAGCTGCCTTTTCTGATACAGCTACACACAGATGCATTGCTATTCTCTGCATCTCGTCTGTAGAGTAATGAATTTCCAGACATCTTCTTCCCAATTCAGCTCTATATTTTGGACTTTTCTTTACTTGGATGATTAGCTACCTAGCTTGAATTATTTGTGTGTTCTCATTTGATTTCCATCCCATTTACCTGGTTCATTACAGCTGTCTGTTCTTTAAACCCTGTGTTGTTCATTCTGCTTTTTCAGATTATTAAAGGCTGTATGAAACCAGATGTACTGCTGATCAGTGTGGCAGCCTCTGCACTTCTTTTGTGCAATTTAGTTTTCAAATTCAGAGAAACTCTGATGATGTAGCCTGACCTCAGTTTGTTTTCTATCCGTGCTTTCTGCAGATTAGTTTTTCCTATAAGGAATAATTTGAATTTAGAAATGATTAAATGCTTCACTAATATTCAGATACAGCAATTCAGATGTATTGTCTCACCTCTCCTTACTTATTAATGTGATTAAATTGTCTGACTACTGTGAATTCTTCGCCTTGCTGATTGTTGAGAAAATGTCTAAAATAGAGGAGATACTGACAACTGCTTTGGGTGTGTGAGTGGTGGTTGGTACATGGGTATATTGAAGTACTGCAGATCTTGACCTGAGGCCTGGAAATCTTTTCCGTTTTTTGTTTTTTTCTTAAAGTAGTGCAGCACGGAGGGTAAAGCCCTGGGGTAAAGCTCAGTAATGTGATTGTAGGAGTCTGCATTCTCAGTCTGGGCTGATCTTGTACCATGTTCCCTTCTTGTGATGATTTGCTAGTAAGAGAATGTTGCTTGCCGGATACAGTCCTGGTCCTGCTCTAGTTTACAAAACAGAATAGAGACAGAAGTTCCAGTTACACCATAGCAATATAGTAATAGCATGCATGCAGAGGAAGCTGAACGAGTTTCAGCATTGCTCCCAAAATCACTTGGATGCAAATGTTGCAAGTGTTATCAGACTGGCTCTGGCACATCGCGTCCCACACAGTGTGAATTTTATGTAAATTCGTCCTTGTGAACTTCTCAGCTGGCTCACAAAGCTAGAAAGCATGGAGTAGTTAATGTGTGCCCAGTGTCAAGAGACACGCTGGGGGTATGTATGCATCCTGCTCTACACAGAGCCTGAAAATGTTAATACCTAGTGAGCTGTAAATTGCAGTGCTGATTTATTGAAATAGAATTCCCAATGGGGCATACACATTGTATAAATCTCTCACAGGATTATATAATATCTATTTTACTTGGTGGTGAGAGGGCTGCTCTGTTGTATGGGATTACAGTGAATGTGATTAATACTATAGATTGCATGGGAATAGACCTGATTCTGCTGTAAAACATCCATTTTGTGTTGCTGGCTGGGAGGGGTGAGGTGCCAATTAACTGTCTCTTTTCTGTTTGATTGGTTTCTTTTTTTACTTTAATAACATCTCTTGGCACTATTGTGCCTTCCAGTTACATTGTAACTGAGGGGATAACAGCATGGGCATAAACAAATGGAAGGCTCTATTAAGTTTGCAAATAAAGGGAAAGAAACATTGAAGATCCATGCAGCCAAACCTGTTCATAGAATCATAGAGTCACAGAATGGTAGGGTTGGAAGGGACCTTTAGAGATCATCTAATCCAACCCCCCTGCAGAAGCAGGTTCACCTAGATGGGTCGCAGTTGACTATTGTCTGAATATTGACTGTTGACTATTCACAGGCAAATGCACATTTTAATTGTCAAACAAAATGTCCACAAATGTTAAGGGACAAACAAAGTTCACATTGCAAGGTTGAGGAGCAAAGAAAAGTGTGCAGATAAGTGGTCTTTTCTGCTGTCAGTGTGCCTCTTTTGCTTTCTCTCCTACTTTGTCCAAGACTTTGCCAAAGGATGGGGAGGCTCCTGGGAGCAGGCTAGACAGTCTTCAGGGAAAATCTAGTAGCTGCACATGCCACTTACCTGCTGAAATAAGGGGGATGAAGTTTAGATCAAACAGTTGCAAAGTTAGCTGTACTTGTATATTTCCTCCAGACTACTCCCCTGCTGGCGTTTTGACCTTTATCCTGGGCCTCTGCAGAGGACATGGAACTGGTGAAGGAGCTTCTTTTAGAAACTCAGCCCTTCTTTGAACCCTCATGGCTCTTATCTTGTGCTTGGTGCAGTGATGCAGGTGTTAAGTGAGCAGGGGGTTGTTTACATCCTTAAGTTGATGACCTGGCAAGCTCATAGGGATTCACGAGCATTTCCACATCCAGAACAATATGCTGGTTATGCTGGCACACTAGAGGGGTTGGGAGAGCAGGAACTTGTCAAGTCACCTTTGTCTCATTAAGCAGCAGGAGGAGGATTGTTGTTTCAGAAGCAGCCTACGTTTTTGCCAGCCCAGGAAACTGCATGAGAACAGTTTTACATGTGGATATTATCTATGTTGGCTCTTGCACAGGAAACTGCAATAGTGCCCTGACCCTGCACAAGGACTGTCACAGGCCCTGAGGAGAAAAATATTCTAAGCTCTCTTCCTGTAGTCAAAGAGGATTATGAGGAGCCCTGTGACAACACAGTAAGCCTTCAAGTAGAGATGCCTGTGAGAAATACATTCATAAAGTACAGTCTGTCCTATCAGCAAGTTCGACTGACTGGCTGGAATTCCTGTTTCATAGCAAATTTACAAACACCATCTCTCAAGAATGGGGAGATACCAGATCTCCTGAACTGCTTAAGGAAACATTTTGACTGATGAATGTTGATGGTACCTAAGAACCATAGATGAGAGGATTTGCTTCATTGACCCTGCAGATTTTGTGGATATTCTATAGGTCCTTTGCCAGGAGTCTGCCACCTGCCTGAAGACAGCTTCCAACAAAACGAATTTAGGATGGTGGAAGTGACTTGTTTTATCTGTTAAGGCTGACACATGCTGACCACAAAGGAGCCCTGTTTCTTACAGGCAAAGTAACAGTTGCATTTTTATGTGTTTTTCTTTAAACTGCCATCTGGGAACATTATGCCTTTGATCCACTGTAATGAGTCTTGAAAGGTATGGGATCATGTAGCTGTAGCTAATAAGGAAATATTATTAAATACTTGGAGCTTGACACTTCCTTCTCTGTGTTTTTTTTCTCCCTTGTAACTGTTCTGGAGCAATCAGGTAGAGCATGTCACATCCCATGTTTCACACAGTGAAGCTGATCACAGCCTGGGAAATTCAATAGAATCTCTCAGCAGACCTATTAAATATACTACTCTTGTGGTAGGTAATTACTTTTCCTTCCTACCAAATTTTAGGGAAAAAGAATACCAGATGTTGCTGACTTCACCTGACCGTCAGTCTAGTGGTGATTCTTTTATTTCTGCATTAATTTCACCACCGAGCAAGACCTATGGAGATGTTCAAGGTGTCCTGTGGAACCTGTTGTTTGTGAGCCTCTTCACACCTTGCTGCAGGTGAAACACTGAACAGGGGAGACATTTTTGGGTGCCCTATGTGAGCTTCCTCTTCCTTTCGGCCATCAAAAGATGAGATTTGGAAGCAGCAAGCGGGACAATAGCTGAAAAACTCCCTGCCAGGCAACTGGCAAATGAAGTTCAGCTTCCAAATTAAAAGCCAAGAGAAGGGGGTTGCAGGCATGACACAAAAGGACTGTTGGCATATACACCTAAAGTGCGAGCGGAGCTTAAATCACAGGAAAGTAGCACAGGGATAAAGCCTATCTTGATTTGGATAGGTCTGAGTTTGGACTAGGTTTCTTGTGTGAAACAATGGCATGGGAACTTCATAGTGTGAATAACAGCTTGTGTAAACAAGCAGGCAGTCCTGACTGTGAGGGTACTTTGCCATTTTATACCGAGAAAGTAAAGGATAATATGTTCAAAAGACGTAGAGAGGTCAAGATCCTTTTCCTTTAGAAGCTCTCTTCCCATTTGGAGAAAGGATTTTGGAAGGTTTGTAGAAGTATTAATACAAAGAGAGGCATGTAAAGGCATTTCCAGACTTTCCAGTACACATTTATACTTTGGGAGGTATTAGGCATGTCTGTGATTAAGAATACATTAGATGCTTTCATATTTCTGTTAAATACTTACTGGTTTACATTACAGGCCTCTTCATTGCACAATAAAAACATTTAAATCGATCTGTTAATTATTTGGCTTGTGCAAAACTTTATCCAGTCTCTTATGTGTATTTTGACAATCCAATATCCTGCAGATGACATTCATCACAAATTTTTTAGTCTATCAAGTCCAGAAAAGAAAAAAAAATAGCCATATTAATCATCAAACAGAACATCTGAGTATGTTCGGTTGTGTGTAGGAGCTGAGTGGTTTTGACAAACTTTCCAAGTCATCCAGCTGTGGCACATTATCCAACCACTTCTTGGTGAGATGTGCTGAGGCAGCACTCGTCCCGTGAGCAGAACTGGACTTGCATTAAGTTGAAATGGGAACAATTGATTAGAATATCCTTAATTTTCACTTTGGTGCTGAAGTGGCTTGTCGGTGCCCAGGCTCTGGCAGTGGGGGTTGTGGGGCTGCTGTGAGGGGAGGCTGCGGCTGGTTCCTGCCATTTCTGACCAGTTCTGGCTGGCTCTGGCAGCCACGCCACAGGGCACAGCTTCCTCAGGGAAGCGGCCGTGAGAAAGGGCAAAATGCTACTGGCCATGAGGAGTGAGGAGAAAAGTGTGAGGGGAAAAAGTTTGAGGAGCAGCCCTGTTAGCCCTGAGGCCAAAGGAGGAGAATGAGCTGCAGAGCTAGAGAAGGAATTGCCCTGTTTTGTGAAGGCTTTCCAGTGGCACTGTGGGAAAGACATAAGTGTTGGATATTTAAATAGGCCGGACACCACAGGAAAAAGGAGGCATTTTTATGTTTGTTCTGCTTAAGTGTTTTAATAAAGCATTACTAAGTGACACCCTAGGGAAATTCTAATGAAACAGATAAATTAGAGACTAGGGAGCGGACTAAATTTCTTAGGCTGGTTGTAAACTCCAAACCTTGCAGAAGAAATCATCTTCAGTGAGTTCTGTAGCTATTTGACAGAGCTTGTGTGATAGTTACGTCTCTGTTTGCCCTTCCTGATCTGGCTTTGCTAACAGAGATAAAAGAGTCATCTGAAGTCTCATCTTTCTCTGCATTGCACTGAAGATTATTTATTAAGGTCTTGAACCAAGCCTTACTGAAGCATTTCAACAAAGACTGGTGAGCTTTGAGCCTGCCTCTATCCTAATAAATGACATCAGATCCAATTTAACACAATGGTGAATGAAAACGACAAGCCAATTAACTCCACAACTTAAAGTATATAAAGTGCACCAGTTACTTTGCAAGTTTCATCAAAGTCCTAGGGTTCAAATAATTTTAATGCAATTATGTTTGAGGGGAAAAAAACAGAAAACAAAAGAAAAAAAAGGGAATTTGTGTTGTACCTGTGTTTTTGCCTGGTTTGTATCTTTTTCCTCCAACTTTCTATATCTAATCATATCATTAAATCTCCCTAATAAATGTGTCAAGACAAAAGGTGACAGCTGTAATGGAAAGAGCTGATAACAAATTGTTTTTTCTTGGCAATGCCTGGGGTAAATTTGCAATGTGCTTAAGAAAACAGAGGACAAATCTTAGTAATAAATCGAGGCCATTTCATTCTGGATGACTGTCCACTAAGAGTCGTCCTTGCTGCAGTTGGCCTCAGAAGATCATTGACATTGGTCGCAATCTACTCTTTAATATGCTGGATACAAAGTCCCTTTGACATCTGCCATTGCCATTCTACAGTCAAACTCTCACTGGTGCAATATTGGCTGCAAATGAACTTGCAAATCGCTTCACTTTCTGAAATGCTGACTGCCTAACTATGATGGGAGAAGTAGCATTCTACAACTGTAAGTTCAGGTAACTGTGTAACTCAGAAACTATGTAATTGTACGTGTGAATAATCCCAGTGGAAATACACAGAAGGACCAATCTGCAAACCTTGTCCTCCAACGTGGAAGGGATCCCTTTGACGTGCTTGAATGAAAGTCTGACTGAAAGGAGTGCATTCCAAACAACATGGAGATATTGAAGATGGCTGTGGATGAGCCAACTCAAACACCAGAAGATGCAAATCGCCATAATGTGACATGGCTTTGCTACTTCTCCATGTAGCAGCTATCTCATTCTGATTTTACCTGTTTTTTTTTTTTTCCCTATGTGATGCTGCTTGTGTGGTGTGAACATATACCACAGACTGTATCTATACCCCAAAGAACTCATGGCAGAACATTTCTGTTCAGTGGATCTTAGGTCAAGCTAACTGTATGATAGCGCCTGGTACTATTTACATTCATGTGTCTCTGGTAGGTACATGCTGCACATAGTTTGTTCATAAATCCTTAGTTTCGTTACAAACCTCAGTGATGGGTTTTTTCTCTGATTTTCTCCATCTTGTATTTTTTTCTTGTGAAAGGGAAAATATATGGGGCTCTGTGGATGATTTATTGCTCTATAACAAAGCAGCTGTGGAGCCTGACAAGATTGCTCTCAGATTACAGTCTTAAAATAGTGGATGGACTTGATGTTTTTCCTTCCAACCATCTTATAATCACTGTCATAAGAATGAGTGATAATTGCGTTGTTCTGCATTGTTGCTACGTTCCTTGTCATATGAATAGGTTCATTTAGTGCCACCATCTTAGGTTGCTATGAAAATCAGACATCTGAACTTAAGACTATTATATCTTTTCTTCCCTGATCAACAGTCAAACCCTAAGGTCCAAGCACAGATTTTAAGTAGATGCTTTACATACTATATTCGCATCATGTGGTTACAAGCTTTACAAAAATGATGCAGGATTGCCTGTTACGTTTTCATATGCTAGAAACATACATGTGAGTTTATATGGTTTAGTATGAAAAGGAATCAACCCTAAAAGGAGAAGGTAGCAGAGCTTGGAGTAGAACCAAAGTCTTCCATTTTCCAATGCTGAATAAATAGCTGGGTTAAGTTTGGAGGTTTTTTGACAAAGGTACTATGCAGATTGTTTTAGGCGGAAGACAAAAGGTAAGAAAATCACATTGCTGGGAATCACCAGGTATGTAGCTGCTTCAAGGTTCTTCAGAGATGCACAAGATCTGTTTTCCTGTAGGCAGTAACTGAATTAACTAAAGTTCTGTGGTTAAGTAACCAAAGAAAAATGTCTCAAATTCACTCAGTTAAGCATTAATCTTCAAATATAGACTGCTGGATTTTTATATTTTTTAGTCTAAATGTACCAATCAACACTCTAAAATCAACTTTATGCAGAAGGATTGACAAAGAAATTCATCCTGCTGTAATAAGCACAGCTCCACTGAGATCAATGGTGATATTTAAGCTGAGGATAGGACTCAGCTTTCTAATTTGCCAGCAGCATATGAAATGATCATTTATGCTGGCACTCCAGTGAGACCCGAATTGGAAGACAAATATAAAATTGCAAAGCAAAGCTTAGTTACCACTTGAAAAGGGTTCATTTTGTTTGCTTTGCAGTCTGGTTGCACTCATACACGCATGCGGAATCATATTCAAAAGAGGTCCAAGTTTACCTGTTTCTTTGTGTAGCTGTCTGTCTGCTGGATTCGTGGTTTGCTCTGGAAGGCACGCTTTCTTTTGTCCCAAGAAGACCCCTTTCTTTGATAGGCTTTGATCTATTTTCTCTGTTCTTATAGTCCTCTGTAACTCAGATTCCGCTGTGCCCTTGATTACCTGTAGATACTGATAATAAAATGATTTCTTTTTGGTCTAGGTAAAGGGATGTGTGTTACCTTCAACTTACATGACTGAAAATGAGGTCATAGTACCAAAAGAATATATGAATAACTGAGATGAAGGCTGGTCTCATGTCTTTCACACATATCTTTCTGTAAGATACAAATTAAAGATAAAATCTGTATGTTGCAAAATCCGTGCTTGAAATTGATTGATGGATCTGTGTTCAGTTCTGTGAAATTGATTCCCTGGATCTGTGTTTTTCTCAGGACAGATATCAGTGGATGGATTTATGCGGTACCTGAGTGGAGAAGAAAATGGAGTTGTTCCACCTGAGAAACTGGATTTAAATGAAGATATGTCTCAACCACTGTCACACTATTTCATCAATTCCTCACACAACACCTACCTCACAGGTACAGCGTTGGAGAGATCTGATTTCTTATCTTACAAAAATTCTGTGCTATTTGCAGCGATACCATAGTCTTCAGGGAAGCAAGGCTGGCACTTGGTTGTTGTTCTAGCTGCTACAGACATACATCTAATGTACTATTATTAGCAGGGGAGCTGCAGTTGTGGTGTTCAGTCTGCTCTGAAGCCCAGTGAAGTCCCTGCAAAGTTTCACTCAGCTTAGGTAGGATTCTAGACTAAGGTGCTCTTATTTAAAAGCAAGTTGTTTACTTGTAATGACAACTAAGGATAGCCCAATAAGTATGCAAAGCAGAATACGGAAAACTCCCTATCTGATAAATGTGCTCCTAAACATTCAATCGGACAGTTTCTTTTAGCTCTGTGAAATTTCCTTTGACTCAGAGATTAGAGAGTTCCCAACAAGGCCTGTTGCTTTCTGACAGTCCATTCGTATCTATAAGGAATGGAAGTCTGGTCTTGGACAATATTTAATGTCTGAGCTGAAGTTTTTGGATGTCACATGTTTTTAAAAAGACTGAGCACCCAGAAGATCCTTGTTAAATGAATTAATGAGTCTGAATTGTATTGTTTGCACAGCAAAGTCAACAGTGCTTTAAGAATCAAGGAATCAAGATTTAGTTTAGGAGCCTAGCTTTTGGCACTCATTTTCTAGTCCAAGATGCTTTTAACTTTTGAGTAAATAGTTGTAAATTTACTATTTTATTTCACTTTATGCAGGAACAATCATTTTTGACAAGCAGATGTACACAGGGAGTTCTTTCCTATTTGATTTGATGTTTGCTTTGTCTTGTCATGTTTGCTAATGACTTTGTGTGTGTGTAAGTGTGTGTTAAAAATGTGGCTCATGGATAATGCAGTTATTAATGTTATTGACAGACTTGCCTTCACTGACCAAGTCCTTCAGAACACCAGCATGCCAGAACATAAACAAAACCATGCAGTGGTGATGCTCAGTTTAAACAGACCATGTGGTTGTTCTTTTCATCTGTGTTGTGTTTGTTACAGCACTTTTCTTCAGCACCTTCTAGAGCTTTCATAAAGTGAATGAGCTGTCATTGTTTCCATTAGACATCATTTTTCAGAGGTTTATATCTTGGCTATAAAATGGTGTTTTGTGCTGAAACTTGTCATATAAATATTCAGCTTGACAGCTATTTTGTTTCTCTGAGTTAAAAGAAATGAAAATCAGTGAGGCCGCTTTTAAGCTACGGTTCCAATAGGTAGAAATTTATGCTCTTTGGAAGAGTGCAGACACATCCAAAGCAAGAGCAATTTTTAATTGTGATGTTGTGCAGGCCTCTTACCTCCAGTATGGACTTTGTTGTGTCAGTGAGGATTAGGACCCACTTAAGCCAAATACTGCAGCTTTATACAGATTTTCTGGAAGAAAACAGTAAAGCTGTTATACAAATGTGGGAAGAATAGGCCCACGGGGAGAACAGACGGTGCAGTTTAAAGTTGAAGAGATAAAATACTTCTCTCCCCTCTACCAGTATGAATTTATAGGCAGGATCCTATCACAGTGTTTTATCAGGACTGATCAGGACAGCCTTGCTTGAAAAGTCTGGAAGCACAGAAGCCAAAGAATTAAGCACAGGAATTCACAATTAGGTCCAACTTACTCTCAATTTTTAAAACTGCACAAGTGATCTAACATTCAGTTATTCTAAGAGAAAGAGAGTTTACCTTGAAACTTTCCAAATTTGCTTTAACTTGCATGTGAAAGTCTGCAAATCATCTCAGATTGCATCTGCAGGTTTCTTTGCCTGCATTTCTAAATCATTTCAGAAGCTACATTTGGGATTATGATCCTCAGCCTTAATTTCACATAAGTTTCCTGGCTCAGTAAACTGGGAGGGAGTGTATCAGAGTAAACTTGGGGGATAGTGCAAAATAAGTTTGAATCTCTTTCAAATTCCATTTCAGAGTTGTTATTTCCACATTTACAGCACAAACCACATGCCCTTCGCATTTGGTGGGTTCGTTATGTTCAGGAGATGTGTGGCAGCTGGCCGACAGTGGGATTTAATGGTTTGATTTTCGTCTGCCTCTGACAAAAACTGACAGCCTTAGATTTTGCTTTGAGGCTAGACTAGATACAGCAGGCACACTGCTGTTTGCTTTCTTCCAACAAAGACTTAGTAAAATTAATAAAATCAATGGTGACAGACCATTCTTTTTTCCCCAAGAAGATTTCAAAGGATCTGCTGAAGTGCTCGTGGCTTTGGAAGAGAAGCTTCAGTAGCACCTCTGTCCTCATTGGAGCTGTGAAATGGCAACTAGTCATGTAATGATGACTGGGACAATAAGAAAACTGTTCAGTCTAGCAATACTTTATGATTACTGTGCTTAATGCCCTAGCAATTAGTTTCTTAAACCCAGAAAAAGCATGTACAAAGAAACAACATTCTAACATAAAAAACCCATGTGCACGCTCTGAATTTATTTTTAATTACCCTGATCATTTTCCTAGCCTTTGGTAGAAACCCTTGGCAGTACATCAAGTCCTGATTATTTATTTAGAAACGTTACTGCTTGCTTTTTCTTAGGGAAATGTAATTTTTAAGAACAAAGGTAAAATTCCATGAAGAAAAAAGTGATTTGCAGTGAACCCAGGCTATCTTAAAGAAATGGTTTTTAGAAGCTTGTTTACTGTTTGTCATCTTTTTTCTCACTAGTATCATATTTATTTGTTTACTCCTTGGAACCATTAATGTGCAGCCCTGTTTTTTTTTTTCTGGTTTCTCACCAGTCTCACCTCAGGTTACTGCTGCTGTCACAGTGGGGAGTGAGTGCAGCATTTCTCCCGGCAGCACCCAAAGTCAAAGACAAATGATTATGTGCTATTGTCAGCATTGCACATTTTGATGGCTGACAGCTTGCCGTTGTATATGTGAAATGCCAAATATGAACATCACAAGCCTTTAACATATATTATCTTTTGGCTAGACAGGAAGACTAATAGCTACAGTAGGTTGCAGATCTATCAGTTCAGTAGCCAACATAAGATCCATCCAATTCACCCTCAGCATCTGCTTCTCTGCTTACAGTCCAGGACTTCCAGTTGTATCTAGGAAAATGCCTCCTGAGGGGCATGTTCTGTTCTTCTTTATTGCTGTTGCAGCCTCTGCACTACCATCCTGCTGCTCCTTCTGTCCTCATTAAGTCCTCAGTTCTAACTGTTGTTACTTATCTGCATTCAATGCTTCCTCAAAACCTTTGCCTTCAAAGCCTCCAAAACAGTACCCTCACAGTGTCCAAGATGACAGCACCAAATGGAAGAGAAGGAAAGCTTGGGTGATGCTTCCTCTGAGCATGAGTTTGTCATATCACGAAAAGCAGTTTTTGTCTGGCTGCTGCATTAAGCTCAGGTGATTAACTGACAAGACTCAAGGCTCTACTGTCTCTGTAGAAACACAGTTTGTGTGGAAGGTCTTGGATGGAACTTTCTGAGACACCACTTCACTGCTCTGCTCTCAAAAAAAAATCCTATATATAAAAGATAACTTCAGTAAGATGGTGATTCCCATCTGCCCTTCTCTCTTGCATCTTCCTCTGAGGCAGTTTGGCTTTTGTGAGAAGATAACCACTTAATTAAGTACACTCTGAGTAAAAATTCCTTAGGTCTTCTGCTCTGTCATGTTTTTGCATGATTGCTCTAATTTTGACAACTGAGTGTTCATATTAGCACAGTCAAACCTCAACGTATCGTTTTGTTATCCTAGGGGGTACCTGCCCTTCCTGTGCTTCACCCATGCCAGTTCCCTCTTAAGGCGTACTCTGAGGGAATTGCTACTTTTAAAAGTGGGTAGAAACTTTGTAAAAGGGAGAGGAAAATTATATAGATTGTATCCTTGAGGCAAAATTAATTATTCTAATACAGATGAGAAACTTGACACCAAAATTTCTAGAGGAAGCTTGCCTCCTGCAAGCAGAGGTGAACATAAAGAGATTAAAAAACTGTGTTGTTGGATCTGATCTGACATAACTGGATTCTCCAGAAGGAGAACTCAAGATCAGGAAAGTATTGTGTTTCCTTTAAGCAATATTTCATTCACTACTGCTTAGTGAGTTTTCAGGATCCTTTGTGCCTTCTCTTAGGTGATTCTTTTGGCCAATCAGTTGAAGCATTTTGAACTATGAGACATTTTCTAAATCCCTCTCTTTAAGGAGGATAAAACTGTGGTGAGGATTGGGTAATCTCTCTGACTCCAGTAGCAGCATTTGAAGATCTTCAAATAGCTGAAATCTGTAAGACAAAGATACAGAGAAGGGAAGGGCTTTCCACCATCAGGGGAAAGGCTCTTTAAGTATGCCCTGGTGGGTCCTACTCCCTCACTGCGGTTGTGGTGGCTCAGCTGCTCATGCAGTGTGTCTTTCTCAAGTACACCCAACAGGCAGGACAAGAGTTATTCCCTGCAGCCTGTGCTGGATGGTGTCTGTCACGTAGCCTGGCTGCAGCGTGGGCCCTGCCCAGCCACTGCTCAAGGCTGGCCCACTCCAGCCCTCCTGACATACACAAGTGTTGCCTCTTCTGCTTGGGTGAACCTAAATCCATACTGACAGCAAGTGTATTCCTGCTGCTGGCTGGAGCAAGCCTGACCACATGTCCTGCTTTGGTCCTGTGTAAAGTATTAAAAATAACAGCCATAGGGTGAGAGCCTTATTTTGACTAACCTACAAGCAGTGGCAAGAGTATGTCATAATATGGGGCATAATTTGCTTGTCCTGTGTGTGACAAAATAGCTCGAAAGAGCAAAAAAAATCAGATAAATGTACTGTGACTAAAAAAACTTAGCTGCCAGCACCTTCTGTTGCTGCTGGAGTCAGGAGCCAGGCTCCCAGCAGTGCAGGGCTTGGAGTTTGCAGGCTGCAAACCACAGCAAGTGATCCGCAGCACTGATTGCTTTTCCTGCAGAGAGGTTTAGTAGCTCCTGTTTGTGCAAGGCAAAGGGAGTGCATAGGCACTTCTTCATGCCAGGAGAAGGTTGGTGCTGTGGGTGGGCAAGTGGGCAGAAGCAGCCTCTGTTTCTAGAGTAGTGATGAGTCAGGTGACTCCAAGTGCTGGGGTCCAAATATCCTGATTTGGGGAGAATGTGTGTCATAAAATCATAACCAAATTTTAAGTCCATGTATTGCAAATTACTTGCACTTGGGAAAACAGGGATGAGTGAACCCATCAAGGATGCACTTGCTGAGAAACAAACAGCTTAAAGTTACAGAAGTGTGGAACTGATCTGTATGGGGAAACAAGAGTCATATCCTCAGCTTTAAACACTTACTGTCCTGTCAGCAATGATTAGACTCATCGTGTTTTCTAGAAAAGCAAGTTTTTGTCAAAATCTTTTTCTCCTTATCCAATACAGAGTGTTGAGATACAAATATGATGGTATTGCTGCAAATGCTGTATGTATTCTAGAAAGCACTACGTGATGCTTTCAGTTTCCAGTATTAAAAAAATTGATCTGAACTCAGGATATTAAAAATATCATCTTGGAAGTATTCCCTTCAGTGTCTGTGAGCACGTTTTAGAATGCATCTATTAAGGGCATGGTTTGCAATGGATGCAAGCAGAGACACACAACAGACATTTATAAATAATAGATGCAAAAAACAGTTGAGGGAACATTCCTAATATTCCTTCTTTGAGAAAAATAAGCTGTGGAGACTATTAAAATGTTTGCTAGTGTTTTGCACTAAAGTGGGAGTCTTTCTGAAGACTAAATGTTTTGGAAGTTGAATATCCTCTTATCCTTAGCAGGAATCCTTCCAAAACACCTGAACCTTATCAATAAGGTAGTGTGGAGAAGTGTCATAATGCAAACAATGCATCTCATAATTTACTTAAGCACTTTTGAACGTTAAGGACTTTGCAGTCTAAAACACTTAGCAATAGCTTTGGCCAGTCTCTCAGGAAGTAAAGTAGAATTTGTTAATCATAAATTAGTTTATTAATTCTATATGCTTTGAGGGAAAAGAAAGACAACATGAAAACAGTTTTCTAAGTAAATGTAATTTCTTAGGAAGCAGAATTCATCAGATCCATGTAATGAGAGCCCAATTTTCATAAGCAGATGTGCAGGGATGAGTGCAGAGAGACATGTGCTGTTGTATCCTGACCCACGCTCATGCTTCTTTGCATCCTGCAAAGAAAAAGAGCCACTGCTTTTCCCAGAGATTGGAACTGCACCAAAAAAGCTTTTGTGTAAGTAAAGGTAACCTGCCATAGTCAAAGGGGAAACACACGAAAAAGTTAAGGACTTTGCTGACTCCCATTTGGATTTTCAGAACCTTCTAGCACTGGCCAAATTCTCTGCTGGTACCATGTCACTGATACCAGCAGGAGCTGAGAAATCTTATAATGTTAATACTTTCTGAGGTATTTATTACTGCTCCAGCTCATGGATCAGACAGAAACAGTAAACAGGAATTTTCAAATAGAACAGCTTTTCTGTTACAGCTCATAATGGAAAGTAAAAACACGGAGACAGCAAATAATGCCATTTAGTGAAGCAAACCTCAAACATGTAGTTTCCAGATTAAAACCTTAAACACAGAGATGAAAAAATGAGGATTAATCTGCATTATATGATATGCCAGTCTGGATGGAGTATTTACATGTCCCCCATCAGTCAAGAATCTTCAGCAGAAATGAACTCACTGCCTCCTTAGAAAGCAAGGGAATTCCCTTCTAAGAACTCCAGGATGTCTTCTCAGGAAGTCTGCTAGAAAGCAGGAAACTGCATCCATTTTCTTCACATCTAAAACAAGTACTGAGCCATTCTTCCATTACCTTTACCTCACTGCTGTGAGAAATGTGTATCCACATGACTGGCATCAAACCGATTGCAGGAGGTGAAGACACCTTGAATCATTCATTCCCTGAATACAACTGGACTTCTTTGTTGGTTTGGAGAGTCTTATTTTTAAATGGCTTTTTAAAACACTTTCTGAGTTTGGGAGAAGCTGAGTTTTCCTTGTTTATTTTTAGATTTTTATTATGTCATTGTTGGAACTTGGTAGTTTAATTAAGTTCCTCCCCATATAATGAGGTATCACATTAGGAAATGTAACTGACCTACTAATGGTACCACTGGTGATTGTGCAGGAGGTTTGTTTCAACTTCTACTAAATTATATTGTGTTATGAGAAAATGTGAACTTACTGTCCTGAATCTCCTCTGGGTTTTACATTACTTATCAATTGCTTTAAAAAGTCATTTGGAACATTCTTCTCTCTTTGTCTCTCTTCACCTCTCTGCTCCTCTCTTCTCACTCTCTCCTCTCCCTCTCCTTCTCCTCACAGTTCTCTGTCTCCTCTGCTTTGTCTCTATTCGATGCTGTCTATCAGAAGGTTTTGAACTAGCTCCAGTTCAGTTATTTCTCCTCACTCAGAGCAGTTTAACTGGGAGCAGAATCCAAACGATGACAGTGACTCTGCCTGAGTTACTTCCATTACATTCATACGCCTTTGAGTGTTATTCCTCTTAGCCAAAGGTAGAAGATTCTGTTAACTCTCATTAGATGATTTGTGTTTCTTCCCAAGGGCCCAAATGACTTCTCTTTTTTCCTGTGTCTGTGCTGTGGCAGCTGGGCAGCTGGCGGGTAACTCATCGGTGGAGATGTATCGGCAAGTGCTTCTGTCAGGCTGCCGCTGTGTGGAGCTGGACTGCTGGAAAGGACGGACGGCCGAGGAGGAGCCCGTCATCACCCACGGATTCACAATGACAACAGAAATATCCTTCAAGGTAAAGCAGTACAGCACACTGCTGGGGTGATTTCCTTCACATCAAATGCAGCCCAAATACATTACTGCGTGAGAAACGTGAGGGCAAAAATGTGTTTAAGGGATTTCAAAGCACGTACAGAATCGTTGCAAGAGAAGAGCTGCAGTATTTACACCTTGCACAGGAAGAGATTCTTGGTCATCATGGCAAGCAGAGGAGAAGGGATTATATGGCGTGATAGTCTGTGCCATCTGGGTCCTGGGCTCAGTGCCCAAGTCCATACTCCTGTGCATGTCCCTGTAGCAAATCTGGCAGGGAAAGAAACAGGGTAGACCACAACCAAGGCTGACAGACCAGGTGTTGCCACCACAACTGGTTTTACACAGTGTAAATGGGTCATAGAATAGAATCATAGAAATCTCTACAATTTGCAAGTCTAAAGAGAATAGGCTACTCATGGCCAGATGGGCAGGTCCCATGCACAGAGTCCAGACCCTCAGCATTATATTCACAGTTTAAAGAATGAATATCTGTGTGTAATGTTACCCTCATCCCTGAAACCTGGAATAGGATCTGAAGCACTGGAGGATGAAAAAGAAAAATTACTGTCTTTGGAGATTGTGGGGGGGGATATTTGTGCCATTCAAACCCTAAACATATCATCTATATTACTGAATTTCATCTTCCATTTCCTTTTTCTATAACAGAAGCTAGATACTATACCCTTGGCAATAACCTGTTATTTTCTTGTTATTCATAAAGATGTTTTTGGTCCAAGGTGTTAGGGGAGCAGTATGAAGGTGTTTTCCTATAGATTGGTAGTCAGCACAGTTTATAACAATACCTCAGGATTTCACTTTTGAAGGGTGAGGAAATAATTCTTGGTCATCTGAGACACTCATCATGAAAATACATTTCTGGATTAAGCTGTGTGCAAGAAGGTGTGGAAAGATGTTCATTACTGAATTTGATTGTGTTACAAGTGTTAGCTGTGGCTTCTCTACTAGCTACAACTTTGAAGCATGTCTTCTCACACTTGAAGTTGTTGGGTTTGGGTTTTCTATCTTGTAGTTCCTTCCTTCAGGAAAAAAAAAAAAAAAAGCAAATGATACTGCCACACAGCCAAAACACCAGCTTTCACTTGTAGCAGAACACTCCTTCCATTTGTCCAGTTTGTTTTCTCTAACTTCACTGATGGAGTTAATCACAGGCAGACGTAAAACAAGCTTCTTGCATGTTTATTGTTAACTTTCCAGTTATGTTTATATGAAGCCAATTGTCTTTATAGGCATAGAGTTTGATTGCTTGGAAGCCCTTTAATTGAAGAAGAAAACTCTCCTTTGGTCATGGGCAGGAATTTAAAACCAAGTTAGTGTGATTCTGAAAAGGATCATTAGCAGGAATGAGGGTCATCGCTGGTTATTTAGATGTTCAACCATAGGCATTGTGTTTATAGGAGAGAAACTGGAAGGTATTCTAAATGTACTCAATAATATTTCATCTGTCACCTCAGGGCAAGGATTTTTTCTCCACACAGAAAAATGTAGAAATGCATCGACTGCTGGTTTCTTTTCAACACTCCAAGTATGCTGCTTGGCTGAAGAGGAGCAAAATGGTAGTGAAATAATGTGTCAGAAGTGTGTGAATCAATTCAGAGTGATCACTGGGTCTTGAATGCTGAATCATTTATCAGCTCATGCTTTTGATGTGACCACGGCACAGAATGCTTCTGTTCAGTCTGTCAGTTTGCACTGCCTCAAACAGGCTTTCTGAAGTGCAGAGACAGGAGCAAAATACACTCCTCATCCTTACATTGCTGGGGTCTTGTGGATGTTTGTTTGCTTGGTTTTTACCTTGCTTCATGACATACAGAAATCAGTAAGGTTTTCATCAGCTGCAGATTGTGAGCCACTGCCAGGGTGACATCTTAAAAGGAACCAAGGTTTTCCTCAGCTGCAGATTGTGAGCCACTGCCAGGGTGAGATCTTATAAGGAACCAACTATATTTTTCATGCCATAAGCAGGAATCTGTGTCTGTGTGTTGTCTGTGCTCTATATATACCTAGGAAACCTGTTCCAGGTGAGTCATTCTGCAACTGGAGTAAAGTATGGAACTCACCATGTTGTTCCTCCCCAACCATAGAGAATTTACATTTATGTATGAATGCAGTGCAAGACTGAACCACCAGCACACCTGTTTCTCCTCTGAACCAATGCCTGAGCTTCTCAGCCTCAGATTTCATCTGTATCCTGATTTTACCCTTTCAGGTTATTTTCCCCACACATGCTGCAATTGAGAAGGCAGTTGAAAATAAATTTGTGGACTTAATTCACAGCTTGAGCAGTGTGTAGGGGCAAGAAAGGCCTCAGGATTGCTTTTGGCAGTACCTCCTTACATTCAACCTCAAGTGTACTTTAGCCCTGCATGTGATGCTTCATAGCCAAAGGGAGGGGGCAGGTGGGCAGAGACCAAGCCAGCGCTAATGATCGGAGTGGAGAACATCAAGATGGGAGGACTCAATATTTGCAACCCAATTCTCAGCCCTGCTGTTCTCTTGCAATGGCCGAATTGCATTAGATGCCTTAGAGCATCCCACTTGCTGAACAGCATTAAGGTGATACCAGCACTTAGTGATTTACTAGAGCTGCAAGGAAAATGTGCAGCAGGAATCGCTCCATCATGCATTCCCCAATGGGAGAAACACAGCCCTGTGAAACTGCAGCTTCCTACCTGCCTTCACCCAGCCTTCTGCACCATTCACTCTTCTTCCAGTGAATGCTTTGCCTTTCTGCCTTTTTTTTAAAGACTAGAAGTGGTCTTAGTTGAAGCACATGAATATTAGTGGAAATGGGAAGCATTTAAATGTTTGGTGACTGAAGTTTATTGAATATAATCATTCACCACCTGTGTGTGCTGAGAGACCGAGTTCCTCATAAGAGATAGTACAACAATTTGTGCATGAGCTACTACTAAACATGAACACTCTACATTTTGTTAATATCCCAACTGATACCAGCAAATCTTGAGATGGCTTTGTGCTTTCCTTCCAGCCCTGGATTCTGCAACCCAACATCAAATGAATGTACCAGAAGCTCAGCTTTCATTTTAGGAAGTGGATTTCTTACTGTTATGCTTCTCAAATAGCCTTTAAAGTTACCGAAAATTGACAAAATGAATTGCCAAAGGAGGCTTGTTTAAAATAAAGAAATCTTTTAACTAGTGATCTTGATTTAGGAGGAAGCAGGCTTACAGGTTCTTTCAAACAGGTTCTTTCCAGAGTTTGATGTTCTTTTAAACCACAGAGCTTGACAGCAGTACATATGGAAAGTCTCCAGTGTTTTATAAGTTCTTTTGATAAACACATTTGTGTTCCAATAGAGAAATATAGAATAATTTGTACCAGTGAATGCATTACTATATCTTACACCCTGCTAAAATTAGTGTTATCAAATGATTCCTTTACTAGATTTGTAGTCACTATTTTCATTCAGAGCTGAAACTTTAGAAGCTTCATTTCTTAGCCCTCTGTTTGATGATTACTACACAGGCAACCGTTTTAATTGAGTTAGCAAGGGATTTTATGGATACGTGCTGATGCTGATGATGTTTAGAAGATATGCATTTGTCAGAGCATGTTTATTATTATGCAGATTTGTTCATGAAAGTCATAGCTTCAGGCATGGAACAACTCCACACAAAGACCAAGTTTTACATAGAAATTATTGATTTAGGCAGACATAAGTCATTTCTTGAGAAATGCAGTGCTTGAGGCTCATCAGACGTTTTGTAGATTTGATTACAGCTCAGGTTGAAAAACTGGTTGCTGCAGAAGGACATGTAGAACTTGCTGGGATGTTTAGAACAGAAGTTCTGATTTCAGACAGCTTTGGTATGATTTCAGACCTCTTTGGGTCTTTTCTGTCTTCAAAATGCTGTTTCTTTAGAGACGTCAATTTGTAACTGAATGTATTTTGATTCTTTAGGAAGTAATTGAAGCTATTGCTGAATGTGCATTTAAGACATCGCCCTTTCCAATCCTCCTTTCCTTTGAAAATCATGTGGATTCGTAAGTAACAACCGTGTTTTTCTGGAAAATGTTACATATTTTATAAGGTCTGGGCAAACAGTTACGTGAGCACTTGCGATAGTTTTATTATATGATACATTGAACATATCTCTTCCCTCAAAAAAGCTGAAATCAGCCTAAGTAGCCAAGGTGCTCCGAATGGATCAGGCATGTTCTTAAAAACCTCCCTGAAGTAGAGCCTCTTGTGTGAAAATGTGAATAATCATGACATAAACTGTGTTAACCTCAGCCTCAGTATGTTCTACTGGATTGTAGTGGTACTTTATCAAAGAAGAAGCAGCAATATTTCACTTGCTTGCAACCCTGCTTGGCTCTACAAGCATGCTCTGTGCAGAGAACTTGGACTTTCTCGTGAGTTAGAATTAGAGACCAGAATCATAGAGTAGCTAGGATTGCAAAATAGGTGGCTTGGATGGCCAGGAACCGTTCACCTTCTGCCAAAACATACTAGTTTGCTTGAGCTATTTGAGCTTTGTTTTTTTAATTACAAAGAAAGGACAATTTTTCTGTGTAAAAGAAGAAAAAAATAGTGAGACGACTTCTACCACTTATTATTGGGTTAGTTCTGAATTTTCTTTTTTTGAGTTTGACATTTACTTTTGTTTTGAATAGAGCGCCCACATGGTTCAAAGGGAGGTGACAATTGACATATAACATGTGCCTTAACTTCAGTTGCTTTTTCCCCTTTTGTTTTCTGCTGTGAAAACATTTTCAACACTTCTGGAGCCAATTTGGGCTGAGAAACTTTTTTAATGTGAAATAAAAAGTAATCTTTGGGGCAGCTATGACTGATTTAATACAAATCAGAAAATATGTTGGCACATTTACTTTGTGAAGAGGAAAAGGGTGAGGGCTAACTGTTTTTCCATTGTTTTAGGAAGAACATTCTCATTATAAGGGAAGGAACTGGTAGAAGCAGCTATGTAAGAATGTTTTTAAGAACAGATGTGACAATACTGGTCAAAAACTATTTGGGTAGAGGATTTTAAAGTCTGAGAGCTGACCTACCCTACCTGTATATCTCACAGTATCAGTTTACCTTTTGTGGGCAAATATGTGCTTGGTCTGAGCACATGTGAAGGCCACGTGGTTGTGATTTAACCAGCTGCCTGTTAAATCCTGCTTGGTTAGTTCTGTCTTCCTCTGAAAGACCACACAGATACTGTATTTAATTTCTTTTCCCTAATTAGTTTCCTCACTCCTTTCTTTTTGGTGTAAGTTTCATCACTTTGGACTTGCTCATGCTCACTTACTGCTGTAGCTTTTCACTCTCAGTGCTTTTCTCAGCACTTCCAAACACAACCTCTGGTGTTTTTAGAAAAGTCTCAGCCATCATTCTTTCATGTATTATATTTTAAACTTATTCTTCTGTATTTGTTAAAATATATATCCACTGTGTTACTATAAGGCAGAGAAAAAGGAACATCCAATTTATTTTAACTAGAAGGATTACATTTTTCTTCTTTTGGAGTCATTAAGATTGTTCCAGGGTGATCTGTTCTATTTTAGGAAAGTTAAGCAGTAACTAATTGTGTAATATAAACTCCTGTCAGATGTAAGTTATGTACGTAAGTGGCTTTGAAGCCATAAGAAACTTTGTCAAAATTAAAGGTGGTATAATACCACAGGGACAAGTGAAACAGGATAGAGTTACTGCTGCATTACTCCAATATTTACAGTTTATTCCACAGAAACCAATGGACTTCACTGAAAACTCCAGTTATGGAATAATAACCTCTCCCTAAGTGTATTAGTTGATGTCTTTTTCCATTCATTGCTATGACATGGGTTTTTAGCAAAGCAAGTTTGCAAGACCAATATCAATTATTTTCTCTTTCTGAGACTTTATTGCTATTTATTATTTTTTGCTTCAGTAAATCATCAGATTTAATGTGTCTGATTTCTAATTTTGCTTTGGTTGGAAATAATTCCTAGTTATTTTGCTGACTGCTACAATTATCTCTTCATTTCTTCACTAGTTGCTAGAGAAATCTGCAATTAGTCATGCCACTCACAGAAACCTTCCCCTAATTTCATGGAATGCCCCTTTTGTCTTTTCATTTACTTGGAATGTTGTTTTTCTCCTTGACGTTAAAAGATGGGCTTTGCCTTCAGTATCGCTAAAAAATGCCAAGTGTTTTTATGGAATTGCTGTCAAATGAATCCTATGACATCAGTCCTTACTTTTGGGTGACCAAGCTTTTCTTCTGATTTTCAAATCACAAGTGTCTGTATTCATGTATTAAATACTGGTCCCATACAAACCAGTGAAAACTGTGGTGTTGGCTTAAATAGAAATAGGGGTTTAACCCATGTTCTGTGTTGTTGGCTTTTAAACAGACTGTGATTATCAGAGATAAGTAAGAGATAACTTCTACATCACATATGACATCATTAATCACTACTTGACTTAAAGCGCAATTTAAAAAGCAAAGAAGCTTCTGGTTTATGAGAAGAGAACATTATTAACACCTTTTGTCCACCTAGGGAACAAATTACTTGTTAGCACATAGTGTTAATCATCTCATTTTGCTTGCTTTCTGTGTTTTTCCTAGAATGACTCCTCTCTCATATCTTTTCGGCATGTGAAGAGTTTTCATTTCCTTCACTCTAACCCCACCATGTAGCATATTTGTTATCTGATTTTATACACTAAAAAGTTTAGAAAATGAGGTGAGAGCACAGATTTTGCAACAGATAAAATATGATGTATACCATCGTTTATACTGAAGTCCAAGCATGTGCACTAAAGAAAGACAGTACTAAGAGAAGATATGATTCTATCAAAAAACAGAAAAGTGCCCTGAAAATGTTGCAAAGACCTCAAGAAGACCTTGACGTTTGAAACTGGGCTTGCAAGAAGATAAGCAATCTGCAAATCTGAAAGCAGACGCTCTATAATTAGAAATGCACTGATGACATAGCAAAAAGGTTAAGTGATCCTTGAGCAGTATCCATATAAGATTGCTTCCAAGATGAAATTTAATTACAGTTATTCATGTTGCTGGTTTCTTGCTGGAATTGTTATTTCAAATATTAACAGGATTTTTTATCACTTTTCCTTCCTACACTTTAAATGATTTTAGACTCTTCTGGGAAGCATCTGTGTCTTTGTCTTATGCAGAAGAAGCATTTCTGCCGAACTGACAATAATATAAGTAGTCCTGCAGTAGTGCCAAAGAGCCTCTGTCATTGACCTTCATAATAGGCATAATACAAACACAGTAAAACAAAGTACAAGCAACACAGTAATAGTAACAAAAACATTTCTTAATATTCCTTTCTATTTCCATATCTCCCAGGTATCATGTTCCCACTTTATCTTCCTTTGCCCTGGTATATTTTGAGGGCATATATAATTAGACTGTGTGCTACTCGTCCATGTCTGCAGAGTGAAAATCATAAAGCAGATAAAGTCAACTCTTTTGAGGCAATCAATTTTCATTACAATACATTGAATGCTGAGAGAACTTCCAATAACAGTAGGTGTGGACCAGGAAATACATGCCTTTTTGTTCCATAACACAAATGGGGAAAGATGGTAATGTAGGAAAGTTGGTATTTCAATCTGTGACTCCAGTTCATAATTTTGAGAGAGAATAAAAAGAAACTGATATTTCAACTTTGAAAATATTATAGTAGTACATATTCTATTCTATTCTATTCTATTCTATTCTATTCTATTCTAGTACTATTCTATACTATTACTATTCTGTACTATTACTAAAGATCTGTCTCTTGCATCTATATATATCTATATATATATATGAAAGAGAGAGCACACCAAAAATACCACTTGGTTAAATGCTGGTACTCCTGAATAGATTTTATTCTGACTTAGGAGCTTTTAAAAAATATCTGGGCATGTAGTCCAGTTCACAAAGACAAGTAATGTCAAGATTTTCCTACTTTGGCCTTGTCTACTACTATGAGATTTTTTTTCTAGTATTAAAAACCATTGATATCCTTGTCCCCTTCCTTCTTTGTGCCTCTGGGATACAGTGACATTGGAATTTACATGCTAAACAAAAATAATGCTGCATTCTGTTTTTTCTTTTTCACAAGGAAGTTCTCACTGTGCTCTCTTTGAGGTAAATAATGTAATTAAACACAGAAGATCAGAGGGATTTGTTCCAGCTGTGGTGATAGTTCCAAATTTATTAGATTTAACCGTTGTATCGTTTTTTCACATCCTTATCAAGGAGTCTTTTTGGAATTGATGTGTCTACTTAAGAATGCTGATGGCACATCTAATTATTACCATTTCAATAGTTGTGCTTTTTTGATTCAAGGAGGTGGCCTTTGAGCTTTCTGAGTCCTGAGAGCAGGGATGTATTCAAAATGTACACTGATGGAGAAGGCTGAAATAAAATTCACTATAAGGATCTCTAGACTTATATCAAACCCTCAGTCTGTTGGCTTCCTAGAGTGAGGTGCCTTTATTTGCCTTGGTAGCTGGTGGTTAGAAATAGCTAATGCACTGTTGTAGCCTGATCTGTTCTTCCTATCCCCTTCTCCCTTGTGTGTTCTTCGTTCCACTGCCTTGCTTGTCTTCATCTTCATTTTCCATCCTCAGCTAAAAGTGGCTTTTAGCTTTTCTGCAGAATTGGCTGCACGCAAAAGAAAGCATTAATGAAATGCTGTAGTGATTTAAACTTCATGCAGCACTTGCATAGCTCTGTGGAATAATTTAAAGCCCCCTTGCAATATATTTTGTCAGTGACTGAGCTAACGACTGGTTCACCCCAAATCAGCTTCAAGGGACATCCAGAATGCTGATCTCAGGGAAATTACATTTTCTGATTCAAATGCCACCCAGCTTTTATCTCAGCTCTGGTTTGACCTTGCTGACCCCTGCAGTGCCAGGTGCTCAGTTGGGAGCTGATGACAAACTGGACACGGTGCCGGTTGTACTCTTAGTTTGCAAGAGAAAAACGAGCACGCCTTTTTTCCTACATAGCCAGCTCTACTTTGTCATGAGAAATAGCTCCATGGTAACATAACCACTTATACCATTTGTGTCTCTTCCATGCTATACAGATCATAATTAACAGTAGTTGAGGAAGTTATATTAAGCAATTTAAACCTGTCCTTTAATTGAGACTTCTCAACAGATGATCAAAAAAGGAAACTTTCAAAGATACCTGAGCTCAGATGTCACGGGTTTTAAACAGACACGTATAACAGAAATACACAGTCGTCTAAAATTAGAAAGAGAGTGACTGTAGCACTGAGCTGCATTTTAAGATGATTTGAGTAATATTTCTGAGCAGTATAACCTATCTTCAGTCCTAAAACTCCTGTCACTGACATGCAGGAATTACTTCACTCTCTAGTTGCACTTTAGAAATGGATTGTAAGTAGGGTTTACTGAGGTTCAATTTGCTTCTAGAGGATGTCATGAGAACTGCTGAAGTGATTTTACTGTGGTAACATCTGACACTCTGTCTGATTTTAAATAAAATTTCAATTAAGGAGTCTGACCACCTACCCAAACAAGCTAAATGATCACTGAGCAGCTTCACCTAGCAGCGTGTTACTTCATCCAGGTCCCCATTTAGAAGGCTTGTCCTGACATATTGGTCCCAGTTATATACACATAACATGCATGCAGTATGGAATTATATGCATATAAAATATAAGTACACCATCACTTAGTACAGCAATTCTCCACATTGACATAATACACCTGATAATAATATGTCAGAGGGAACACTTCTGAGTGGGCTTGGTGACAGCAGTGGAAGCTTTGGGTGCAAATCCAGCCCGGGAAGTCTGCAAACAGGGCAGTGCTTTGTTGTGGAGCACAGCACAGAGGTGCAGCTGCAGCTCCAGGCAGGGCTGTGCCTGGTGGGCTGTCACACTGCACAGACTCAGCACTCAACCTCACTTGGGCTAACAAACAGGGTGAGAAAGGGAGCTGCATTTAAGTGTACAGTAAAACTAACTGCTAAAACTAGCTGCTTTCCTACCAGTGCCTGTAAATGATGCAGCTTTGCTGATTTTAAGACCCAAGTAATGTCTTCTGCCTCTTCTTCTGTGTGGCTGTGCCTTATAGACATGCTTAGTGAGGTGATGGGCATCCTTGGCTTCAGAAGTTGTAACAGATGCTCTCACGGGAGACTGCTTTCTGTGTAATTGTTCAGGATTTTATTCCTCAGGTCAGGTGTAAGAAAAAGAGAATGAAATCCATACAGGGTTAGAGGAATGTGTGTGTGTGTGACAGAGAGAGAGAGAATAATACCAGACACAGGTCTGGAGTAACACAAGGAGGAAAATATTTAAACTTTGAACACAAGTGTTGTGTGAAAGAGGCAAATTCATGTAGCAATTATTTCCCTAAAGGTACCAACTGACAGCCTCATTTCTTAATGTTCTACGAAGTGTATGGGAAAATATACCTCAATGTTAAAAGTTCAGTTTGACTGTTATTCAATTGACTAGTGCCTTTACTTCTTGTACAGCCCTTTTGATAAGCTCGAACAGTGGAATCAGAATAATTACATGATACATCTACGTCTCTCTGAAAAATTCATAGCAATTGGATCAGGAAATTATGTCTAGTTTAGGGATATTAGATATTCCATTACTGCTGTTTTCAATCTGTAGCATTAGTAGGACTCATTTCTTTCTTTCTTTTCTCCCCTTTAGCCCTAAACAACAGGCAAAAATGGCAGAGTACTGCAGATTAATATTTGGAGATGCATTGCTTATGGATCCATTGGAAAAATACCCGGTAATAACAGTTTGCTATTTATCAGATCACAAACATCTCAATGTATATCTAAGTGTTTTAGCCCTGCATCATATACAGACTTTCAAAACAGAGTCTAGAGCAGAGGGTTAAACAACATGAGCTATTGGTGATTTAAGCATATAATTTCTGATGCAGAGATCGTTCTGATACAGTGAATTGTAATCTTCTAAATGCAATTGATTCTCATAGCTGCCATTTTGTAATGTAGGCTTTCATATTTGAACTAATACTTATTTCAGTTATTTCTGTAGACATCTCATAAAGCATTTTTCTTTTCTTCTTCAGTGCCCTCAGTAGCCCCATTTCATTTAATGTTAAGATTATCTCTTCTGCGAAATACATTTCATTTTAACAGAGCTTATAGAGGTTACAAAATCATCTTGCACCATGTGAGCCCTAAGAAATTGCCATAAGCTTGTTTCTTTTGTTGTTGTAACAAATTTCCCTTCCTTCTTCTGAAAGCTTGAACCTGGGGTTCCTCTTCCAAGCCCTATGGATTTAATGTACAAGATCCTGGTGAAGAATAAGAAGAAGTCACATAAGTCTGCAGATGGAAGTGCCAAGAAGAAGCTCTCGGAGCAAGCATCCAACACATGCAGTGATACGTCCAGTATGTTTGAACCTTCCTCTCCTGGAGCAGGTATGAGCTGAATCTGCAAACATATTTCTTCCTAAATCACAAATGCTTGATTACAGCTGTAACTCAATGCATTTACATTGCTGTGGCAAGGTAAAGGTACACCAATATGGGCCTTACCCAGTAGGAAAAGTTCTCCAGGAGTCTGTAAAGGCCCGTGGCTGAGACATCATTATGAAGTGGTGTGTACTAACAG
Organism: Urocolius indicus; assembly: GCA_013401255.1. Lineage (NCBI taxonomy): Eukaryota > Metazoa > Chordata > Aves > Coliiformes > Coliidae > Urocolius > Urocolius indicus. Next base: position 425,291 of record WBNH01009327.1, on the reverse strand, counting down.
TTATGTGCCCTGCTTAGGAAGTACAGCGAGCTGCCAGCTCATCTACCCTTGGATGCCTTTTCTATCTGCCAAATCCCAATACCAAATAGAAATATTTTCTTTTTTTTCTGCCTCTGAGATGGAGCTACCATTTGGTGCCCTTTCAGGCTTAACCCACTACACAGGAGAGCTGCAGTGGTTCGGCAGCGGCCTAAGATTTAAGGTAACTGTGAAAGAGAGATCTGTTCCTCAGGCAGGCAAGGCTCAACCTGCTATTGTCTTGCATTAGGTGGGAACACTTCACAGACCTCTATGCAAAGTGCTGTAAGGTGTTCTTCTGTTCCAGAGCTAGGAACAGGCAAAAATAATACTGCAAATGCTTGTTACCATCAGGAATTGTAGGGAACATAGCCAAGGAAAGCAGTTTATTACATTTAGCTTGTTCATTATTAACAGGACTTTAAAAATCAGAAATGAAATAGGAAAGGTACTAGAATGGAATGCGTAGATTCTGGTAGTGGCTATGGGATCTGCAGGGGAGCCCCTTGGAAAATGTGGGCATACAAAAATTAGTAACAGACGGTCTTTGTCCTGAAGAGCTTAAAATCTAACTAGAATGACAGGGAAGTGCAGACAAAAAGTAAGGATTTGCTCTAAACCGCAGCAGCAGATTAGCAGCAGGACAACCAACCAAGTCTGTATATCCCATTTCCCAGTCCAAGGTCTGTTCCCCACACTAAATTTTCTTATTATTGTTGAGAATTAGATTTTGGATTGCTGAAAGCATAGACATTTATGCCCCAGTAGTAGAACACTTCTAAAACAAACTGAAAGCTCCACTGGAATATAACTTCATCACTTTTTGACATTATTTTTACCCCCATTGTTTGTAATATTTTCTGAACTGATTAATTGAGCTGAAAATTTTCATGCTGGCAGTTTGCCTCAAGCTGAATTAAAAAAAATAATCCTGCTATATTTGTGGATAACAGTGTTTATCCTATTAGAGGCAAAGAAAGAGCTTTCAACTGTTGTGTTAAGAAACTTTGAAAAGGGCATGCTTTGGAGTAGGGCTGGGATGTCAAAGGAAGAATCATCCTGGTGTCACAAATGATTTAATGCTGTTTTCTTGATCTGCTTTAGACAGCTCCCAAGTAACAGAAAAATAATTTTGTATGCCAACTGACTCAGTTCCAACACTTGAAATCAACGCTGGGATCCTAACTCTACTTTTTTGTTCCTAGCACATAGTGAGAATCCCGTGGCAAAGTCTCTATCTTTTGCTGTATGATTCCTTGTGAGTGTGAGATCTGCACAGAGGGCAACAGCTTGGTCTTTTAGGAGCCCCTCTGTGAGCTTTTACAGGAAAAGACTTGGGTTGTGAATGTAGATGTTGGTGATGGTGCAGGGCAGGAGGGCCAGTCCCATAACAGGGTGTGTAATTCTCCTGACTGTGAATATTCTGTCTGTATTACCTGGGTAGCAAACTCTGTTAACTGTAGATTGTGAAGATGAGTATTTGCAAATTAGAAAATGGTAGAACTGAGACAGCAAAAATTCACATGGTCACTTGGCTCATCTGTAACTGCCAAAATAGATTACCTGTAATCCTTCTGTCAAACACCGTTTCTGCTTTAGCACCTATTGGGGCCTCTTTTGGAGAATGCAGGTGGTTATTATTCCTTCTCTCTCTGTCATTCAATACTTGATCGTAGATCCTCATCTTGCAGTGAGTTTCTGTGGGGGTGTCCAGGCTGTATATGAGTACTCGACAAAGAGCAATGAATTTATGTGAATTTATCTGAACAATACCAGTGGGAAAGGATAGAATATTAAGCCTATTTTATCTAAGGACAACCGAGTCTGAGAGAGCTTAAGAAGAGCTTAGGACTGACTGACAAGAAACATCCAGGATCTGATTTTTCAAGGATCCTTTGAATTTGTAAATATTCAGGGCACAGCTCCAGAGCTTTCAGCTACAGTTTACAGCTATGAGCACGCAGCATTTCTGATTTTTTTTCTCTCTGAACATTTTAAAAAGAAGAAATAATTGAGCATTTAATAAGATAGCTGTGGTAAGACCCAATGATGATCATGGTTCCACAGGGCAGTGCTCAGCAGTCACCACGACATCCTTCTTATCATTGCCTCCTTCCTTACACGCGTCTCAGTATTGGCAATGTGTAACGTTGAAGCACTGCAAGCATTATGCTCCTCTATACCCTTGCCAATTTACTTCTGGAGCCTGAGAGGAGTAATAGCAATTAAAGGCTCGATAAGGAAGCCTAAATCATAACATTTCTTAACATAAAGTGTTCCAATACTCTTAACCTTAATATAATCTTTACATTTAGCAAGTTGGGTGTAATATTCAGATAACTCTATTGTATTGTATATCTCCTGTCAGAATTACTGCTGATCTGCAGCAGCAAGTTGTGCTGATTTAGCCTTCTTGAGATTTTAAATTAGTTTTTTCACAGCAGTGCAAAAAGTATGGAGATACATGACTTCAGTTGACAGCAAACTTCCCTGCTTGAGGTGAGATTTAAACCCAAATAAAAGGCTCTTTTGATATGTCTATAAAGCATACCATGTAAAAGCTGGGTGGTGATGATACAGTCATGATAATTAAAAACCCAATTCTGAAACAAGCTTTACAGAATGGCTTACAAGGTGTTCATGCAACTCATGTAGAAAAGAGATTCAGTGGAGTGTGTAATACCTGTCAGTGGAAAAAGCTTTCCCTAAAGGTACAGCAAAGCTGGCAAAGAATTTCAGAGATAACAGTTGTGAGAGAGATTGTAATTTTAGTAAACAGATATCTTAGATCTGGCTGGTTTGGCACAATGAATGGAAGTAAATAAGCAAGATTTTAAAAGAAATTAGATTATGCTGCACAAAGAACAGTGGCACTTCTGCAGTTACATCCATTTTACCAACAGTATACCTATACTGAAAGTAGCCAACACTTGCAAATGGAACAGTATTTAAACTTTCAAGCAAATAGTTAATTTCTCACCAATAAGGTGATATTTTTGTCAGAGCAGAAGGTACTGCAAGGAAAGAGTCAGAGGAAGACAGAGAGACAGTGTAGAATTGGCTCCTTCGTTTCATGACAGCTAGGGAACTGGATTAAAAGTTGTAGGCTCAGTGCATGTAAACTCATTGGTGCATTGCTGTTGCATGCCAACTGAGGCCATGGCCCACTAACAAAAAGTAAAATGTTCTGGCAAACTGAATAAAGTGCATTTTTTTTCCTGTTTCACAATCAGCAAGTGCTGGTGGTACAGCCAGTGGAAAAAAATAGAAGGTGCTTTTCCCTCACAAGACGCTGGTGGCTGACCACATGTGACAGAGCTAACAAGCTGCACCAGCAAGGACCATATTTATAATCTGTTCTGGCTGTTACTTTAAAGGGGTCTGAGAAAGCAGATTACCAAATCCCTCTGAATTTCAAGCAACATAAACCCTCCCATTTTATTAGGCTCTTAGTATCTGTCATGCTGCTGAGGCATGGTGAGAATGGATAATATTTAGCAGTCTTCTTCCTCAACCATTGGTAATAGGGATTTGACTTGTCATTCTTGGCTCTCCTGTCATAATCATTGTCCATTCAGTATTTCTCTACCCATCAGTTGAGATTCAGCCTCATTTGTCCACTTGTTACATGGACAGTGAGTATATGTATACCTTTCCCATGCCACTCCACTCACTAGGGGCAGCTCCTTGAAAATATCCTTGAAACTGCTCCATTACTCCATTGAGAAGTTGCCTTTACCCTTCTGCCTGAGAGCAGTCAATAGTATCTGGATTATAACTGACTGTGGTAGGCAGCAACATCTTTTTCTTTCTTGCTGTTCTTCTGTCTGTCTCTGTCCACGGGCAGGCTTTTGTTTTGTACTCAGAGGACAAGTGCCCTTTGATCAGGGCACTGTATTCCCTGTATTTTTATGTCACATAGCATGGAGAGGTCTGATCCTGATCTGGGTTTGTAGCCATATCTAAATGCAGATAAATATACCATTAGATCTAGCTGTGCCCCAGACACGTCCAACATATCTTTGGTCTGCTTGGGCTTTGTGTCCCAGCAGTGTCATGGGAAGAGAGTTGGGTCTGAGCATAGGACCATGCTGCTGAGTGAAAGGCAAGGCAGGTGAAGTCATACTTTCTAAAACATGCAGTAATTTTTATTCTGTGTTTTCAATCCTGTGTATTGTTTGTCTTGGTTCTGCTGTCTGATGCAGAACTGGAAAATGAGATCTGATCTCCTGGGGAGTCTTCCTGTTAAATATTTCTAAATAAATGAATAATGTGGTGCGTACTTTCCTCCCTGGACGCTTCTGTCAGCAGCAAACTATCATCTAGCTGGTATCTCAGCAGTGCAAGCTGAAATCTGCTTGTGTCCCTCATTTCATGGACCGTGTAAAGTGCTATTTTGCCAGCCTGATTAAACCAATGGAGAGCTTTGCATCCCAAGGTTGTCACTGCAAATCCTGTGAGAGACCAGCTGGCTCTTCGCAGTGCGTTGAGGTTCCCTGAGCCATCCCTTGACCCTGTTGAGCAATCATGTTATTTTCTTCAATGAAATGTTCAGGAAGAAATGTGTTGGTGAATAAAAGCCTGACATTTCAACATCTGCATCTGGAAGGAAATGCAGCCTGGGTAGTCATCATTTGATTGTGAAAGGCACACTCATTATTTAAGTCATATGTGCTCTCCCTGTTCAGAAGGGGCCCACTGGGCATGATTCAAGGCCTCCTGGAACAAAGAGAAGTTTCTTTATTAACTCAGTGGGCTTTGGATTAGACCCTAAATTGACAGGAGGAACTGAGACTGAATTACTGTTCCCTGGAGAGTTTGGGAATGTAGCACAGTGGTTAGGTTTCTGAGCTGCCAAAATAAAACTGCCACTGCTGAAGAGAGCCGAAAGTTTTGTGGAACAAAATATTGAGGAAGGGTTGTCAGTGCTATAGGTCTGGACAGGTTACTACAATATAAGTTCAAACTTATTTTCCAGAGTCATCTTAAGACACTGTATGACAGCCAGACCCACAGGAGGAGTTACTAAAGATCAGCTTGATCTTCCTTAATGATTTCATTTGTCATGCAGTTGAATCTAAACGTTTTGAAGGGGATGGGAGGCATTCATTAATTAACAATAAAAACATCTGTCTCTTTCCTATAGGAATTTGATGAGCACACCACAACTGGGAGCAAGGCATAAAATGCGATTTATTTGGTCCCTTTTACTCCATCAGAGCATTGTCAGGGAAAGGGATGAGCCTTGAGCATCTTCTTCCCATTATTTGATTTGCACTGCCCTCAGCTGGTGCTTTGGAGCTGTGCCACCGAAGTGCCAACAGCAAAGCGGTGTGTGAAGGCAATTAAGTCCAGCTATTGCAGTTCAGCTCCTGTGCCAAGTAGGTGGATTTTGCTGAGCAGCCCTTGGTGTCACAGCACATGAGAGTCTCATCAATTTTCGTCCATGATTTCTTCACCCCCTGCACACTATTACTTGTGTGCTTCCTGGAGGGGGTGAGGCATTCACTGAAGGTCCTGCAAGGGATCCTGCAACAGAGAGGACGTTTGAACTCACATCTTCCACAGCCTGGGAGTGTGCCCCAAGCAGGGGAAGAGGTCTTCAGAGTAGTTTGTGGTACTTACACCCACACACTGTGCAGGCTACACAACACAGTACCTAGCCCACAGTTTCAAAGCACTGAGCATCCAGCAGCTGCAAAAGAAGAGGTTTTGTTAGGTTGGGCAATAAGAACCTTTCAATGCTGAAGATGGGTGAATCCCTTGAGACACTGCATTTGATTTGTGCTTTGGCAAAGAGCACATGTATAACGTTGTCTTCCTGAAGCAGTGCTACTTGCACATCTTGAATTTATCGCTGGTGATGATAATTATTGCCTCTGAGAGTAACCATCTTCTACTTAAAACTTTTTCAGGAGAAGCAGAGATTGAGAGCGATGATGATGATGACTACGATGATGACTGTAAAAAGTCGTCGATGGATGAAGTAGGTGGAGATACTTTTTGTGGTGATGGGTCGGATCCAGCAGTTGTGGGTTGGCTGGGACTACCATCTAGTGGAGAGAGGGAGGCAGAGCACTGGGAAGCTACACCAACTTTCTGAAGGTGGTTGGCAGTCGGTCTGGAAGGACATCTTTGCTTGTTTATATTTTCATTTACTGAAGAGTAAGAATTAATAGCAGTTGTTTTAGTCAACTGCTTGTGGTGTGTTTAGCACTGTTGGAAGAAGAACTTGACACGAAAACTTATGTTTATTGTTTGTCCAACAGTACTAATAAATGTGCTCAGCTTTATGCAAAGGGAATGGAGTCCTTTCACCAGGAGCCACATGGAAAGAGTGAATGCAGCAGCAGCTTAGTTAAACATCTAAATTTGATAGCATTTTTTCTGCTGTGTGAAACTCCCTCTGTGAAGTGTTGATTTCATGAAACCAGGATCAGTGAAAGATGTCACAGTTGATAGAAAACTGGGCTTTGGTATTTGTAGCCTTTGACTGACTATGAACATGAAATAACGACTATGAAACGACTGTGACTATGAAAACTGCAGCATTTTCCCTTCTCTGTCCCAGGGTACAGCTGGAAGTGAGGCTATGGCCACAGAAGAGATGTCTAACCTGGTAAACTACATTCAGCCCGTGAAGTTTGAGTCATTTGAAGTATCAAAAAGTAAGTAAATGAAACACGAGCAACATCTTATGCTGGAAATTGCTTGGCAAAGGCATGGGAGAAAGTTCTGGAGAAGTGCTGCTTGGCTTCCTCTCAGTTACATACAGGCACACAGACAGAAAATGCTCCCATGTTATCCAGCCAAATAAATCCATGTTTATTTTGAAACCTGTATCAATCTAAATATCAAATTTCATCCACAGTACATTTGCTGCCATTTCAAACACAGTTTGGAAAATGCTGCACTTAACATTGTCTCTGATGTTCCCCGATTGAATTGAAACTTGGCACTTTGAGAAAGGTGCTCATAAATATTCCTATGGATCAAGCAAGTGCTTTATATGTGCATCTGCAGCTTTTATAGAAGATTCAAGGTAAAGAAGAGTCTACCTTTCCCCATATGCAAATTCCCTCCTTCCTGCCTCTGTGTGCCCTATAGAAGAGGCCGTAATTTCATCCCCTGCTGGCTTTGACAGAAGGTGCCACGCGAGGAATGCACTGAGCGGCGTCCTCAGTAAACACTGCAGCATCTTTTCCTTTCTTGGTGCAGAACCCTCTACTGTTTGCCTGCCCTTTTTCACTTTGTTTTGACAGTTTTCAATATGCTGTTGGAGCTTTTTAGTTAAAGAAGTGTATAGCATTTTATTGCATTAAGAGATTGTGGAGGCCTCGGCAGAGGATGGGTGGTTGGTGCGTAAGCCCATACCTGTGTACAGGGTTTTGCATGTACTCACAATGAATTATAAACATGTAAGAAGTTATTTACCTGTTAATTTGTATTGGGAGTGTTTATACAGACATACACACAGGTATTCACAAAGTCATGCAGAGAGCTCTGCTTGTTCCCTATAGCAGTGTCCTCTGGATGTTTATCATCTCCTCTAGCTCTAATGAGAGTTACAAGAACACAGTGGGAAGGAGATACTCCTTCTGGAGAGGAAGCCATGTGAATCCTGGCAAGACAAGTTGATGCAGCTGTTATAAAATCATGTTGTGTATATCTCTGCTGTTCACATACATATGCCTTGCTGAGCTTTATCTTTTGTAAAGAACTGTTATGATCCAAAGTCTTGATGCTACTTTTGATCAAGCATTGCTGCTTCTGTGAAGTTGTAGTGTTAAGGAATTAGTATTTCTGGTGTCTGTGTGTGTGGAAAAAAATAATGATGTTGCAAATTTGGCCAGTTCATTAAAGCAGTGGCCTTACATAGTAAACACTGCTGCCTGGCTAAAGCAGCGGGCATTATAGCATGTCTGTGGGTGCTGGTCTTAGTCCTGGGCTGGACTCGCTGCTGGGCATTAATTACATTCAGTGAAGATGAGCTGAAGAAAGGAGTTAGATGAAGATTGGTTTTTAACTTGCTGCCTAGCCACTTGTTGCCCAGGTTTTATTCTTGTTCACCTGACTTCATTTCCCTAACTGTAAAGCTGCATGGTTGTCTTTTAGACAGTTTCATTGTTTCAATGCTACAGCACATTTCTAATTTAAAGCTTGCTAATTCAGAATTGGTGACCCTGGTGGTGACAGTATCTCACTGCTTCTGCCATGCACCCATTTTAAAAATGGTCTTGTGTCCAACTTGTTAGCAGAAATATTGAATAGCACTGCATCTGTACCTGTATTTTTTGAAGTTTTTGAGATAGTTTTTCAATGAGTTGTTTCTCCACTCCATAGTCACTTTCTCCTGATAAGGCAGCACGGTGCAATGTATCATAAGAGAGCAATGTTTCTTCTGCACAGTGTTTTCTTCAAGGGGCAGGTTTCTTTGTCTTCTCCAGACAGTACAAGGAAGTAATTGTTCTTATTTTAATTAGGGGTTTGATTAAGCCCTGGTCATTTAGTAACTGAATCATTTAACAGCTACCAGTTCTGATTTCCTACAGATGTTTCAGTTTAAGATAAGGCTGAGAGATACAGTATATTGCTGCAACAAATTTTAACACCTGTATTTTAAGTATTTTAAGTACAATAACACTATTATAAATGTGTATAGCTTGTGCTATCCCATTAGTAAGGGGGAAAGATTGAATAAGAATAATGTGAGTGCCTTTCAAAGGAGCTGAGATGGAAGTAAGCTGGCAGGAACAGTGTCTGGAGAAAGAGAGGATATTGCTGGGTGGAAAGGAAGAGGAGTGGTAGGAGAGCAGCCTCTAGGGAATGGCAGGAATCTTTTGCCATTAGGAGATAACAGCTGTGAATAATGGCAATAGCATGATGGCTGCTAATTAGAAATAGGGACCACAATAAACTCTATCCCTGCTATCCTAAATGGAGTCACTTTTGGAACACTGTGGTCATCCTCTGACTCTTTGATATATGCCGAGAACAGTTTGTAGTTCACAGGCTGGCTGCCCATTTTCCTCTCACTTTGGCCCAAACAATCTAGCTCCTTATTTCCTTGGATCCACTGCTTCCTTTTTGGCTTCTTATAAGGAAAGTGCCCACCTGTTTCTGTCCTGCTTCTCTCTGCAAGACAAGTGGTTTTGTTCAGTTTTATCCCTCTCCTGCAGCTTCGCAGTTTGACTTCAAGGAGATGGCCAGGCTGGCCTCCTGGCCATCCCTGAGCTACTGCAGCAAAGTTACTTCTAAAATCAGATGAGGACAAGCTTTTTCCTGCCTTGTTGTTTGCTTTCAATAAAGTGATGAGGCTAGAGAGTTCATGCTTCAACATAGACAGTGTTTCCCACATTTTTAAAGAGAGTGGTGCTGAGATATCTAACGGATCTGACCTGCCAGCGTGACCCCTTCTAGGCGACGTACAGAGCTGGTTGTGGTGAAATGGGGAGCTGTTGTTTTACAGGAATCCTTACCTTCTTTACAAAAGTGTAAAGACAAAACTATGGAAGCTGGAAGGGTCTTGACTTAGGCTCTCTGCTCCAGGATGTCACACGGATACACTGAAGGGCTGTGCACACATCAGGCAGCGTGACAAATGATACACAAATGAATGATTAGGCCTCCTGAGTGATAAGCTTAGGGGAAGCTTTTCACCACCATCAGATCAGGAAGTCTGACCAAATTAAAGAGGTCATAGAAACTACATATTAGTGTTGGGTTAGGTCTGAAGATCTGCTGGGACACCCGAGTGTACCTTCAGGCTCAATTAGATAGCAATGTTTCCATGGCTGTTAGAGACAGATGTGACCTTACCCCGACAGGCTGAAGATAACGAGAGCCACTGTAGGCACAGTGAATGCACTACTTAATCTGATATGGACATTAGTTGTTATAGCTTCAGCTTGGCTCAGAGCCCTTGCATCTGTCTGCACAGACAGTCTGGAGATCCAGCCGGGCCCTCTGTGTTCCCCACAAAAATGGCTACAATACCTCTGCATCAGACCTGTCAGCTTCAGGCTCTACCTCTCAAATACATCAGATGTGGGACATCTCTGCCTGTGTGCTGGCTTTCTGTTACCTGCAGCTGGTGCAGTAGCTATCTTAGTGCTAAGAGGAGTTCAGATGGAGCTTGAGAATGTTCAGTGTGAGCTTACTGCTGTCTGCAAAGGATGGTGTATGCAAATTCTTTGAGATCCAGGTGAAATGAGCCGTTAAGCAACAAGAGGGGATAAGGGGACTGAGACTGAACCAGTTCTTTGCAGCTCATGTGTTGCATATGATTTCATGCTCTAACATGTAACTCTTTATTTCCCCCTTCAACTTTCAGAACGCAACAAAAGTTTTGAAATGTCTTCCTTTGTGGAAACCAAAGGGCTTGAGCAACTTACAAAGTCTCCTGTGGAATTCGTGGAGTATCCTTGACTTTCAGAAGGCTGCCTTCTTAGACTTTCTATATGTGAGATCTGTGACAGAGCTTTATTGAAATGTGGAGGCAGGAGCTGGGGAAATAAGGAACCCAAATGAAATTTGTAGATTTGACTGTCTTCCCAGCTGAATTAATTGGCCTGAGTTCCAATGATCTAATTTAAAGCTGGCATGAGTCCTTGTGCAGTGGGCTGGGACTAGAGGGAATAGACATAAACTACATATTGAAGACCTGCTACTTTGTATTCTCAATGTTCAATGTATCATCCTATATGAGGTGGTATGAGGTGGTATGAGTTATAGTGAGCAAATTGTCACAGTGTGGCTCACTCGGTGTTTTGCAAAGTCATAGGAGAAAGCTTCTTTTCCCATCATACCTCGAGTTCTAAGAGCACTGAGCTTCTTCATTGCCACACAATTCCCTTTTCTTTTTTAGTTTTGTTTTTAAAATAACTTTTAAAGTAAAGCTAATCAGGAGCATTCTGTGAGACCTTCTGATGTTTCTCAGTATCTCTCATCGTGGCTGCAGTTAAGAATGAATGGCCAAGATAGAATAGTGCCTTAAAGATTAATGGGAAGTTCTTTCCACAGATAACCTGCAGCGTGGTTTTGTATCTGAGATTTGTAGACTCAACTGTAAGAAGTGCACCCTCCTGTTTTCTGTCTGTATGTAGAGGCCAAATCTAACGCTCATTCCAGAAGAGCATTTTCTAACTGAGCACCTCTCCCCACTCCAGAGGAAGATTTGCTGTTTACAGCTAATTGGCCTTTATAAATGCAACCTCAGGAACATCCTAAATGAGTAACTGTAATGATAAATGGAATTTGATAAATGCTATCTTTTAATGCCTATTTTGAGTACTCTGCACAGGAACAAACAGCACCTTTAATTACCCTGTATTTCTCATATCTCTTATGAAATTGTAGCCCTCTGGAAGCATTATGGTTACAGAAATCCAATAAAGCCCCACTGCCATTCCATAAAGAACACCTACATTTAAATATTGCACTTGGAGCTCTCTGCAGAGTGCCTTTTATCATACATACTGTATCTTAACTCCTGATTGTTTAGATACAACAAAATGCAGCTAAGCCGAATTTACCCAAAGGGAACACGTGTGGATTCTTCGAACTACATGCCACAAGTCTTCTGGAATGCTGGCTGCCAAATGGTTGCTCTTAACTTCCAAACTGTAGGTAAGTTGTGCTGGTTTTGTGAGCTGTACACTTCTACTTCTGTGATGCAGCTTCTGATCCATAGGTAGGATGGACTTTGTGCATCAAAAGCCTAGTGATTGAGTGATACTGCAGAGCTATTAATGAATATTTTTAACAAAGCTTTGGGACATGAGACCTAATATATTGTCATCATTTGTAAGTGGTTATCACTGAGCAGCATTTCACATATGAAAGGGACCTTTTCCTGTGTGTTCCAAAATCTCATCATTATCAAGACATAAGGGACTTAGCAAATTCCACTTCAAAAGTCAGTTTTTAAGAAACAAAGACATTTGGGCTCTTTTGAAATCAAATGTGTTGTCTCCCAAGGCTATATTTGTACTGAGACATACTGAGATTTCCATCTCAGAACATCTCCTGGCCGTGTTCTGCCTCTGGGCACATGGTACCATGGTGGCATTCCCTCTTCCCTTTCCAGTCATACCCATGTACATACCACCTTTCTGTGGAAAACAAAACCACACCCAGGCTGAGAGTCTGAAGAATAATAAAAACCTCTTTCAGCCAGTTTCAACCAAGTATCAGGAGCCCAGTGTAAAATGTTGGAAGGAGTTAGAAACTTAAGTACTTTCCTGGGCAAGGTAATCCAAGAGGGTGGCCACAATCACATCTGGAGCCTCTCAATCCAACAGCAGGCCATAAGTAGCTGTTCACATTACAGTCAGTTTGCAATTACAATAGCCATGATTGTTTTTGCTTTTTAAAAAGCTATTGTCTATCCAGAACATAATTCCTATCAATGCTTTTCACCCTTAGATTTGTCTATGCAAATAAACATGGGGATGTACGAATACAACGGCAAAAGTGGATACAGGCTAAAGCCAGAATTCATGAGGAGACCAGACAAACACTTCGATCCATTTACTGAAAGTATAGTGGATGGAATAGTAGCCAACACCCTGTCTGTCAAGGTATGTATGCAGCTGGTGAAAATGCTCTCCTGAGAGTATCAGAGCAGAGATGTATTTCTGTTGTGCAGTGGCTTAGCAAATGGCCAGGTCAAGAAAACAAAACGCATTTCATTTCATGGCGTGGCATTTCATTTCCAAACTCTGCCTTACCTCTAGTGTTCTGGGATGAATAAATGTATTTTTATTGTGTTTAGTCTTTTCCATAGAAATATTTGGAAAATTTGGGATTTAACAGTAGTTTGATGACAAAGGGAGGAAGTTAAAGCATGTTATTATGAAGTGGTAGCTTGGACTGGAATAGCCAGAACACTACATTGGTTTATATAAATAATTTTTCTCATTCTTTATAAGTTCTCCAGCAGAACTGTGGAACCATAAATGTCAGCTGTAATTCATTGCCAACTTGCTTTTCTTCGTTCCTTTTTAAGGACCTCTAATGAAGTTCAAGGATTGCCAGGAATCTGCAAATTGAGAACTGCTTCGTATGAATGCTAAAAGGAATAGATTGCATTGGCTGTGACAGGATCACCAATTTATACTTGATCTATCTCTGGTTATAAAAACATAAACAGTGAAATCCTGTTACCTTTTTTTTTTAATGGGCCTGTCCAGTAGAAAAACATCTGTATTATAGAATCCACCTGCAAAATATCTTTCTGTTTTCATTGAGAAAAAACAAGTGTTTCTTTCCAGGCTGCAGACACCAGCGTAGCAGAGCCGTGCTAGCAGGGAGATGAATAGAGTAATAATCTGCTGACATGCATCATTAAAAAAAAAAAGGACTGTGTGGGAGTGACCTTTTGAGGTGACCATGGAAGCTTTCAGTTCCTCCTGTGGTTTTAGAGGCACTTTCTTCTGTAATTGTAATAAATGGAAGTGGAAGTCATTCAAGAGCTATTAGGACATGCACAGCATTTTTAACAGGAATGAGAGACCAGAAGTCATGAGACAGCTGCCAGAAGTCAGCTGCCTCTCCCTGGTCAAGGAGGATTCTGCTGGTTATAATGTCAGTGCTCATACAAGATGCAGCTGAAGACAGATTCAGATTTACTTCAGGCAAGCCTCAATTTGTGAAGGTGCAGTGACACTACTGTATGTTCCTGTGCCTTTTCAGTTTTCTGAAGTAATTGCAGACCTTTCTTAAACATTTTAAAGCCGAGAGTTGTGTTTCCCGTTAAAGAACTGGGAAAGAGCACCTAGTTCTTTCATTTTCATAGTGAAACTCCTCACCTCCTCTGAAGAGCCTTATTAGGTTACCAACTTCTTAGCTTGTTTTCTCTCTCCCAGTTAAAAGCATATGTAGTTTCTCTGTTGCTTATACCTCATTTTTTTTTGCCAGTATTTTTTGAACCTATTGTTGAATCTGGATAGAAATTAGAGTTCACAAATATACTGTGCTGTGGAAATAGGCAGACAGATTGAGAATGAGATCCAAATGAGTATTCCTGCTGAGGGAAGGGCAACAACATCATCCCAGCCACATTATTGCTCATAGGGGAATTGAGGACCACAGGGTCAGAGGAAACCAGGCCTTGTAAGTTGTTTTCCTGTGTCTGCAATATTAATCAGTGGTGTTTTTTTGTTACTGTGGGGCTGGTTTTGTTTTGGTTTTATTTTAAATGCATACTATCTGACCATTAATGCAAATTATCCATCTGTATTTCAGCCACTCACTTCCTAATCCACCAAAGCAGTCTCTAGTGATCCTCGTTTGTTTTGGTTTTAGATAATTTCAGGTCAGTTTCTTTCTGATAAAAAAGTCGGTACCTATGTAGAAGTGGACATGTTTGGCCTGCCTGTGGATACAAGAAGGAAAGCTTTGAAGACCAAGACGTCTCAAGGCAATGCAGTTAATCCTGTCTGGGATGAGGAAACCATAGTGTTTAAGAAGGTCAGTGTAAGATTTTCTTCTCAGACGCGCTTTGGGCTTGTTTTATGACTGTCCAGCAGGTAATTCCATTTGTTAGGAAGGAAACCAAGAGATTTCATGAACAGTTTCTTGTTCACCACTTTTGGTGTAATTCTGCTACTCCAGTCATGCCACCTTTTGCTAAAATAAGTGAGTTTCATGTCACCTTGATTGTTTCACTGGCACAGCTGTAATCAGCAGCCACATCAATAGGCTCATCCTCTCCATAACCACATAAATCCAATCCACTTGGAATGAGACACAGGCTCCTGAGTTACTCGTGCAACATGAGCAATATTACTCAGACTCAATTCTCTGAGCTTTGAGGGAGCAGAAAATCCTGAGCATGATTTTGAAGATTGTGCAACGTCTTATTGTGCTTCACAACACGCTTGCAGCCAGTTTTTTTCCTCTGGTTTATGCTTATTGGGCACTGTGGTTGAGTGTGGACCCTGAGCCCAGGCGTTTGTAAGACTATTTCTTTCATGTTTCTCTCAGCAGATGTATTTCACCGAGATGTTTATAAAATTGATACTTGCAGCCTCCCTCCTTTGTAGGGAGTACAGCCCTTTTCCCTGAATATTTGGCCTTCTGAATGACTTTGCTTTGGCAGCCTGCCAGAGCTTAAGTTTGGAAACATCACTAGGATTTTTCTACTGTAATGAACTGCTAATTAGTGTACTTCATTTCTCTATTTAGTTAAGGATCGTGCCCGACTGCCTCTGTGCTCAGAGAAGCATAGATTGCTATTCTTAGTGATGCTGAAAATAAACTAGAGAAGCTCTCAGTTTTGGATTGTCTTTTTCCTTGCATTGTTTAGATACATCTTAGCATTCTGTTCTGAAAAAAAAAATGCATCTCTGTGTCCAGGTTAAAAAGATGTGTATTTGTGTTATTATAGTTTATGTTATGTATTATGTATTTGTGTTATTATATGAGATGTGAAGCATAATTAATATTATTTTCTTAATATGTTTCTTAAAATAATATTAAAGCCTCCATCTTAGTAGGCCACTTCAAGGGTTCTTTTTAAGTGTCTTGTTTTCTTTTTTTTTTGCTGTTTGACCTTCTTCCTTATGTAGTGCCAAGAAAGCATCCAATGCTAGTAAACATTCTGCCTGGTTAAATCTCTTCAGATCCAGCCAATGGATGTGCTGCAGCACTAGAAAAACAAGTTGAGTTGCTTGTTGGGTTTTCAGCACTAATGCCCAGCAGTGGACTTTTCTTAGATGTAATCCCCTTGTTAAAAAAACAGAAAGGAAAAAACTGTGTAGGGTTGTGATTAATAAGCAGAAATAAGAACAGCACTGAAGCACAAGAGGAGTGGAGCTTCTGTAGTCCCTTGTATGAGATGGAAAATATAGGGTCAAGTTGCTGGATTCAATGTACTATGCACGCCTCTCACCTCAAGTTTCTTGGCTGAAGAGTGCTTCTGTGAGAGTTATTTGACACACGGGTGCATAATCCTGACCTCTCCTATGGTAAAACCCTGCTATAGATGTGTAGCTGTTACTATCTGCTAGACTAAACTTTGTCTGCTGTATATAGCCTGTATCTGGAAGGAGCTGTTTCATTCAGAACAGAAAATTAATATTGCAACAATATTGCCTTTTAGGTTGTTTTACCTTCCCTGGCCTGTTTGAGGCTAGCAGTGTATGAAGAAGGAGGGAAGTTCATTGGGCATCGGATATTACCAGTCTCAGCAATTCGACCAGGTAGCCTTTTGTTTTCCCTCCATTGAAACAGACATTGTTCAGTGAAAAGAACCAGAATCCCTCTGCTATGGATCAGCAGCCACGGCACAGCTTTATAGCCAAGTGGGGATTGAAATGATCTTTCTCAACTTTGAAAAGGAAAATATCATATTTCACCAGACATTTAAATTTATAATGATCCAGGAAAACTAGTCAAACTAAGCATCAGAGGCATGGCTGGCACCTACTGATCCCCAGAAGATTAATTACATGTTCACAGTTCTATGTGAAAAAAGTGCAATTGTACACTTCTAAGAGGAAAGAGGGCAGCAACAGCCGATTTTGATGTCATCTGTGGGAATGGGAGATTGCTGGGAATACAAACAAACGATGCTCCTCTAATGGAATTTTTACACTCATACAAGGACTGACCTATATGCAAGCTGTTGTGTCTCTGCAAAACTCTGAAGACAACCCAAAATGACTTTCATCTTTATTCCTTAAAAAAAAAAAAAAAAACCACACCAAAAAATCATTACTGATCTCTTCAAATGGTATAATTATTTCTGGTTTAATTAGTGACCACTTAACTGGAAATTGTCTGATGTGACAACTCAGCCCTAATTTTCCAGGCCAGAGACTTGTTAAGAGATTCTGTTTCAGAAAGATGCAGTGACATTGGCATGTTGAGCAAGAGAAGTGTCTGACTTCAATGCCAGCTTTGCCAGGGAGGGAAGGAAACTAAATTAGGGCGAGCATATGGGCTGTAAACATGTGCCCAGCTTCAGGCACAGTGAAAAGGGAAGACTGTACCTTAACTAGCCAGTCTCAGCAGTAGCACAAAACTCACATGTCTCTGCACCTAGCAGTTGTTGTCCATATAATTCCTGGAGACCTGATCTCAGGTAAGGTATAAATCAGTGTCTTCTCTTGTGGCAGGTGATGTCAGGGCTCTTCTAAGAGCTCCAAGCGTTTTTGTCTTAGGTGTTGTGGGTCATGTGGCCTCAGTGCAAGCACAAATAGGCTCCTGGCCAGGGGACGTGGCTGCTGGGCATGTCATTGCTCCAGCATTTCCTCAACAATTCTCTTTCCCCCTGCCTTTGCTTCTCTCTGCCTTGTCCTTGTCCATGCATCCCTGGCCCTTCTGTTGTGCCAGCTCTGCCAGGCTTCACAAATTTTTTGTGAACCAGTTTAGCTTATCAGTTCAACAGAACACTCCGCACTGCTTTCTGCTGGCTTAATGGATATAATTGCCTCATGGAGAGTCTGTCGAGCTCCAGAGAGAAGACAGGTGATTGGGGAGGAGAAAGGGGGATGTGAAGTGTTTCCCTTTTCTGATAGAAGTGAGCTCTTACCATGGCTGATGCCCTTTCATGGCACTCGCCCTTCATGCAACTCAGAGTCCAGTCAGCAGAGCAAGAGTCAAGTACCTGCTTTTAAGCTTGTGTTTTTAATACAAAGTCCACTGTTTTACATTATACAAGGACTTTCAAGAGCTTTTACCCACAGGCCCATCTTCTTTCCTTTCATAGCATGTGATGGAGAACAACAGGATGATTTTAGTTTGTGTACATGCTGAAAATTTCCTGGAGGAGATTAAAGAGAACTGAGAAGCCTTTGTGATATGTAACTTCTCATTTCTGAGACATTATTGAGAACTAAGTCATAGTGTCACACACACCCACAGAATTACCACAGTATTCCCGAAGCAAGGATTTACCCATTACTTGGTGAGGAAGTTGTTCACATCAGCCAAGTGAGGATCTCCCCTCACTCATAATTTCAAGAAAGACAGCTTTCAAACAGTCTGAAAATATTCTTTTTAGATCTGTTTTACTATTTTATAAGTACTCTTTTTAGTTGGCCATGTGATAAGATTCATACTCACACTTTGTAGCTTAAGTGCCACGTTGCCTTTTCTTTAAATTAGATAACTGTGTGATGGATGGAGTGTTACATCTCAGTTTTACTTGGCTGTTCAGATTCCTGAGTACTCTGAGGGTCACTTCTGAAAATGAAATACAAGCTTATGAAACAAAACTGACAATTCAGCCAAAGGCAATAAAATGCATCAAAAATTACACAAATGCTGACTTTTAGCATTATTCACAGATGTAAAAGTAAAGGGAAATTGCTGTTTTCAACTGCAGTGTCATGTGCCTTTCTAACAGTCCCTTGTCTGTATACTTATTTCTGAAACCCTTCAGGTAAAACCACAAGTCCCTGGGGTGGGCTGCTCAGTTGGAGCCACACTATAAATAACAAATGGTAACACAATTACATTGGAAGTGCCTGTGGAGGAGTTTATGCTCTGAACTGGTTGTTTCTTATTTTGCAGGCTATCACTACATCTGTTTAAGAAATGAGAGGAACCAACCTTTGACACTGCCAGCTCTCTTTGTGTACATAGAGGTCAAAGACTATGTACCTGATACTTATGCAGGTAACTCTGTGAGATTTTCCTATTGGGAAATACTAAGGTTAATTGAAAAGCGAAATGAATGTGATGTAGGTGGCTTGTCATATTGGGATAAGAGTCTTGTAACCAAACCTCTGCATCTAATGGGTCATTACATCTCATCTCTCATAGAAGATGGCCTGATGCAGAGCAGCCTGCCTAAGGTTAAGGATAAAGGCCAACTCTTCTTCTCAGCATACCTTGTAGGACTGGAATGGAGGAGGTGGCCCAGGCATTTGCCATTGAAATGCAAATGAAACTTGGCACAGTAGTATTTAACCGTTTCCTAAGCAGGGGAAAGTGCTGTGACTGCTGGAGAACACTGTCTATTGAACTCAGCTCTAAACAAGAACAGCTTTAAAGGGCATGCTGTGCATCTTCAGTGAAAAACAGTATTCTTCATAGGTATTCTGATGTTTTTAAAAACCAGATTTTTTACTAATGCTTCTCTGTGCCTCATACGAAGCAGGATCTGAGTTTGCTGATGGTGTAAGCTTTGAAAATCCCTTCATAAAGCACTGCAGAAAATTCACATCCATGAGACCCAAACACAAACTCAAAGAGGGTTCATGTTAGATTATTTGTTAGTGATAGTGTACTCTCCTCCACTGCTGGATCTAGAACCTAGAAGTACCTACCAGCAGCAGATCTATATGAAAAAATACAGCCTCTTTCTTAAAACCTGCAGAGCACTGGAACCATAACATAAGGGGCTTGAAACTGAAATCTTTGCATTATTTCTAGATGTGATCGAGGCCTTATCCAATCCAATCAGATACGTCAACTTGATGGAGCAGAGAGCAAAGCAACTGGCAGCACTGACTCTGGAAGATGAAGAAGAGGTAAAGAAGGAGGTAAGGGAGATTCTTTCTGTAAATTATGTTACAGTATTTACAAAGCATCTGCTTTGCTTAGTGAGATTTTCAATGTTTGTCTTTGAGAATTTGTATGTGTTGATTACTTGGACACCTGTAAACATCTCACCTAGAATGAGACCAGGGTACATTACAGCTGAGGAGCATTGCAATGGGTGTGTTCAGAGGCAGAGAGACACTGAAAGCTGAATGAAAAACCATGTCCTGTGTATGCTGATTTGTAGATTTATTATACTTGGTTATACAAAACTTTGGTTTACAGCCTTGTTCATAAAATAAATCTTAGTAAGCTATTGCCTGTTGATTTTCAGTGTGATGCTGAAGTTCCCCTTAAAAAAGGACAACTCTCTGTGAGTAGCTTTTCCTGAAAATATTACAGATTCCCCAGAATTTCAGACTCTGTTTCTGGAGAAGTTATTCTGTTCAGAAACATTTGTGTATCTCAGGTTATGGTGTCTCTATACATTCTCTATGAATCTGAAGGGACTCAATCCAATCATACAATAATTTAGATGGGAAAGGGCCTTTGGAGGTTGACTGATCCAATCCTTCATAAATCTTAGAAAGACACATGAAGACAGACACATGGAGAGGCAGGACACGTGGGTTAATAAATGTTCAGATTTATTCTAGCTTACCTGAAATCTGTGGGAGCCACATTTTCAGTTGTTAAGTATCTGTTTGGATACATGTGGCTAGCTATGGACTAACCTGTAAACCCTGTTTTCCTGTACAATTCAAAGGTGTTGTGCATGCAAATGCATAGATGTTATTTCAAGCATAATTGAGTTCACCTTCTTCTAGCAACGTTGGAATGTTTGAAAGTACCAGCCTTGTCTTTTAAAGTTTGCACGTGTCAGATGTTAGGCACATCATGTGAATCAAAAGGCACTCAGTACAGATCTCTAGCTAAGATGAAGAAATGCTTTACAGCTCTAACTGCCCTCAGCCCTGGTGCCCATCTTCTTCAATTCTCAGATGTGCAAAGCCTCATTGAACTAGATTTTGTAACCAAGAATACATTCCTAAAGCAGACCAGATGAGTGAAAGTCATTACGATTCAGTGGCCAACAATTTCCTCTTTGTGCAGTGTCATAAGTTCGGCTGAATGAGGACACTGTGAAATGCTCAATAGTATCTTAGGCATTTATCTAGGACACTCTACACATGAGATTCTATTTTAATAGCAAGTCTTTTTTTAACATAATCCTTTAAATACCTTAGAGGTCATTTTTACTTTTGAAAAAGTACAGGTTTTGCTGGTTTGTGCAGGCTTATTTGTCAGAAAAATCCTGTCACGGAAGATCTTCTGAAGCAAATGGGAAGAAGGAAAGGTGAATCGTAGTGCTCAGGTGGTTCAAAGAGCTTGAAGTCTCATAGGATAAAGGAGCTTGTTATGGAGTAGCAGAGAAATACTTTTTAAAAGAAAACTGTAATGATTGTAGTGATGCATTTGCTAAAATGTATCACCATTCAGTAGCAAGGGACAGGTACGAAATTGCTGCTTGACGTGATGCTCTAAATACACCACCATTGTAACCTCTATTTATACACCTGTTCTGGGTAAGATGTATGGCAGCAGGGCTCTACTTGAAAATCTGGAATTGCCTGGTTGTGTTATGTGGTGATAACGTTTTTCTTCATCAGTCAACTGGGCTGTTTTGTCCACTCACATTGGCCGACTAGAGTCACATCAGTTAATAAATGCAAGTACATTCCCTGGCAGCATAGCTAAATAACCCAAAGTATGTTTGCCAGAAATGTACACACAAGTGCACCTGGATACAGTTTCTCTATGTGCAGTTTCAAATGTACACACTATTAATGTTTGTGTACAAAGCTGTGCTCTCTCCTAGCACAGATTCCACCTCCCCACATCTCTTTCTCTCCCCTCATACACATTTATTTATCCCAACTGAGTTCTTGCAGCTGTCACAGGAATACAGCAGGTTTTTTCTGTGCTACCTAGAAGTTTAAACTACATCTCTGTAGGAAGTTTCCCTGGGTTCATGCAGAAAAGTAGTCAAATAAGCTGCCTAGTAGTGAACTGTTTTGAACAACCTTTATTTAGGCTTCAGATTACACACTGCAATGTAATCACATAAACAAAGAATGCTGAAGAACTGACAAAATTTACAGCATATTTTATGGGTTTATTTGCAGTGTTCTCATCATGAGTTTACCATGAGTTCCTGCCTTTAGCTCTGTGGTCAGTTCCTCTTTCCAGCCTGGCTTTAGAACAGCTGTCTTTGCAGAATGGAAGCATTGTAGCATCTGCAGTGTGGGTTTTGCACCTTTGACTGATCTTACCTGCACACATTGTAAAGCTTAATGAGCATACAGGTGGTGAAGGTTGCCTTCTGTTCCCCTGCCTGATGTCCAGTACAGACAGGAGGAATAAGCCATAGAAATTTGCAGAGTTCCTTGGGATTAATTAATCCCAGCCTAATGGATGGATATACATTTTCACACCTGCAGTTGTGGGAGCAGAAGCTTGTGGGGGTCTGGGAGAGGGCAGCCAGAGTGAAATGCATCTTGGCTGTGTGTGCTGATGTAGTGAAATGGAGCTGCATGGTCATTCCCACTGCAGGCAGGAGGCCTTGCTGGCTCATTAATGTGTCTGACATGGAAGCAGCAGAGTGTCTGACCTCTTGTTTCTACCCATAAAACAATGTTGAAATTGAAACTTACATTTTGCATATGTGGATAGAAATAAAACAAGCCAGTGAGCTTCTTTGGTTAAATAACATTGTTTTGATAGGGAAAGTAAATAAAAACATCTCTAGGAGAGCATCTGCATTCAGCTTATCTGATACCACCGTTTTACATGAAAACTCAGGCATAATGTTACACTAATGGAAATTAGATTGATCTGACACTTCTTGTAAGGAAACATGGCTTAAACTTTGCTAAGGAAAACAGAGGCAAACTGATTTAAGAACTGCCCACCTAGTCTTAACAGTCCTGCACAGAGGAGATCTTCCCAACTTCCCAATACTTTACATCTCCTTTTCTCTGTAGAAATAAATTAGCCCCTATAAATATGTACCTGGATGGATATGTATCTTCCTACTTGGTAAATAGCCTGTCCTGGAAAAGATATGGCAACCTGTGGAACATAAACTATTGTCAGTGAATACTGAAACTATAAATGTAAGGCTGGATTACATCATGTTTTTAAAAGAGCCTAAAATACTCTCTACTAAGGAAAAATCGTGTTTACTTTAGCATTCTATGTGATGAATTATGAGAAGAGAAAGTGCTTTTTAATGAGATTAGATTGCTTGATGTAGTGAAAATTACTCTTTATTCACTTCCTGATCCTCTCTCACATTTCTGCTTTAGTTTCTGAAAACAGATGTTTTCTGTCCAAAGCTGACAGGCTATATTAATAGTTTCTCAGCAAGCTGTGATGCAGCATTTCACACCACACACAAACCTAGTTTCCCCCCCAGAAAAGAAGATAATACCCATTTACCCATGCACTGTCTTTTGGAGAACAAACTTGCCCAAAGTTAGGAGTGATGATCTATATGGCAAACATTCTTTTTAGTAAACAAATGAATTGTATCCTGTAAGGAGTATATTTTCAGGAGGTCTGAGAGGGTAACAATGTCTGTGTTAGTCACAGCTGCAGCTTTTGCCCGTCCCATGGTTCTAGTGTTGTCTTGGCTAGATCATGTTTGTCCTCATTTTATTGCAGTCATTCCTGCTTGATATAAATGAAGTTGTTGGCATTGGTTTTCAATTGATTCATGTTTCTGGCTCTGGTAGCTCTCCTCTAATTTTGGTAGAAATAGGCTGTTGAGACACAAATCCTTTTACGATAGTACAGTATGTTGTCAGGGCCGAGATGAAGGAAATCAGCAGCAGAAACAGCACAACACAGACCAGTGCAGGCTAAGATTTTGCAAGTGTGGAGCAATCAAGGGGAAAACCCCAACAACTGTGGTATCCTGCCTCTGCTTGTAGTGTGATTACCATCAAAGAGTGAAATGAAAGCAGCTGAAGGAACAAATCCAAAACTACCCTCTGAGACATGCCAGCAACTGGCCCCTCACAGAGACAGCAGGAAGCAGGGCTTGGCTGTTTCAAAATACAAAATAGCTTTGAATGACCTTCTGCTTGCTTAGAATGTGATGGTCACGAGGAAAATTGTAAGTTGTCTGATACACAGTACGCTGTACACTGTAAGCCTGACCCTTTAGGAAACTTGGAGAGAAAGAAAAGATTGTGGAAAATGCTTAAATATTTGGATACCACAGATATATTTATGCAGCAGGATGGAGGTACTGTTTACATATTCTCCTTGGAGTGTAATTATAAGAATGTGAGATCTTGTGCATCAGAAGTAGGTCTCTGTTCTGCAAGAATGTTGAATAATGGTAGTGCTGTGTGGATCTATGAAATGTAGAAGTAATTTAGTGTACACCTTTGGTTCAGAGCAGGGATTTGAGTAGCATTTTCCTGCCAGCATCTACATTATTTCTAGAAAGGTTTTGTGACAAAAAAACAAAGCTTTTCAATAAAATACAGATTTCCCATCTGGTGCAGCTAGTGTATACTGTACTGAAAGATGTCTCTGATGAGTTATATCCACTTAAAAGACAAATGCTTTGCCAGAATAATACGTGCTCTATTGCTTCTTGAGATTTACCCTGCAAAATGAACCACCTGGATTACCATGGCCCTTAAGGTTATCTCTTTTTCTCTTGTTTTCTTTTAGAATGGTTTCTATTTAAAATGTACAGAATCTGACATTTAAAAAAAAAAACGGCTAAACTAGACCTGCAAATAAAGACTTTTAAGTCTGTCAGTTGTAAACCATTATGTATTTTCAGATTGAGCATGGAGATGCACCATCCGAAGCCAACAATGAACCCAGGCCAACACCAGCAGAAAACGGAGTCAACTACACTGCCTCTCTTACACCAAAACCAGCAACTCAGGTTGTCCACAACCAACCAGCACCAGGTGAATCCAAAAAAACAAAGGAAATTTTAAGAAGTCCCATCTTTTCAAAATACATCTGGATAATGATTTTTCTTTGCTTTTAAAGAACAAAGGGTGGGAGTTGTCTTTGGTTTGGTTTTATAAAAATAGGTAGACATTTTCCCACTACTTCTACATGCTGTTAGGGCCAATTTTCTTCAAGTGTACCAATATCTTCTATTTAAGAGTTGCTTTTGTGGTGGAACTGAAGTTCAATACAAGCAAGAAAATTTGCTGGGGTTTTGTTGTTGTTGTTGCAAGTGCAGGAATGTCCTTACATTGTTTTTACAAGCATGCCTAATTTCTGCATGTAGTTACATCTTACTCCACACACAAAACAGTCTTAGATGCTTACATATTTTGTGTTGATATATCTCCCATAACAAATGCTTGTTAAACCACAGTGAGTACCATTTAGTGACTGCAGTCTCCTTGGGCTTGATCTAACTGACTGCCAAGGAGCTGGGTTCATCTTGTGTATAGAAATTTAGAGCTGCCATCGTAACATAGGGCAGTTGTACTGTCATCCTGGCACCACTTAAATGACTTTACACAAGTGCGTTCAGTATCATAAGCCAAACAGCAAAGCTCAGGTGGGTTCTCAGAAGGTTGCCTTTTTGTGTTGGTTCACAGGATGGGTGTTTTCCATGTTGTTACTCTTCTGTTGAGATATTTTCCTGAGTAATTAATAAATGCCAGTGTCAATGTATGTGCTGTGTCACCTGCCATGTTTTAACAGGCAGTCAGGTAGCACAATAATGTCTGTTGTTCTCAAAGAATTGCAATTAGTCATCTCTTCCATCTCTAGGTTCGGTGAAAGCACCTGCCAAGACAGAAGATCTTATTCAGAGTGTCCTCACAGGTAGTACATGGTTTACACTGCATGCATGATATGCTTTTTTTATCAAGAGAAACATAACTTTTATGAAATATGTCATGTGGCTTAGACAATTCTTTGAATGATTAGGAGTGCAGGAGCTCACAGAAAATGTACCATATTTTCTTCCTCAGCTCTGAAGTTACTAAATGTTTGAGCACATGTTTCATAAGATCAGTATTGGGTGCCAACAGGGATTCTTTTTTTAAGTGTCCCATAGTTGTATTTTTACAAGCACATTACCATCTAATGCAGACAAAAGACCAGCATTGTTATGAGAACTGAAATTAAATGTCCTCTGAATACCATTTTATCTTTATTAGCCTTGCAGTGTTCCCATTGCTCCTACAAAAGTGGGATTACCATTATATTAAGCCAACTGCCCTGTCAGATAGTGCCCTGCTGTTTGATTGGGAGCCATGTCCTCTATGCTGGAGTCAGAGATTAGATTGGAAATCTCTTAACTCTATTTTGTAGTCATTCCACTACAAATCCAGCATTTAGGTGTGGAAAACAGGTAAGACATGAAATTCTGCATATTGCCTCTTATTCAGCCTCCCTTATGTGCTGGGCTAGGTCATGGGAATACCTGCTGGCCTCATGTAGTCAGTTTGTTGTCTGGGAAGGTGTTCTTCAGGCTGGCTTTTTCAGAGCTGTTACCTCAGATCACGCAAGTCATTGTTCCCTCCAGAACTACTTTGTTTTTAGAATAATTGCTGATTTGGGATGAGATCCTGCAGGTTGTGTTAGTTGAAGTGACAGCACTGAAGTGCTGAAGTTCTTTGCGTGTAGCTGCCCATCCTTTGCTGGACTGGCAGCCAGATGTTTGTTACTAGAGAGAAGTGATGATACCAGGACAGATGCCTCCAAGCAGTGCCCAGGTCAAGGCAGGAGAACAGCAGCTGAAGTGCTGCTTGTGAAAGCAGCTTAAGCAGCAGCATGTTATGTAGCCCATCCGAAGAGAGACTTGAAGTGTACAGTGGGTACAAAAAAATCTGTGGTCATATCTGTGTAAGATTGTGTTTTTATATGTTGAGCTGAGGACAGACAGTACCTGGGTTTCATTTTGCTACACATCTTGATGTTCAGTATTTTCATCTCACTTCTCATAGCAATTAAAAATTGCCACAATGTTTTCAATCTGATGAGCTTGTTTCGAGGTAAGTCTACTGGGATGAAGCTAGCACATTTCACTTACCTGCAGTAAACAAGCATGCTTTGTTTCTTTCCTGCTAGTGGCAATTCTAGATTCTCTGACTGAAATCATACATCATTAGGGAATTGAAGTGCCTTTTGTTATTATCATTGTAGAAGTGGAAGCGCAGACTATTGAGGAGTTAAAACAACAGAAGTCTTTTGTTAAGCTTCAAAAGAAGCACTACAAGGAAATGAAGGATCTTGTAAAGAGGCATCACAAGAAAACCACTGACCTTATCAAAGAGCACACTGCAAAGTATAATGAGATCCAAAACGACTACCTGCGGCGACGGGCAGTTCTGGAAAAAACGGCAAAAAGAGACAGTAAGAAAAGGTAAGTTGAACATGGCCTCTTGCCACAGCTATTGTCTCACCCATAGGGTAAGGAATTATATGTTAATACAGATAAATGCTTGATTCCTGGCAAAACATACACACAGAGGAACGATCAGTGTGTGCTACTTGTTGCAGTTGAATCTCTGTTTCTCAGTGCAGTATTCTCATTGTAACGTAATTTACTTAATTGAATTAGATAAGCACAACAGTCCTTGAACTTCTACATAAAACTGATATAGCTGCAGTTTTTAAACATGAAGACCCTGAAGGAACATTAAAAAATTACTTGATGCTTTATGGTACAACACCATCAGAGAAAAAGAATCTGCAAGCATGCTGTGGCTGCCAGCCTTGTTGATAGTACCTCTAAATGTAAGTGGCTGGGATTGAGGCCATAACTTGTCCCAGGGAAGGAGCTTATTCATTTGTGCTTGCCGGATGACAGAATGTCATTGGGCTTAATAAGAGCTTAACACTCATAATGTACCTATGTTCAGCTGGCCTTAACTGTTGCCAGTTTTCAGGCTTCCAGGCTCTACACTTGAGTTTCACAAACTCCCTGGTCAGCTGCACACACAGTGATATTTTATCCCTTGTATTTTCCATTATAAGCATGAGTAACAGATACTGACAGACAGAACAATGTCATGTTTCTTTTCCTCCAGCATATTCTGTTCAAATTTAAGCAGAAAATCAAAGAGAGCAAATGAAATTACTTGTTTCTCTTTGAGAAACAGGATTTGGGTATTTTCTTTTGTTATGATCTGACCATAAGTCATTGGTGATATCAGGCAATAAAACCCTGCAGTATATTACATGGAGCTGTCAAAGAGATTTCAGAGATGTGAAGTTTTATGTGCAGATACAGAGAAATGTGAAGGTTAAAAAAAATCTGAGGTTGAAGTCTAAAAAGGCAGGAATACATGTTCAGGGATTTTCAGACTTGTAGGTGCATATTATCTGAAGCAGCAGACTTGTAATAGAATACTGCATCCCAAGGAAAAGGGTGATTTTTATCATTTTAAATTATTACTCAAGCTATTTGCCTGTAACTGCAAAATATAAATCACTGTTTCATCAGGAGTCCTTGGATCAGGTTGCCATAAAAATGTTTTGTTTCTCCTCAGAATCAATCTGCATCTTGCCCTTGCGTAAGAACAGGCCAAGGTTCACTAGAGCCATTGTCTACAAGAAGTCTGAAGTGTTTTTACATGTGCACAAGTGTTTTGCTGGTGGTGAAGTTTCTTTATTGTTGTGTCCTTTAAAAAACAGTATTTTAGCCAGCATTTAGAAATAAGCCTTAGTTCTTTCTCCCAAAAAGCTTTCAAATGTATAGTGTAATGGCATAATATGCTGACTTTAATATTCATTAATTCTGCCTTTTGCCCCTG
The DNA here is from genome assembly GCA_013401255.1 of Urocolius indicus. Lineage (NCBI taxonomy): Eukaryota > Metazoa > Chordata > Aves > Coliiformes > Coliidae > Urocolius > Urocolius indicus. The sequence goes on along the minus strand of WBNH01009327.1, from coordinate 396,963 downwards.
TATTTAAATTATCCTCATCTCTCACCTTGGCACCACTTAACCTCTCAGCAGAATATTAAAACACAAGAAATAAGAAGAGGCTACCTTGAGGTTTGTATCTGCAGTCTGATGAAAGCAGCTTCACATTATTTCAGTTGAAGTAACGCTAATGGACAGGAGCTGCACACTTGAACCAGGGTGAGAGGACAGAGGCAGACAGTGTAGCAAGTTTTCTGCTTGGTAATCTGCAATTTCTGAGTAGTAAACTCATTTATCTCACAGTGTCAGCCTTCTCTGTTCAAGGTTTCGCTGTTTTGTCCGTCTCATGCACTGCTCTGAGGTTTCCCAGGCAACTGATTTAACATCTGAGTGCAGCAGTAAATACATCAGCAGAGCAGTGACACAGCATAATCTTTTTTTACATACTGGTTTTTTTCCTTGGGTTTAGCTTAGTGCTGGCCTGAGTCATACTGCTTTTGCTACTTATTTCTTTCCTTGAGTAGTTTAGTGTCATCATGGCTCCTTTCACAATTCCAGTTAATTCTTTCCTGCTGTCTTAAGAAAGAAAAAAAGACCCCAACAAACCAAACTGTTTGTTGGTGTTGCTTTCTAGCTTCCTTGTTATATTTTTCCTTTGCTCCTATATGTTGCCTTTCTGAGGTTTACTCCCCACTCTGGGTGTTTACCTCCCAAAGAGCACTTTCTTCTGTGTGTGCTATGCATGGCATTTCCTCAAGAGGGGAGAAAATACCAAATAAAGGATGTTCCTACCATTTCAGAGCATTTTATAAATGCAGATGTAAAGTCATGCTCTTAAATGTATTGCTAAGTAAGTGTGTGCAAGGATGACTGTCTTTCCAAAGTACTTGGCATTCACCATCTCTGCTGAGGACTGTGCAGCTTGGAAGTTCAAGTTACATGTCTGGAAGTGGATAAACAAGTTCCATGGGCATCAGTTTATGAGAATTCTTGTCTCATTTATGCTTAGGCTGGTTCACACCACTGTGATGGGTTAGTAAAATGAAGTTTACCATTAATAAACTGTTAACACTGTTGTTTTTATTCCTTAAAAATTAAAATATTGGAATTCCTAGAGCTAAAATAATCTTTTGGCCTTATATGTAGTGCTAAGAAGCTTCTTAATGAGCTAAATATAGCTAGCTACCTTAAAACATGGTTTAAATATGGAGCAAAGTGTACACACCTAGTGACTTAAACCTTGTGTGTGTTTGCAGGTCTGAACCGGGCAGCCCAGACCACAGCTCTTCAACTATCGAACAGGAATTAGCTGCACTCGATTCTGAAATGACCCAGAAGTTGGTTGAGCTGAAGGAAAAGCAACAACAGCAGCTGCTAAATCTCAGACAAGAGCAGTATTACAGTGAGAAATACCAGAAACGAGAGCACATTAAGCTGGTACATTTGTTACCTTGTCTGCTTTTCTTAGTGATCTCAACATCAGCAATGAAAGCAACATGACAGTATCATCAAGTGGGACTTCCTTTTCCTTGGAGTCCATTGCAGAGCCTGATGTCTCTGTGCTTTGCTGCAGCTTGGAAGGGGTTGTTGTGGCACTTGCTCACTAACACATTTAAAAACAGGGAAGGCTTTGGATGTAAGGCAGGAAGGCAAAAGGATTGTTACTGCTAATGCAGAGCCCTTACCTTTAGTTATGTCTCAGTTTACTTCAGCTTTTGGATGATATTCCTGTTTTGATCTGCCACTTGTTTAAACAACTTGTTTAAACATAAAACACTCAAGGAGACAGGATTAGCTGGCAAATGCATTGAAACACCATAAAAATAAATAAATGAAAATAGAGTCATTTCCCAGGGCACAGAGTTGTGCCAAACACTGTTCCTGTGTCTGATGAATGCTCTAAGGGAATGCAGGATATAATCTGTATATAGTGAAGGAATATTTTGTGTCCGTCCATCCAAGCCAGCTTGTGTTTTTACAGCTGGAGCTTGGCTGACAACTACAGCAGGATCATAGGCCCTCTGAGCTGAAATAGAGGAGCTTGGGCAGATGGCAGCTGATGCTGATGGATATTCTTAGGCAGAAAACATTTTTAAAGGGTGTTAGGGGAGTGCAAATAGTTTCTCAACTCCAGATAATCCTTTCACCATTTTTTTTCTATTGTATCACATTTTGTCCTATTACCATTGGGTGAAGTGAGTTGTCTACTCTGCCCTGCCATCCACACAGAACAGGTCAAAGGAGTCATGTGTGGATATTGCTCAGCAAGACCTTTTCAGAAGTTCTTTCCCATGGATCATAGCATGAAGCTGTGCTTCCCAAACAGTGCCCTGTTTGTCACCAGTTACACGTGAGTCACAGCTGCCCCAGTGTGGGTGCATGGATGAAGTTACCTGTACCTCAGGCAAGAGAGTCCATGTTCAAGCTACAGTTGTTGACCACATGTCAAGAGATTTTAATTTGTATGAAAACAAACCATTTTGGACCCACATAGTTGAGCTTATGTTGTAAACTAACTCATTTGTCATTTCAAATTGGGAAGTGGCATTTCTCAAAGCAAAGTTCCACTTTCAGCATTGTCCAGTTAGGCAGTCTCAGGATAAATTCATTTTTTAGCACAGAACCTTCAGACAGTTTTCCCTCTGAGCTGCAAAGGAGTTAATGTTCCAATTAAAATCTGCCATGCAGCTGAGAGATTCTTTCTGATGTCTTGCTTGTACAGGAGAGCCTATTGTTGGTATCTTATTCTTTTATCTAAGGAATGAAAAGCTGGATCAGAGCAGATAGGCATTGCTATACATTGTCCAGCTCATCATCCTGAGAGGATTATTTTACAGAATCAAGCTTAAACTAGAGAGGATGATCAAACCAAATTGGTCCAGTTTCCCTCTTTAATTCAGCATTCACTGAAGTTGCACACAAGCCCTGTCCATTTGTCCCTCCTGTCAGCTTCACCATCACAAGCTTTCTTTTTATGAGCATTTTCATCACAAGTGAGATTGGACACAGCACTGTGCAGCACATTTCAAACCAACAACTCAGATTTCCCAAATCCATGATTCTGCAATCAGAATGCAGGTTATGCTTATCTATGCTTAGCTTTCTTAGCTATCAGGTATGAATCTTCAATATCTACCTGAGCAGCCTGAAATCCAAGCTGTTCTGTGTAATAATGCTCAATGCAAGAGGAATGTTTTCAGCACTCACACAAAACCTTGAATATTCAGTGATGCAGGATTTCAGTTTGTCATTTGTTGCATAAATTCATCTTGTGACCATTTATGAATTAACACCATTGACATTTTAATTCCTAGCACAGGTAAAATCTGCAAAGTATAGTTGGGGTTTATGTTTAACATTCTGAGGCTGTATCACCTCGACGTACAGAGAAGCAGTAGTTTCTCTGCAAACTGGACATACACAAGTCTGGCTGAACTCTGCAAGTTAAGAATGCATTTACACTGATAATGTTTACTGGCTTTTGGTCCATGGTGGTTAGTCAGGGAATGGTGTAACACCTTTGTGTCTGCTACAGGAAACGTAGGTGTATGTATGATGTTTAGCTGAATATCCATATTTTTGTTTCTTGGGATTTTTTTTTTCTAGCTTATTCAGAAGTTGACAGATGTAGCAGAGGAGTGTCAGAACAGCCAGCTAAAGAAACTGAAAGAAACATGTGAAAAGTAAGATGCTATTCCCCTTATAATTGATTATTACTCCATGTGGTTTTGTTTACATACATTCTGAGCTTGCCTTTTATGCTTTAGAGAAAAGAAAGAGTTGAAGAAAAAAATGGACAAGAAGAGGCAGGAGAAGATCACAGAAGCAAAGTCCAAGGATAAAAATCAAATGGAAGAGTAAGTATATCCCTAGATCTATATCTTTATATGTTTTGAGGACACAAGATTTTCCACAACTGAAAAATCAAAGAAGAATCTCAACCCTAAGTACATGGCACCTTTTAGTCACAGAATCACAGAGTCTTAAGGGTTGGAAGGGACCTCAAAAGCTCATCCAGTCCAAGCCCCTGCCAGAGCAGGACCACCTAAAGTAGGTCACACAGGAACTCATCTAGGTGGGGTTTGAATGTCTCCAGAGACGGACACTCCACACCCCGTCTGGGCAGCCCCTTCCAGTGCTCCCTCACCTGAACAGGGAAGAAGTTTTTCCTTCTATTTCTTTGGAACCTTTTTAATTCTAGTTTGTACCCATTGCCCCTTGTTCTGACTTCAACACCTCATCAGAGCAGTGGAGTCTTCCAGAGGCTGGGTCAGCTGCACAGATATTGATTGGTGGTATGGGGACATGCCTATGAGTGGCATGAGAGAGTGATTCACCAAGATGCTGTTAATCCAGACACTCTGAGTATAAACAGACACAATGGCTTCAGCTCCTGCAGGGTTTGTTTTCACCATAGCTTAGATTTTTATTTTGAATTATCTTTTCTTCTTACCCTTGTTAAAAGTTGCTCTCCAAAGAAGTACCAGCAACACACTGGAAGATTTCCTCTAGTTTTGTGATCAATTATCCTCAGATGCTGTGCTACTGATTCTCCTCCAGCGACTGTATTTATGCAGTCTTTGGGTAGATGAGAGAGAAAAGCTGAGCTCTGAGGGTGCTGTTTGTGTGAACAAGGACAGGAATATTTATTTCATTTATGTACCACCAGACAATGCAAACTGTAGTTGTGCAAGTTGATTCTGTTCTTCCCAAGGGCACAGTATCCAAGTTTGTTTGTCCCCCGTTTGTTTTGGCAAGCAGCTCAAAAAGCAAATGGAGCATTTTAATCTCGCACTGTTTGCTGAGATATTCTTGTTACCAGTCTTTTACTTTAGTATCATGTAAGGACAGTTAAAAATACAAGAGGAACAAAAAAAAAAAATCTAGAGTATCTGAGTGTTACCAAGTAACAAAGACACAACTGTGTCTGGTTTTCTACAGGAAAGAAGGTTTATACAGGTTTTGGAGCCTCCCAACATAGAATCTGTGTGTTTGGTAACACTAACAGAAGGTCACAGACACACAATGAGCTGCATCAGATAATTTGGGAATTGATATTACAGAATTTTAAGAAACATGCGGGGGGGGCGGAAACAAAATAGAACAAAATGAACATAACTGATTGTGGGGAAAAAAAGGGATAAATACTTGATTTGATTAGAGCTGGTCTGAGGACATGGAAGTCATATTAGAAAAAAGGAGTTAGTCAATACAAAAAATGTTATAGCAGTAAAAATCAATTGCAATAGGAAATTATTTGCTGAGGGATTAATGAGGCACCAGTGAGAGGCTCAGAAACAGAAAAGTAGAATTGGGGGGAAGAGCCTCCCACTGTATCTTTTTTTCTTTTTTTTCTTATTTTTCAAAGAGCCCTTGGCAAAGGGGAGATGGGAACTACACGAGAAACTCAACTTTGCTCTGTCAAGTGTCACAGTTTGTCCTCACTCTCCAGTAGGACAGAGAGTAAGGAGACCTTGTGAATCCCATTTGAGCCGTTCAGGCTGGACTGTTGTCTGGTTAAAGTTTTACACAAATGTGAAAGAGATTCTTACGCAGATAACATGTTGTATTAGTTGTTCTTACTTCACTTTATTTATTCCTATGTGCAGCCAGGACTTATGTAACTACCTAAACCATCAGATTTTCATGTCACCTGAAGAGCAATTCACTGTTTTTGACTTAGGCAATTAGATTGCAGAGTACTGTCTGAATGTCATCAAATCAAGTATCCATAAATCATTATTCTATGTGCATTTATCTCTTTGGGAGATCTCATCTTCAGCCTTTGACTAATAGTTTCCTAATAACCATCTCAAACACTTCCAGTACTTCCTTCAAGTTCAGCTTTATATGGTTTACATAGCAAAGCTGGGGACTGAAGTCAAGTCTGCCCTGCTCTTTGTGGGAACTTTAGCTCTGAGATGTTGTCTCTTAGATGTCACCAGCAGTAGCTGCTCGCTGATAGACTGTTTCTCAGCTATAAAATGTGCCACAGTGTGGCAGTGTGCCTCTACTGATGGTAGCACATTCTCCAAGGCTGACATTTGAGCCTTAAGGAGCACCACCATCGCTTTGAAGACTTGCCAGTACAGGAAAAAGCGTGTTGTGAAAGAACAGGGAGTTTGTTATGGGTCATGGGCAAGTCTGAGCCCTTCATAAAAGAAAGATGCAGCCTGTGACAAGTGGCACATTTAGGAAGTGGATAAAAGCAAAGCAGGCAGATCCCTATAGTCAAAAAGTCCTTACTTATTTTTTTAAGGAGTTGTGGGGGATTATACTGCATTGGTGTGATTCTTACTGACTACAATAACTTGTTGATTGCTTCTCCCCAGAGAGAAGACAGAAATGATTCGGTCGTATATCCAGGAGGTGGTGCAGTACATCAAAAGGGTATGTCAGGCAGGAGCTTTATTTCTCATTTGGGGTGGGGGAGGTAAATGTCACCTTTCATATGTTAGAGCACATTAAGCAGTAGATTCTAAGCTTTGGTATAAAGATTCTAAAGTGACCATTTTTAACAGGCACAGTGTAGACGTGTCTTCACATTCCAGTTAAAGGGGAAAAAAAGGAATTTCAGACATATCCCATGTTTTAGTAATGGAAAATGTTGATTTTTAATTAGATTACTGTCTTATGAATGCAGAGCTTGCATAAGGATCTCTGAAAGTCAATAAACATCTAATTGCAGAGTACATTGTAACCTTAATTACATTTGTACAGTTACTGAAATACAAAAACCATGCTACGAGCTCTGTAAATACAAGTCAATTTCATTACAGGTATTAGCTTTTCTGAACCTGTAAGTGGTTTGCACTGGGCTGGAAGTGTGTGCTGCAGTGTTTGGCTGTGTGACAGCACTGTGAAGCATATGCCACTACTGAATTGTCTCAGTGCAGAGAGAGTTCAGTTCAAAATTTGACCTGGTTTTGCTCACAGAGGCCTTGATTCAGGAAGCAACTTAAAGAATTAGCAAATGAAGTAGGCTTGATTCCTGGTGGAATCAGATACATGTCTGAGTGCTTCAGTAAAGGAGGCCCAAAAATTATCGGTAAGGAGCCTGGAATACAAATCCTCTTCTTCTGCGAACAGAGTCCATCTTGCACAACTTGTATAATAAAAGCTAAAGCAAAATCTCTTTTACAAGGCATTATGCTTTTAACAGCATTAGAAGTCTACAACAAATCCTTTGGACATTTCTGATTGGAAATCCCATGTGTGAAATCTGAGCTACCCTGTCCAGACACAACTGTTGGAGCACTTGTGCTCAGGGGTGCTTATGACAATGGTGTATAAGTTTGTATTAGGATTACTCTTTGTTTCAGTGATAATGTTTTATTCTAGATGAGTGAAATATTTGTTGGGATGAGGTGCAAAAGTGAGGATGAGCAAGCTCTGAAAAAAGATCCTCAACTATTTTCTTACAGCTAGAAGATGCTCAGAGCAAAAGACAGGAGAAGCTTGTAGAAAAACACAAGGAGATTCGTCAGCAAATACTCGACGAAAAACCTAAGGTAAAGAGTTCTTGAACATATGTTATAGTGATAAAAATGTCCTTCAGGAAAGAAAGTGTTCTCACAGCAGGTAGGCTGATGTTTAAACATGAGAAAGTCCATTCATAGCATCATTGTCTCTAATATTCAGGGTGAAAAAAAGTCAAGTAGCAGCCTAGTGGGGAGCACCTCTTCAAGTCCAGATGTCATATTAATGGAGTTCATTTTTCAGTACTCACACTGTTAAAAGCTTTCAGTGTAAATGGTGCTTCTGACCAGCAGAGTGTACCCTTGGCTCCATTGTGCTTCAGCCATACCACACCAAAACACAGTTTACATTGAAAAGAACAAGAGATATCTTTTTAGCATGCCTGCCACAGATGTTTGTGGCAATCCATGGGGCTCTGCTTTTGTGCAAAATAAGGATAATGCTTAATGTTTGCCATTGCTTGCTGGATTTCCTGTGTTTGGTTCTGTGCTTTGCATCTATGTGTAATATTCTCAAATATGGGGTTTGATCCCAAAGATTGTGGGCTGACTCTTCCTCCTAGTGAGGCTGCTGGTAGTTTTGCCTTTGACTTCAGTGGAGCAGCTTCAGAGCCCTCCACTTACTCACAGCTTTTCTGTAAGAAGACTTAGGTAACTATCTAATCAGGGAGACTCATTTTCAGCAGGGTTCATATCCAAGTGTGATTCTTCACAGCCATCATGTCATGTCTGCTTTTGTTCTTTCTGCCCTTGCTCAAATGTGTGTCCTGGGCTTCACTTTTCATTTCCTGTCTGTGTCTGTGGTCCTGATGTTTCTGTGTTTGTGTTACAACTTGAATTCTAGCACTGAGTGTCAGCTAATCAGTGTTGTCATGTCGTTTCTGTGAAATATCCAGAGAATAAATTACACTGTGATCTGAACAAGCCAGAAGTTGACAATAGTCCGGGGAAAATGAAACTGTTTGCATTTCTGATTTTCTACTCGTCTTTTTAAAATCATATTTACCAAGAAACTGGGACTTTGTGGCGTCGTGGTCATCAGGGTGTAAAAGCTGCACATCATATGGTGGTTTGTATTTGGTGCTGTAGGATGATGGGCTTCTCAGGCATGTGAATGGAAAAGACTGGGATTGAAATGGTGAGATTTTAGAATTCCAAAGAACCATCTGCTAGTACGTGTAACACTGGCTTTTGGTAAATACTTGGGCACTTCATCCTTTCTCTGTGCCCGTGCTCCTTCTTCTGGCTTTGTTGATTTTTGTTTTGTTTTGGTTTAATTTATTGATTGACTGAGTAGTAGCGTAAAGCCCTGAAAATCTGTCACTAAGGATTTGGGTTGCTTTTTGAAAGACTGTGCTGGACTGGTCACGTTGGACTCTTCCATCAGCTGTCCACGTGCCAAGTGTTAGGTCATGGCACCGAGCAGCTCCAGATTCCTTGTCTTCCCCAGCATCTGGCCATCAGTTAAAGTGCTGTGGTAATCAGGGCTCTCAATTTCTCCTGAGAAAACCCTCTGCAGCATTGTGCCTCACAGAGCCTGACTGCAGGCTTTTCTTTTTCCCCCTTTCCCACATACTGAAATGGGCAGACTTTGCTGAATTTATGATGGTATGTGCCTCTTGCTGGCATGAGAGGGTTTAGGCAAAACATAATTACTCATTTTATTAAGTTGCTTTTTATGTTTTGCTTCATGCTCATATTTCATATCCATATTTGCTTCCTTAGTGACAGGGTGTACGATATAAAATAGATGAAATGATTTCCCAGCTGAGAAGAGCCAATGTATTTGTGCAAGCAGCCTTTCTGGAGGCAGCTTTTTTAGCAGGCTAGTCTCTCATGCTTCAGCATTCAAACCCCTACTCAAATTTATGCTAGCTGAGTTAAGAGGATTTTCTGGCAGCATCAACTCAACCCCTAAACAAAGAGTTTAATATATTAAGAAGCAAAGAATTTTTACTATTTTTACCAATAATTCCATTGGAGACAGATTTTACCATCATCCATCACTGTCATTTGGTTATTTATTACCCACTCACAGTTTGTTGTGTTATGACTTTGTGCAAAAAGCTCTCTCAAAGCCAGGAAGAATGTTGTTTCACACAGTGTTGCCAACAGGCTGCCACACCAGTGAGATTTTCTTTTTGAAAATGAAGAAGTTTGAGTTTGCAGCCTCTTCTGTTGCACTGTGTATAGGTCACCAGAAGAATATTTGCCTCAGAGTGCTGACATTTTAGACAACAGCTTTTAGAAGCCGTGCAAACTGAATGCAAATTAGTTTCCTGTACTTGAGGCAGAGTGCTTGCTTTCTGTTTAAAATACTGTGTGTTCAGACAAAAAGTACAAAACTGAGGGCTGATTTACAACCTTCAATGCTGCCTCTCCCTCATATGTATTGTTTCTTTCTAACGTTTGGATGTGAGACTGTTAGGCTCACGCCATTTGTTGGGTTGTGGTGTGCCAAAAAGCTTTCTCATAGGAGAGTTCAAGACTTTGCTTCCTGAACAGATACTTTTAAGCAAGAGGTTGGATACGGTTCTTCATCTTCTCTTGGTCCTGCTGAAGTCACCGTAGGCATTGGGTTTAATGAGCTCAAACTGTCTTATATATCTGCCTAAATTATGAGAATGTCTTCCTGAGAAACTAATCTCTCATGCTGCAGAGACTAGGAATTGAGGATTATCATCAAATCTGTGTGTGTGTGTATAGAACCAGGCCAGCCACTCCTGCAAACACATTTAGGAGAGGGTGCTATCACCTCATTAAGAAGTCAAGTACTGACTGACTCTAGGTACAAAAAAAAATGTCTAACTTGCCATTTGAGTGAAAACACAGTGGAAACCAAGTGCAGATGATTTCCTGCTATTATCTTTTTCCTAAGAACACCATTATCAAGCAAGACCATATGTACTTTCTTCTTTCTCACTCCTGTTTTTTCTGACACTATCTACTGGCAGCTTTATTGTCAGCAACAGCTTGTCTTTTTTTTCTTCCCCATTCTCATTCTTTGTCTCCTCCTCTTAGTCGCTGATACACATTAAGCTTGTCCTGTCTGTATCTTCTTCCCCTTGGGCATCTCTTCTGCATGCAGTGGAGGCAGCTCTTTACACCACAAGACCGAATTCTGTGTTAGAGCAAAGTGTGATTTTTTTCTCGCTTCTGGGCCACAGCGTGTGGCTGGCACTCCTTGTGTGAGCACAGAGGAGCACGCTGAGGGTGGGCACGGTCAGTGCATCTCAATTTCTTTGTCCTTGACAGCTTTTGCATCATATTAAATATCAATTGAGTGTGTTTCCTTCTGCCCCCCATCCCCTTGCTTCCAATTTCGTTGTAATTACAAAAATCAATACACGTGAGACATGACAAGGAATTAATTATTTTTGGGAGAATCGACTCGGTTACAGTAAATAGACCCAAACCTCCTCTAATTGAAATCAATGAGACTTTTGTTATCCATGCACACAGGTCAGAGTTACACTTGAATCTCAATCTAATGGCTGAGACTCCTCTGCTCTTGCAGTTAGCTCCTGCTCCCAGCCAAGTTAACTGGACTCTTTTGGCCATATTCTTACAGCTCCAGCTGTCAAGAAAGATGTAACATGTGTGTTTCCTCATTGTGTAGACCATGTTCATGTTTCAGCTCACACCTACTCTACTGTTCACAAGCTCATCATAGCCAAGGCCTGCAGATGGTGTGGGCCCCTGTAGAGATGTGGAAAGTAACACACACCATCAAGGGTGAGGCTTTACTTGTGGGAAAAAGTCCCAACAGATGTACAGAGGCACCATAAGCTGTGCAAGTGTGGCATCTCTGATTTTCAAATGACTCAATACAGCCTTAAGGTATAAAATTTGGGTTTTTTCCTCAAAAAGTAGAATGAGCACCATTTTTCTAGCATGATAGATCAGCTCTGGATAGTGGAAAATGTAAGCAGCTGCTGCACACAATAACTCACTTTCAAAGAACACACATTTATTGTCTTCCAATTTGGTATGTGCTGTTAATCACACCCAATGGCAGTCAATGCTCCTAAATCCAGGCAGTAATTACTATTAGCACTGTACCTGAAAAATTTATGGACACATAAAGTGATACATATTCAGGTTACAGGACAAATTAACAAGATGCTGATGCTTTACAACAGTAAAGCCTCTCATACCTCCAAGTGTCTTCTTTCCATTGCATAGAGCTGTAAAGGGCCTCCAGGGGTCTTTCAGGGCTCGCTGCTTTTACACACAGCCCCATACCACATTAGCCCAACAGTGCTGGACACCTTCCTTGTGAGTGTTATTAAATGAAGAGATCTGAACCCCAAGGAATGATTTCATGGATTTCAGATCGATGCCTTCTGATCCCTTCGAATGTCTTTGAACCACATTGACCCTTGCAAAGGTTACAGCTTGTCATGTGTGCTTTAGGTAGAACTTTGGGGTCACGTTCCTGCAGATGATGTCATTAAACAGAGCTCAGCAGAACAGGGTCAGCGCTCTCACCGCTCTGACTGGACAAAGAAGTTAAAGACAGCAAATGTATTTTACAGCCCTTGTAGATTTTATTTCAGTTAACCTCAGAGCTGCTCTATTAGCTCATCTGGAAGAGAGCAGCTCTTAGGAACTTTGATGACTATTCCAGTGTTGTTTCACTCGCTGCATAATTCACAATAACAATGCACTGTCCACCATAATCCCTTTTTTATTCTTAACACCTCTGTGCGAAGCCAACTGTCTTTTGGGCTAACTGCATTTAATTCAGACACTTTACAAATGCTTTCCAGTTTCACCACAGGCAGCTCGTTAAGAATTTAGGGGAAGGAGCTTGGAAGAAAAGGTTCTTTTGGTTTATTGAGTTTCATGGGACTTTGCATTTCATGGATTTGAATTGAATGGGAGAAAGTTGCCCTCCTAAAGGAGCATTGCAAAAAGACATGAAAAAATTAGTTGATTGCCAGTGTAATATTTGACATTTTCTCCCTGTCTAGGTAAAAATTACATATTTTGTTAGTTCGTTCCATTTAAACATTTCCAAAGCTTAAAAAGAAATCTCTCTTGTATTTGTGGCTGCTGAGCTAAAATGACTTATGACCTTATTTGCCAAACAAAAAAAAAAACCAGAGAATTAAGAGGACTGGAATAATTTATTGTTTGTTTCACTGTTCAGCTTTGGGTTTTGGTACTTGTATATTCATCAGAAGGGATAATAAAATGCTGCTCTGCCTCATTAAATGAGCAACAGCATAGAGAAATGAATGGAATTTTCTTAGCCTCAGTGAACAACAACTATTTAACAGGACTATTTTATAAAAATAATAAATCTAGATAGAGATTTCTAGATCTCCCTGTGATTTGAGCTGGCATCTTCCCACTTCTGGATCAGAGCTTCATTTGGAGGATGCAGGTTTCATGGACTTGAGGATCTTGGCGCTTTACTCGGCACCCCTCAGCATCGACTCCTAAGTGACAATCAGCCTAATTATCTAATAAGCTTTGAGTAGCTTAAGGCCTGGTGTTACTTTCAATGTTTTGTTACTGCCATTGCTAAGCAGTCCCCAGTTCCAGAGTATTTTGGGAGGAAACTAGAGTTGTCTCTTTTTTCTCCTGTTTCTCCCAACGGGTAAAGACTGCAGAATGCACTTTCAGCCTGTGAATTGAGTAATAAAGAACCTCACTTCAGTCATTGAAATGAAGTACGTTGACCTTTGTCCTATGCCAGTTTTCTAGCAATAAAACTCCCTTAACTTTTATGCAGTGACTAGCTCATCACTAGGCCTGAGATCCAAAAACTTCAGTCCACATAATAGGATGTTCAAAGGGCTCATTTCAATTAAGGCCTCTCTTCCTTCCTTATTCTTTTCTTCACAAGTCCACATTTTCAATGATTGTTGATTATTTGTTGGCAGAATAAATATTGCAGTGTGAGGAATGGCTGTCAGATCACAAAAGATACATTTAACAATTTGAGGTGATATTTGTTGTGATGATAAAACGTCTTGCAGTGTTGCTCTTGCATGTACACGTATGTCTTGGAAACAGCAACTTTCCAATCAACAGCATCACGTTTCCAGTGTGAATATGCAAAATGCTTTTAAAATTATGTTAATGAATTCTGATATCATTTCCTTTAAAATAAAATGTCACAAGCCCTTTGTAAGAAAAATGTAAACATAAACAAATATTTTCCTGAATGCAACATGGGGGGAAGTATGAGACATTTAGACTGGAGTTCACTGGCAGAGGGTGATATTTTTTTCTCACGTGGATTGTTCTACTGGAAGTCAGAAAATTTTGGGTTTGCCCTGGAGCTTCAAAGAGTAGAAAAGAAATTCTTTGAAAGGGCAGACTTTTTTCAGTTTCACACCAATGTAAATCAAAAGGAACATGAAGTTAACAGAGGTGCTGGTGACTTAAAGTGTTATTAGTGAATGTAAGAGTACGGTCCATAATGGAGGTCATGTCCCAGGCAGGTTTCATATGTGAAGGTTAGTGAGGTTTTTCTGGATAACATGCTAATAAATAAGAATTGTGAGAGTCCCATCTTATCCCACTGTGGTTAATTATTTAATTAGCTTTGCTGATACATATAAGGAAGATGGACTCCAAAGCAGAGCTCAGAATGCCCTGTGTTCCCAGCTGTTCCCCACTGGTGCCCAGCTTTGTCTGACACAGCCCAACACTGAGAGAGGTCCCCACTGCTCAGAAACTCCTACTTGGCTGGAGGGAAGGCAAAGGTAACTCTGTATACCCCAATTCAGAGGCAGCGTTCCAACAATTTCCTCCTCTCCTCAGCAGAAAGTACAGCTGCATCCAAACCTGTCCAGTCTTGGGACAGTGCAGAGGTACATGTTTGAGAGCCTCTTTGGCTTTCAGAGAGGCATCCGGCTTTGCATCCACCAATGGCCACAGCAGCACAGGGCAGCACGTGGCATCCATCCTGCTCCTCCAGAGCAAGCTGCATCATTTTACCACCCTTCCTGACTCCTGCAGTGTCATCCAGGTATTGAATGGGAGGACAGATTAGCCCATCTGAGTATGAATAATAAGCAAGAAATGTGTCATTATTTACCATTATGCAGATAAAAATATGTGTGTCGGATGCATAAGAGACCAACCACTGCAGTGCTGAGCCATCAAAATGACAGGCCAGAGCATGTTTTCTCACCATTGGGGCCGTTGTTTCAGAACACCCACATGCAAACAAACCCAATGGTTAAAAGCAAGACGTTTGCTTGCATTTGTACAGGAACTGATTTTACAGTACTGCACTGTTGTTCTAATTCTCACAAGTGCTTGATTTGAGTTAGAAAGCAGTTCAATTAAAGGGAGGAAAAAAGGACTAATAAATGGCTATTAAAATGATCAGCTCTGTAATAGACATCGTAAGTAAAACCTGTCTTTTCTCCCTTAAATAACATAAATTACTAAAGTAGACCTAACTTTGAATTTTAGCACTTGTGAGTAGTTAATCCTTCTCAAAACTAGTGAACAACCTATGCTGAGAAGAGCACAGTGTGTTTTGCCATAGATTGAAGAGAAAGCTGGGAAAAGGATGTGACAAATGTATATAGTGCTTCTTTCTGCAAAGTCAAGTTCAGGATGATAACATCCTAGAGAGGGCATGTTGTCAGTGCAGAAGATGCTCATCTGTGTACTGTAGGTGACTAAGGACAACAGGAAGATACCAGCCTGGAGTGAACAGTGTAACGTTAAAAGCCCCTTATCTGTTCTCAGTTGCCTCTCAAAGCACTTTCATCTCCACTATCCCCTTCTCTATTCAGCTGTAGAGTGTATCTGTTGGGGTTAAGCCAAATGCCAGCTGTCATTCAGTAACATGTGCCCCTGTGACCCACTCCTGCACTCATCGTGCTTCAGCATTTATTGTGATCCACAGCAAAAATTTCCCAGTGTGGCCAGGTGGCCAGCAAGGTAACAACTGCCTGTAAGAAAAAAAAGAGCACAAAATTAAATGGTGTGTTAACACCATTATCTCTGGAGAAAAAAAACAACTGAAAGCGATGGGAAAGAGTTTTGAGAGGCCAGAGAATGGAAACATTTTGTGTCAAGATGCTTAGGTTACACAATGCAATATTTAAAGCTGATAAGAGAAGTCCCTGCTAGGAAAATAATTGTGATTCTGCAAAGAGAAGTGCTTGGCTTGCTAAATCTTCAACAGGGCACCGAGAAGCTGTTGCATCCCCTTCACTTGTTCACGAGATAGTATAGAAGTCTATGAAAATACATTGCAAAACAAGCTACATTATGAATGGTGTGTCGAGAGATAGTTTGAGTGAAATGCCTGGTAGTGTGCACACACAGACACTTCAAATACTGTGCACGTATAGCACATTATACACACGTTCATCACTCTAAATCAGAGTCAGATTGAACAAGACATGCCTCAGAGGCAGAACCACATGCTCTTACATGGCTGCATTCATCACTGAGTAACAGCAGCAAGGTTATTTGTTGATTATCAGACTTCCAGTGCAACATGAAAAGTGGCAAGAGATTCAGTTTGACATAGCTAATGAAAAAAGTTAAAAGAAATATTAATGCTTAGTATGTGAACTCATTAGAGAGAGCTTCTAAAATGCATGAAATGGGGGGAAATATGTTCCTTAATGAACAGAGAATTAAAGTCACTGGTCCTGAAAAGACAGTAGTGTATGATCAGTTATGGATCTGCAAGTTGTTTGCTAAGATAGGGCATATGTCTTTGTGCAGAATCAATCTGCAAAGCAAAGCCTCTAATGAAATCCTCTATTGACAGCCTCTAATCCAGAATTTCTATAAACAAGGCAGTGGTGCACATTGCAGTATGTGTTGAAATGCAGGCTGCTTTTAGTACACTCACAACAACATGGGTGCTGAGTTTTATCTCACTGACAGTAAGATACTCAGGATGATAAATGTACAGCAAGAGTAGTGTGAGAGCTTCCAAAAAGCATATCTGGATTAAAAAGGATATTTAGAATCATGAAGAAAATCCTAATTCAGGGAGGTAGCAGTGTTTGATTATAGAAACAACAAACATTTCTGCGATAAGAAAATGTTGTTGTTTGAGATGCAGTATCTTTCCCAGCAATTTAAGTGTACTGGGCTTGAGGGGAGAAGAAAACCCTGTACATCCAGAGGGGACAGAAGGTCTGTGGGGCCAGGGAAAGCAGCATCTCAGCCACATTTCAGCATATAGTTCTGTGCCACATGGCTGCAGCTTCTAAGGGTCTGGCAGCCCTCCTTAGTCAGTGGCAGAAGAGCTGGGAAAGATGTTCCCTGGAAAGATTACTTTTAATTAAATTTCTCCTGTGAGTCATTTCCAACAAATCAGCATTTTCTGACAGTAGTTGCATATAATTGCAGCAGTTGCATAATGCAGTAGTTGTGGCTAATGATAGTATATGGGTTTGACTTCAGTGACTCACTACATTTCCTAGTTTTCAGCCATTGTTTGGAAGGAGGTTCTTGCCAAGAGATTGTGTGACTAAGCACATAAACTACAACTACGTACCTGTAAATGATCTCTTCTTAGAGATGTGTAAGTTTTGTGTGGAGTAAGTGAATGTGTTCAGGACTGGAAGCCTAGTCCACACGTGGTTAGATACGGAGCTCAGCTTAAGGATGACCAAGCCAAAGTTTCAAACTTTCATCACATTGACTTCTGCAAGTGAGTGGTGGATTGTTTGTAGGAAACTATTGTGAGGATGGTGCAAGTTCACAATTATTAGCCCTTTTCTCCCTTACCCCTAAAACAGAAAAAAAACAGAGTTTTGATGTTCATCTCATAGAAAAATTTTCTTCATAAACTCACTGAGTATAGGGCAGGAAATCTCAGTCTTGATGGATTCGGTCCACTTTGCAGCTCTCCAGGTTGGCCTTGGATTTACAGAAAAGAATGAGGACATTCACGAAAGAGAAAAGAGTTCTCAGGCACACCACACACCTACCCATAGTGGTAGGAGGTGTTTTCTCAGTTTTGTGTTTTTCACCTGCTATTTCTCCACTTCCCCACTTCCTCAGTTTTACTCACTCTCCTGCTTGGTTTTCTCTGTCTTGCATTGTGATTTTTTTCACAGTATGTCATTTCTTTCTAATACTCTTTCCATACACTTTCTGTACTTACACTTCTTACACATTTTCCTGCCTCTTCCTCTTTACCATCACTTGCTGCTATTATATTGCATACAGGTCCTTGTAGTAATAGTGTTCTTTCATACTAAAAGATGCATTGGAAGAAACAACCTGAAGGGAAGAGATATTAAAGAGCTGGCATGATATGTTCTGAGTGTCTGAGCATAACTGTGTATGGGAATATGTTCCAAAGTTTTCCATCGGATGAAAGATATGCTACGTGAGTTCCAAAGATGCATGAAAAATAAGCATTCATAAGCACCCCAAAAGTGGTAAGTAGGGTGAGTTGCATTTAAAGTGAAAGCAATGAAAAAAACCCTCAACCAAGACTGGAAGACAACTACAGAAAAAAAGCCTTGTGATAGTGGGCCTAAAGAATTTAGATCAGGATTGAGAACTAGTGAAGACTACAGGGGGAAAGTAAGAAATCTAGATGAAAGGATCTTTACTGGGAAAGGAAACAAAGATTCTTGGCTCAGTCTCAGTGTTCACAATGTTAATGTTATACTCAGTCCAACACAGTCAAAAGATGCAATGCATCTCTCCAAGTGGCAATCTTGACTACTCTGCTCAGAGTTCTGAGAGGTGTAAGTCATGTGGGCTTTACTGACAATCAATGTTATGATTCCAAGTTTATGGAACAGTGTGCAAACAGTACACCTTAAGGATGTTAAGCACCTTATGGCTGCTGTTTGAGTTGTGAGTGATGATGTTCTGCTGGTACGGTTAGAGTCCTGTGATGAGGAAATGGGCAATTATTGTCTTGCTTTGGAGATCAAGGCCAAGAACTGATGGAGAATTAAATGTGGATTGCTTAGCAATTGTCATAATTGCTGCCCTTGACTTGAAGATGAGTGGCAGGTTTTGTACAGTGAGAGAGGCCGCTGGAATGCACAGGTGTAGGTGGGCATGAGCAGCACAGCAGCCAGTGCAGGGCAAGCTATAGTAATTTGGCAGTTCTTCTGCATTCCCTGTTCTGTTCAGCCCACTTTGTCCTGGAGCACATGCAAAGCAAACTATTAGTTAACTACAGATGCATTTGCAGAAGGAGAGTCTAAAGGACAGGTACATTTGATTTGACTGTGCAGCTCAGCAGTGTGAAAACAGGATTTTTTGGTAAATAATGTATTTTCCCCACCAGAATGTGGTTTGAATACATACAGAATTTGAACTTGCAAACTATTGTCATGGGGTGCAGAGGGAAGTGATCTGCTTACTTCCATACCCATATCATTTCCCTCATTCTGCTTCTCTGAACCTTTAAACATTCCAGTTGTAATGGCAGAGCGCTAGCTCCAGAGACACCGAGCTACCTGATCCAGGGCACTCCATGACAGAGTTGTGCCACTTTCCAGGTGCACAGAGGGGATTGGATCCTGTTAGGCAGAGCACAAGCTGAATATCCTGAGCAGGGAAGGGTTGGTTAAAGGCTCATAGCATGGGTTTCAATCCTTTCCCTGTGAGCAGCCTGCACATTGTCTCCATTTCTGTGCTTTAGTTTGAAAGGGACAGACACAAAGTTGGGAGATCAGAGTTGGGATTTTGTTGAATGCAAAGTGAAAACTTTTTAGCCTGCATTTTCAGCATAAAGAAATCTAAATGTTTTTATATCAAAATCCTTTCCTCTGTGTTGAGGGGTTTTGTCTTCTTTGGGACCTGATGAGCTGTTCACACGATCTATTCGTTGTTCAAAGATGGTTTCCAGTGGTAGTCTACATTTCCTTTGATTTCTTTCTCTCCTTTCTTAAAATGAAGGTGACTGCTGACAAGCAATTCTACACCAGTTTCAGTGAAACAAACAGCCTTGATTTATAAATCAAGGAAGCCTACTAAACCTTGCTTGGCAACAGAAACAGACCTTAATTAAGATGAGATAAACCCAGGAAAGCTAATTTGTGTGATACAGTTAATACTACCTGCTCTCTTGCTTTCACAAAATCCACTTTGCAAATACATGTCACAGAACAAACAAAATGCATACAGTAACATATAGCTACCCTACAGCAGTAGGGTATAACATTACAACAGTAATGTTTTACAATGCTTCTGATAGCCAGTTGCACTGACACATCTTCAAAGCCCTGGGAACAAAGAGGCATCACCATAACTGCAGGCAGCCTACACCAAATTAAAACCTATGTAAATTCTTCCCGGGTGATGCTTTGATTGGAGCAGACTGAGCCCAGCCCCATGAGGTACCATCTGAGACTCTGATTCCTGGTCTGCTGCAGGAGATCAGATCTTCTGCACCCTGCATCTTCTGAGGCATGAAGCCTTGCTTATGAGTCACTGTTACCTGTGACCTCACTCACCCCATCCCAGACGGGATGAATCTGAGTCAAAGGGAAATTATAAGGAAATATTACATGGGATAGATGTAGTTCCATTTGTTTATATTGGTGAATATGTGTGTGTGTATATGACAGTTAGTTTTCTGGTTTTCCAGAAAGTAAAATTGCCTGCTTAATATTGTGGTTCCCTTCTGGAAAGACAGTAAAGAGGGAAATAATTTCCCCCACCCAGAGTGAGTCTTCCTTGGCAGCAAACGCAGCAAAATGGCACAAGCAAAGGGAGCTCAGACAACGAGCTGATGGGAGTTCAAGCTGTAACGCTACATTGATCTGGTTTGATCAACACAAGCGAAGGCAACAGGCAGCACTGAACATCACTGTATGCTCTTCACAGCCTAGGAAGGAGCCTGCACTTAAACATGTCCAGGGTAGCAGCTGATCAGTGATTCAGAGGAACTGTCTCCTTCCTTTTCACTCTGTAGAAAAATGAGCCTAAGTTAAACAGAAATTACCATCATCCCTCCTTATCTGTATAAAACTTCTCTAATGCTCCTGAATTGTATTAGGGATTTGTAGGTTAAGCACGTTTGAGATTATGAGGTGTTTAGAAGGGGAATATAAATGCAAATGAGATAGTAAATACTGGAGAAAGTCATGAAAAGAAGGTTTCATTGAGAATTAGCTGCTAGATAAAGCAGTCTCTGTGTAGACTGCAGTGACTGTTCACTCTAAGGACAGAGTCTTTGCAGTGTTTAAGCAAGCACCTGTTTCTAAATGCTCTCATTCAGAAAGAGTTGAAACATATTTAGATCCTCACCCTAAAGATTAATGCATTGTGAATAATGGCAGATTGCAAACCAGAGAGATGGATTGGCAGGGGAGAAGACAAGTGAAGCATCAGAATGTCATCATGCACTCATTATGTGCATGACTTCCCAATTAATGCACTCTTAATGGAATAAGTCTGCACCTCTAGAGCTCCATAAACCATCCTGCCTAACACTAGCTTCTCATGTTTATTTTTTCACTCTTGTTTATTGTGAATGCCTAGTTTGAGAGCTTGAAAACAAATGTTTTCTTTCTTCCAGTCACTTTCCTGTGCCATTTTTTTCTAATTAGAAATGGGTTCATTTGCTTTCATGTTCATTCATCTGGCATCCCTGCTTCCTGGGATTGTCTACATGCCTTGACCTCCCTACCTGCCCCAGCTGGTGTGGGAGATAGGGAAAACTCTTGAACAAAGTTCAGATTAATAATGATAGTTTCCTAGTTTGATGTTCTTTGTTATGTTCATATGGTGATGAAACACATTTTCTTACATTGAGTTTCTCTCTGCTGTATTCTGGTATTAACATCTGCTCACACAGACAAGAAGCACTAGACTTCCCACTGCCCTAATTGTGTAATTACTGTAGACTCACCACAACTTCCTTGGTCATGCAGTTGTGTAAGTAGATTTCCAAGGTAATCGAGTTCCTTTAAACTCCTGCATTTTTCTTTTAAGCTTTTGCAGAAAGGCTGTGTGCTACCATCTAATCATCTTTACACAAAAGTACAAAAGCCTCATAATGACACCTTGATTGCTTAATGCTGCTGTCATCAGTGCTAGTCAGCCCCTTCTCAAGCCCATTGCAGTCAGATTCATTTGTAGATCACTGTATCATTAAAAAAAATGTTACTTTCTAGCTTAAGAAAATACAGAAAATTGTTGCATTTAGAGTGGAAAACATATCATGAAAACATTTTCCAACATCTTGTGCTGGTTTGTTGAGTTTATTGTCTGTCTCACTTGCAGAGTTACCCTCTATGCAGAGGGCACTTAGCAATGTCCTTTCTGTGGTGACTTACTGATTGTTTTCCTGATGGTAAATGGCTTTGCACAGCTTTTACTAAAAGCAATGTTCTCCAGGATGTTTTATGATGCCTTTTCAGGTCAAGGCTTCTGTTTCTCCTTCAGATATCTGTACAGTTATTGTCTGATGCATAAACCCGTGACAACATGCAATATTAGTAATACAGCATGGAAAATTGTATTATTCTACTTAGGTGAATAATAACAACTTGGCCTTCAGTTTTATATGAAAAGCTGCTTTCAGAGCATTAATTGATCCCATTTCATCTGTTGTCTTAGGAGATTCAGATTTCCCTGAGGAAGTATGTCTTGGTAAGGATCATTTTACTATCCCATGTTCCGTGCAATGTATTATTATTGTGATATATAAACCACAAATTACCCTCTTAGGAGTTTCCTATCAGCCAGCCCTCTCAGTCTTATTTGCAGCTATTAATGCTCTTCCTGTTTTAGCCTGTCACTCACACATGAGTCCCTCATACATAAAACTTCTCATCCTTTTCACAAGAGTGCCTGTACAAGCTGCAGTACCGGATCATTAGTTACTCCAAGTGTGGCTCTTGAGACACTGGCTATCAGGGGAACCTTCCCCCAGCACAGCCCATATTGCTCTTGTCAGGCTTCCCAGCACAGCTTGGGAGGAAAGCAAGCAATATCCAGCAGCAGTTACACACCACATATTTCTTACTCATTTCACATAATAGCTTTTGAAAATGTTGTTTAAATACTTAGCAGCTCCTCTTTTAGTTATGGGTGTTTTTAATATGCAGTTAGATAGAGGCTCTTGAGGTATTCTTTATCTCATCAACATGGTAATTTGTAAAGAAACAAAAGCTGTAAACCCTCATTTAACTGCCTCTTAACCAACTTTTAAGCCACCATTTAATCATCTCCCTCCCCTTTCTTTCTCTGCATTTATGGTGCACTCCCCTCTTTGTTTGGTACAGAATACTATACTGGAAGACACACCAAAATGTTGTCCTTGACCTCCCTGTGACTCTTAATTCCACTGAAATGGCTTTTGTTATTGTTCGTTATTGTTATCCACCAGTAACAAACTAGGATTCAATTCCTTGTGAGTGACATTTGGGGATTATTTCTGTAGAGCTGTGCTCAGTTAGGGCATTAATCCACAGAAATGTTACTATTTGGAAGCAGTTTGTGACCTAAATGGCCAGTAACCCCTTCTTGGGGGCTATGAGCAGAATGTGGTGGGTTCCCTTTGGTCTTGTTTTACCTGCTCTGTAGGCATCTCTTTTCCTATGCTTTTTCTTCAAGAATTTTCTGTCCCTGGCTTGCCCTTTCCCAGGACATTCAGTTAGGGGCATGAGCCAGTCGCAGAGAAGCTCAGCATTGCTCTTTGTACACCTCCATCTCGTTCACAGGGCTGGAATCAGCCTGAGCTTGCCCTGGATCCCAGCCCATCAGATGAAGCCATTTCTCTTCTGCGCTGCCAGAAGTCAGGCTTTCCCAGTTTCCACTTTTTCCTTGTTCTTCCCCAATTTGTACTTTTTCATTGCCAAACTCTCTTGGCAACTCCAGCTAATGTGCAGTTGAATAATCTTTCTCTGTTGTTGCAAAAGACAGGCCCTATTAAGTGGTTTCCTTTCTCCTCTGTCACAGTTTAGCGGCAGAAAAAATGTTAACGGTCTTCAGGGTGTTGTGGACTCTTGCAGATGGTACTTCTTGGTCATCCAGGAGTCATCTGTCCAGGCAATACTAGTTCCTCAAACAACAGTAATAAGGACTTCAAGACACACGGGAGGTGCTCACGGGACAAGTAATGTGAATAATGAGAAGCTGCTCAAACAGGGTGACTTGGATAAACAGCTCTTAAGTGGCATCGTTTTCTTCTGGTTGAAATATTTGTATATAGAGCAGCAGACTGCACTTCTAAAATTTCTTTGGAGATGGAAGGTTTTGTTATTTTACGGTAAATTACTGATTAAGAGCAATAACTTTCAATCTGGCATCTTATCTTTTTAATCTACTGAACTTTCATATTTATTATTTCAGACTGCTCTACTTCAAAAGCATCCAACACATCAAATGAGGCTTTTGTTTAAGATGAGGTGGACAGTTGGGCTTATTTCAATTGGCAGTTTGCTCTCTTAACACCATCTGCTTAAGAGGATAGTGTGTAGTTCACTGTAGAGATCATCATGTGGTCAGTGGATTACATATAGCACTTCATCTTCTTAAGGAATGGATCATAGCATAGAAACCTATAGAGCTGCTATGCTAAATAGATAAAGGTAAAATTAAAGACAAATGCCATCTTTTAAGTACTTCAGTGAGTTATGCCCATTTAAAAATGTTACCTGTAACGACATCCAGATGTCTGCATGTCGTGTTATGCCATATATCTTGCTGGATAGGGAATATTCACCCTTTTTATAGTTTGAAATTCATCTGGTGCCCTAAACAACAGACAACTGTGGGCTGTAATCATTTCACTCTGCATTTCTGAAAGGTTTTATTTCATTTTATTTGCTGGCTGAAATAATGCCATCCTCTTTTCTTTTTTTGGCCTTCCTCTCTACTGAGGCAATGACAGACATCATCAGTGTCTTTGAAGAAAATGATTGATACTCCACTTCTGTATCATCCTTTCCTGAAAATAATTACTATTATATCATTAGAGACAGATTAAGTTTCAGCTAAAGGCAGTATTTCACTTCCTCGTGGGTTCTTTGGGTCGCAGTCTCTACACATGCATGGAACGTGTACCCTGGGAATATTTCATCCCTTCCACCTTTTGCTGGGTTTTGTGTGAATTTGTGCAAATGCAATGAATAACAATTCAAGAATTGACCAAGTGGGTTGTTCAAACTTCATTTCCTCCGTTTTCCAGACTTATTTTTCCCCATTCCTGCACTGTTTGGAGTTAATTAAGCGATGAGTCTTACAGGTCTAAAACAAAATTATGAATTAAAGGGGCCATGATGTAATGTAAAATACCTCAAGGGTAGTAGGTCTAAAGCTGGAGGTAAGACTCATGTCATCTGAATGTAGTTGTCTGCTTGAAACCAGTGTACCTTTGCAAGTCTTCAAGTCCTTCAGCAGGACTGATGCTTGGAAGCAATTCACCTAATCCATTTTATATGCCTGCTCTCCAAGAAGATGGACATAGAACTCTTAGAGATTCCAATAGGACCCATGATATATATTTTGATTAAAAATTATATTGAGTGTCTGGGTTTTAAATGGTGTCAGTAGAACCAGCTCAGACCTCTCTAATTAAGGAGACAGGCATGAAATTTCTCAAGCAATGGATGAATTGTGATTAAGTCCTCTGACAGGTGTGAAACTTTCTTGATGCATGTGGAAACAAATCTGAGATGTCCCTGAAATGACTGTACCTAATTTCTGGTTGTGAAAACCCACTTCTTGGGTTTTAGATCATCAGTTAAAGAAGATTAGCTTTTTAACGTGTCTCTAAAACAAAGAAGTGATTTATCTTAGCTAGTTATCACTAGACACTTGATTGCAGTACTTCCAAACTTTTCCATAAACTCCACCAAAGTCTCATGCCAGGGTTCTCTGGTCTCTTTCTAAACAGCCACCTACACAGACTGTGAAGGAGGCACACTGTGAATCCTCAGGGAATTTCCTTTCTTTGGACAGCAAGCAAATGAAACAACAGCACCTTTGCTCAGGCTGCCCACAGTTTTAATCGTATCTAAGAAACTGAGGCAGGAAAACATTTCAAAGAAATATTAGGTGTATTAGAATATATTTTTCAGCTTTCAGACATCAAGAGCAAAAGGAAGAAAAATGGTAGTAAGTGTATCAGAGAACAAAGATATGGACAGTTTGTAGGTGGTGGTGTGGAAGGAAATGCTTGGAGATGCAGCAAGAAGGTGAAATCCCAGAGGCATATTTAGCTGTTCTGTTGCCTGGCAATACTAAGCAATGCCAACGTACTCTGAGTGTTTTGTAATCTGTTCCAGAGCAGCTTAAATTACCCCAAACATACTGGTGAAGCTGAAGTTAAATTTTAAGTAAGGTTTATGATTTACGTTGCTTGCCTTGAAATCAAAAAGGGGTAATAATTAGTACAACTATATTCTAATTCCTCATTTTTATGTTTGTAGACAACATCTTTAATAACAAAAGCAATGGGAAAATGATCAACATTAAGATTAAATGTTTTACACTTGCCGTTTTAGGACTGTTCAGGGAAAGTAAAAGTTTTAAACAGAAATTCAGACCTTAATTATGATTCTAAATTCCAGTCAACCCTGATAAAGTGTGAAATTTGACACTCTACTATCACTCACCTAGAGAAAGAAGAAGTGGCTCTTGCATTGCATACCATCAGCTGGCATTATGTTCTTTCCTAGTAACACTTGCTATGGGAAGAATTATTCCATTTGCACAAAAGGCTCCTCAATATATTGATAGGTGTCCTGAGAGGCAGCCAGGGCCTTGTGCTACAGACATACATTTCCTCTGCTCACATCTGGGTTTTACTGACAGCCTTTTCTGCTGCATACCCTTAGCACAGAATAGGTGTTTTGATCACTCAGATACCTCATTACCTTTCAAAAGTCAGTAAGATTTTTGAGTCCTAGGAATCTGAAGTGTAACTGTTGAAGTAAGAAACAGTAAGGTTTATTGTCAAGAAGAAAGCAATGTCATATTTCATCTGTGTTTTTTGCTTGTGTGAACAACTTAAAACTAGGTAGACATCCAAGTTTTGCTTTCCTGGTTTGCTTCATAATGCAATAAGATCAAAAGTACAATTTCTGTTGCACAGTGTTAGCTTTGCCTCCAAAACTGGATGAAGAAGCTTTTACTTAGAAAAAAAAAAAGAAGCTCGGGGAAAAAAAAAGTAACTGTCATTGCTGCTCATCCATGGAAAAGCAGACAGCAGTGCCTTACTGACAAAGCAAAGAGAAAGGCTGGGGTGTAGAAGTATCAAATGTCACATTCTTTAGAAACTTGATGACAAGTCTTCAGAGAGCCATGAGAGTTTCAGTTTCCAAGCAGAATAAGGCCATCCCTGGGAGGAGCTGAGAGCGAGCTGCTCAGCGAGGAGCTGCGCAGAGGCTCGGTGGTCTACGGGTCAGCACAAGGCCCCAGGCAGGTGCCTCCCATGCTCTGCTGGCTGGCCATGCAAGGGCACAAAGTAAGGTCATTCTCCTTTGCTGATGAAGACAAATGTTAACTGCTTCCCCGAACAGAGTTTCACAGACATGATCCATCACCCCGGATCACAGCTGATGGTAAATGACAAGGTATGAGACAGGAGGGAAGCGTTTTATAGCTGAGTGATTAAGGTGAAGCCTGCCTGTCACTCACACTTCTAGGGACACAGTCAATGCTTTGAAAGCCCCAGGAACATCTTCACAGACAGTGGAGAGACAAAACGAGAGGAACCTTAAAGCAGTGCTTATGACTTAAGTGTCTTACATAGGTGAAAATACATGGGCACACAGCCTGTGTGTTTTAATTGTGGAATTGATACCGTCACCACTTGAGAGGAAAAAGCTGCTTTTCAGGCTGTGTTCTTCTTCCCCACTTGCCTTCATCCTTTACTATCCTTCAGGTTTTAAGGGTTTTTTGTGGACTGACCTATACTTCTCTCCCACCACGTGCTTCGGGAGGCTGGTTTGAATTGTGCTCTTGTTCGGCCATTTCCAAATTGGGAGCTGTTTGAAATTCCTGCTCCTTGGCTATGGCACTTTGGGCTCTTGTTTTTTTTTCCTTTTGGCTTACTCTTCATTATAACCCTAAAAGCACATCTAAACTCTTGGTCAAGAGTGCAGTTCTGAAAAGAGCTGGCAACGGGCTTGACAGCTTTGAAGCAGTTGATCATTTGAGATAATTGGTGACCAGCTCTGTTTAACTCCAGTGTGATTAACAGAGTGATGCCAAGCAGTATATGTCCAAGCAAAGGTTTTGGATACCATGATTTTTTTTGCTCCTATGACTTAATTTAGGTATTCCATGTGGCACTTAAATAAAGAATTCTCTAGTGCACCATTATGGAAACAGAGTTTCTCTTGGTCTTTGCCCAATATTATGTTAAATGATCACTTTTAAGGACAGCTCTTGTAGCCATTGCCTAGAAAAAAAAGAGTTCAGCCCTAATAGATTGGTTGTGTATGCTCCAAGAAAACTTTAAATATTTATACTTTCTAATTTATGGTGTGTGCTCTGTTCCTTAAATAAAGAGCCATCCTGAATATGATCCCATCTAGCTCTTCCAAAAATCCCAAACCACAGCACTAACACAAACAAAATGGTTCCATTGTATTACTGTTCCCAGTTTACCCCAGTTCCATACTATTTTGGGCATTTCTCCCTTTTGTGATGGCTCGAGTGATTGTCTCAAACCACAGCTCAGTGATAAAACTGAGGATATCTTCTTACATGTTCTGCACCACTGAGGTTGTGATTAAGCAATAATATCTAATGCCCACCAAGTAACCTCAAGTTACTATTGCTATCTTTGTTCTGAACCCAGACATAGCAGAATGTAGCACAGACAGACAATCACAACTCCAATTTTGAATCCGAAATGCAGGTAGGCTTGTAGGTGTAAAAGGTTTTGCCCACATCAAGTCTACAGTCTCCTATAGATTTATGAGACATCATTAGAAAGGATTCATGTCTGCTACTTCAGTTTTGTCATTATTTCCTACACATCACAGAGGGTAACATTGAAAATAATGAATCCAGTCCTTGAAATGCCATTATTTTTTCTCAAACCTTTGTTTTCTCCGTGATGAACATTTATGTGTTCCATAACTACAACATTTGTGTGTATCTGCTGGGGAAGTGTGACCCAGAGACTCAACTTTCTCCTCAAGGCACCATATCAATTAATGTTTTCTGCACTAGTGATAACTGGAGGGAGGGAGTGTTTGAGCTTTCCTCACCATTTCTTCATCCATTGCGGGCTTTGTTTTTCATGGTGCTGGCCACCTGCAACATCTCCACACCTGTCTGTGAGTTCCTTACTGCCTCATCTTGGTGATGGGTATCAGAAATCATAACAACTTGTGTTTTCTATGAAAGATAATTAATTTTTAAGTTGAGCCAAAGGAATAAACTGATCAGGGGACCTGGCAGCAAAAAGCAGGATTGGGGATGGAACTTTTAAGAAGCGTCCCTGTTTACTCTGTTTTCATCTAAGGAGCTTCTTTTCAATTATGTTTTATTTTTGTGGCATCTCAAAACATCAGGCTGTACCAGGAGCAAACAATTTCCAAGCACAGAGTAGTGTCATGGACACCTTTGCCTCTTTCCTACACAGCAGCAAGTTAAATAGACCCTTTGCCTCCTCCACAGACTTTTAAGTCAAAAAATAATGGGACCCAGCAAAGGAGGAGGATGCTCTCTGCTAAGCAGCCCAGAGAGACTTTTAACAGTTAAACTTCATTTATAGTTGCCAAGCCCTTCAAAATCTGGCAAAGCTGAGCAGATTAAAAATGGCATAGGAAACCACTTCAGAAATGAACTACTGTCAGAGTTCAAACTTGTGTTGACCAAGTTCAAAAGGAGCAAAAACCTTACTAAAACTTGAATTCCAGGTTTTAAGTCAGTCTTTGAGTACTAGAGGTCAGGACCAAGGTCTACTTGAAGGTGGAAATTACTTTATGTCTGCTGTCGAGCTCTTTTACCTTTGTACAGCATCTGGTATAGTGGAGGGCAGAGGCAGAGTGCAGATCTTAGCTTTGAGTCTGTCTCTGGTAATTAGGCTGTTCCTAAAGCCCTGTGCAAATCGAGGAATCTGGCTAGCACTGACCAAACATCACTTCTTTTCCTTGCATATCTTCACATTGTAGTTAAGGCAGAAACTATATTGTCCCACTTACAGCTGAGGCTTTGAGCACAGCCAGAGTTTGGCTGTGACATTCCATACATTTGATTAGAAACCCTGCATGAATTTTGTGCGTATTGTGTCTTCGTTCTCCTTCCCTAGAGCTGACATCTGACTGTCAGCATCATTCGTTCACGTGAGAGCGTTTGGCTCTTCATCACTTGTCCATCTATAAACCAATAACTTGTAATTACTTGTGAGAGTGCCTGTAGGAAAGAAGGAAATGCCACTTAGGAAATTCATATGGGCCTAGTTTAGAAAGAAGTCAGAGGCATCATGCGACTGCCCTGTTGGAGCAGATGTATCTGATATGAGAAATGTACATGCCACATGTGGGCTAACTAGGAAACAAAATGAAAATGTTAATCAAAGTCTCCATGCGCTTCCAAAGTATTAACCAGCAGATTGCTAGGCGTGGAAGTAGGTCACACGTTGTGTTGAGCGATTGTGCTTTGTCCTTAGCCATCTGGCAACATGAATCAACGTCAGCTGGATGCAAATATAACTCTGCAAAGGTGACCTTGGCAACGGGATTGGTCCACTGAGCAGAGGCTACAGGAGAGTTACCTGCAACAGCAAGAATACTTTAAAGGAAAAGCCAAAAGTAAGGCTTCTTAATTCTAGGAAGTCTCGGAGCCATCGTTTTGGTAGTGTGCTGTTTGTCAGTGGTGGCCGTGTTTAGTTGAAGTCAGGGATGACTTTAGTCACCATATGGATACTTACGCTTCAGTCAATGACTGGGAATTCACTGAAATTCAGAGTTAGATATAAAGGAGGCAGAAGACACCAAATAAAAGTGACAATGGTTCATTACAGCCAGTTGCTGCTAAAAGGAGAGGCTCCAGATGTCATGCAAGGATGTGGTTTTGAGGAAACAGCTTTGGAGCACCCACTTTTAAAACAGCTCTTAACCCAGCAAACAGAAACTACTCATAGCTCAGTTGAAATGACACTACCAAGAGAAATCTGACCGTAAGTTTTAAATCTGTGGGTCTGAAATCTCAAATGAATAGAACATTCCAGAAGGAAAGGTACAAACTTGCCTGTGTTGTTTCCAAATGGAGAGAGTGTGGCGTTTTCCGTGCATTAAAGGCTTTGCTGGCATGCACTATTAACTTTGAGTTTTGCTGCCTTACTTTAGGTGTCAATGTTTGAAATCTTTGGCTTAAGCATCTTGCAGAGTGACATGTCCGCATGACAGAATTAGAATCCAGTTCTGATGGTTCCCAGTCCTGTTTTGAAACCACTAATCCCACAAAGGAGTTTTGTGGTCTACTCAAGTTTTCCTAGTTGACTGCATTAACAGTGAAGTCAGACTTTCCCTTCTATGGAGAACAAAAAAGGGGAAGGACAGATTTATGGATTTCCAGGTTCCACACTATCTACAAAATGGTTTTAACACATGCCAAGCCTACAGCAAAGAAGTTGACTCTTACATTGTCCTGAAAAGAAGCAGCTTTTTTTCTTCTTAAACAAGGGAAGCAGTGTGAAGTGTGGAAGCCATCAGGTTTCCTCAGCCTGCCCTCCCCACGTTGTGACTCATGCAGCCACTGCAAAATGAGAATACAATGGTGTTGTCTGCACACAAAGCCACTAATTCCAAATGTCTGTTCACATGCTGGGAACTAATTGTCTTCAGAAATTGGAGTTACTTGGTTTCTCCAGTTATGGTTAGGCCCTGTTGGAGTTTCCAGATATTACTGTTAGTAGTAGTAAATGTGTGGAACCACATTCCTGTGCCTCTAAAGCAAGCACTAAAGCAAGAAAACTGCTGCTTAAAAGTGGTGTGAAGCTGTTGTAAGGCAGTCAGGCTGTGAGCAGGAGTTAGCCATATAAAGAATGTCTCAGGCCAGCCCTTAGGTGAGCGTGTAAGTTGTGTCAGTTCCAGTTGACTTCCAGGTATGTTTGAGGATAAGAGTTTGTCTTGCTAAAAGCTAGTGTTAAGAAAGGAACAATAGCAAGTGTTGGGATATAATACACCTCCTTGTAATCTAAGGTTGGTATTGTCCACTGAAGATCACTTTTTCAACACATGGGAAAAAATCTGGTTCAGTGCTGGAGGTGCAAAGAAATACTTCCCTGTAAATGACAGTGTCTCAGAGGAAGTTTGCAGTAACTCGTGGCATATGTCCATGATAGTTAGGTGAAAAGTACAGTGCCTGATTTTGCTTTAAGCTGATTTTCTGTCTTACTGTATGTAAGTGTGTTACAAATTGACCTACAACTACAGGCTGCCTTGGGCATATCTTGATTGGTGATCAGTGCACAGCAGAAGTTATTTTTAGACGTGAAATATCTTTGCATCCACAAAGAGTGTGGTTATTCACTTGGTATAAATGCACTAGAGAAATAAGTAATTTTAGTGCTTTAAAGTGGTTTGCAATCATCTTTTTTCACTTTATTGGATTTAAAGCTTTTTCCAGTACTTGCAAAGTATTCTGTTGGATGAGTCTGTTTCTAATTGATCACCAAGGCAGACATAGCAATGTGATCTCTAGGCTCCTATTCACGAGTGTGGTTTAATTGTGAAGGTAGAATTTGACAAACTTGCACTGACTTCATCAAGGATTCTATTGAACCCAAGATGAAATTAGGGTGCCTCTTGAAATTGTGAACTCTTACATCAATCTCTGTCTGAATGGTAGATGTTTGAATCGGTGCAGCAGCAGACATTTCCTAGAGTATTATTGGATTCTAGCACAAATTCATGAAGTTGGATCTCTGCAAAGACTCTTGTTACAGATTCATATTCAGAGCAGAACTTAAGAAGTCATTAAAGCCACTGGGTTTAAATGCATCCTTCTGTAAGCGCTTGCTTACAGCACTGACAGAAACCAAAGGGAACAATAACTCCCTAGTCATCTCAGAGACTTTTGGAGCAAATGAAATTGTTTCCAAATCGGGCAAAAATGATCAGACATAGAGAATGTCAGGCAACACCTGAAACAGCTGGAGACTGCAGTGGGGAGGAACATTTCTGATCCTGTTTGTGTGTATTCTCAACCATTTGTCTGAATCTATGAATCTTGTGGCTTTAAATGTTACTATTTACAAACCAGTTGAGTCTTAACTTTTTCTTTTCATTAAGGAAGTTAATTGAAAAATGTCCTTAGAAATTAGGTTTCTCCCCTGACATAGCTAAACAAGTTATATCAGAAAACACAATGAAGAGCATCAAAGGACTGTTTCAAGCTTTCAGAGACAGGACCTGTTGAGTCCTCTACATAACAAAAGCACATTTCATAATCTATAGATCAACACTTGCATTCATATCTATATTCATTCAACCCTTATTAATTTGATTGCATTCTTTTAATCAGAAACACAGATAAAATGAGTGCTATTGCAAATATTTCCTTGCATTCATATCTCTTCCCATTACTTCTGCATTCCATCAGTGCTTAGTGAGCAGCCTCAAAACTGAGCTCAGCTGAGGCAGCTCCTCAGAGCCCTGCGAAAGTTGTCATTTAAACAGCTTCAGAGTTGCAGCCATTCTCTTGACAGAGCTCAAATATGCCCAGGAGGAAGGTAATTGCCCATTGTCACTTCATAATACCCTCCTGTAAGAGGATCAGCACTGCTGATTTTATTGGCCCACCGGATGTGTTCAGCTACTTGAATAAATGAGATTGAAGGGAACCAAAAGGCTGCTGTTTGATGGGCCTTCACGGGCAGTGTACAGCTTCTCCTTCTCTGATGGCTTTGAGAACCATCTGCTGAACCTGCTGCATCCACCACCCACTCAGCTTCCTACCCTGCACTTCCCTACAGTTGGCTGAGGGAGATCAGTAACCTCAACTTTCTTCCTTATTTGTGGTCCTGCCTGTTAATGCACATTCCAGTTGGCAGCAGATTACATTAATGCACTTAATCAATTTATGCTTCAGCAACTAACAAGCAGATGCAGACTTTGTTCAGCCATGCCTGCAAGAATGGCTTAGTCTTCAGGAGAGAAAAGGATTGCTAGGGATACTGTCTGGTTTGGCTACACTAATTTAAGTTACCCACAAATTTGAATTGAAGCCCTCCTGCTGAAAAATAACAGGAAGCCTGAGTAAACTTGAATTACAACACAAGTACTTATACTTGTAGTAGGACTCTGTCTCTTTGAGAAATAACTGTGAATTTGCAACAGCTCAGTGCAGGAACCCTAAAATGCTTGGTTCTGCATGGGCCTCCCCTAGAAAGACAGTCCTGCCCTAGTTCCTTCCTCATCACCATTTTCAACCAAACAAATGCTATAAATATCTGAGCAGGAATTAAATACTTGCATCATGAAAGACAATTTGAAGAACTTTTTTGTTATTAAACTTATTGAGTATACAAGCAGCACAATTATTGCATCAATTCTAAACCTGTTTTTGTGCAATGTCATTTGAATCTCCAAGCACTGTTAAAAAAAAACCCAGTCCAACAACTGAGTGGGAGACAGACAGAGATAACTGTTTGAATAAGTATTTTTGGGGATGCCAAAGAAAATCCTGGCAGCAAAGTTGGACATTTAGAATCCTGTTTCTTCTGAAGTTGTGCATTTTCAAGCCTGGCTTTAGAAAGTGTTGAGGTTTCTTTGTTTGCCTTTTCCTCCATGTAAGACTCAATGCAACAGCTGAAAACATAGTAGCCCAGCATCAGTCTATTCTGCAGTCTATTCAGCCTGGTGAATAGAGTTCTTCCACTTACTTCTAGATTGGGAATTTTACCTGACTGCCCAAAATTAGTACAGTTTGGTCTGGATCTTATTATAATTGCTTCTGAATGTTACTGTTCCAGGATAAGCATCTCTGTAGCTCTTTGAGACTTAGGAACCTTCCAGACTGCCATTTGTTAATGTTATCTTTCATAAAATTCACTGTTGGGAGTTTAAACACGCGACTTCTCCAGATGTACAGCGCTCAAGCAACTGGCTCATCTAGGCACATATAATAGAAGCTTTAGAGGAAGCTTTAAAAGAGTTACATCTGTCTCACCAAGGCTTTGTTGGACTTGGAGCAAATAAGGAAACATTGGTCGGCGTCTAATTTGCTCTGAAGAAATGCCTATTCTGAGTTCTGCACGGCTGCTTCCTAGAAGGTTTTTACCTTTGTACGTCACTTCTGGCAAAGCACCTTAAACCAGACTTCTGGGTGGAAATGCAGTTCAGGCTGCTGTCATTGATTAGATTGCCCTGAGATGAGCTTAAGCAGGTTTTAGTCTCTTAGAGTGGGAATGAGGCAAAGATTTTTGGCAAAGACAGAAACCCAGTTGATTCATTAGTAAGGAAAAGTAATGCACAGTCTTCCTGTAATTGCATCTTCTTTCAGTTTACGAGGTTTAGTGAAAAGAGAGAGATTGCACTATGCTCCTCCTTATCCTCTGGAAGTCTGGTATCATGATGGACCCCAGTGGGTGCTACTTTCATGGTAACTGCAGCTCAGATAGAGGCTCAGATCTCGGGAACATGAATGCTCAGGAGCATTGGGTGGAATCTTCCTTAATTCGGGACCAATGCAATGTATCCATTTTTCTCAGCTGTTCCCATGCTTGTGTACTTTCTTGACTGAGCTGTGTTCCAGAAGTAAAAGAATTGCCCTGTATCTACCCAGCACAAGCCATTGAAAATATTTTTGTATAGACCTGACAACAAGAGTGTGGGTGGATAAGGTCAAACCCAGATGCCACCTGCAGATATCCCCTTGGCACACAACTAGAGTATTATTCTCTTCAAGGCCGGAAAGGGTTGGAATTGAGACAGAAAGGCTTGGGTGGTCCTCAGATTTAATGTGCCAAGAAAGAGTTCCAGCCTACTGTGCTCTTAGTTCCTCAAGCTGGAGGTAAAAAGCACAGTTAGGCCATTCTGCGCCTCAGAATGTTGAGCAGACAAATCTCAGCAAATGTCTCCAATTTTCCCCTCATCACCTGGCCTCACTTTGGCCATTTTGTCATTGCTTACAGTAGTTGGTTTCATGAACCTCAGAATTAGGTGGGAAGTCTAGACATAGTCCACCAGCTGAGTCAATACACATTGCATTTGTAGCTAGTTTGCCAGTGATATGCTGTTTGGAACAGGAAATCTGTGATTTTAATTAGCAATAAATAGGAAACAGTGTGCTGTGAATTGATCTTAAACAGGTACTGCTGTAGTAAATTAGTCCAAAACAAGCAGGATTTTCCATTGAGCAAATTGATACGAAGGAATCTTGAGTGTATTGGCAGGAACCACGTTATCTGTCTGAGGGTAACTTTGGTTTCAGACAAGTATGAAGCTGAAAATCTGTTCTTAGACACAAACAAATGAGCTTATCGTAGGAAAAGGAGCATTGGGACAGAAGGGACATCCCCATGTAGTCATTTGAAGAACATAATTGGCATATGTGTTGCATCTCACAAAACAAATGGAACTACTATCAATTTGTCAAAAACAATGGGTTGGTTTGTTTATTCCACAGTCGTTTAATGTTTCATGACATTTTGAGAGATGACATTTTCTTGATGTGGTGTTTGTATAAAAGATCCTTTTATCTGACGCTTCATTAGGAAAAGGATTTGGATTTTGAATATTCTTGGGAAATAAATCTCTATTTACTGCAGGGAAAGCTGT
This sequence comes from Urocolius indicus, assembly GCA_013401255.1. Classification (NCBI taxonomy): domain Eukaryota; kingdom Metazoa; phylum Chordata; class Aves; order Coliiformes; family Coliidae; genus Urocolius; species Urocolius indicus. Next base: position 360,854 of record WBNH01009327.1, on the reverse strand, counting down.
GCGACCTGCCACGTTTAACATGGAGAAGGGCCTAAAATTGCCTGAGCCATTATGTTAGCTCTGTAACACAAGACTAAGCTGTTGCTTTCACATCTTAATAGTATTACAATTTGAACTAAGAGCTTGTGTTTCATACAGTTTTGCAGGTGGGAGGGCTGAGACCTTAGCAGTGAAATGACTTAACAGAAAGTTGCAAAAGAAATGAGTTTGTCAGACAGGACGAGTGAGCTGTGTCATTTGCATGAGATACTGAATCAGCCAGACAGCCGTTCGCCTGGTGCCTTATCTCAATTTCACCACCATTTACTCGTAATCATTGCAGAGGTGTTATTGGTATCACTTTGAGTATGTGCTGGTGTGATTCAGAATGACATTGTGGGATAGGAGAATTTTCATGCACTCTTTCAAATTGGAGTATCATTTGTGGAAAAGCCATTCTTATCTCACCACTAAGATCAGAGGGCTGGGTCCTTTACACCCCCTGAAGATCATCCATGTATTGACACTTTAAAACAAACAAATAATGTGGTACATTTGCTAAACTGGGGCAACAAGTATGTTCCACTGAAAAGCTTTTAGGCTTTACTCTCTTTGACCTGTTTACTGTAAGGACAGAGGGAAACCTGAGCCATGGCAGAATACTGCTGCAGGCTGTGTTCTTACAGAAGTAACTAGGTTAGCTGATGCTTAACTAGGCATCACACAAGTAGTTCCAGTTTTAGCTATGCTGTAGCTTATTTTACAGGTAGGCATCATGTGGACAGAAGGCTTGTTTTTAAGATGGAGCTAAGCTGATTTCTCTTTAGTTTTATGGTTGACCTCAGAGAACAGAGATCCTGTCCAGTCCTTGTTATGTCCTTACGCACACATATCTATGTGCACTTACATCTTTGTAACACTTGAGTTTTAAAGGAGAGTGAGTGTTCAGCATTGCTTGACACAAAATACTGAGATACTTCATCTGTACCAAAGGAGTATTTGAATGTGTGATCTAGACAGACTGTCTTTACAAGAGGAAGAGTGTCCTCAGTAATGTAGGTTCTTGTATAAAGCCTTTAGCAGCTTCTTACTCCCTTATGATATGACAGGTTTTGTGAATGCTGATTGTTTCCTGCATAAGAGCCTTGCTACTCAGACAAGAATCCAACTATACAGTAATGGGACCATGATAGGATAGCTAAAAAGGCCTCACTATCATGTAAGAAGGAAGTTAGTAGTTCCTAAAGCTCTCAGTGTCCATGTCACCATGGACAGTGAAAGAGCTCTTCAGTTACTTTAGTGCTTACTGAATAATAATAACCAAAAAACAGAATCATTCTGCTCAGTAAAAATACAGCAGACTTCTGTGGTTTATTTCTTTGGGTGGCCCGCTCCCAGAGGTAATCCAGGTCTTTTTGACTCTTTAACTGACCAGATTGGAATGCATTCTTTCCTAAGAATTCTGGGCTCCTCAGCTCAAGACGGACAGAGAACTGCTGGAGAGAGTCCAGCACAGGGCGACCAAGATGATCAGGGGACTGGAGCATCTTTCATACAAGGAAAGGCTGCGGGAACTGGGACTGTTTAGTCTAGAAAACAGGAGACTGAGGGGAAATCTTATTAACATTTACAAATATCTAAATAGTGGGTGTCAGGAGGTTGGGACATCCTTTTTTCTGTTGTAGCTAGAAACAGGACAGGGGGTAATGGGATAAAGCTGCAACACAAAAAGTTCCACCTAAATATAAGAAAAACCTATTTCACTGAGTGAGGGAGCAGTGGAACAGGCTGCCCAGAGGGGGTGTGGAGTCTTCTTCTTTGGAGGTCTTCAAGACCCACCTGGACATGTTCCTATGCCACCTGATCTAGGTGAACCTGCTTCTGCAGGGGAGTTGGACTAGATGATCTCTAAAGGTCCCTTCCAGCCCCTACCATTGTATGATTCTGTGATTCTAACTGATCCCTCGCCAGCCTGCTGTCCCAGATGAGCTATAGCAGTACTGACTCCATTAGCATTCTTCCCATTTTTAAAGTAATTTGGACTTCTTTGTGATGACTAGTTGATTCACAGGGGCTGCCTGGATACCTCTCAGACTGAGACAATTTGCTAAATGCATTTATGGAGTGAGGAGTGAGCTTTGAATGTACTCTGACTGATATCAATGGCAAAATTCAGACTGACTTCAGTGCAGCAAGCCCATGTTCTAAAGGAGTAAGTCTTGGAGATGTTTAACTCAACTCATACACTGAGATAGCCATAGAGTCTTATCAGCCTCATTACCACAGTATTTGACCAGAGGAATACAAAGTCTGGATAAAAGAGTCCCAGATAAGACATTTTGTATCTAACAATCATTGTACTAATATGTTTCTGAGTAATTCCATTCTCCTCATCTTTGTCTGGCTTGCAGGCTAATAAATGTCATCCTCTGTGCACTATAGGTGGTAGATTAAATGGTTTGTACCCACAGTGATACTCTGCTTGGACCTTGGATTGAGGTTGGGAAGATTTGTTTCGAAGGGTTTTTTGATCTGAAAAATACATTTTCTGGCTTCCTCTCCTGGCATTTCTGGAGCTGTTAGATAAGCGTAGTCAATATTTTTTTTTTTGTAAGAAAAGGTTGTAACTAAAGTAATCAATAGGAAACAGGAAGGGAAATGTCCGTTTCTTGCCCAGGATGACATATAGGAGTGCATGTGAAGACTATTCCTGCTGCAGCTGGATTGTGTGTGTGGACCTTAAGGGTGAAATTGCCTAGTGATGGATTCCACTCACACTGTTGTTAAACCAGGGATTTTCACTGGCACGCAGCACAGTTCACTTGAATTGGTTCTACTGTTTCACTGAGTGAGATCAAAGCCAGGACCATTCTCCTCTTCCTGCAGTTCTTCCTCTGTCTATCTGCTTCACAGTCAAATGTACGTGTGCATTGTCTTTGTGATAGGGATGTGGAAGATCTTTTCTCATCCCAGGAAGACGAGAAGAGAATATAGCAGGAATTCACAACTTTCCAAATGTGAATGAATACAAGTTGCTACCTTCAATGTTTCTTGTACTGTTTCTGTGTTGCCATGAGCTAGATTTTGTCCTGAGTGTCTGTCTGTGCAGCCTTGCTGTAGAATACACCCATGGGAAAGCATGCCCTCTAATTCTTCCTTTCTTTTGCTTGTTTTTGCAATTCAGTCTTCTGTTGGTAGATACCTATATAAAGAACACTCGTGTAAAACATGTCTGGCACATTATCTTGAAGATGAACTCTTGAACAGACAACACAACTGGAAATAAATTTTGAAAAGGAGTTATGGCTTAGTGATATGGGCCAGAGCTGCTTCCATAAAGACCAAGAAACCTTTGTTTGGTCCATTGATTAAATAATGGACAGTGTATACTGTTTTCCAGATGGTTGGGTTTTCCCCCCAGTTCAGTGGCCAGTGAGCACTGCTTGATTCTTAGTCATCTGGCCAGAGTTTCAGTAGAAATATGTCCCACCTATTGTCACCAGGGAAGAGGTATCCTTTAGCTATCTGAACCCTTGATAAGAGCCATACAGTACAGAAACGGGAGAAGGAGCTAGGCAGGAATGTTTCTCTTCTAAAAATCTTAAGTCACCCGGGTTACATCATTGCGGAAAACTTTGCCATTTCCCCTCAAAATGCTTTCTAAAGGTCCCTTCCAACCCTACCATTCTATGATTCTATGATTGTGTGTTGCTGTGCTCTCAGAAAAACAGAAAAAGTGTACGCCAAAGGCAGAGCCAACAGCAACACATCAGAGTTGCTGAATAACTGAGAGAGCTGTGAATTCTTAAGAGAATCAAATGATGTGCTGTGAGTGCTTTTGTGGATAAACAGGATTTTCTTTTTCTTTCCTCTGCCACAATACACTTTTCCTTGTTGTAATTGTGAAGGTTCCTAAAAGATAATTGTAAAGAATAGTCATATTAACAATGTTTGATTGGAGGTGTTAGGTCAGCCCAATTAATTGTGGTGAAGGACAAGATTCTGTGCCACACATCTATGCACTAGCAAGAATGTAAGTCTGGTCTAATTGTGGCAGTAGCTCTTTATAGTAATGTCACAATAAGGGAGAACACAACAAAGCTTTTCATGCCAACCTAAAAACTAGAAATATCAAATGCAGCCTTTTTTTGAGATGCTTTGCACAAGCAAGAACAAGCTCAGGATCATGAGACAGACCAGGATATGTTCAGCTTTAGTATTTTAAAAGGTTATAGTCGCTGCATTGATTCCTGAACCTTCTGATGTCTTCTGTCCAGGAAACTGCTGGCAAACCAGCATTAGGTAGATACTGAGCTTGAAAAGCAGAGAGTTTTTTAACACTTGCCCCTGCCATTAGTGTCCTTCTCCAGTCTGGTTCCCATGTGTGTCTTCTCTGTCTCAGCACTAATAAAAGCAATAGCTTTTTGGCTGTTTAGTTCTGATTTGGGCACCTATACATATTTTCTGTCATGTGTTGTCTGTGCATTAGAGATTTCACAAAAAGCTGCTTAATGCCATGTCTGTATATACAGAAAGATACTTCTCACACCAGAATCAAGAAGTTACTGGGGGATTTTAAAAACCAGGTAATTGTAACAACTACAGCCACAACTGTCAGCACAGAAAAGAGCTTGAAATTCCATGTTTGTTTTAATCCCTGTCTTTCTCTTTAACTTTCTCTTTCTTATGCTGCAAGACAATGCCTGGAGCTCCAAACCTAGTGAGCGCCCCTGTGGTAAATATGTGTGCCTAATATATACATATACATCTGCTCCCTTAGTGGCATTTGGCTCGGGAGCATCCTAACAGTGCAATTGCACAGGCTGCACTGTTCAAAGCTCTGTAGACAATAGAGCTGTGTGTACTTAAAGCCCAGTAGTCATATCTTGTAACCCTGTCATTTCCTATCACGGTGGAATTCATGCTATGCAGATATCTCTGTTATTTTCAGTGGACTGTGTTTTGATAAACAATCAAAGGGAAGATCCTCAGTTTGATTCAGTAGAGGAGGTTTTGTTACTGATGTTGGATGCTGCTTTCTTTAAATAAATGTTTACTTATTTAGAGCCTGATGTTCATCCTCCAGGTAGGTGAAATCTGCCTATTGGCAAACGTGTGCCTACTTTGCACACCCAGATCCTGGCGTGGAAGCACTAGCCAATACCTGCAGTCACCTACCTACAAAGCAGACACACATTTTCACAAGCCAAGATCTGTCTTTTAACAGGAAAGCTGGCTAAAAACCATGCCAAAATTAAGGGAGAGGAATAAGGTTGCACAAACTAAGGGGTTTAGCGAGAGGATGCTCAGTTGTGTTTCCTGTGACCGGTTTTAGGGATGGTTTTTAACCTGCCTTCAGTAGTTGGAAGCCTCATGGAAGTAACTAGGCCAACATCCACAGTAACAAAATGTTTGTGTGCTGCAAACATATATGGAATTTTGTAAAAATTGCTAGCTTTAAGTAAGGCACTTTACCTGATTTGTCTGTCAGTGAGAGCATAAAACCAGTCAAGTATATAGATCAAAGGGACAAAATAAAGTGCATCAAGAGATGAGATAAGGAGCTATGCAAAACAAAGTAGCTTTCTTTTTTTCACTTTACATTTCACCTTCTTGCTGCTACATTTTTTCCTGCTACAAACTGTCACCTTCTGCTTCCTCAGCTAGTATTTAAGATTCATTTTGCATGTCAAAATGGTGCAAGCTACCACAATCACTGGCACCCATTTCCTCACCACCTTATAACCCGACATGTATCTTACAACACCATTTGTGTCAGTGTTAATGCAGTAGCTTTACAGCACGCTGCTGCCAAGGTGAAACAGAGGTCAAGGTGAAAAGAAATGAAATGCTTTCATTCATTTGTTGCAACACAATATAAGAAGGTGGCATAAGTTCCCTCACACAGAATTTCAGCCCAGTCCAGCCACTTGTATTATTTTGTCTGCCATTGTGATTCAATTAAGAAGGCATTTATGAATCTGCATGAAAATAAAATGAGGGCACAGCACTCAAATGTATTGTTCTGCTTCTTCACCCATTACCAAGGAAGTGACTCAAGAATTCTATTTGGTTTAAGAAAATGCTTTGAGAAGAAATGTTTTAGAGCAAGTTTGGAAAGTACTACTTCAGTTATTAAGCTAATTAATCTTTAAATACTAAATGAGAAACTATGTTTTGTGTTATTGTCTGTTTTCTATTTCTTTTCAAAGGTTTCAATTGCATTTGTAACAAACCTGACAGTTAAAACAAAATACAGTTTACCTCAAGGAACTTCCCTGCAATTATCCCATAGCTGACTCTCACCTTGTGTGCTCACGTTACATTGGATGCCATGACAGTTCTGGCATTGTAAATACAGTCCTGTCTTGAATATGTGATAGAGCAGAAGGTGTACAACGTGGTGGGAAGTGTCAAGATTTTAGTAGCACCAACTGCATCTAAAAAGAGCTGTGATTTAACTTATACAAACAGAAGCGAGTTATTCAATGTACTCGTGCCATCGCTACCGATCCGAGCGGTAAATCACTTCACACTGAAATAACACTTATTCTAGAGTAAAACAAGACAGTTACCACAAGAATTGAGCACAACAGAGGGTGAAACATACTGCAGCCACTTGAAAATGGCAAAGCAGTGTTGTTTGAAGACTGCACATTCACAAGAACCTAAAAATCACCCATTTTTTCAGTACCTGGCCATAACCTTACAGTTAACTTCTAGTAACTGCACAAAACAAAAACCATATATTTTTGGTTGCTGCTGGATTACCTTCAGGACTTCTCTGATCCAGACCTTAGACCTCTCCAAGAGAGAGAGTGGAAGTTCAGGATGCTGAGAGTGGTGCATGATGAACTGCCAGTGAGTCAGCTCTGAGTAGCAAGTAGCTGCCTACAGCATGTCAGGGTCTTTGGGGCAGATGGGACAGCATGACACTCCTGACAGTCCTTCCATCAAACAGAACTTTCAGCTCCAGAGAAAAGCACCAACTCAGGACAAAGGAGAGTGAACAGTAGTAACATCTCCAACAGCAGCGTGTCCCACACTTTGTCCTGCTCAAGCACTCTTGCAAGACTGACTCCAGGAGAATAGGCTGGCTGGTGAAGGAGCAGCACCACTCTGTAAGCACTCAGTGATGTCTGTGAAGGTTTTCCATCCAAACTGCACTGAGTTCATCGGGTTAGGTGTGAGTGCAGTCTAAGGCCTGCTGCTGCAATGGCCAGAGGTGTTTCTTCAAGCTCTTCCTTCAGGTGGCACGGCTGATGCTCACTTCCTCCTTCAGAGACATGCTCCTTTCCCCCTCCCACAAAAATGTGACACTTCCGCTGATGTGTGTAAGCTACAATTTCACCTACACTCTGATCTCCCACAGAACACAGCTGAAATATTGTCCTCTTTTAGTATGGAGTGACAGGTTGTGATAAATAGACTGATTGCTCTGACAAACATGTACCTAGTCAAACACTAATGAGCCAGCGCACAGAAGCATGAAGTCATCTTTTGGTTTTCATTAAAGTGCGTAGATTAAAGAGATGTTATTTTACTGTAATGCACAGAATTCTGTCATTTCAGCTTAGAGTAACTGTTAATCACATCAAATTGAAATGATCCTTGGTTTTGTTTTAAAGAGCATAGAAGAACAAGAAGTAGAGGAAAAACAGAAGTAGAAATGGAATATGAGACTATAGTGAAAGTGAGTGAAACATTCCCCTTTTTATCTAGTAATGCTAATGTTGTTTTCATTTTACATGTCACAATTAAGTCAGGAGCGTCCACAATTTACTGCCTGGTGGTTCTTCTGAAATCTTTGAGCAATTATAGCCCTGATGATTATCTGCTAGCTGCATAACATACGCTGCCACTGACCATTACATCCTTTTTTATACCCTGAAAGCAATTTGTGCCTTCTTCAAGTCCTACCCCACCCCATTGTCTCCCTGCCTGATTTATTTATTGCTGCTTTTGCCCCACCTCAGTGCAGCGGTCAGGGGCTGTATGTAACAGCATGATTATACCAAGCTTTCTTTCCACAGCCCTCTGGGTCATCAGAATATCCTCTGTTCTCTGCTGACAGTAGCTGCAGTACTCTCAGGTCAGAAAAGCAGGCGCTATGAAATGTCTCTCTGAAGCGGTAAAGAAGATTGATGTGGGAGGAGGATGCGGGGGGAGGAATTGAGAGCATCTGAATGTAGAGGTCTGAGATGGGGAAAGGTGTTGAAGGTACGAATTCTGGGTACCTCTGAAGATTAAACTTACCAAGCAGATAAATTAAGGATTTGTCATCTGGGACACCAGAGTATGGGATAAATAAAGGATTAACCGGGGCATCAAAGCAGGAGGGAAGATTGAGGGACAAAGAGAAAGAGCTTCTGAATGTGAATCAGTAAAACAGCATTAGTGAGGCCTAAAGGGAAAGATTTAGAGGTAAGAGCATGAGTTTTTTAGGAAGCAGGAAGGGAGCAGAAGACAACTGGGGAAAGACAGGCAAAGCCTGAAAGAAAGGTGAAAGTAGATTAAAGAGTTTTTTTCATTGCTTTATGGAACAGCTGATGATTAGAACACGTGGATAGAATGAGGTGTTATTTCAGGAGAGTATCTGCTATAAGGAGACGTGGTTATGTATAAGCAAACTTCCTGAAACCTCCTGTGCCAGGAGGTCTTGAGCTTTCATGTCAAGGGGGTAGCAGTAAGCCACATGCCTTTGTCTCAGTGAATCCTGTTTGCTTTGTATTTTTATTTACTATGTCATCTTCTGCTTTCTTCTGGAATGCTTTGATATGTTTTGCTTGTCTTGGAGGAGAGAACTGCTGTGGCTTTTCAGCGAGCCCTGTGTTTGGTAACAAAACCTGCCTTTCTGCTGCAGTTACCTGGATGCAAAGGATTTTGGTTAATTGCCAGGCAGGCAGTGTTTGCTTTTCAGTGTCCTCAGGCTCAACTCACACGTGTGCAGGAGTAAAGGAGCCTTCTCAAGAGAGATGCAGCTCCTCCTTGCTATGGAACGTCCTTCTCCTGCCCACACAAGGTCTTAACACTTGTTCTGTAATTCATAGTCCTTCCTAATGACAACAAAGGCTTGATTTTGGGGACTCCTCCTCTTCCAGCTTGCGTGGTGCCAGTACCAGCTTTAGCACCTTCAGCAGTGGTGAAGGCTCAGGTTTCCTGTGAGTGCTGTTCTGCTCCCTGGCCAGCATCAGTGTGCTGGATCCTTGTGCTTTCTGCCCTCTATAGGGTTTTTTGTTTGTTATTTTGTTTAAATACCTGTCACCTATACTTCAATGGATATGTATTGGTAAGAAAGAGCGAGCCAGCTCTGGGTGTTTAATCCAGGCCTTGCCCAACACAGGCTGACTTCTAAACTTAACTGAAAGGCAAATGCTAAGTAAGTTTGACTGATGTATAGTGTGACTGCAGCTTGATTTGTCAGGCATTTTGCTGTGAATCACCTGTCTCAGCCCATATGGACACCAACATATTCTTCATGTATCTATGCACATCATTGCATGCTCACAGTTTCTGTCAATGTTTTTATTGTTGCAAAATAAGTGACCATTTTTCCAAACACTTGTTCAGAATAACACAATCCTAAATATTCTTTGGTTCCCTCATTGTGGTAAGGTTAGAGATGGAAACTACTAGGTGGGGCCTTGGTTTCATCTATGTTGTTTTCCTCTTGGACACAGGCAAGGCAACTTTCAGCTGCCTCGTACAATTCCTGAGCAAAGTAGTTGTGACAAAAGAAAGTAGAGCCCATAATGAACATGTTGGCACCTTGACAAGTATTCAGGAGTGACTTACTGAAGATGGCAAAATTAAATTAGCAATTTCTCACTAGGGAACTGGGATTTCTTTGTTGTTTGTGTTTTAAGTGACAAGAGAATATTGATTTCTCTTCCTGAGGGATGCTCTGCCTTCCTTTCCTGAAAAGCAGGATAGGAATGGAGCTGAGCTGCCTTGAAATGACTCAGTGAACGTTCCAAAAACCAGAAGTATTTGGGTTTAACTCTGTTCTCATCGTACATCACTTGGATTTTAAACAGCATGAGGCCAATCTTGTATCACGGATGGTGGGGACCTGGGCAAATCCAATTGCTCCTGCAGTTAGAAGGAGCAAAGAACCTCCTAGGGCATCGTGTAACCATTAGGACACCACTGGAGTTATTCTTGTATTTGCTTTACCCTGCACTCAGGACTCACTGACTGTGACCTGGGCACAAAAATTAGGAAACAAAGTAGATTAGGACTGAGTGGCAGGGAGCTGCACACTGTGGGGTGAAGGGATCCGTCAGGTCCAATGATGGGAGGAAACTTTTTCTTCCATCCCTTTCTGCACTAAGCTCTCATTGTGGCGTGCCCAAGGCAAGGTGTTGTGGATGCTTTGAAGTGCCTGGACAGGAGGAGGACAGGCTGTGCAGAGGAAAGAGTCTCATTTTTCCTGCAGGCTAGAAAGGAGTATCTCAGCTCATGCTGCCATGTAAGAAACCACTGGCTTTTGGCAGAACAAAACTTAGGACCTTAGAGAATATTGCTGTGCAGGGGAGGCACATATTCCTTCTAAGCCATGATAAGAGCCCTGTGGAAATCTATAGAAATTACCTAAACTTGCACAACTTCATTCAACATCTATCAGAATCCACTAGTGACGAAATGTTAGTTGTCTGTAGCAAGAACTTTCATTTATTTACCGTTATGTTTATCAATAACAGAAGCCTAAGGTAAAAGACAGAGAATGTAGACTTATAAGTCTGGTTTGAACATACATCTCTCTCTGTTCCATGCAAAGTTGCTTTTCCACTGGGACGTTTTGGCTGGGGCAGGAATGGCTCAGGAGAGCTCTAAAAAGCAGGACCTAGAAGCTACTGCTGCACTTTCCTCATCCTTTAAGCTGTGTTTTAAATGAGCACTTAAGTCCATGATAGAGTTTTCCAGTGGGGCTTCAGCCATATGTAGCTGTGGTCTAGAATCAAGCTGGTGGTTTATCTAAAGCTGGATGTTTGTAAGTCTTGTGGCAGCTGTTCTACATGACTGCAATTCTGCACGGTGCACTGTCAGCCTCCATGTTTAATTACTGTATGGCCTGTGGGAATGATACTGCATGTGGTAGCTCACATTCTGACAGCTTTATTTTCACAAAGTAGGTGTTAATGCCTAAATAAAACATACAGCTCATAGGGCAAATTATTTCCCAGCCTGCTGATACTGAAAGTTAGTATTTCTAGAAATGTGTTAGTATATACAGTGGCTTATCTGTGGTCCTTCTTGAGGTGATTTCTGTCAGTATGTTTGGATCAATTTTATTCCACAGGGTGTAATATAGGTCAGTGAGATCTCAGCATAGAATTTGTGCTCTTAAAATGCTCCTTTCTGTGGAAAATCCTGCAGGTTCAGTTTTCAAAGCAGAGATGGGGTTTCAAGAATGGGGTTTCACTGAACCCTGTTGGTTCAGTGTCACACCTTATGCCACGTAGCTTGGCTGCTGCTGAAGTGGAGAGGTGACAGATGTATGAGCCTGTAATGCTGAGGAGCATGGAAGCTGTAGAAGCCCCCGGGAATGATAACTCACTGTCAGGTTTTTGGTTGGGGAATCATTGTCATTCTGAGCAAGGGCTCATGCTCTCCAAGGCATAATGGAATAAATTCTGCAGTAACTTCTCCCCAATTCCGTGTCAGAGTTAACATCTCCTCTTGGCCTGGAGTACCCTCCATTCTCATTTGTATTCAGACAGACACTACTGTGCCTCCACTCGAAAATACTAATTGGTTGAACATTATTTCCACTTCTAAAATTATTCTTGAGCTTTCCTACCTTTCCAGTGAAATTGGTTTAATTGGTGTTTTTTTAAGGCTGGGATTAATTTGTTGTAATATCAGATGCCCTTTAATGGCTGTGACTCCCTCATAAGCAGATTTGATTCAGTGACATAAGCTGTGTTTGAGGGTTTTACATAGGCCAAGATCCTCTCTGTTGGCAACTGCAGGAAGCGATACAGTGTGACATAGCAACAAGGCTGCTGCCAGGTCTTCTGTGTGAAATACAGGTTGTTTCCCATGCAAGCACCAGTAGAAGAGAGGGTACATTGTGTAAATATGAATGTTGCCTTCTAAGAAGCTCAAGTTCTCTGTGCCCTACTCTATTCCTTTTTGAAAAGTTTTCTGGGCAGGTGTGAGTAAGCTGCACCTCCCACTCTTCCTTGTGTGATCATCTGTTATAGGTGCCCACCACAACCCTGTCCCTTTTCATCTACTGTTCTGTCATTACCCAGAAACTTTCTGCAAGTCCTTCTCTTAGATTAAGCTGGAGATCAGTAAAAAAATAAAGACCTTTGAGAAAGATCTCAGCAAAGACCCTCTTTGTACCTTCCTTCCTGAACAAGCCATGCCTGTTATATTAATAATTCAGTAACTTAAATTGTTACACAAAATCTGGGTTCATGGCAGCGAAGTCATTATTTTCATGTACTTAAAAGTAATCAGATGCCTTCCCTTTTTGCCCCTGTTTTGGGAGTGTGGGCATCCACAAGCGCACAGATATGTCACAGGAGGGTTGACTCAGTATTCACCCTCATTTCCCTCCTATGACCATTTATTAATATCAGGAGGAGCACTTTTTCCTGAACATGCATATGGTAGTGACACTCTTTTTAGTGTCTTTTATAGGAGTCACATGTGGAATGCAGGAGGCTGACATTAGAGAACCTCCCAGGGCCTGGACTGAATGTTAAAGGAGATATCTGTTTTGTTGTTGCTGTGCACAGAAGCGTAGACTGTTGTTGTCAGAGGATGAAAAGAGTGTAATACTTTCTGTATTACACACAGAAAGTTGACTGCCCAGTGCTCTGCCATTTCGTGTTTCAAAGTACAATTAAGTGTAGGAGACAGTAAGGTGGAACAGCTCTGTACCTGCTGGTGTGGCTGCAGAGAAGACTGACAGCCAGAGATTTGCTGCAGTTGCTCTGTATTAAAGCAACACCACTCTCAGGTATGATTACCTCCAGCAGGCATCTTTTTCAACACGGAATATTTTGGCTGCTCTTCTTCTTCTGCCTGTAGCAGGAAAACACCATTCCCAAGATCTGTTTGAATGTTATCTTTGACTTCTCCTTCATGCTGCAGGTGCAGAGGATTTGGGAAAAAACCACCTGTCAATTAATGGCTGCACTTATGAAAATGACCCCTCTTGGCATTGGCGCTGCCTCTGAGGACAGTGGCTCAGTGGGAGCTGTGGCTGAGGGGCAGCCCATGCTGGGTGCCTCTGACAGGTGCCAGCATGAACCCACTGTGATGGCACAAATGACAAATTGGCATTTCAGTGAATCACTGAAGCGAAATATGACCAGACAAGAGAAATTCAGTTGTTCTAAGATCTGTTCTGCAGAGGCAGGAAGACTTTAAAGAGTGGATTCGAAGCCTTCCTTGAGAGCCTAAAGCCGTAACAGCAGGAGAAACTGAAAATGATGTCTTCTCCTGATGTATAGACCAGATGTTCCCCTGCAGCCAACCTCTGTCTAACTTCTAAAAGAGTATTTTATAGTTTCCCATCCACATATACCTTGCATTCGTAAATGATCCAGGTTAGAAATGTTGCTGCCCTTCCTTTGCATTAATCATTACATTAAGAGTTCTTTTCTCTTTCTGCCTGACAACAATCAGGAAAGCAACGCAGCGAAAATGCAACTGTGCAAATGAAACACGTGGGGAGCGACTTGTGGCTTCAGTAGTCTGTGCTAGCACGTGACAAGACAGAACAGTAAACTCAGGAGGAGTTCTCCTGGGGATTCAGTGCCCCCATTATCTATCCAAAGGGCTGAGGAAACCTTTTTTTGTTTAGCCAAGACAGCTTGGTGCTTCGGCTTAATTTTCATCGCGTAATTTTAAATACAGATGGTGTCTACGGTGCTGCAATTAATGGATAGCCTAAAGACTTGTGATTTCCAACTAATTGATATGTAAGAACGTTTAACTAACGTTGGCAATAAGAAATTTTGAAGAATAACTTCTGTAACTAACACAGAATTATCATTTTACTGGCATAGAGAGTAGAAGATGAGTGAATTGTTCACTCACCATCCCTAAATCTAAAGCCTGTCTATATTTTTGTAGTTCCAAATGCATTTTCATGAGATGGTGAAAATATGACATTTTACAGTTGTTTTAAAAGGGGTTTTTTTTACAAGTTAATAATCTCATTCATTCCTGAATCTGGTCTACCATCATTTGGAATGCTCCCAAAATTCAACGTGGATTTCTGTTGTTCTTAAGAATAATTGTGTGCTCTACACATATTTTAAACAGAGCTTTAAACCAAGCAACCAATGTTTTTAAAGTATTCATTTACTTTCCCAAATAACTGGATCCCTTAAGAAAGGCCTTTATTTTTCTAGCCTTCATTAAACTTATCTTCAACTAGATTATGATCAGAATTGGCATCAGAAAGGAAAGTTGTAAGACCTCTCAGGAACTTTTAAATGCTTTTGGAAGATGTCAAGTACCAAAGTAACAATAAAACACTGATAGAGCATTAAAAGATAAGTTCATATAATGGAAAGAGGTTTTGTTCTACTGCCATTTTTTTTTTTCTCAAGTAAGGTTTTGCATGGTACAGAACTTTTCCAAGATGGAAGCTACCACTAGTGATGCACATAAATGAAATCAGATGAAAAACAAATCAGAGCTCTAAGGAGCCCATGTTACACAGTTTGATGGCATGCCTCTGAGGGGAAAAAAAAAAAAAGGGCTTTGTAAAGTTCCATGAAATTCATCTCAGTTCAGGCCTGACCCTCTGGTGAACTAACTTCTGAAAGAGACAAGGCAGGGACCAAATCCAGCACACACAGATATGTCAGTAGAAAAGCTCGCTCTGCTGTAGTAGGCTGGAGATCTGGATGAGGCCCCAGTGTGGCTTCCATGTGCTGTAGCCCACTGGGATTGTTGATGAATGCAGGTACCAAAGGAACTGATTTCTCTGAGTGGTTTAAAGCTGTTGTATCTCATATTTTCCTGTGTCTGCTGGCTTCTGAGGAATTTACATATCCCTTTTCCCGGCAACAGGAAGATCTGACCATGAAACTCAGCTGTGCAATTAGCAATATCATTAAGAGGTATGTTGAAGAAGACTTTAAGATGTCCAACTGCAGGGCAACATGAGAGGCATCCCGTAGTGCAGACTTAATACACAAGTGCTCTCTCACTCGTGTTCCTTGTTACCATAGCTCACTGAATGAATTCCATCACACTTGAGGAGAGCCAGCTTCAGGATCTGTGCTGGCTGGTTGGGCTGCAGAGGATCAAGGTGGTAGTCCTTCACCCCTAATAAGCATTAAGAGGGCAAAACACTTTCCACTGTTTCTCTTCTTTGTGGAGCTCAGGTGCTCAACAGAAAGCCAGGACATGTTGTGCACAGAGAAGGAAAGGTGGGCAGGCCTGGACATGAGAATGGCATCTGACCTTCTCTGTGGGAGTTTGTTGTCTCTACCTGTCTGTGGAAGCAGGCCTGGATTTTAAGCAGTAACCTGGGCCTGTTTCCCAGACTCTCCCATGCTTTTCAGTTTCCTCAGATTGCTTGGACAAGACAGCTGAAAATCCTGAACCTCAGAAACATGGCTTTTGTGCTTCTCCTTTGTGAATCAGATTATCTTCAGATCTCTGTGGGGAAGGAGTATGCCCTTCATGTCATTTTGTGCCACTGGTTCCTTCATGTGACCTGGTTAGTTTGTGCCCAGTACTAAGGATCCAAAACCCAGCAAAGTCAAACACAGTCTTTGTGTAGACTGAACTTTTGGTAATGCCTTTTAACAGGCACTTGGCTTATCAAGCTTTGCAAAGTTACTTTGTCACATTCTGCATGATGGGATGCGTGCTGAACGTGGCTAAACTGAAGGTTTCTGCATGGTTCATTTCAGCCTGATGGGTAATTAGAGAGTTGCCCGAGTTTGCAGTAGTCAGCCTTAATACAGACTTTGGGAAAAAAAATGTTTAAGTGAAAACCAACTGAACTGAAATATTAATCCCTTGAACTTAATCATGAGGATGGCTCCATTAACCTCCCATTGCGTAGTAGCGCTTAATCCACTAATGGCAGCACAGGCAAGGAGAGGAGGGTGTTTTCCTTTTAAGTTCATTGTAGTATGGGGAAGTGCAAGCTCTCAGGCTGTTTTTAATGAGGTTGAACCTCTGGGCGGTGCTGCCCTCACATTAAGCTCTGAAGTTTTTTAAAGTTGCAGTTGAAATTCCACAGTAATTTTGCTTCTCAAGTTAAAAGAAGTGCCTTGTGTAATACAACATGAAAGAAAAAGAAGCAGTGGATCTATGGATGAAAGAATGGTGGAAGTGACAGAGCAGTGGCACAGGCTGCCCAGAGGAGGTGTGGAGGCTCCTTCCTTGGAGGTCTTCAAGACCTGCCTGGACACGTTCCTATGTGACCTGATCTAGGTGAACCTGCTTCTGTAGGGGGGTTGGATTAGATGATCTCTTAAAGGTCCCTTCCAACCCTACCATTGTATGATTCTGTGAAGATGACGGTAACTTAGTAACACAGACCAGCCACCCACGGTTTCAGACTCTACCCTTAGTAGCAAAGATACATCTCCATTTGATGTTCATTGTATAATAACAAACATACACATCAATACAAGAATTTGAATCGAGTCCCAGCTTTTTATCATTGTTAAACTCAGCCTCCAAACTTTCCTGACACTTGGAAGTACAAAGGTCAAACAGAAGATGGCAAATGAGGGACGGCAGCTCTGTCTCTGCTGTTAAACTCCTGCCAGGTTCTGAATGGACTTTTTTATTAGCTTGTTACATCAGAAAAGAATGGCTCAGTCACTAAAATGGCTCATCATTTGGAGAGAGTCAATGCATATCTTTGCTACCAGTAAAGAGGAAGCCACATTCGTGTTGTTAATGAGTTAGGAAATATTTTGGAATAGCCTTCGCTGTTCCACGTGATTACGGAACTGCAACTACTTGAAAAGATTTTTTTCAAAGAAACTTCTAAGGCTTTGATCTTTATTCAGAGCGTGTCTAAAAACATTCCTTTTTAACAGGATATTAAGAGAAGCGCTGTCTGCTCAGTAATTTTCCAAGCAGACTTTTCAACGAGGCTCCATCCTGCAGAGGCTTTCTGAGGTGAAGAGTTATAGTGAGCGCAAGGTAAACTTCAAAGTGCAGCATAAGGCTTTATCAGTGGGATTATTTTCTGAACTAATGGTGTCTCCACGTAGTTCCCTGACAATTATCAAAGACATGGAAATTACAGTGAGCATGTACCTCAAGAAACGTACCATCTCGGGTACACAGACCTCAGGCTACATCAGGGGCTCTTATTACTCGAAACAGGCTCCAGAGTCTGGGCTGAGTAGGAAGGGCTGAGCAGTGTATCACTGTGAAAGGAGGTGCCAGACAATCATAGGGTGACTCTGTTTCCTTTCCATTGAGTAGCACAGTGATGCCACTAGAGAGAGACAGAGAAATAGGTTATTCATTTCCTTTTCATTGTGGTGGTCGAGAAGAAATCTCTGTGCTGGGCAGGAATGGTCTGTGGTACAGATGGGACCTGTTAGCGATGTCCTGCCAGGAGTCAGACACAGGCAACACCGTCATTATCTGTTAGCAAGGTGGATGTGAGACACTGAAAAGCACTCTGTTAAACCTCATTCAGAGTTTGGTTTAGGCAAGGATCCAAAAGCTGTGGTGTGGGTTTCACCGCATGGTTTTCAGATCTGTGTTTCATCAGCTCCTGAGCCCTCACACAGGAGGCCTAAAGCACCTGAAGATTTCTTTTCTTGTCTGTCTCCTCTTTTCAACAATAGACAGAATCTCTTATTGTGCGGGACAGGCACTGCTTTTAGGCAAAGCACATTATACATAAAGCAGCCTGGCAGATTCCAGGGCCCCCTAGAGACATCCTGCTCAGCTGCCATGGTGCTGCACAGCCCTCAGTCCCTCCTTCCCCACTCCACCCGGGATTTGAAGTATTTCTGGAATATATTTTTTGCTGTTACAATCTCAAGATGTCATTTAAAAGGAGTTTCCAAGGGACTGTTATGACCTCTTGAGCTGAGAATTACAATGCTGCTACTCTTCCAAGGCCTGTGCTGTCAGACAGTCAGCTGCCTGTTTACAGGGTGCCTTGGAGGCATCATGCAACCCGAAGAAAATAACTCGTTACAAGGTAATGGATGCGCTGATTTGTTGTTGTTGTTGTTTGTTTTAAAGGCTGTATCCAAAATATGGCCAGCACTTTAGATATTTAAGAAGCTCTATTTGAGCTATGTCACTATTTACCCTGGATCTGTCCCAATAAGCTAAGGGCAGTGTCTAATGATAGATGGGACTTCAGTGCAGTCTCTCTGGATTTATTGCATTGAAGCAGAGCAGATTCTCTGTTGCCTATGGTGAAGTTATCTTACTCCAGTGAGAGTGAAAAAGAGCAGAATTCTGCCTTAGAATGGAATACATGCTGATAGAGAGGGGATTATTTTCCAATTCATACTAGCTGAACTTATCTTTATTCATATGCATCACGAGATGCATAGGTCACGTATTTATAGAGTTGTCAAAAAAACCCCACTTGACAGCTTAAGAAAGTATTTTCTCCTCAAAAGGAAACAATTACACACAATAGTCATTGACAGAGGAGTGATTCTAAGTATACAGCTTACAGTGCACAAAGCAGGGCTTTGCAGGAGAATAAACTGCTGTACTGATGAAGAAATGGGAAACAAAAGTTATTGTGAAGCAAATCCTCCCACAGAATTCAGTAAGAGCTATGTCTTTAGAGAAAATGCAAGAGATCTGAAATTACTACTAATAATACAGCTGTCAGTAGGAAAAGTTCAGCAGTTTAGGCTTTTGCCATAAGGAGATTCTGTAACTCAGAGGTTTTCAGCAGAGGCACAGTACAGATACATATGATACATGTATAACCTGGGCAACATTGATGGGCGTCTTGTCACTTAAACATTTCTTCTTTAATAGGGTCTTGGGATATATGTTGGTTTACTATACAGAAAGAAGATCAGAGTTTCTTCATGAGAGTGTTAAAATCTAACGGCCCAGGTCCCAGGTTTCTTCACAGTCCTATTGGTTTAATTGAGGTTGTAGTTAATAAAGGGGGAGACACGGATTGATGAAGGCCCTAAGGTTACAGTCTGCTTGAGACGGCAGATGTTAACAGACTCATTTGTATGGGGACTTGCACGTTAGGGAGGCACAGCAAATCACCTCAGCTTCAATAGGAGGAGACGAGAAGCTGAAACATGGAAGAGAACAGGGGAAGTCAAAGAGGGAGTGTATGAATAAGGGAAGATAACACAGTGTGCTTAGCTCGTGGTGTGCTTCAGGTGGTGCAGTGACTTTTTTTCAAGTCCATCTTGGGGCAGTTTCTGAAGGAGAATATCTGAGCTGTGCAGCCTGTTCACAGGCAGGGGCGGTGGTAGTGGACCAGTTAAAACACCACCTTCTCCTGAGCAAGAAGCCCTGGTCTCAGGAAGAGCAGGGAGACTTTGTGGGGTGAGAAGAGCAGTTTGGTGTGTAAGACCTTGTGTGAAGGACACAGGGAGCTTCAGCCAGGAGAAAAAAGGTGTGGGGTAGGGCTTGTGGAGAGAAAGCCCTGGAGTTGGTGAGTCTCATGTCTGTCATGGTCAGAATAGTAACCATAGCTTGACCAGTTAGTGATGGGCATTCACCGAGTGAGATGTCCTTGTCTGAGGACAGGAGCCATTAATGGGAGCTTTCCAGTCACTGCAGAGACATTTCCTGCACCAGTGGTCATTTACCTAGCTCAGTGGTGTTCCTCCAGCACTGAGTGCCCTTAGGCTTTCTTCAATGGTTTCACACTCCACCATCTTTTGAGATAAAACCTCAGCCCCCCGAGTGGTTTTGGTTTATGTATTGTTCTTGAACAGCTGTATTAAGCCCAAATGTTAACATGATGGCAAGTCCCTTGATGCATGTCCTTGTGGTCATTGGGAGAACATGAGAAAGAAAGGATTTAGGTGCTCTCTGCAGATGTAGAGTTAACTCATTTTCCAGGCCTGGATAAACAGCTTCTCAAGGACCTGCATTTCCCCAGCTGCTTTCTTTGGACCACTCTTCCAGCTGTCAGACAAGGGTATATTGGGTTTGGAAAAGTTCTGCAGAGGAGTCCTGTGATTCTTCTGCAGCCCCCTGCCCTGTAGCACACTGAGGGCTGCAGAGGGACTGTGGCCATGAGGCATAAGGACAGCTAAACAGTGGTTACTCTTTGCCTTCCCAGCAGAAATCTGCTTAGTGGAGGGAATAACATAGTCCTTAATAAGAAACTCCTTCTGTTTCCAATTAAACAAAAATTGCTGCCTATAAATCACTTGATCCCTGAGCTCTGTTCCTCAATTTCACTCTCCCTGTTATTGAGCCTCCATCTACTTTTAACAATTGTTCCTACTCATATGTCTTTTAATGCTGTATCCCTCCAGAATGGCTTTCTAATTAAGTAAGCTCTGAAAATGAAAAGCAGCAGAACAGCAGCTTGCTTGCTCTCTGTACCCTTAATCTGGGAGTCCTCTAATGTGCTATTTTGGAAGCTAAATTGAGGTCGCTGACTTTATGCATATTTGTTGTCTGATGCAGTCTTAAAAGCCCTAAATCCTCTATTCAAAATTATCTTTAGGCACATGGGTCAAACATTTGCAGGAAGAAAAATAAGTATTTGGAGCTTTAGCAGATTTAGAGAAACAGAGGAGGAGTGAGAAAGGGGCTACAATCTCCGACCAGTATTTCTGTTGCAATATGCTTCCCCTGACCAGTGACAAGATCAGCATTGCTGGTGTTAACAAAATAAACATTTCCAATGAATGTGAAAAGGAAGATGGGAGCTTTGCTAAACAGAAATATCCTGTGGAGGCTGCAGTCAGCCCCCTCTCTTGTTATGGATCATGTAGCGACCAGTTATGGCCTCTGGTCAAAATCAATTGGGCTGCAATTGCACAGAAGAAATGAAGCAGTTGAGTTTCCCATCAGTGAAACAAAAAAGAGCAGGTCCTGTTGATGTGGAATTAAATACTCTGTTGCATGTGGGCAGTGCCACGGTGATTGTGGATACAGACCAGTCTCACATTTCAACTGGTGAATAAATACATCCAATTTATTTTTATAAGCCATTATTTTGCTGCCCTCTGCCTCAAGGGGAAATAATGCAACCTGAAAAGTTTGTCACATTTGAGATCATAACTGAAAAATCATGAAAATCTTTGGTAAAACTTGAGAATAAAGAGTTTGCTGTTGGAAATGTCAGACTGATGCAGTCCTCACTGCATTTTTAACCTGGATTGTTAAGCCAAGATATTTGGATTCTTTTTAATTCCTAATTCACTTCATTCAGGTAAAGAAAGAGTGTGATCAGGGGAACAAAGTATTTATGAATAATGCGAAATAAGACAAGATTTTAAAGGAGAGATAAAAGAAACCCAACTCAACTGGCCTTACAGGAAAATTGCGAGTGGAATGGAAAATCTTAGACTTTAAAAACTTTATTTGGAGTCACATAAATTTTTTACACTGGAAGAGCTTCATCAAAATAAATATGGCAGTAAGTAATGTTTCTGATTGAATAAAATTGCATTTTGGTGGGTTTTTTTTTTCACCAAAATGTGGAACTAGTGGCATTTCACACGTAGCTGTCTCAAAACATTTTTGCTTGGAGATTAATTCTTTAGATGCTTTTTAAGTAATGACTCTTCTGTTAATTCTCAGTTGAAAATATATTTTAGAAAGCCATGTGAGCTGGAATGAATCCCAATCCGTGTGGAATTGGGTAGGGTTTGCATCAGCTAACCGCCTCTGGCACAGGATCTTACATCAGGAAGAGGATGTTACGAGGTCACACCGCTGTGCAGACCAAGCACTCGGGATCTCCAGCCGGATGGGGAAGGAAGAGAGGGAAAAACTGTTTGGATAACACATTCATTCCTCACTTCCAAAACACCACTTTCAAGGTAAAACAGGAAGGAGCAGCAGTGTTCAAAGTGGCAGCTTCAAAGTTGTCGCTGGGGCAGGAAGGGATATGTGCTGGACTTGTTTTCCCCACAATTTGCCCTCCTCTTGGGTTGCCAAGTGAGAGGGAGGAGATGGAAGTGAAGTAGTGCTGTGTGTCAGCCAGTTCTCTGCCTGCCTGCTGTCTCAATGAGCCAGCCATGAGGCTGTCTCTGCTGTAGATACAGTAGACTTGCACAAGATGCTGACAACAGCAGCAGCCCACAGAGGTGTTCCCAAGTTTCTTCTGAGTGTGACCGGGTTCTGTTTTAGTCCACCAGGTTTTTTTGATGTGCACGCTGAGGTGTTTGCCTCTCACACCTGAGGTCCCAGGTCTGGTTGCCATTCGTGCAGTCACACAACTACTTGCCATAGCTTGAGGTATTGCAAAACCTTTCTTAACTGTGCTCTGGAACTTCTGCTAGCTTATTATTAGATTCTTATACCTCATTAGCCCAGCTTGTTTGCTTTTCCACAGTTATCTTAAAAATAATCCTGACATTGTAAAAACAAGGGCTCTGCAGCACGAAAGAGGGACGAGATGTAGTGAGTAGGGACTTCAGTATCTGAAGCTTAAACTTGAGGGACAAGACAATATGAAACACCATTAAACGTGAAATAATTAAGGATTAAGGAGTCCAACGTATTTTTTTTAATGTTGTGATATTTTGTAACCTAAACACTCCATGTGAACTTCAGCCCTCCTGGTAACTTGTGTTGGCAGCACGTTGCGTTTTTCATGTGATCATTTTATTTTTGTTCTTGGTAGAAACAGAAGTTCAATAGATCACATTGCAAGTATGCAAAAGTCTACAGGGGCTGGATCAGGATAGTCAGAAACCATCATTTCTGCTTCTGTAATTCTTTACTGATCACAGCCAATATTTTAATGCGATGTTATGCTATCTTATTTTGGTAGGGTGGTATTTAGTAATACCATCCACTTCCTTTCCTTGAGTGTGTTTGCCTTGCTTTAAACTGAATGGCCACATTCATTTTCCCCTCCCACATTCCAAGGAGGGGGCTCGGAGGCCCTTCTCCAAATGATGACCCTTTTATGTCACAGGCTTAGTCATGTAAAGCCCCACTCATTTTTCTGTCCCTAGGCCTGGGGGCTGAGTTGGTTGAGAGTTAGAGCTTCTGGCCACAGCCAGCAAGAGTGACTGACAGTCATGTCCTGTCCCCAAGGACCCCACTGCAAACAATGATGGCTCCAAACTTTAAAGTATTAACCCATTGCCTGTATGTAAAGTACATGGGAATGCGATTTAGCTGAACAAGAAGGAACATTTTGGCCTCATGTGGGATGCTAAAGCTGCATGGAGGTGACATTAGTAAGTGATTTTGGTTAGGGATTAAAGAGAGGACAAAGGATCTATGAGAGATAGTGAGATAATAGAAGGAAGAAGGTTACTATGTGTTAATGGGAACAGTGATCCAGATAATGATCTGTCCGTCTAATGTCTTGTTTTCCTCTCCTTGTCTGGCTCCAAAATCCTATAAGCAAGTGTAGGTCACCTTGTTTGGTAGCCAGAGACCAGAGAAACTGGGGTAGGTGGACTTGTGATGGGAAGCAACCCAAAGCGACACCAAACTGAACAGGAAAGCCACGCTGGGCTGGAGTGACTCTGTTAGTGACTGAACTGTAATGTCCCTGTAAAGCCACAGAACATGCTTATCATAGTTTAATAGGATATTGATGCTTTGAAAAGAAACACAGCTGGGGTTTTGTGCCCTTTCCTGCAGCTGGGGTCCCATGCAAAAGCGTGGTGGCTACAGGGAATGGGTACTGCAGCGTTTGTCTGAAGCCCAGCAAGGGGAAGGACCCACGGTGCCTTTGCAATGAAATACAAAACTGATCTTTACACACTGTTGCAGTTTTAATCAACCTCCTTGTCTACTGTTTGCTCCTTCACAACTAACTTCAACCTCCTCATGATTAGATATCTATATAACTGTCTCTGGAGACACTGGAGAGAGAGAGAGAGAGAGAAGGGTAGCTCCAGATTCATGTCATTTATATTAAACACTCAACTTAGGGAGGATTATTCACTGGAGACACTTTAGGAGGTGACGATTAGACACAATTGCTGTCTAGCAACATGCTTATGGTTGCACAGGGTTCAGACAATGTTCATTTTCGGAGGGATTTCAAATATTTCTATTGCTCTTAAACCTAATTAAGCAAGTCATGGTTCTGAAGGAAGTTGAGAGCCAGGAGATTTCTCTGTCTTTTGATTTTACATGCCTCTTTCTATACTTGAGGTGCCTAAAAGAAACAAATTCAGTAATTCCATGTGTAACAGTGAGGTGGGTAAATGCAGCCACCCATTGCTGCCTCAGACACTCCTGTACAGAGAAATTTTTGTTCCTTTATAAAGCTCCAGTGCTCTGGAGCCTCTCCCAGGTTTCCTAAATGTACAGAAAACCTCGTGTATGCCAAGCTGCCTGTCCATGCAGGACCTTGCTGTCTGGTGTGCTCAGACAGGGCCTGCCAGCCCAGAGCCAGGCTGCAAATAAACGCTCCTGCTCAGGAAAGGGTGATGGCAGTGGTGTTCTGGGAGCTGCTGGCAGGAATGTTTTGTCCCACATTTGGCAGAAATTGCCCTCACTGCGATAGGATCTTTGGGTCATGTCCCTGCTTCAAAGCAGCAAACTGTAGCCAAAAGCATGTTTTCACCCTGATGGCAGACCTTTTGCCTAGAGCACGCTCTTTGGGTTTGCAGGATGGCCCCTGGTATGGAGATTGGCGCAGACGGGGCCTCTGGGTGGTGAGGTGCTCTCTGGGCAGCAGCCCTTGGGTCCTGGAGCTGCCTGAGTCTGAGGGAGTTGGGCAGGGAGGGAGGGAAGAGCAGCCTCCTTCATGGGTTTCTCTGAGCAGAGGTGTGCTCTCAGAAGTGTCTCAAAGTGGAAACAAAAAGGAGGGTCCCTTCTAAAATTTGTATGTAGACATAAAGCCAGAATACAAAGGAAGTTCAGGGGAAAAAGAAAAAGGGCAGTGTGCGAAAGAAGGGTGTTATGGTAGGGATTGTCAAACAGTTGATACACTCTGCCTCTAAAACATACATCATTGTATTTAACACAGCCGTCTGTGCCTCACACCTGGTGTTTGTCAGCACTGTGACACCGAGGTGGGAAGCTGAGGGCAGAACAGCCAGGACAATTGCCAGAAAAAGAAAGCAGGAAAGGAGCTTTAGCAGGAGAACCAAAAGGAGAAAGCCAGATCTTAGATCCTGGGGAAGAAAAGCTGCAAAATTTGTCTAATTAAGGAATGTAGAACTAGACCAGGTGAGCTAAGGACGTTGATTTGCACATCAGGAGAAAGAAGAAGAGGCCTCACTAAAATAAAATCAGAGATGCAGGATGAAAACCAGGACAGAAGCACGGGGAATGGGATTGGAAGGGCTCAGAGGGAGGGGTAGTGGGAAAGTCACATGCTGCGGACAGGTCAAGGAGGGTAAGGGTAGCGTAGGTCCCAATGTTGAAGGGGAAAATCTGTATTACCTGCGGAGAGCCATTGGAATGGGGTGAAGGAGACTTGAAACCAGATAGGACAGACTCAAACATAAAGCTGAAGGATCAGAATTTATAGCCCCTTTATGCATCCTGTCAAAAAATACAGCTCAAAATACAATTGCCTAAGAAACTGTTGCAAAACTGCTGCAGCTACAGTTAGCAGAACCTGACTCCCTCTTTTAAGAAGGTGGGTGGATGGATGCATGGCTGGATGGATGTACAGACAGATGGGTGGATGGAGCAGGTTTGGCTTTGGAACTCCTCACCCCTTTTGCTTCCTGCTGCGCTCATATTGGTCATGATGAAAAAAATTGGCTTTGTCTTCAGTTGAAACTTTCATACACATTAATGTTTCTTAAAGAACAGATCGTGCAGGTCCTAATATGGGCACTAAAAACAAAGGCTGTACAAATAAATGCTGGGAAAGGACCCACAGCTTCCTGAAGACCGATAGCCAGATTGCTTTCTGCATGCCTTTTGCATCCTGTTGATGATGTGACGCGTTTTCCTCAGTAATGTCCAAGACACATATTGCATTCATCAGATAACCTAACTTTCCGTGATCTAACCCTAAGAAATGTAATTTAACCTTTCTTTCCCCTCCCTCTACGACTCTCTTTGAGCACTGACTTTTTCCTAATGGTTTCTCCAACCCAAGAAATCTGGCAAAAGTTATCATATTGTTCTTGGAGCAGCGTTTGTGGCGTGATTAATGTGTGATTAGCTACCTGAAACTTCATAAAGGCCTTGCTCTTTCAAAGGCTTATCTGTGATCCATACTGCACCTGAATCGGGTCTGGTGAAAGCCAGCGGGAGTATGGACACCGGTACAGTTAAATCTACCTCTATTGTAAGGATTTGGGGAACCAAGGATGGTACCCAAAGCCAGCTTTATGCAGAAATGACTGCCCGTGCCTTCAGCTTTGCAATGACTGCATGGAAATCACTGGGTGTATCGGGTGTGTGGCGCTTACACGGAAAAAGAAAGGAATGTCTCCTTGAATCATGCAACTACGCGTTATTAATTCCCCCCCTCCCTATACTGTAGCACCAGCCCCATTAGATACACCTGAAGACAGCTTGTGTCTTTTGTTGTAGTTGCAGGTGGAACTTGACCAGGAATATCAAGACAAATTCAAAAGACTGCCTTTGGAAATTCTGGAGTTTGTGCAGGAAGCCATGAAAGGGAAAATCAGCGAAGACGGAGACCACAGTTCTGCACCCTCTTCCCTGGCACCTGACACCGGAAAATCAAACCATAAACCTCTGCAAAGCGAAGAGGAATTGGAAGAAGAGAATCCAGAAAAAGTGTTTGATACTACTTTTTAACTGCCCGAAAAACACTGAGCAAGGCCAGGCGCAGCACCCTGCAGCCGCCCGCCTGCGCTCTGCCGCCCGGAGCTGCCGCTGCAGGAATCTGCATTCAACTGCACATTGCCCAACAGCAACGTTTTCTAACAAGTATCGTGCAAAGGTCTTCATTCTCATTCTTCATCTTATTATTATTCTAAAGCTTAGTGCAATTGTAATGGGAAAATTAATATGTTAACTGTCCTCTGGGGTTTTTTTCCTTCTTCTTTTTGGGACTTTTACAATGGGTAATTTTCTGGCCATGCTCACCGTTAAGAATGTTTAATGAAGACCAGTGTATTGTACAGAGACAAACGTGTGCAGATTTCCTTTTGAAGTGCCAGTGCAAAGTGCTCCAAACTAATGCAGATCCTAGAGAATATTACAACAGTACTTAATCACCTTTGTTTCCTTCTTTATAACTGCACCTTGACAGCCGTACCATCGTTTTCCATTTGCACTGAAACATTTACCCCTTTTTAGCTTTGCAAGCACCGGTGGCTTGCTGGCCTGGTAGTACGTTGATCACACGGAAAGAAATATATTTGCTGCTGAAAAGTCTTGGAACTGTGGAGACGAGAGGAAAATAGAGAGAAGAACTCTGCCTGGAGATTGTCGGTGGTGTCTGTGTAAGTCTGTGTTTGTTACACTGTGTGAGTGCATATATGTTTGTATATATATATATAGAGAGAGAGAGCGCTATGTGTGCACACACATCTGTCTATATACGCACACAGCATGTTTCTATTTGAAGTCGGCGTGGTCTCTTAGCCAAACGAAACGTTTCAGGGATCCATGAGTGGAGAGAGTCTTTGTGAAAGCTAACATCTGGGTTATACTGCTAGAAAATAGTCATTGAATCGTAAAATTCTTTTTGTGGTGTTGGTGTTGTAAATCAAAGTAGTTTTAGAATATAAATTTGATATATATTTTGCAGACTCAAAAGTATTGATTTTAAGTATCATATTTTAAGCTAACCGAATTTGATAGGATTATGAAATGTTTAGGACTACAGTGTTTGAAATGTAACAGAATCTTCCATTATTTTTAAGATTGCTGTTCAGTTTTACTAAGGTCTGAAATTTAAAAGCAAACTCTAAAAAAAAACCCCATCGCTGTTACTTTAAAATGTGTATGAATCCATTTAACTGACCTCTTAAACCAAGAACAATCACCGTTAGCGTACTGTGCGATCTGCGGGAGAGAAGTATCAGCGCCTCTTGTGACATTTGCATCGGATGACAGAGAGGCTTTGTGCAAGTCAAGATATTTGAAAAGGTAAAGAAATGCTGTTCTCTGGATTCCCATGCTAACAGAAATAGGGATTACGAAATGTTACAGAGGGATTCTAATCTGTAACCCAAGCCAATGCACACTGCTGAAGGCCTTACCCTCAGGCCTGTGGGGAAGAAGCAGCTTAGGGCAAAGGATGAACCAGATCCAAGGACAGAGATTTGCCTCGAGAGGCTCAGTCCTGCAGACCCACATTTCCCTGCGCCCCTGGCATGGTGCAGCTGTGCTGGGGAGTAGCCTGCACAAACAGGCTTGTGAGGTTGGGGCCTTGCTCCTTATCAGAAAGCAACCAGAGACAGCAGCCAATTGCCTAGGGAGGCACTGCAGTACAGAGCAACAGTTAAGTTACTTTCCTTCCATTCCCTCAGGATTTTAGTACTCTAAAGTAACTTATTTTATTTAAATTTAAGCAATAAAGTACAAGTCGAGCTTAAGTTTTCAGTTCAGTAATGGTGTGTGTATATATAAGTTCAAATCTTGGAAAACAAACAGTATTTTGATGTTTCCTTTTTAATGGTAGAGCAGAACGAAAGAGAAATTGCACATTGTTTGGAGATGATATTTTGGATTAAAGTGTCCTGGGTTACGATGGCAAGATTAGCGAACATGGAATTCAAAACCGGCTTTCATCTGAACGCTAGGAAAGGGGAATCCTCTGTTAATCCTTGTTTTGCACTTTGAAATCAATCTGAATCACTCATCAAAAACCTAGAGAGTCAGGAAGTAATGCTGCATTTTCTAAAGCAAAAACGACATAGAGTCTCACTTATGAAAGGGATGAACTGCTAGCAGTGTTCAGGATACAACTGAAGACTGTTGCATTGTAGACAGTGTTGCAGTAATACGTGTGAGCTCCTTTGAATTTCAGCGCGACGGACTTCAGCGAAGCCGGGACTTCACCCGAGTCTTCAGAGAAACTCGAGCAAATACCAATTAACCTTTTATTTCTATTTCAAAAGTCAAGAAATAGAGCGGTTGGGTTCAATATACTCTCAGCTGTAGTCATTTTACAGTACGTTTGTATCTGACCATTTCCTGTACTCCCATTTTTTTATATCTGTACAGTGCCACTTCCCGCAGGTGTAAGGTAGCGTGTGATCCCGTACATCTTGCGTTGCTCTGACTATTTCAGTGAAACTGATATCATTTGCTATTGGTATTACTTGAACTAGAGTAAGATAATGGAGAAAAAAAAAAAAAAAGGGTCGTTATGATGTGCAAGTCTCGTGCCTTTTATGTATTTGCCTTGTTCCGTGTTGAACGTGTGGAAATGCTGTATCGTGGGCTTTCTGCTGTATAGAATAGAGCTGTCTATATTAAACTAGGTCGTGCACTTCAGATATCTTTACACTACTGAAAATAGCTTGGGTTTGGCAGTATAAACAGAATTTTAAAAATTCTATTGAAGGCCAGACATTTTAGATTTAACATGTTCATAATTATGTTAATTAATGCTCATGTATTAGCTAAACAGTCACTGAACGATAACTAAAGGGATCTCATTGCTTGCCTTTCTTTGAAATCAGTGTAGTTCCCTGTACATTGTATTAATAGTGTCCGTGATGGATTAGTCCTTGATGATTTGCTTTCAGAGTAGGATGAAATATTTGAGTTCCCATGTACATATTTTTCGGTTCCTGGATCTATGATTGTTTCAGAGGCATAACTCACATTTTTTGTAAAAATTCTATGCAATTTTGTGGCATGATGTTTCTTCCACTTGTAATTTTATGTGCTTACATTACGGATCCAAAGGACAAATAAAAATTTCTTAACACAAGACAGTTGTTTTCTCTGTTTGTTGTCTCCAAAGCGAGACCTTAGTGACCTCGAAGAGTTTGCCCTGACCCGGTTTCTCCCAGAAAGGGCAGCGCTGTGAGGAGCCAGTGCAGGTTCCTGTGCTCACAATGAGGAGAATGAGCAACTGTGTGTCCCTGGGCAATGGCTGTTGTGTGGTTTTCAGCTGTACGGGTAAACTGCCTTACAATAGCCTTACTTCTCTCCCACTGCCCCAGCTGCTCCACTAATTGCTCCTGGACAATTATACATGTGCTGTGAAAGGTACCTTCCACTTAGGGTATTGTAAAGGAAATCTGTTCCATAGGCTTTTAACTTTCCATTCCCCATTTAATTTACAATGTAAGAAATTCTCTCTGGGATAACAGAGAAGCAGGTATATTAATACAGCATACTGAGGGATATACCTATTAAAATCAATAGTCTCCAAGGCAGCTCAGGTGTGGGGAAATGAGGTCTGGTGAAGGAAGAGGACACAGCACAGAGTGAAAGCGCATGAGTACAGGAGGAACAGAAAGACTAGGACAGAAACGGGGCAGTGGGGAGTGAAAGAAAAGAAAAACAGGCACATTTCCTTCCCAAAGGAAGAGCAGCGGGGTGTGAAATGAAGTGTGGGGTTTGCTGAGGCCCTGTCAGTGAGGCAGGTGAGGGGAGGCAGTGCGGCGGCGAGAATTTCAGGAGGCTGAGGTGAACATGATGACAGCGAGCACAGAGGGAAAAGCCAGGAGGCCATGGGAAAGATTGGGAAACAACCCTTGCTCCTGTGGGGCTTAGCGAGGCAGGATTCTCACAGCTGGCTGAGCAGACGGCCTCGGCGCTTGTTGTACTTGGGCCACGGGAGACTGAGTTGGCTGCTGAGGAGAGAGGGCAACAGGCTGGGAGGTGTGGCAGAGCTCTTTGGAGACCGACCAAGGGGAAGATGGTGTCACAGAGGCCAAGCAGTGGGACTAGAGCTGCTATACGAACCAAGCCCATTGTGTTGCTGAAGCTTCAAGTGGATTCTGTGAATGCCAGAATCATAGAGTCATTTCTATTGGAAAAGACCTTTAAGATCACCAAGTCCAACCATTAACCCAACATTGCCAGGCCCACCACTAAACCATGTCCCTCAGCACCTCAAAAGAAGAATACCAGTCTCTCCACAGCAGCAGAAGTCTGCTGCTACCAGCTGGGGAAGGTGACCATAGACCATTTTGCCCTCAAAGTAGATACTTTAATAACTAGTGCCAGTGCCAGATTCAGAGTCACAGAATCACAGAATGGTAGAGGTTAGAACGGACCTCTGGAGATCATCCAGTTCAACCCCCTGCTAAAGCAGGGCCACCTAGATCAGGTCACAAAGGAGCATGTCCAGGTGCATTTTCAAAACCTCCAGAGAAGGAGCCTTCACATCCTACCTGGGCAGCCTGTGCCAGGGCTCCCTCACCCTCACAGTAAAATAGTTTTTCCTTATGTTTAAGTGGAACTTCTTGTGTTCCAGCTGCATCCCATTAACCCTTGTCCTGTCACTTGAGACAACAGGAAAAAAAAAAGTGACATCCCAGTCTCTTAACACACACTTTTTAAAATATTTGTGTTAATGAAGTCCCTCCTCAGTCTCCTCCAGGCCAAACAGCCCCAGACCCTGCAGCCTTTCCTCACAATGAAGACACTCCAGTCCCCTGATCATCTTGGTGACCCTGCACTGGCCTTTCTCCAGCAGTTCTCTGTCCCTCTTGAGCTGGGGAGTTCAGAACTGGACACAGGACTCCAGATGAGGCCTCACCAGGGCAGAGTAGAGAGGGAGAAGAACCTCCGTTGACCAGCTGGCCACACTCTTCTTGATGCATCCCAGGCTGCCATTGGCCTTCTTGGCCACCAGGGCACATTGCTGGCTCATGTTTAGCTTATTATCAATCAAGACTCCCAGGTCTCTCTGCAGAGCTGCTCTTCAGCAGGTCACCCCCTAGCCTGTACTGGTGCATGGGGTTGTTCCTTCCCAGGTGCAGGACTCTGCACTTGTCCTTGCTGAACCTCATGAGGGTACACTCTGTCCCCTCATCCAGGTTGTTAAGAAGGTTGTAAGAAGAAGGTAGGAGGGCTTAAAGTAGCACTGGAGAAGCCAAGTTCTAACTAGGAAGAAATAGAAGCCAACTTGACAAATGTGAAAGGAAGAAATGTAAAACCTGCTGCTGCATCAATGAAGGAAGCGTGGCTAATGAGTAGGACAGCTTGGCAACTTCCACTGCCGAGAACTGTAACGTAATTAGTGTTACTGAGCTGCAGTGAGATAATTGGCTGGTTCAAATAAGTGATTACAGTCTGTGTAATGGGGATCAAATCATTTAGAAAGAGAAATGGTGGGAGAATAGAACTTCGTTCTCTTCTTGGGCAAGATGAAGTTTAGTGGATGTGTTGCTGTATTGATCTAATCTACCCATGGCAGGAGCCGTGAGCATGGCAGGTGACTTGCCTGCAGCAGGGAAAGAGGTTGCAGGTGTGCAGTACTCCATCCCGGTTTTGTACCAGAATTTTCAGGAAGGTGCAGAGAAAAGCTGGCTCCATGCTGCCACAGACTGATGGCAGAAAGCTGGGCTTCACAAAGAAACCACTGGAGGCTGGTAGAAAGGCATAACACCAGCTGACAGAAGCTGGAGGCAAGCAAGTTAGAGCACAGTCTTCTTTATTTTCTTCCTTTCTGTTTAAGCATATCAGAGATGATTAATTGCAAGTGCAGACAGAAGTGGATGATGCACTGTTTAGGATGGTGCCATATCATGTTAATTGTGCCGTGTGGTCAGTGTGGATGCAGCAAAGAGTACTGAGATGGACAAGTCATATCAGATGATCTCACAGTATCGCATGGCCTTTAAGGCCTATGAATCTTCTTCTCTTGGAGGAGCTTTTTTTTCCCTCAGCAGGACACTCTTTACATGTGATCACCCAAAGAGATTGTGACTTCCTTTTGGAAAGGCTTTGTAATGTTCTCTTAATTGCCAGGGTCAGTAAAGTAACCCTGAGTATGGTCTCTACAGTTCAGCCACAGGGCATGTCTCATAGAAAGCAAGCTGCCTGTCCCCAAGGGTGCAAATCAGTAGGAGTGTGGCATCCCAGGAGCCCTCAGCAATAAACAAGGAAACTCAACCCAAGCTGTCTTGCAGCTTGCCACCAGCTGGGCAGAACAGATGAACTCCCTGGCTGGAAGCTAACCCAAGCTGTGAAGACTGTACT
Organism: Urocolius indicus; assembly: GCA_013401255.1. NCBI lineage: Eukaryota > Metazoa > Chordata > Aves > Coliiformes > Coliidae > Urocolius > Urocolius indicus. Next base: position 327,701 of record WBNH01009327.1, on the reverse strand, counting down.
AAGGCTCTGACTCATCAAGTGCTGTCTGTCAGCCCAGGGGAAACAGCTGGAGACAGAGCCCCAGCGAGGAGGAGGAGGAGGCAGCCACAGAGTGAGTACCAGCCAAGGGTACAGTGATCTCAGAGGAGAACTTGGTTCCTCAAGCTTTTCTCTCCATCTAGGAGAAAAGCCTCTCCTGATGAGATAGGACTTGTAGCAGTAGAAAACAGCCTGTATTCCATTCAGGAAATAGATATTATGCTCCGCTTTCACTTTACTGCTGCAAAATGCTCCCTCTGATCATTAAGCCTGACCATCAGCAAGGTTGTTAGCTGCCACGATTTATGGGCTGTAAGAAGCTAGAGAGGCCCCTTCACACCATTGCTGCCTTCTGTGCCTTGCTCAGAAAACTGCAGGCAGCTGCCAGGCCCAACTGGAGAGGGAGGAAAAGGGGAAAGGTCTTTTCCTGCTCCCCAGAAGGTGTTTTCCTACAGTGGGGCTGAGGATGGTGCAGAGCTGGAGTGAGTGGCACATGTTGTCCTGTCTCACCTGGGTTTGTGTCACCCATGAAGTGATGCCATGAAATGCTGCTGTGCTGCAGGGACCCTATTTAGCCCAGTGCTTTGGAGCATTCACTAGTGAGTGCCTCCTACATCTTGCTGCTATTAGCTCTCTTGATTTTATTAGAGGCCTAGAAACAGGAAGAAAACACCCTGGTATTGCCCTGATAGCAACAAAATAATTGCTCTGCTTTCCCTGAGGAAATCCAGCTTTGGGCACATGCTTTCCTTTTGCACTGCAGCTTTCCATGAAATGCAACTGTTTTCTATCAAAAACATTTAAAACTCCTATTTGACTTCACAGATTCCTGTTCCCTCTGCTCAGCAACAGATCAGGGAGCTGGGATAACTTTCTTGTGTCAAAGTAACTAATGAGAAGAAAATGATCTGTCTCTACAGAAATGTTCTGTCCTCTAAAAAAAACCGCTGCTCTTATCTCTTTGGGGGCTGTTGCAGATTCCTGCCTGCAAACCAGGATCATGATGTGCTGTGGCTCAGGGGTGCCAGGCAGGTGCCAAGGCACAGGGACAGGCATTTGCAGATGGTACACATAGTGCTAAAAATATTTGGCTTGAACTGGACCTGCTTCACTACTGTTAAGATGAATTTGGTACATAATCATTATATTGCTTAATGGAGTTAATTTAGCTAAGTATTTTTTTTACATGTATTCCAATCACTTACAAGCACTGAGATAGTTGCAGCAAAGTACTATTTAACTATATAGAGCACTACCTTAAAAAGTAGTTGTATGAAAACCAGCATGGGACCTGCATGTAAAATGAGGAGGAGCTCCTTCTTTGGCAACCCCAAACCGATTCCTCCAGCAGGTTTCTGCTCTCTTCCCCGGGTCGTGCTTTTATTGTCCTCAGCCTTCCCCATGCATTGGCACTACCTGGGGCTCTGCAGCAGCCTCAGAGGGCAAGGACCCAGGCTAGAGGAGGCGAGGGCAGCCTCATTGTCCCTGTCTGAGGACAACCTTCAAGCAGGAGTGGGCAGACCCAGGGCCTCAGGGCACCCTGCACGATGTGTGATGTGATATATTTGCAATGCCAATGTGTAGTGCCTGTCCTATTTCTTTCCCATTTACTTGGTTTCTGAGCAGTATGGAGCAGCACCAGAAGAGCCAGCTTTACAAAATAATGCTTAATACTTTTTGTTCCAGAAGGTGATTCCTTTGATATTTCTTAAAGAAATACAAAGCTTGTTTCTTGAGCAGCCCATCTAATCCAATTTACAGATCAAGGGGGATTGAAACCATCTTCAGGTACACAAAGCACCCCACCTTCTTCCTTCTTGAGGCTTGTTGCTGAGTCTTAGCAGGACCTCAGCCACCCACAGCCATCCCTCTGGCCAGGCACAGGGACTCCTGGCTCTGGCATGTTTATTGTGGGCTGCAGTGAGGCATCTTTGGTCCCTCCACCAGTACATGTCCACCTGCTGATAGGTAACGGCACCCAAGGAGCATCAGCAAAGCATCAGCTCCGCACCTCACACTCTTGCTCCTCTCGTTAGCTCCATGGCAATTAATGTGTTGCATTGTGAGCTCATCATGCTGCAAACTTCTTGAAGTGTTAGAATTTTCTAGTCAGTTATTAATAATGATTTTTAGCCTATCTGGAATACAGAGTGAAAAACCCAATACTGTCTTTTATGAAGAGGTGTCTTGTACTTTCAGAATAGATACCAGAAAATTCCATCAATTACTCGGGGTCTCTTCAGGGGAACTAATTATTGTACTACACATACCTAGGCTGAAAACTTAATAATATCTCCAGATGCTGCCAGAAGCCCTTTGGAGGTCTTACAGCCCACCAGGGAACCCTCTGCTCTGCTTTTCTCTTTTTTTTTTTTTATAATGAACCATCAAATGTTCTGGGAGGGAGCTGGGCTGGAAACTCTGTGTTCACATGAACAGGGTGGTATTGCTCCTTTTTGGAGGGGAAGGGGAATATTCTATTCTTTAATCATTAGATCATCTTAGATTTGGCTTAGGTCATAGTGACTGCCCGTTGGCACATGCTTAGGGAACTGCAGATAGATCCCTCCATCTCCTATAGGAATTGTCCCATTTGTAGCAATTATCAGGCAGCTTTTATGGTGGTTTTTTTGGAGGGTGGGAGGTTATCCGAGCGTTACCAGAAGGCAAATGGCAGCAGAAGCAAAGCCATCTTAGTGACTCCTTGCATGAATGCAACAAGACCCTGGAGAAGCCCTGTGCATTTTATACATTGACTGCTTGACCACTGCCCAACAGAGCAGTGGGCTCCACCCCAGCATACAAGCATTTTGGATGATTGTGGTCCTATTGGGTCAAGTGTTATTTCACCTTTTTTCAGAGTTACAGGTACAAAGGGTTGTTGCAGTCTACAGCAATGTGTGTGGGGAAGAAAAGGGAGTGGTGGAAGCTCACAGTGTTTCCACTGCATCCTGCAGCTCTCTACAAAAGCCAAAAGTGATGTATTACCCAGGAGAAGACAAACCAGAGCCGTGAAACACGCTCTCGTCTTCCCTCATTTTCGCATCCAGATGGATGTTATGAAACAAGGAGACATGAAGTATGTGTCTGAGTCTGCCTCAGATGACAAAACCATGCTGGTGGATCGTGCTAATCCCTTCATGTCTGGACCCCAAGTTCTCCTGGGTGCATTACTCATCCCAATGCCTTTCCGAAGAACTAGATTTTCCTTTAGATGTCTGATTTTGCTGAAAGATCTGAGAAAGACTCAAGGGCATAAATTATTCTTCCCATAGGCTATGATAATGTATGATCCTTAAATTGCCACCAGACCTGCCTCCTTCAGCTAGCGGAATGAAAGTAATATTGTGCTCACTCCAAGCCAAGAAGTGGACCTGGTCCAAACCACGTTGTCTTTCAGCAACCCAGCAGCATCATGGATGCAGATGGCACAAACGCCTGGAGAAATGCAAGAGCTGGAGGATCAGCACTCAGTATCAGCCACTCCAATTAATTTTTTATAACAGTCTTTGGAATTGGGGCCAGGTTTGTAAGGATGTAAGTCAGGCAGTATGGTGTAAATCAATGTAGCGTGTACTCTGTGAAGTGATGGACCGACAGTGTCAAGCAGGGCTGGAGTTGGTTTATTCCTCAGTACTGCCAGCCACTCAAAAATTAAATTGGGATATTCTGGAAGATTTATTGAAATAAGGAAATTATTTTATTTGTAATTATAAGAATTATCCCCAGTAATATTACTGTTGCTTACAGCAGTTACTGGTTGTATGCTTGCACCTTCATTGGCAAGCAGCTGAGGTGGGATCCTTTCAGAGCTGTGAAATGGAAACTGTTCTCACATGACTCTAGGAGGTGATACTTCCAAAAACCTGATAAACATCATAACATGTGCAGTAAATTCAGAGTTAGTGACTCTCAATCAGTGAAAGCTGCAAAAGCACTATCACAAGGAGCTGTAGAAGACAGATAATTTGAGTAAAAACACATAGTATTTACATTAAGAGGGGGGAGGGCGGGGAAGAGATGGAGGATGTTTTAGACTCAATCATTTTGAGCTATCATGTCTGGCTAGTACTCCTTACCACATCAGAACTACAAGCACCAGCCAACAGGGCCTGATCCTGACTCCCCTGGCACAATTGTGATCTGCCACTCGTTACAGCAGGAGGGGGACTCATCTCACTACAAATCACATGAATTCACCAGGCAGCTTTCCCTGGGAGTCACACTGTGGCTTTGATTGCAGCTGAAGCCTATGCAGGCACGCTGACAGCCACACACTCACCATGGCAGTGGCTGGATTCGGGCTAAATCTTTGCTTCCCCTAACAGGAGACTTGTGAGGTAAGAAGCACAGGCATCAACAGACAGTTTAGGGACAGGTTTGGCAAGACCCTTCTTAATGCCAGAAAGATATTTCTGTCACATGTTAGGAAAAAAAAAATCAAGCAGCAGCATGTTGATTAACTGATGAAGTAGTGATTGCACCATCCTCTTTATTGTAACTGATGAAAAGGCAGTAATGCAAATTGTTGTGCAAAGTCCCTTGTTTCAGCTGCTTTTGCATGTCACATTCCTACATAGCCAGCTTTTCATTATTAATCATTTGAAGTGTTTTGAGTTTTGGATTCCAGTGGATGGATTTAACTGATGGATTGTCGTGGATGTTGAATACTGAGCCCAAGTTTCAACGTGAGGGTGTTGGTGGTGATCTCACGTTGTTACTTCTGACCGTGGGTGGCTGCAGAGATTGACAAGTGAGACTGCCCTTATCAGCTCCCTTTTTAAAAACCTGTATCCATACATGACAGGCCCTGTGGGTTCACAGTTCTCCCTTACAATAACTGATTCCTGGCCAATTTGTTGGATTGAAGCAAAAGAAAAGTTTCTGCTTTTCCCATGTTTGCTTCTAGAGGTTTGAGATAATAACAAGAGTTTATTGTTGATGGCAAAGGAGGACATTCCACAGATAAGAGAAGATACAACTGGAAATGCAGAGACCCTCTTGTTCAACACTAAATGATCCCAGTAACATGAGTTGATTTGAAATGAAGCTCAATGTCAATGAGCCAACTATCATGTGCCCATACCTTGAGACTGACCTGAAAAACGATATACCCATATTATTCTGAGATCAGAAGGGTTTTGCATTGACTCTTTTTGGAACTAGTTGTCAAAGCTGAACAGCACCAGCTCTAGGAGCTGTTGATAGTGTTTGGCCATTTCAAACGAGAGCGATTTTGCAAGTCTTTTGTATGTACACCAATATTAATTCCTCTGGAAAATTTAAAAATGTGAGTTTGCAATGAGTCCCCAGTGACAGGACATCTCCCATGAGAAAGAATGAGAAGAGAGAACGTAGCTCAGCAAAGCTGACAGTTTAAACATCCCCAGAGAAAAATATAATCAAGGAAATTATGTTGGCGTATGTGCCGGGTTTGGGGGAGGAGGTTGGGTTTGTTTTGTTAGACAAATGACCCGTGGCACTTCTGCAGAGGAGAGATTTTTAGATGCAAAATTGTGCATCTCACCTGGGATCGGTGGTCTATCAAAATGGCTGCAAGTTACCACTTCTAAAAGATGCCTTGGTCCTGTGTTCAGTCCAGCTGAATGACTTGGGCAGCCAAGCCTGAGACTTTATTGTGTATGGATGTACATCATGAGGAAGAAAGCCTGGACTCATCTACAGAGACTGAGAACATTTGGGGCAAGTGTTCCAAATTAAGAATGAAAACATTCCATTATTTACGTCAAAACTATAAAAATAAGCACTTTGCACAGCTCATGCCCTGACTGAAGTCAGCATCCCTCCTCCAAAACATGCAAAAAAATTACTTTTAGTTACTCCAGCTCCTAACAAATGAAATTCTTCTTGGTGTTGCATGGATAAAATATCTGTCCTGTCTTGATTTTTGCCTATAATGATTCCCAGATGCAAGAGGTGCTGTATAAACATTCAAAAATGATGCCACGGTACCCATGGCAAAGGACACGGGAAAGGGAGGGGTGGGGGAAGAAAGCAAAAGGCCTTATTTGTAGCTCTTACTATATTAATATTGTACAACAAGCCTCCCACAAAGCCCTAACTAAGCCTGTGGCCCCAGTGGACTAAGTGCTCCCTTAAAAATATGTGAACAAAAAAGGCAAGCAAGAGGAAAAGGCTGTTTCTGTGGGACTGTGAGCCTGTCTGTCCATCCTTGGCAAACTACACCAAGGTGTAGTTTGAAGACTGAGCATAGCATTAAAAATGCTCTCAACTTGGTGCAGTTCCTGATGTGTCTCTGGGTTGAGCAGAGCTGCTGCTTTTCAACAAAAGCATTTTCTCTTGCCACAGTCCAAACCCATGTGCAAGGATAACTGCACCGGTTTAACAATGCGACTAGTACCATCCTGAGCAAACAAGATTACATCACTCTCCTGATGCACAGAAAGTGTATTGCAGTCCTCTGCAGGGCTGGGATGAAATTCTTTCCTCCCAGGGATTCTAAACACCAACCTCTGGACTTGGACACCTCTCCCAAAGAGGCAAAGCCAGACCTCCTCTGAGGCTCCTTGCAGGGTTTAAGCCCTGAGCTGTCCTGTGAGGAGTACAGAGGCTGAGCACGCTCCTTATCAAAACTGTAGCTCTGTAGGACTCCAAAGAAAGCCAGTTTGGAAAGCAAGGAATTAGATTTTACTAGCAGGTACATATGGAGTTTGAAGAATTAAACTTTGAGAAAGCAACTGCCACTTTTTGTCACCCTAAAACACTGGAGGCACTTCAATATGGTTATGGTGTCATCAGCTGAGGTTGGCTTCAGCACTTGGAAGGATGTTAGAGGTGAAATAATGATGGCATTGCAAAGAAGCCAGTGCTACAATTTCTTCAGCTGTACAATGTGGGCTCAGAAGTGGGCACAGAGCTCCATTACCAGACCTGTTTGCTGTTTTAACAGCGAATCCCAATCTTCTACTTAAGCAACATACATTCGTTCCTTTAACAGGCTGCAAAGGCCATTGGACCTCCATGCAATAGCACAAGACAACAGAAACAAGGTGCAGGTCCCTGCCAAAGCAGGGGCTTTGCCGTGGGATGAAGCTGCTGGCAGTTCTGGGGCAACCTTGTAGATGGGGCAATAGAAGCATTAAGACCAGTGTGAATGGGAACACCAGGGGGAGCAAGCAGCAGGATGAGGGCAGTGGGAAGACATGTGTTGTTGATAAGCCAAGAAGAACCAAGAAACATCTACAGGCAGCTTCTGAGGCCAGGTGGCACTGGATATGGGAGAGTGAGCCTATCCTGATGACTTACAGCAGTGATGAGGTGGAGGGACTGATCCTTATCAGCTCCAGATGGGTATAGATAAAGCCAGAGCATGCTTGCTAGTTTAAGGAGTGGTTGGATTGGTTTTCAGTGGCCGTCATTTAGTCTCTGTCACACCAGCAATGCTCCTGGATCTGCAGCCTGGGTACCAACACCACAGAGATGTGTCTCCAGTTTCTTGTGAGTGAGTACATAAGAGAAAAAATGAATGAATGTTTTGTTTGTTATTGAAATCACCTTGTGCTGGCATGGAAATCTGCTAAAGCAGGCTGCAGTGTTAGTGCTCACAGTTAAGTCCGTGCAGTTTGATCTCCTGTGGAAGTGTGTGATGATGCAATTAGTTAGTAAGCAGAAAAAAGATTTAGGTATGTCAGTCTGTGCAGTAGTTAAAGCTTTTCTAAGCTGCTAGCGAGAGCACCTCCTGCCAGCAGTACTCAAGTCTTGCTCCTTTGGTTGAAAACTTTCCTCTTTACTCTAAGGGCCCCTTCATAAGAAGTGTCAGGTGCAGAGTGAAGCCCTCAAATACATTCTTTTGATAGAGGGAAGATGTTGATTGAGCATCCCTTGACTGCCAGAGTGCAGCACCAATTTGAAGTGTATTTCCTAAGAGAAAAGGCACTACAGCTGGGAGAATAATTTGCAATAATGAGGGATGAAATGGAAACTTTGCAGGGATACTTTTCATGAAACAAAAAATGTATCAAAGTCACAATTTCTTCTGGGTAGGGCTGTGTAATACAGTTGCCTTACAAACCATTTGTTTTGCTTTACAAACTATCACTGTTGTGCAAATGCCACCAGACGCTGGAAGGGAATGTGACTGGAGCTCCTCCATCAGCACTTCTGCTGTTTTTCTTCCCCAAGGTGGGAGGAGTGGTAAATAAGACAAAACTGTGTATATGTCTCTGGAGAATGCCAAAGGCAATACAAATGAGCAGGTTTGTGTTGGGTTATCAGATGGCGTTGCTACCAAGTGCTGTGTGCAGCTTAGAGGAGAAAAGAAACAAAAGCAAATGCTGAATTTTTGGTGTTTGAGTGATTTGGTATATCCATTCCCAGCACGTTGCTGGATTATGAAAGTGCATCTCTGTCACTCAAAGGTGTGTGTGGTGGCTTTTCTGGTGACTGATCTCTCCAGGTGATGCTGCAGGCTCCCAATGGAGCAGAGCAGTGGGAACGCATAGTTTGGGTCCCAGCAGGGCTGCCTTGCTGCCAGCCATGTGCTAGGCCGAGCATGTCGCTCTATTTGTTGTTGCAGAGGTTGTCCCAGATGGAATCATGTGCCTATGAGGGCTGCTGTGTCTTTGTGTGAGAGAAGTCTTGGTCTATGCAGGATGTGATGCTGTTAAACCAAGAAAGGCTGATGTATTTGCAGAACTCCTCCTCTGAGTCCTGGATATGCACAGCATGCCGGGACTTGGTGCTGATGGTACTGGGCGTAGGAAATGACTGGAGTATCTCCCAGTTGATGTGGGTGCAGAGTTGAAATATCAACTCTGAGCATAGCTAGTGATTCCTGGGATGAGCTGCTTTTTGCCTTTTGTGGTTTTTTTTTTTTCCTAAGAAACACAGCTTAGGAAAGGACTGTTCATCCCATCCCCTCAGCTCAGGCTGAGGTCTTCCTGCCCATATGAAAAATGAATTTATCTCTGGGGGAGAGCGTTGCTATGAAATAAACATCAGATGGATTAACCAGATGGAAGTAAGAGAAGAAATGGTGGTTTTCAAGTGAACAATAACCAGCTACATCCAAATAATAAAAAAAAAAAGGCCAGAGAAAGAAACCATTGCGTATTTTCTCACTGGCATGTAGTCCTCTTCCTCAGTGAAAGCTGGCATATTGCAGGACAGATGATTTCCCTGACTTTTTTTACAGTGCTTTACACTTCCTGGGAGTTATTTCTATGAGTGTTGTAATAGAGCTGTCAAAATAACAGCTTGTGTTAGAGGATGTGATAGCACCTCACAGCTCCATGCCGCCCCCACCTCCTGCAGCACCAGCTTCTAAGGAAAGGTTTGAGGAGGGGGACAAATGAAGGTGACACTGCCTGTGAGTACAGGACATGTCTCAGTGCTCATTTGGCTGGCCTTCCCAGCAGAGACAAGGCCTTGGGTTCCTCCACACTTTTCTTTGCCAAAGGTTTACTAGCCTGGTCCCAACTATGGTCTCCTTTGCTCCAGGATCTGTAGAAGGCCTTTTGCACCCAACGGTCTTACCCATCTGTATCCTCTCCTTCCCGACAAATGTGTTTTGCTCTGCGCAGGTAATGCATGGGGCACAGCTCCAGCAGCAGCTGGCTGATGGTGCAAGACTCAGTGCAACTTAACAGGGTAATGAGGGTGGAGATGGGACAAGGTCTGGTGCCCATCCACTGCAAAATGGCCATTGAGTGGACTGAGTGTACCTCCAGGAGGTGTTGCCTTAGGTCAAGCTAGCAAGGGCTGCTTGGAGGGAGACAGCATCTTGGTGCTGGGGCAGTGATGGTTCTCCTATGTCCAGCCCTGGTCAGTTTGGAAATAATTGTGTGCTGAATGGGTGACAAGAGCAGAGCGAAATATTAACAAAGGGACTGGAGTCACCATCCATCAATGGCCATTAGCGTTTGCTTGGAAGCATCAGCCTTTTTGTCTCTTCTTTTATCAGACATTGTAAATAACCTACAGGTTCTTGCTTGCAAGGTCAGCATTTCCTATGCATGAGAGCAGTATCTCTTGCAGAGTGGAGTTGTAGGCTGTGAAGGTCCAATGTACCAGCTCAATCAGATGTTTAAGTATCTCTGCAGGAATGATCGCTGTCATTTAATTTGCTGATTAGTGTTGTCATAGCTATTTGTAGAATACAGTATAATTTATAGTGAGATCCCTGGAGGATCTTCAGCAAATGCTACAAGTAATTGAATCTGCTGATTTCTAAAGGTCAGGTGAAAACCAAGCATTATAATAGCACAGATTCTGTGATGACAACACCAGGTAGCTTTATGTTTCAAATGTAAGAATCTCTATTTACTGATTATTGCTACATACCACTGCTGTGAAAGAGGAACAAATCAAGAAGCCTAAGCACACGTTTAGCAAAAACCTGAGGTGAGTTTTCAACCTTGTCAGTCAAACCAAGGTAGTTTGTGAAAAGAAGTAAAAAGGGTTTGCACTACTGCTTCTCAAGCCAAAGAGGGAGGTGAAGATTTCTGAGAGAGGCAATTATGGAAGCAACAGGAAATTGTTTGGGTTATTTTATTGAAGAAGTGGCTTGCTGATGAACTCCGAGGCTGAGTGCTGCTATTTCCAGTCCTGGCTGCATACGATACCCTGAGCTGGCACGGCTGCTTCCCGTCTCTCTTCCAGCAAACAAGCGGATTTCCCTTATCAGCAAAACTAATTTTGTCTGGCTGGAAAGTTATAAAAATGAGATCTTTTCATTTGGTTTGTACAGTCTTTGGAGTTCATTTCTGCAGAAATGGGGGAGAAACAGAAGGTGGTTTGGCAAGAGGCAAGGATGATTGACTTTCAAGGGCACCAAGCTACAGCAGTTCACTGAGGAACTGGTTTGGTCAAAGAATAATGCCGATAGAGGACACCGGTAACACAAAGCTCAAATTAGGGTGCTTAGTCTGCACCAAAAGTCAGCTCAGTGATAATAACTTGAGATTTCTCCACAATAAACCCAAACTTTTTCTTGTTTTAAAAACAAGCATTGTTTGCAAACCAGACTTTTCTGGGCTCTTCAGACAGCCTGCTAGCCTTCTGGAATAACGCTAGTTCCCCTCTGCTTCCCACAAAGCTGCTTCTCATGACAGAGTCAATGGAGCTTTAAAAATCAAACAAACTCAGACGAAAGAGAGAGCTTGGCATGAGCCAAATGATCAAGGCAAGGAGCAAGTTGAAGCAGTGACTAAGTTTTGGAGAATATACCTATTCCTGTAAGGCTGCTGTTAGCCCCAGCACCCTGTATGTGCTACTGACTTGTCCTGGAGTTTCGCGCAGGGGAAAATTGTGCTGAGTTTGTAAATTTTGTGACCAAAGTGCCTAATAAAAAGGGTAATTGCATGTTTGCTTGTAAAAGCCCTTCCTCAGACTGGATCAAGCAAATTTTTCTGTGTTTTTTTCCCTGCAGAAATACGTGCATGCTGCTAACTTTTTTTTTAGCTGCTCTGTAAATCATCAACCTTGAGAACTGCAGGCTACATAATGACTGCATGAGCTGCCAGGACAATAAACCAAAGCTTTAAGCCCATGGAAGACTTAAATACCTACCTTACTTTACATAGCCTAGTGACAGCAATATGGATGTCCCTAGGGCTGAGTGTGTGCTCCAGTGCCCTGATGGATCAGGGCCTAAATACACATGGACACTTCAAACAGAGGCGTCTGTCAGCAAAAACTTCCTCTCCTCAGGAGAAGGCTTTGCTCACAGCTCCTGTGCAGGAGCTGAGGCACATAAATCCCCCAGACTATTTTGTTCTGCCAGCAAGCAGGAAGAGAGCAGTAAAAACCTGCCAGGTCAGTTAGAAACCAGCTGAGTGACAATGCTGCAAAAGAGCCACCTGAAAATAAACAGGCCAACGATGAAAGACATGAAGGAGCTCCTGGGGTGAAGTTGGGAGGCAGCTCAGCTCTCCAGCTGTGCACACACTTGCGCAGTGCAGTGGCTCTGGGGCTGAGGATGCTCCCTCCTGCTTTCTTGAATGCATCTCTCCCTTCATGCAAAACCCAGGGGGAGAAGCAGGGCAGGCTACTCCATCAACTGCTGTGCCACACAAGACCTTTGCCATGAGCAGAGACTGGTGCATGGACACCATGGTACTAACAGCTTGAACCTGTTTTCTCTCTCCCCAGCGTCCCTCCCCTTAGGGTAACTGGGCACAAGGATATGCAATGGCCCATGTGCATCAAATGGGGGTTAGGTTATTTTAGTGCTCTCTGGGGAGAAAGTGAGGGCACGCAAACACCAATAAATAACTGCTCCCAGTTCTGGGTCTCTTACATAAGGTGATGATTATAGAAGCTGTGGTGTATGAGGAGGTGGGAAGGGATGCAAAGATTGAAGATTTTAAAGGAAAGTAGGTCTGGTGTATTTAGGGGGCAATGGAAATTAACAATCTTCCTTGAGGTCTGATAAATTCAAAGAGAGTTATGTATTGCACAGATGTCTTGCCCACAGGACAAAATGTGAGAGTCCTGTGCTGGAGAGGTGTCACTCAAAGAATTTTATGTAGATCTTTTCTGCAGAAATGAGCTAATACATGGTACCATCATCCAAGCACAGCATTGGGAATAAAAAATGTAATAGCATAAACAGTTGCTGAAAGGAGCTAGGCAAGTATTGTCCCAAAGTATCCAACAATTCATGTTCCTTTTCGAGTGCAATTTTGAATTATCACTGTTGCATAGAAAGCAATTTTGTAGGTATCCTGGCACTAATGTTGGTCAGTAAAGATTTTTGGCTGTTTTTTCTTTCCTCCCTTTTAAACCTGTTGAAGAATACAGGATTAATACTTGGGGTGCTTTTTAATCCTAATTACAAAGATACTACTTTATAAACTAGGTTTAGGCATCTTCACCTTGCATATCAGAGAGGGGCTGGGTTTGGACTGCATTATGACAGGCTGCTATCTTATTTGACACAATAGTTTAGAGAAAAACTGGGGAGTGTTTCATAGTGTAACCCACTCTCAGTGCAAAGCAATACATGTTACATGCAATCACTTGCCATCTGCTCGTATAAATGCAGACCATAACTTGCCAGCTCGCTACATTGCAATTTATGTTCTTATATCCAGTTTATGAAAGCCATGGCTAAGTGATTTGTTTCAATTCATAATGCAGGTACCAAAGTCCCTTATGTCTTCAGGCTAATTATAGAGGTAATATGTGCATTTATAGCTTCAGTGGTGAATGTCCGGAGGTGGCTCTTCACTGCGTGTTACTTGGGATGTGGATCAGAGTCATAAACTAAAGTAGACGTGTTACAGCCCTGCAATTCTGAATTGTGCTTCCTGAGTTGCATTTCTCTCCCTGTTATGTTTCTGATTACTGTATCAGAAACAGCACCACAACTTCTTTCATAAAGTATATTCCTGATGTATAGTCAGTGGAAAGTCTCCTTTGGAAAAACTGTTGTGCTAATGTAAGGTGCTGGGTTGAAGGATGGAAGGAGGGCTGTAAAACAGCAGTCTGGATTTAGCAAAGTAATCAGATATCACCCAGCATGCTGGCTCAGGACATTGTCTGGGTGTCATCAGTGTTTCTGAATCACTCAATTCTATTATTTATCTATATATGGAGTGTACTCTACAGGTAAATTCATACAAGGACACAATTCTTGCCCTGAAAATACTCCTCAATGCTTTTGGTGCATCCCTTCCTTGGGGCCAAGCCTGCTCTCACTGCAATTAGTGAGAGGTTCAGTTGTAGTTCTTGTGCATAAGCCTTGCTCAGCTAGACAGTCTCCCTGACCCCAGAAGGGCTCATCTGCGTGCCTAATTTAGGGCTGGAATTTGTTAGTGGCTCAGCACCCACTGGGATGCTGAAAAATAAGACCTACTCAGTCTTTAAAGACACTATTTTCCATGACTCCGAGGGCTGTCCTTGATGTGCATTGCAATTGGGAGCTTTTCACCAGTTTCAGAAGATATACTGGATTGCCCCAGGTGTGACCAAGGGTATTTAATGGATGTTAAGGGGTGTTCATGATTCTGGTCACAACATGAAAAGAATGAGATGAACATATGACTATGGCACAGCTTTTTCATGAGGCAGGACTGATGAACGAGAACTAGAAGTATATTAGGGCAACAGTTCCAGTTATTTGGACATAGGTTTTACAGGCTACAAGTTTTGAGGACGCTGATTTTTCTCTCCTGCAAGGCTGTGCAGAAAAGAGCTAAGGCAGCAAATCCTGCTCTTGTCTTGACTTTCTTCAAGTGCTTGCTAACAGGCTTTACATGAAAATCCTGGTTAGAGGGGAAATGGCATGTCTGAAGGAGTTTGTAGAAGTTTCTGTGTGTTTAGCAATTGCTTGTGTACTTGTAATTGCTTGTGTACTTGCAAAGTGTGTGAATGGAGACCATTGTATGTAAGGACACCGAGTAGCACCCAGGTACTCCTTGGATATAAAGGAATACTTGTGCAGTGGCAGATGAACTATGAAGATGACAGAAGTAGGTGTCCTGTCTACATTATAAAGGAAAAAGGAGTATGTTTTACTGAAAAAATCAAGGTTTTGTTAGCTAGGCCACCTTATTCCTGCAGGGAATCTGTAGGAAGCATTGATATTAAATGTTCTCTGAAGATAATGATGCCTTTTTTTAATAGAACACAGAATATTATGCCACCTAAATCCTGATAGCCCATTCCTTCAGCTCAGAAATGATAATGCAAGGTGTGTCTTGTAGTCTGTACTTTATGACAGCTCCTATTTCTGTCTTTTTCCACTATATATTAATGTAGTGTTAGGGGCTTTATCTACCCAGCTACACAGTTCCCCTCACAGGCCTTTTCAGAGATACAGTTTAGCAAAAAAAAAAAAGCTTTCTTTGTTCATCAGCATTATTCAGTGTAATTAAGAGAATGAACAGAGATGCCAGAAAGATTTATGACTTGAGCTTTTCAGAGATGAGAAATGCAATTAACAAGTGGTACTGATTTCATGAGAAACAGGGGATGCTCAGGCCACAGTAGTATTTTTCTCAATATCCTCTTCAGAAATATCACCCTAAAAGGAGAGGTGTTTTGAGAAACTATAGGAGAAACAGGCAAAACTTTCAGAACTGACTGCTTTTTTTTGTTTTCCAAAATAGAAGATAATGCTCAGATCATCTGTCAGTAGGATTTGGCATTTGTGGAAAATCCAACTCAATGTCTTCATTAATTCTTCAGAAAATATGCCATAACCTCACTACCCTAGAAGCACTGCTTCACTGAAACTGTTGCCAAAAACAAGTTTTCACCAATAGATTTGACCAATGTTTTTTAAAATCACTTAGAAGTTCAACATTTATAGACACTCAGAAAACAAACCAGAACACAGCATTTCAGTTTCAAATCAAATTTGTAGCTGATTTAAACTCTCTTTGAAAAGGACTATTAAATAAGATTCTGGCTTTTCGACTCCTCCAAATAGAAATGCAACCACATGATGAGATCTCTTTTTGGTCAGGTTTGTGATACTTGTTGAGATTAGCCTTTGGTTTCCAAGGGGTAGTGAGGTGCTCTGCTCCCCTAAGCCTGAAGTCTAGTTACACTGTGGTCTTATTTCCCAGCTGTTCACTGCTCTACTGCTGACAATCTTAGCAAAAAAACCCTCCAGCTGCATATAGACTGTGGAAGCAGTTGAGGCTTGGGGTTAGAGTCTGAAAAGCATGTAGCATCTTATTTTCTGCTCTATCTGGCTCAGAATGGCAGCTATTCAAATTATACACATACACTTTCTAGTGTTTTTATGGGAGCTTTCACTTTAGATGAACTTTGAACAAATAACTTTAAGCACGTGACTTTAATCAATAGAATCGCTTCCTTTTATTCTTGTAAAACCAGGTTCTCTGATTTAAGCAATAGCAGATCTACCCCAAGAAACTAACATAATTTAACCAGTGCTGAAATTGAAGTGACATCAGAGTGCAAAGACCAATATAACACAATGAGATCTTTACCGAATGTGTGGGACACGTGGATGAATGACTCACAGAGCTTTAAATGCAACTTAATTCAAAGAAGGATGTGGGCTATCTGAAAGCAAGATGTGCACAAAGAATGGGGCTGTTAAAACTCCATTTTGAAATCTGTTGTAATAGAAGTCACCTGCTAATACCTAGCTCTGCTCCTCCAAAAATTAAAACCCTAGTTCCTATTCATCTCATTGTTTTGTTTGAAACTACTATTTATTTTTTAATAGCAATAGCAC
Organism: Urocolius indicus; assembly: GCA_013401255.1. Classification (NCBI taxonomy): domain Eukaryota; kingdom Metazoa; phylum Chordata; class Aves; order Coliiformes; family Coliidae; genus Urocolius; species Urocolius indicus. Next base: position 311,485 of record WBNH01009327.1, on the reverse strand, counting down.
CTTTCCCTTGTCAGAAGAGGAGGTCTTCCTAACAAGACTTCTCTTTGGTGCAGCTTAGAGGACTTGTCTGTCACTGCTGGGTGCTACCCAGGGCTACAACTAGACTGTAGGGTCATGTACCATCTGTTAGCTTCTGAATTGAAGGGAACCACTTGTTTGTTCTGGTTCATGTGCCCTACCTACCCTTTGCCCAGCCTGGCATCCCAAATCCTGAGGCACCAGCACCATGGTATGTGCCAACACACTTCTTCCCAGTCTAGGCACAATGATTTCTGCATTTTTTTTTTGCAAAGATACAAATAACCACCCCTGGATTGACATGGTAGCATAGCAGAGCACTAAGGAGAGCCTTGTCTTTTTGCTCTGCTGCCAGTTCAGCTCTGTGTGGGCAAATGGGTGTTAAACTGAATGCTGCACTGAACACATTATATAGCTCTGCCTGAGGGCTAGACAAGTTCATGCACCACACTGTCAGTGTGTTCAGGTGAAATCTGAGCTCGTGGGTGAGGATTTATGAGAAAGCAGACATGTCATGCTTCCTGCTGATTGCCTGCAATAGATACATATATCTATGTAGACTGAAGCTCTTTCTCTCCAATGTATGCAAATATAGGTGCTACTATCTTGCTGGGATTAGTGATCGAGGGAGGATATTCATGTTTGGAGGGAAAAGTCAAGAGTAGGAAGGAAAGAAAAGAAATATCAGCTCTCTCACTTTTGCTTCACAAAACTGCACAACGGCAAACCTACCAGATGCTTGTACCACAAACTGGTGGTCCTTCTGTCAATTCTTGTTTGCCATCCCAAAGTTATCAGCTTGAAAGGAAGATACAAAGGAGATAAATCTTCCCTTTTGTTGCTTTTATCTGGCTTATTGTCTTCTGCTTGCCTAAATTAGCCAGAGGTGCTGTTAGAACCAGCAGCACCAGTTTCTATAAGCAGAGCCCAGGGGCTTTCTGCCCTTTATTTAAAGAAAGGCATATTACCATGAGATACACTGAATTCATTAGTACTGATACTTTCTGGTTCTCTGCCACTCCCATCTCTTCTCCAGAGTTCCCCTACTCTATTAGTAATCCAGCTACCAACTCCTGTCCCTTCCCTTCTAGCTATTGTGTGCAACCTCTCTGGTTCATAAAGCCCTTAGTTTCATCTTTAAATCACTTCTGCAGAGTAACTCCCAGCATGGTGCTGGTAAAAGGATCTTTTTACCTGTTTAATGACTGTGACCAGTGCAAGTGTGTGACAAATTATAGGGAAAGGACTAATGAAAAAAAAAATAATATAAAGTGTTCCCACAGAAGCTGCTTTAAAAGCAATTGCTAAAGGTGTTGCACAAGTGACTTTCTGTACACATTTGTGGTTTGGTAAATTTTCTGTTTTTCAACACTTTAATGAAAGCCTTTATTGGCAAGTGCTTCGTTAGAAAGGACTGCCAATATTTTTCTGCTTCAGAATTTGTACAAGTGACACTACAAAAATGTTTGGTCTAAAGGAGTCATCCTTGGAGAAAGCAAAAAGGAAATAATAGTGTTATATCATTTATGCAAAGGTGTGATGTGAGGTATAACTTAATGTGTTTTGTTCACTGAGTCAAATTTCTGGTCACAGCAATTCTGGTTTATTGATTTCTAGCACTCCACTTTGCCTGGTAAACAAGATCTCATCACAGTTCCTGTCTGTGTCAGTGAAGTCTTTTCTGCTCAGGCCTGACTTGTGCCCACGTCGCTGTTGCATGAGTGACTGCTCTGTAACAGAGGGAGGCAGGACTAAGGCTGTCTGCTGGGGAGTGCTTGGCTGCAGTGGGAAGGAGCTCAGCACAGACTAAGGTGTGTTTTGTTACTCGAGTTACTATGAGGCTGATTCTCATCCTTTTAGCTTACTCTGCCCTTGTACATAGACTGTCATGCTGATGCAGTTTTAGCCTTTTTTTCAGATAAAGCAATCAAGACACTGAGAAACTGAATTCAATGTAAAATTTGGGTCTGTAGGGGAAACAAAATTCTGGATACAAACTGATGTCATTGCTCAGCTGCTTCTGGGATTTATATCGCCATCTTTAGGTATTTGCCTTTGCAGGTTACTCAGTAACAGAAGCTATTAAAAAAAACCAACCTCCATGTAACCTCAAAAGTCAGGCTCAGCCCACATTTTCCCCAGTTTAGCCCATTGGCCTATTGTTCTTCACCATTCTTGTGGCTAGATATCCTCATCACTGTACTCAGCATACTGAAGTAGTGGCTCAGCTTGTGAGTAACACCTAGGAAGGGAGTACTAGTAACAGCTATAGGTAACACCTAGTAAGGGAGTGCTGTATGAATTTAAAGTATGGAAGGACTCAGCAGATGTTGTGCCAAGATTAGGATGTAATATTTTTGTGCTGATCTGAGATCTCCTCCTTGGGGGATTTTTTTCTCGAGAGTTGTATAACACCTTTCCTTTGCCATTGACCTCTGAGATAATATGCATCAGGAACATTGTATTATCAAGAGAACCAGGTGGTAGCTTGGGAATTGGTACAAGGGCACATGAAGAATGGCATTTCCAATCAGAAAATTGCTAAATTTGTCTATTACTGAATCCAGCAGAACACTGTGTAGCTTGGCATCTTATGTAGGGTGTGTACCTCTGTAAAGTTATATTGGTAACAGGAAACAGTAAGATTTGAAGAGAAAGATGAAAAAAATACTTCATCAGCATGTAGAAGGGAATACTGAACATTCAGAGTTTGGGTGTTTTTTTGCTGCTATCTCGATTTCAAAGTGCTTTTAAATCTAAATATCTTTCCCTAACAAAGTGAAATCATAAGCCACAAACTTAAAAAAAAAAAAAAGCATGTGACATTCTTACCAGGTTTGAGCCAGTTTCACCTTCAGCTGAGATGTTTCATGGTGAGCAGCCCACCTTGCCAAACCACTAGCTCCATACACTCAATAACAAAAAGGGCTAGACATTATGCTTAACTTATAACTCTCTCCAGTGAAGTTATTTATATGAATACCAGATTAAGAGCAGTTATGTGCAGATAAACATGCAAGGTCCTAAAATAATCCTTACTCATTTAACTGCCACTGAAAGTATTGTCAACAAAGCATCACACTTTGCTGAGCAAAGATGGGTTCCTGCTCTCAGCGGCAGCGTGAGTAAATATGACATCACGGGCTCTGCTGTAAGCAGGTTTGTTATGACCAGTAAGGTTGCTATCTGTGCCTAAGAATGTAGAAGTAATAACCTGAAAAATTAAGCTGGTGCAAACGTAATTCTAACATTTCCCTGGAGTGTCTGGCTTTGTGACTTTAGCAGTGCCAGCACAAGGCAGAACTCTGGTTTTTTTCTTCATGGTAATACATTTGATTCAGCATTTAGAATAAGGAAGTTATAAAAGTAACAATGTAAATTCATCACCAGAAAAAGAAAAAAACCAGCAGGGCTTTTCTCTCCAAACAGCAGGAAGATGAGCCAAAACTAATAATGTCAGTGGTGATTCCTGTCTTGTGTTTATGTGGTCAAAACTGGGAAGCTGTCTGACATTGATAAAACAGCTCTTGAAAAGTTGTCATCAAAGGTCTAAATTATTCATTTGAATGCATTGTCACTGAATGCATACTGAACAGGAACCAGGCTCTTAAAGGATGAGCTAACAAAATACTGGGTTTGCAGGTTTTCTCTGTTGATGTTTTTTTCTTCAGTGGAGAGAGGAAGAGAAATAACGTGCTGTTTTTCACACTGCATTAACTAATTATAGACATTAAAGATGTAAAACACCTATTATTTTATTTAAATCTTCCCCTAGCTATTGTCATAGCTGACAAATCCAGTTCTTCTTAACTACAGTTTTGCAAACTGCTCTTTCTTTGTACAAGCATGCTTTACAGCAAAATAAAACCCCCAAACTATAAAATAATCAGCAATGTAATTCCCTTACCTCTCCAGGTTGTATGTCCTTCTGACTTCAAAGGTCACTGCTAGATGCTGAGAGATCCTCTCTGAGTGATGCTTTTATTTAAGTGTAATCTTCTCTCGCTCTTGTCCATAGGTCCATCTCTGTAAGGCTTCTCTCGTAGCATCTGCAAAACACAATGCATACAGCATGAGCACATGCTGTGCTGGGAAGGTGGAATCACCTGGATTTTATTAAAGGAGGAGTAAAAGTAGACTTACAGTGATAGTGTACTGCATGCATGAATGTTTTCACTTTCATACCGTATACTCTGTGACAACATGAGAGGGGTGGGTTGGTATATTTCTCAATATCAGGACCAGGGTTTTAGCTCTAACGGGAAATCATGCAAAAGAAGTAGGGTAGCAAAAGACACTCTTTACATGAAGAATAATCTATTCCACATACTTAATTACATCATCAAGACAAAGCTTTTCTATGCATTGAAATCAAAAGAGGTTTTGACCTTAGTCTTATGTTGGTAAATGGATATCAGTCCAATTTAGTCTTGCTAAATAACTGAGACCAATATGTGACCAGGTAGATGTTCTTGGAACACCTCTGCCCTATGATGGTACCTGCACACATTTGCAGCTTCCCTAAGATCAGGATGAGCTTGCTGTGAGCACCAAGGGAACCTGTGACAGCAAGGGAAGTAATGTCTCAGAAGACAAGTCCTTAGAGAACTGAAGATTTAAAACACTACCTGGTGCAGGATGATACCAAGTTTTCCCCAGTTTCACCTCTTCCTTTTTCAGTCAGAGAGGACCCATTCTTTGTGAAGGTCTTAGGATTTTGTTGACCAATTCACACAAAAGACCTAAGCTGACAGCTCGCTTAGTCTGGAGACTCATTTTTGCCTTTTTGTGAGGCGAGTATGATCTCTTGAATCCATCATCTCGGGTAAGAAAAGGCTGAGATTCATCCAGTAATTGAAGCACCTGACTGCTATCAGACTTCAGGAATACAAAGTAGGGAGCATGTATAGAAAGCTTAAGGAAACACAAACAGAGTGGTCTGTTTTGGGGAAAAGAAATTTTTGAAGTACTACTCCTGCACCTGAGGATCCTGACAACACTTCTTGAAAGTATTTACTTGGGCAAGCATGTGGTTGCTTAAATGAAGATGACACATCAAAGCCTAATTTTATCAGTTCTTGACTTTTTAATACCTAAGAACCCCCAGTGTATTTATACTGCAGTAGAGGAATATGACTTTTGCAATTTCTCCTGTGTTTCATTATGTTAGCATAGCATTAAAAGGAATTCTTTTCTGGTTTTGATTTTAGGTTCCCATGTAAATATGTGAGGCAGAACTGCACTATTTAATGGTTAAGAGAAGAAAGGCAACACCAGGAAAGCTGGTTTCTCACCTATGTCTTATTGCCTGGAGTTCTAAATTAATTATCCCTCTTAAGGGAAAATGGTTGTTGAATGGGGAATAAGGCACAGCTGTCAAAGCAGGGTATAAATAGGAAAAGGTTTTGAAAGAAAAAAGTACTTTGAGCTAGAAAGATGTATAAGGCAGCATTGCTCTTGGATTTAGACAATATTAGGATGAAATCAGCAGTAATATTACAGGCACATTCAGGCTTGGGGTTTTGGGGAAGGTAGCTCTGTTTATTATCAATGCAAAGCACAAAGCCCGAGGGAAGAGCCAAAGGCATGCTATCACCAGGAGGCTCCCTGAGTGGTAAGGGCAGAGAACCAGGATGTTAAGGCACACCACGGGACTCCTCCCTGCACTATAGCCCTTGAGACTTCTGACCCAGTGCATGGGGTTTCTGAGAGCAATCACAAGAATTGCATCCTGTGCTTGAGTTATCTCGAGTTGCAATAAACGCTAATCTCCTTAACTCTTGTGACATCAGAGCCTCCCTACAGTACTCACCTAATATATACAGCAGTATTGTATGTTTAGCAGGTGTGCACTTACATGCAGACTTGATTTTTGATATCTTACAATGGTGTCCTTAAAGAAAAGAAGAAAAGCATGCAGGCTTTGCAGTGGTGAAGAACTTATTGCTCTAACATACCCATTATCCAACCGTGCTTCAGAGGCTGTGTTTGTAAGTGGATATGTAGGAGAACCCTCATACAAATGCAAGGCAGGTAAAGATGTTCCAAAAAAATGAGTCAAGTCTCATTATATCCCACCTAAATGTATATATGTGTTTAGACAGACCATTATTTCGCTATTATTCTTGGACATCCTTTTTGGCATTGTATTGTTCTTGTTTAAGCTTAGTCAGCATCAACCACTCTCTGTTGGTTTAACTGGTCTGAATGAAAATAGTACTGAGTAGATGAACTCTGAGGACTTTGAGCAGTTCAAATTGTGTTAGTGTCCCTCTAGACATGAGGGAATAGCACCTGGGATGATATTGCTCTTTTTTTCCATTCTGTGAAAATAGTTTTTGCTTCACCTTCTCTCTAAGTAATCATAGCATCTGAATTGCTGCATGGAAAGACAATCAAAATGTAGGCCAAGCGATTAGATAGAGACAAGCAATGCTGGATTCTTTAATTTATGGTTCCCCAGACAGGCTAAAAGGAGAGAGTATGTCTCACAAATAGGAAAAAAAGATACATTTTTTCCCAACTTTACCCAATTTAAAAAAATCTTTTAAGACTTAAACTAGTCTATGAAAGCTGCATCACTGAGTTTCATCCCAACTCCTGAAGCAAATGGTCCAAGTTTTCAAAGGTGGAAAAGTTCACATATTCTACACATGAGTATTTCCCTTCCTCTCTGCCTCTCTAATGGGTGCTAATCTATTACCCACCTTAAAGAAAGCTTCCTGCCACTCCTTGGAATCTAAGCAGAAAATCAATTAACTTCAGTATTAATGAAGCTTGATTACAGGTTCTTCCCTGTCTGTTGTTGTTTTCACCTCCCTTTTCTGCCAATATTTAACTGGGGATTCCACACACATAAAATCTTATCTATCCTTTCCTTTCTTCAAACATTGATGATTGGAGTTCCAGCTTTTATGACTTTCCTGATAAGTACCATTTTAGATTAGAGTGTTTGGAATGGGCCAGCATAACTAGGAGTTGTTGGGACAGAATTTCATGCTTGTGTTTTCAGTGCTCATTGATGATGATGATTCAGGATTATTTAGGGAGTTCCTTCTTCCTTATTGACACAGAAAATGCCTTCTGTGATATTCTTTTGGAAGATATGTGAAGAATAACGACATTTCTCACCTTTTACAGCAGGAGTATCTTAGAGTATTGAATCTGGCAAAACTCAAAGTATTCTTCTGGGGTCAGACACCCAAGGTGTTCCTTGACTCCATAATATGGTATTACCGCGTTGACTTTCATTGCCAGGTTGGGAGCCTGGATTTCAGTCCCCTTAATGACTGGGAAGGAAATGATCTCTTAACAGAGCTTCTTAACCACAGTCAATTACACTAGAGGGTGCAGAACCTGTTTCCACATCTGCTGGGACAGTGAAGTAAAGCATCACTAGGAGGTAGTGCTTGCGGCATCTGCTTGGGAGGAAGATGTCCAGGTCTGCACTGTGTAGTCAGCTGACAGCTTTATACAATCCTGGAGCTGCTCCATCTACTTTAGGCTTTCATTGATCAGCTGCAGCTGAATTACATTGCTGGCTCTGAAGGTGTAAATCTTGCTGCTTGGCTTTGGCTCTGGCATCTATACAGTAAATTGTCTCCCATGTAGAATATAATATTGGGATGATTTGGGTTATCTATCCCAATATACAAGTTCCAGCCTGACTAGTAGGAAATTATCTATACCTTATGTCTCTGGCAGCCTTTCTTGTGCTGAAAGCACAGCACAGTGCCAGCAGATTTATACAGGTTGATCATTACAGGCTTTTGGTACACAAACAGGCTCTGGAGAAAGAAACGTTGAGTATTTCTGTTTTAGGCAAGGCCCTTCTCTTCCAGACTTTGTGCATGAAGACAAATGCTTTTAGTGGAAAATTCCTGTTAGTCAAGGCTTTAGCAATTTGGATTTCCTGGAAGAGCTGAAGGGAGTATGAAGAGAGGTAGGGATGGAGAGGGATGGGAGAAAGAGAAATATGTACCAGTATGAGGATTTGAGGTTGTTTCCTTGTCTAGGCAGGCTGGTTGAAGGATTGCTAGGTGGGCTACTTCCCATGCTGCTCTCGCTAAACACCTCTCTTGCTATTGCTCTGAAATTGTGAGCAGAAAATCCATGGTACACCCAAGACTTGAATGCTAGAAAATGATAGTTACAGATTTGAAAAATCCTTAGTGTAAGCAGTATTGCTCTGGTTTTGTCTGGGACAGGGAAGTCATTCAAGGCTGCAATGCTGCAAGGAAAGTGCTTGGGGCCAGGGATGCTGGAGAAGGCTGAAGTCTGAGGCAGCGAGACTGAAGCACAGGATACTGAGCTAAGGAGAGCTCATCCTAGGCAGGAAAAACAATACATCCACTCGCTTCCAGAGAACAAATAAACATGACTGCAATCACCCATGACGACATGTACTTTTTTTCCCCGTGGTAAAAAGGCCCTTTGTGTAACTCTTTTAATTTAAACCAGTGAAATTGGAGCAACATAAAATTAATTTCTCTGGGTCCTGTTCTGTAAGCATCAATTATAACATCGAATCTACATGAAGTGCTGCTAAGTTTAGTAACCAGCTCTTTATTATGCAGCACCCAAAAGCATTCAAATATATTCACATTAAGATGTAAGATCATAGAAATGTTAATTGTAGAATCATCTAAATGTTAACAGTTGTTTTTTTGCCTCCTAAGGCTATAAACAGCTATTTTGATTAGGTTGCCATGTTCCACTAAAACGTGCTTTTCAAGAGAAATTTCTCAATTGGAGCTTTAGTTGACAGAGGGCACAAACCAGTGTACTATCAGAAAGCAGTGAAAGCGTAGAGGACTAGCCTTTATTTACTATGACACTGGAAATCGAGGCTTGATACTCGCTGAAATAATTTCTCTGGTGGTAGAGGAAGGAGGGGGATGCACTGCTGTGAACATGTAAATCATTTATGCATCCAATTAAAAATTTACTCAACACCTACAGCTTTTGCCTGAGATGTGGCTAGAGGGGGAAAAAACACCCTGAAAATTGCTGCCATCGCCTCCAAGGTCATATATCTTGCCATTTCAAGGAATATTCAGTTTTGTTCTATACTTAATATTTTATTGACCTTTTGTGTTGGAATAAATTTCTGTATTCTTTTGACTTCATTTTGCTCCTCTACTCCAGCTCATTTTTTTTCCTTATAGCAAGTTATTGTGTAGCTTTTGCTTCAGTGTTATACTTCCTTGCCATCCTTCACTGTGTATTCCTTGTCATTATTTTTTCTGTGTCCTTCCACCCTTCTGCTTGTGCTGCGCTTCCACAGAAAGCGCTCTCTGCTGTCACAGCACACTTGTTAGTCTCTCCCTTCCTCTACTTGAATTCATGTTCCATTCTCCTGACTAATTTTTCATTTAGGTGCCTCAAATGGACCAACCAACAAGGCCAGAATTAGGACAGGGAACCATCCTAATTATGGAGAAAAATAAGGAAAAAGTTAAGCCTGGTATTCAAACCTCCCCGAGGCTGAAAAGTAAGGCAGTTGGATAGGAAATTAGAAGCCCTATCTTGACTTCAACTTTTGACTGAGAGGTGCTGGATGAATTTGTAGGTTATCTAGCTGCTGTAAGGAAGAAGTTTGAGTTCTCTTTCTCCACTCTGCCTCATCTTCTTGAAAACCTCCTCTGTTTAGCAGAAAGGTGGAGAGTGTCTGTCTGTCCCCTAGAGTACTGGCTGCAAGGACCTGCAGTGGACAAAGCCTTCTACCTCCACAAGCAGCAGTCAGAGTGCTTGTGACAGATGTACTAAATGTAGAGTGGATGCTCTTCAATTCACTCAGACTTTTTTATTTTTACCCTTTTTTTAATTAATGGTGTAGAGGATCATATTTGAAACATTAGTTATGAAAATAGTATCAGCATGAAAAATAACATCAGTGTGTCCTTCTAGTTAATGTAGCATTAAATCACCCTATAAGGAACAGCCAAGTCGTGTTTTACTTCTAAAAATGCTACTGCTAGTTCTCACATATCAATATGATGTAGATAGTCTTGTGATTTTTATCTAAACCAGCAACGCAATCCACCTTTGGAGCTGCTGCTTCTGGTCTCTCAGGGCTTTGTCCTGATGCTGGCAGGACTGACTGTTTTCCCTGTTCAAACAGGAGTGTGTGAAGGGTGCAGGGCTATCTAGAAAAAAAAAACCTGGGAGGATTTTTGAGATTAAAGCATACTCTACAAATCTATCACTCTGATTCCTTTTTCTTTAAACAGCATTATGCAACATCCATTGACTTGTATCAAGAAATGAAGAATATGGTACATAAACTCATGTCAGCAAGGAAAAATAATAAACAAATAAAGGCGTGAACATGGCAGGAATAACCTAATCACTTATTTAAAGCAGTTTTGTTTTTTTATGAAGTCTGGCATATATTGTAATACATAATGTACAGTACACTTGGACTGGGTTCATGGCATATTCTGAAGGATGTTTTTAGAAGGCGTTTTGTATCCCTATCTTATTTTTTAAATGATCTGATCAATAATGTTTTTACTAGCTTAAGGCTGGTGAGGCTGCTTCTGTTTCTTCCTTTGTACCTTCAGTTCAAGACTCTACCCCTCACTTAGAACTTGAGGCACAGGAGAAAAATTACTGTACATGAAACCATTGTGCAAAGAGCATGAGGAAGAACTAATGGGTTGTAAAAGTTCAGGGTAGCAGCTTGACATAACCAGAAACCTCATTCAGCACTCGGGATTCATCTACCTCTTGTAGTGGTGAATTATGCCTGCAAGAGTTGTGCCTTCATCTCTTAGTTAAAACTCATGTTGTAACCTAAAAACTTTAAAATTAAATAACTAAATTACACTTACAGTACTGGAATAGCTCAATTGCAAACAAACAAATGAGCAAAAAAAGACTCCAAAGCTTTCCAGATGGCTGGTTCCCACTGATGTGTGTGGGTTTTTTTCTTACTCTGGAGCTTCAAAACATGTTTAAATTACGAAATTTGGTGTGATTACAAGAACTTGGCAAGCACTCATTAAGGTTTTAGTCTGAGGAGTGATACTACAGAGTAAGACAACTGAAGATGAGCAATCACGTAGTTGTATGGCTGTCCTGTGTGCACAGCATTGTTGGCATGGTTTATAGGGCATGGGACTCTCGCTTCCAGGGTCTGACTTTTTTCATATGCTGCACTCTTTGGCCAAATCCATCCTTGGCTGAGTTGGTGAAATTACATCAGTAACCTATCCACTTCTTTTTCTCAAAACTGCTTGCTTGGCATCCCCTATGCTCTGTCTCCAGCTTCTGCTGAGGCCAAGTAACTTTGGTACATGTCTGATCTGCTCCTAGCAGTGCTTGGAGAAGTGGGGCAGCCAGTGAGTATCTGGCTTTGCTGTTGGCAAACCCTTAGTGCTGCTGGGTCAGTCTTACTGCTGCATAGGCAGAGCCACTTCCTTTGCTGAACCAGCAGAACCGGGGAGAATGGCTTGTGGTGGGCAGTCTGGAGTGGGAGAAGGCAGTAGTAACAGATGGTGGTAAGGAAAGTAAGGGGGAGTGGAGGATGACAAGAAAAGGAAACACAAAACAGGGTTTGTTTTTTTTTTTTTTTTTTTTACTATCTCTTTGGCATATATTCTGAGGCTGACAATGCTGAGTTTTCAGTTCAAGTGGTGTCTCTCACCCTTCATTCAACCTGGGGATAAGCTGGCAAGCAGGAAAAGGTCGTGTACTCCAAGTGCAGAGGAAGCACTGCCCACTGGGGTAATGATGGGGAGTAAAACTGTCAATGTGTCTCATAGCATATTCATGCCTGAGAGAAGTAGAAACCTTCCTTTGCATCTCAGCTCCTCTTGGCTGTAGTTACAAAAGCCTCTTCCCAGCTCCTCCAAGCCCATCCACTGTCAGCTGTTTAAGGCTAGGGGATAAAATCCTGTTAGATAGCCCAAGGAGAAAGTCAGAGCTTTTCTACTGCATGTCAGACTGAGGCTGCTAGTAAGGACACCACATTTCTCTCTTTTCTAATGCAGCTTGTTGTCCAGGTGACGTCTGAAGGAAGTCCTTTCTTTATTGTACCTACCAAGTATGGCTTGCTGCCTGCTCCTCAGATTTATTGCGAAAAGACAGTTCCTTTGAGGCTCAGCCAGCTGCCATCTTCTGCATTTGTGGACTCCTGCCATGTGTCATTGCCAGTATATGAATTAAAAACAAATGCTGAAAGTAAGGTCAAGAGATAAATAACAGCATAGCAGGAGGAAATGTGCTTAAGCCCACATGGTGGACATGGTGTGACTCCTTCCTAATAACTTGCTGTCCATCAAGTTGCTATCATCTGTAAAACATGCAGATGGCTCAGCAGTGGGTGGCATTAATATATTTGGGCCCCTCTGGCATACAGGTGCCCTGCATTGTCCTTCCCACACTGTCTTGCCACCATCAGACAGCCTTCTGCCTCGTTGCTGACTGATGGGTGAAGTGAGCAACATGCACTCACTGCCATACAAAACACAGGGTAATGATGTTAGTTCAGTTACTTTTCCAAGAAGATCTAAAGGAAAAGACAGAGAAGCATCTTCAGAAAACATTTGCAGTGGAAAGTCCTTTCCAGCTCTATGTAAACACTGTCATAGAATCCACCATAAAAACATAAATCCCACAAACTGCGAAGTCTCTAGACTTTTCTGTTGACACTGAAGGCCTACTGCAAAACCTTGCCCCTAATGTTACAGAGCATCTTTGGACTTCCCACTTCAATTTACTGATGGTGAACTTACCTCTATTATTATAAACCTATCACAAGTACTGAGATACGAGGAAAAGGGGTGTTGAAGAACATCGGATGGGACTGAAAACGAAGGACAGCCAACTGCTAAACTAAACATCACAAAAGAACTGCTTTGTTATCTTTTAATCTTGAAGTAATTTTTTAGCCTAAAAAATGCTTGCAGTTTGCATCAACAATTAAAGTGGAGTACTTCCAAACACGGATTTGTTAGAGCTGATAAATTTTACCTTCATGACTTTGAATAAGCAGTTTTTTTGTAGTCTCCTTGTCTTTCTATATATCATTTACAATACTGAACATTGTTGTTTAAGCCTTGGTTGTGTTTATACTCTTACAATGCACTTGCAGGCAGTACCAACCTCCTTCGGACAAAAGCCAGCTTAATTTATGCCACTGCAGATGTATTGAGTAAATTGGGAGGGGGGAGTACAAGCAGGTTTGAGAGCTCGGCAGGCAGTCTTAGTCTCATCAGCAAGGCACAAAAATAAATGGAAGGAGTGGAGGTGAAATGCTCTTTCTCATACATGTTTGGTGTTGTGGGGCTTTACTTTTCTTAAAACAGTGTGCAGAAATGAGCTTGCAAAAGTGAGAAAGAAGCCCAAGGTAGCCCTGGGGCTCCTATCTCTAGCGTGCACCAACAAATCCTGCCCCTCTTGAGGTTACAGCAGATGGAGACAGGGATGCTAAGGAAGGACAGAGATCCTTGTCTCTCACGTAAAAGCTGACTGACTCCTTGAGTGAAAGGCTTAACAATACTGTACTATTTGTTGATGCTAAATTTTTGGAAAGTGGAGATAAGGGTACCTAAAAAGATTCAAAAAGTACAGTTCAGTGCTAAATTTAATTTCTTGTCATTAAACTGGGCAAAGAAACTCAACCCCTTTCTTCTAATCTCCAAATAGAAAAACACAATCTTATCAGTAGCATTATCCTGAAAGCTCTGGTTTCCTCCTTGCTGCATTATCCAGTTTTTGGAGGTCCTGACCTATGCTTCTGTCCTGCTACCTTCAGAAGACCTGGAGCACAAGCCTGAAGCTAAACATATCCTAGTACAAAGAGGATCCTGCATAGATCCACTATTGTACTTTGAGGAGTATTATTCACTCCCTCTAAGACCTCAAAAATAATAATTGCAATGTCTGTCATTAATATTATATTGTAGGCAGAGGAAAAACATTCCCTTTGTTCCCACTCATTCCTATTGTGTGCATCTTTGTGTGTGTGTGTGTGGCTTCCTGAAAAGTCTAGGAAGAAGCTTAACATTCTTTCTGTAAAACTACCATAACTGATTTCATTTTATAATAAATCAAGGACCTGATACCAGAAGAAAGTTTGCTTGACAGGAGAGCTCACATTTAATAAGGTAACCTTAACTTTTTAAAACCATAGCCTCTGATAAGCTATGGGTCTGCAACACAAAGCTATCATAACTGACACAAATGATTAGAACCATGAAGGGTCTGGAACAGGATGGTATTTATAGGTGTGGAAACTGAACCATCTTGTTAAAAAACCCTGGGGGAAAAAAAGGGAAAGCTTCAAGAAGAAAGACTCTTTCATTTTGCTATATCCTGCTAACCAAAGTATCGGTGTAGCCGAGCATTTAGCAAGGGAAAGCTGGTAGAGACATCTACAGTTAAAACTGCCAAGACTTCCAGTGTTTTGCCAAAATTCTAACTACCAGACTAAAACAATCCAAGCTTGCTGTCTGCCTCAAGTTGTGACAAAATGGTCCAGCAATGTTCACAAAAACAGTTACAGAAAAAAAAAGAAAAAGTTTTTAATTCAAAAAAGGCATTTTTTGGAAGATGAGCAATCGATGTATGCCTGCTCCAGTCTGCAATTTGCCTCTTGAGTGACCATTGGATTGCCTTTTGCAATAAAGACACAGAGATTTGGCTGCAGTGGAAGACTTGGAAAATCACTGATATAAGTGGATGCTTTGCTATTGATTTTACTGAGACCAGTATTGTACCCATCAATATCAACCACAGTACCATTAATGGCAGATGATAATACATTGAGTCGAGCCTTTTGGCAGAAGAAGCAGCGAAGTTCTCCCTGGGGAGCGTGAAGATCAAAAGCCATGTAGCTACATGCATACTGTTTCCTAGTGAGTAAGCCATTATGCCTCACTGGGATTAAAATCTATTTTTTTATTGCTACTCTTATAATAATTTACTCAACTTACATGTAGCCCAATGGCCAAAAAAACAAATGGCAATAAAAAAAGACATGGAGCATGAAGCACTTCATTTGTATACTCAAATACATCCATTTCATGCATTCAAAAACAAACATTTCTGGAAGCACAAACAAAACCGTTCTCACTAGCCCCGTGTCCATCTCGCATTCAAGCTGATGTCCTCCATCTTTAAAAGCTATAATTGCTGCTCCTATATCCTGTGGGTTAACTTGATCCCTTTAGCTCTGACAGCAATACTGGCCTTCATCCAGGTCATGTGCCTCTCATGCAGGTTCCTTTGTTACTTCCTTCCCACACCTCCTTTTTGCAAGATATGCTCACCCTGAGCCTTAGCTGCAGCCTTGCTCCCTTTCATGTATTCCTAAAGACCTCCTTCTAACCACCATGCCCATGAGGAATTTCTGATTGAGTAGACATAAGAAAATATGAACATCTGCTTAAAATAACACTTGCCTCAATTACAGAAACTGTAGGTCTGCTGTGCTGGCAGCCTGTCCCTGAAATCATGTGTCATCGTTGCCGTTGTTCTCGGTCACCCCTTTGCTTACTTCTCTACAGCAGCTCCAGGAGCATGGTGTCAGTTCTTGAGAGCACAACTTTTATCACATCCTGGTACAGCACCTGGTGCCAGAGGCGGGTCTTGTTCCAAGCTGGATTTTTACAGTTTATGGTATTGGGTAATACAGCACAAACTGTGGCCACTGCATTACTAAATTGAGTAGTCTTCGACAATGCCATACTCTTATTATTAATGACTATCTAGCAAACCTATTACAGATTTTCCTCCACTGCTTCCTCAGCTCACTCTAGATGTAACTTCTGCTGGAGCTTGCTGTCTCTCCTGTCTTCTGTGGGCTGCTGCCAGATCTTGGTGTTGGTGTCCCTTCAGGGTGGTCGGGCTGAAGGGCTCAAGGAGTCACACTTATTAGTTCACTAACAAAGTCCAGGGGGGCCGGTTCGAGGAGAAAATGGACGGGGAACCTGCTTCAGTTGTGGAACTTGGCACTTTGTGGACCTTTAATGTGTTTTTTATTTTTTTCCAGACAAGGGAGAATACACTTCCCACAAAATCATGTGGAGAGGGGGAAAGCTGAGACCAGGAACACAATGACAGCAACTAGAGGAACACAGGGCAGGCACAAGGTGCTATAGAGGCAATCCAGGACAGCGGTTTGGAGCCAGCCAGCGGTGAAAGGGCTGCCCTGAGCATAGTTGGAGAGGGAATCTTGTGCTCCTGACCCTCTGTGTGCTTAGCGCTGCTTGCTCGCCCAGCACTGAGCCTTTACAGATGAATGCTGTGAGAGTTGGGGAACTCTCCAGTGGCCTCTGAACACCCTTTTTTTTTAATCTCTCCAGCTCTGTGTTTCTGCGTCGAAGGCAGCAGGCCCGGCAGGAGCCCGGGAGCACACTATCTGATCATCCTCCTTGTCCGTTCAGCTGCCCTTTGGATACACGTAGCAAACCCGGGCGCGGCGGTGCAGGCATCCTCACGGGCGTGCGGGCTGCAACGGCGCTACGCGGGGCTCCGCGCAGGCCGAGCTCCGCGCCCGCGGCCCCGCCACCCACTTGCCATGCGCTGCCCGGGGATGGGGAGGGGGGGGAGCCCGCGTGTCCGCGTCCGGGAGAGGCGGGAGGAGAGCGCAGCGTGGCGTGGCCAGCCCAGCCCAGCACAGCCCAGCACAGCCAGGCGGCGGCTGTGCCGGTGGGGTTTCCCCTTTCCCTGCCGCGTTGCTCCGCGCTGTTGGTGCTGAGGCGGGTGCGGCGGCGGGGGAGGAGGAGGCGAAGGGGGGGAGAAGGAGGAGCCGCGGCTGTGAGGCGGGCGAGTTGCACACACACACAGGCACAGTGCGCGAAGGAGGAGGAGGAAAAAAGGAGGAGGAGGAGGAGGAAGGAGGAGGTCGTCTCCTCGGCGCAGCCCCGGCACCCTGCGCAGCGCGGCGCGGCGGGGCCGGCGGCGGAGGTAAGGGCGGCTCTGCGAGGGGCTGCGCGCGGGCAGGGGGCTCCCGACACAGCATCGCGTCTCGTCCTTCACGGGGAGCGGCTCTACCCGTTCCTCCGCTCCGGGCCGTAACCTTGCCGCTTACCCTCTCCTCCCGGGCAGCGGCTCTTTGCCGGCTGCAGCCGCCGGCCCGCGGGTTCGGAGGAGATGGAGCCGCAGGCACGCGCACCCGCACCGTCCGTGTGTACGTGTGTAACGTTTCCTCCTGCGGGTCTTGTGTTTCTGCGTGTGGCGGTGGCGATGGAATCGTTCTTCTCGTCTCGGCTGCCAGCCGTGCAGCTCGCGGGTAGTTTCTGAGCGTATCCGGATTTTGTCAGCGCTGGGCGGTGTGACAAATGTTTCTGTGTAGTTAAGTAGAACTTTTTTTTTTGTCGTCTGTTTTTCCCCCCCACCCCCCTCTTTCCCCCCTCCTCTCCCTTATTTCTTTTGTTTCCTTTCCCTTTCTCCTACCCCTCCCTTGGAGAAAGGCAGGCTCACCTTAGAAGATCTGTTTTGTTTGTTTTCTTTGAGATGTATTGAAAGGCTTCTCAGGATACAAGTGCTTGCGTTGCCTGGCTCTGTGTGTGTGTGTGTCTAATTTACACAGATGTTTTTAAATCACTTCACGGTCATTTTTTAAAGCGAGGTGCAGAAACCGTGTTTGCATTTTGCCAACAAACCTATGCACTGCGTTTGATGCAGTCGACTTTGACTTAAGTGCAGTCAGACACCTGTTACTTAATCCTGTTTATTCTTTGCAGTTACAGTTATCTAGCCTCGGTCTTCTTTTGTTAATAGCTGGAAATAAATTACAAATACCCTTTTATGCAGGTGTCTAGTAGGAACCCAGGAATCAAATGTGTTTGTGAGGTATGTAATGTGTGTTTGTTAGGTAATACTTTCTCAAAGGGAGATGATTTTGGAAAGTTATAGAATAATCTTTGTTTCTGGGGCAGTTTACATAATGTTAAAGTGTCCGTGGGAGACGTATCTGTAAGAAAGGTGGGCAGTAAGGGCTACGCAAAAATCAAAGTCTGGCACAACATATATCTTCAATAAAACGTGCATCGTGTTCTCTTTAATACGTAAATAATGTTTGTGTTTTCCAAACTTCTCTTGAGGTTGCACCATGGAATTTTCAGTTTAATAATCGGAATCATTAAAGATCCCAGAGAAATTGTCGCATTTCTGATTCCACAAGAGGACGGAGCAGATTCTTTCATAACATGTTTGTGTTGATTGCGTTCTGTAGTTTACTTGAGCAGTTTTAGCGACCTGATGGTATTACTTGCTTAAGCTTATTCTCTCTAACTTCTGAAAGTGTAATGTCAACAGTACATACAAGCTTTCTCCATCCAGATCAAGGGTGCTTAGTGTTGCTGTGTGCCACAAAATAATTATTGTTATGTAGCGCTGAGCAATTTTACATTATACAGACACGGTTTCTAAATACGAGTTGGGAACAGTTTTATTCCTCTCTGCAGCTGATGACTTGGTAAGGTAATTAAAAACAAATTACAGATTTCAGGGATGAGAAACCTCTTCCACAACTGTTAATATCACTCCACCTTCAAATGTCAGTTTTGATTAATCTCTTGATGATATCGCTAAAACCCAGGTATTAATATGAAAGTCAAACCTCTGCACGTAGCTGTCAAAATAAAATTTTGAGATAGGATTTGATTGCTGGATGTGGATATGTACTTGATACTCTACTTGAGAGAGTAACAATGGCTTTTATTTTACAGACACGCGCCCACGCACAGGAGCTTTGTTCTAAAACAGTGTATCTGTCATGAATTTATGCATAACCTGCACTTTCTGCTTTTTCTTAGCATGCAGGGTAGAAAGAACCTTGAGGGGAAAGAGAGAAAGACCAAAAGGGACAGGAGAGAGAATTTATATGACTTTCTCATGCTGACAGAGAAAACACCTCTTTGTTACATATAACCTGAAATCACTAATCGTGTTCTGCTTTCACCTGTTCTGAAACAATGGCAACTCGTTTGGGCTTGATACGTGCTGATGACTTCTGTTGCAGACTTTGACCATTTGTTCTAGTAATATCTGGCTGTGATGATGAAGTTGAGGCTATGCTGCGAGTCTGACAAGTGTTTGTTACAGCTTTGTAAGAACTGATGGATTTGTTTGTACCGGGCTTACACATACTGTGTTGAGAACTTGTTGAGGTATAATTACCATGCTTACTGAGATGACTTGCTTTGTATTTCTTTTTCATTTTTTAACTTGTCACTTTTTGTCATCTACTGTTTGTGTTGTTCAGTGCTTTACTCCCCTTGGTGGTTTTACCAGCTCAATTGCTATTCCTTCCTGTTTGTAATTTGTTGAAGACTGAAGTCTGAAACTGCTGGCTTACTGTTTTCCTTAAAATTGAATTAAACTCTTTTCCAAGGGAAAGAAAAGGACAGATGAATACTTACCAGAATTTTGAAAATGAGAACAAAAACTGAATGCAGGCATCTTATCCATTAGTTCTGAAAAAGAAAACATCATCGTTTTCGGAGAAGGCTGGTTTCCTCTGTAGTTTCAGTCTTACATCCCGTTAGATTCTGGGAATTGTAAATTAGTTTAGAACTGAATTTTTTTCAAACTGTAACATCTCCAGTTGATTGTTAGTGGAAATGATTATTAAAGGTTGCATAAGCATTATTCGCAAGATGGCTAATCAGTAGCCTGGGTGTAGTTCCATTCTCTAATAAATTGTGATACTTCAAAAGTTGCAAAATTGATGGGTTGAATTAATTTACTAATTTTGCAAGATATGTAATACATCCAGTTTTGGGAAGACCCTTTGATGTCTGCAGAAGTTGCACATAGTGGACATACTTATGACCCAGACTGTTAACTCTTCTAAAGTTTTATGATTATACTGTTTAGGACATCTTATTTTTGTGAAAGATGCATGTGTAACACCACATCAAAATTTCCTGAGTGCATGCATGAAAGGCACAGATAATTTTATTTGGTGGGACTTTCTGAGAGCAAGCTTTGTGGTCCTCTCGCTACTGCAGAATAAATTTGTGTTGACTTTGCCATGTGATTTTTGGACTTCGCGTTCCCAAAAATCTGACTTGTAGAGGATTTGAATGTCTGGGATGGTAATGGTACAAACAGCAAAAATACTGTGCTTTGACTTTAACCAACTTGCTTTGCTTATGTTCTTACCCTGTGATGAGCACTAAGCTATGAAAATCTTATCTTCTTAATCTTAACCCATCTTCTTATGGTAGTGGTTGCTGGGAGTTTTGTAAATATGGATGAAGAGGCTTGTGAGACTGTGGAAGAAGGCAGATTTCCAGCTATTCTGGCATCCCTTTTCTCTATGGTAGCTAGCAACAGGACAAAAGTTCCATTTAAATATAAGAAAAACCTATTTTACTATTAGGGTGATGGAGCAGTGGAACAGGCTGCCCAGAGGGGTTGTGGAGTCTCCTTCCTTGGAGGTCTTCAAGACCCACCTGGACATGTTCCTATGTGACCTGATCTAGGTGAACCTGCTTCTGCAGGGCGGTTGGACTTCATGATTGCTAGAGGTCCCTTCCAACCCTACCATTCTATAATACTACGGTTCTATGTCTAGTGGTAACTTCCATGTACCAGGAAGACATGCTAACGTATCTGAGTGCCCAGAATAAGATTGCAACATAGGGAGAAGAGTATCAGAATAGCCCTTTTGCAGCTATCTTCACAGTGCTAATGCCGGGACTCTGCAATTTTCAGGGCGAGATTCTCCCGAGCGGCTTATGGGAGGCACAGAAATAGATGGTGCAGCACAATTGTAGCTTTAGCGATTCCTCTCCAGTAGGCTTCTCGATGATGATTTGTTGATGTTTTCCCTTTGACGTTGTCACTGCTGGGATCCAGAGAAAAATTAATACTTATATCCCCTTTTTTGAAGACGTGCATCAGCTTATATAATGATAGTGAAGCGCTGCGGTTTTTGTCAGTTATGCTACACAAGTCATTCTAGATATCATCTGCTGAACGAAGAACTTAGTAGAGCTGGACCTGTGCAACAGCCAAAGAATCTCAATATATTTCTTTTTAGGAGAATGGAACAGCACTCTCTGCTGAAGAGCCCAGCCCTTATGCAGACTGTTACAAAGTCATCCCGTCTTGTTTGCCTTGTTACTAGGCTTGGATGAATGGTATTTGTGAATTGTTGTAATGTTCTGTTCCACCTTTGGAGCTCAAATAAGCAGTTCCCTCCCTTCTGCGGGAGGGAACCTGTTCCTAGGGAGCAGTGCAGGTGTCACCTGAAAGGTTTGGTTACTTTTATGTAGTATATCTGCTCATGAAAAGGGAGAAATACAAAGTGTCCAGGTTTTAAGGCCACTTGTGTGTTTTGTGGTTTCGCTTTCTGTGGCAGATGGGTCTGGCTTGCCATTCTTTTCCATTGCCAGTTCCTGGTCCCACCAATGGCTAATAGGTGGTCGTGGGACAGACAGCGTAGATCACAAAGACTGTAGATGTGACGTGAAGCAGTCTCACTTGTCCTCACCTGATTCATGAGTAGGTGAATCCATAGTCTGACTTTCTGTACTGCTACATGCCATTAGATAGAAAAAATATATGGCCACTGAGCGCTCCCAGTTGCTGATGTTTTATCTCTCATCTTTATTTTTATAATAGCAAGTGATCAAAACTTGAGTGGTTGACAGTTGTGTGTCTAAAGTTAGGGCCTTGCTTTCTAGTTTATATGGAAGCTGTTACCACTTGGACAGTTACGGATTACTTGATTGGTGTCTTTTCTTAAAAATTTCTTGGACCAGTAACAATAACTGAGATGAGACAATCTGTTTGGAATGTGGTCTATTGTAAGGTCTGCTTGTGGAGTTCTTGAGATCAGTATCACTGAGGTAATAACCATGCACCTTCGCCCTCTCATTTCTGAAGAAGCTTGCTCTATTCAGTTCACTTTGGGGCTCTCAAATGTAACTTTCTTTGTGAGATAACCTTGCAATTGGCAATTTTAGATGACGGTGAGAAGATCTATAATTTGATAGGTGCTAGGTTCAAGAATAACTGTTCAGATTGAGTGCTTCGTATTGTTCCTTTTCATATGTTGTGTTGATAGATCATTTACTTGAAAAGTTTTATGATAAGCTTGGTGTTTGTATTCTGTTGGTTTTATATGTAATATCATCTGAAAATGTGAAGAAATAAAAAAATCTACAGGTATCATTCACCTATCAAGTAGTTATATAAAAGCATTTTGTATCTGCAGTTGGTCTAGCAATATGCCATCTGAGAGACTCAAGTTCAGAAATGTTTATGTGCATTTGGGTGAAGAAATGAGTATGAAAAAGGTATTAAGGAGCAGGCTAATTATTCCTGAAGTTAGAGATAGATTTGCTTTTCTAACATTTTCTGTACTTAATTTGAGCACATATACTCCTGCAAAATGGAAGCAGTCAGTTGGGAGGTTAGTGATGAATAAAGGGGGCAAGAAGAGTGAGGACTTAAAAGGTTAATAACAAGCATCTCTTAAATTCCAGTGATCTAGAGTTTCTGTGATCCTGTTCACACAGTGTGATGTTGTGGAAAAATAATGAGAAATAAGAAAATTCTATGAGATGCAAGCTGTGGGTTTGAACAAGATGAGTTAGATGATGGAGCTTCTTACAAAAAAGTGATATGTTTTTCTCCTTGATCTTTTAGGCCATTCCAAAACTCTATGGGGTATTCTGTTTTCATTTTTCTTCTTGAACACATTCGTTTTCCTGAAATTGCCATGTCTCTCACATTTACTGTTTATTTTTCCTTCCTAAGCTTATGGAGATGATCATTGTTGATGTTGCTATATGTACTATACTTGTTGAATGTACAGATCTTGTCTGCTCACGTCTTAGCTGAGGCTGTGTTATGCATCCAAGATGCTTGCCTCTACCTCTGCCTTTAGACATCTCAACTGCTGTAGCAGCTGCTGAAAGGAAACTTAGGGAGAAAGGGAATTGATAGTTGTAGGAAAAGCCTGTTTGTTTTGAAATGCACAAGTTGGGATAAAAGTTCTAAAAAAACCCCCAAAACTGCCAAACAAAACAAACAAAACAAATAAATAAAAGCAACCCAGACAATTTCGAATAATGATACCTTCATACCTTCATGCAAGTTTCTTTTTTTCTGTTACATAGACGTGAGAAGGACATGTAATTCTTACAGTTCTTACAAGCTGTCATTCTTACAATATTATTCTCAGAAAAGAGTGAGTGGAAATGGAGCATGAATGCCTTATTGGGAAGTAGGAATCAGAGCCATTGTGGGGTTTCTCTAGCTGATCTAAGGTGGTCATCTTTTCTATGAAGGACACTGATCAGGAAAGGAAAAGCATTTTTGAAGAAGGAAGGGGAGAGAAGGGGTGAGAAGCCGATGAATTTGCAGTAGGTTTGCTTGCAGAGATGACAGTGAAGCATAACTGTTAAAGGAGAGGTTGAGTGGCACAGTGTGGTGATGAAATGGACTGTGTGTTGCTCCTAAATCTTGACTGCAAAGCACACAAAAGCTATTGGGTGATTTTAATTTTTTTTTTTTCCAGATACAGTTCTTGAGGATTGCTGCAGATTAATTGGGCTCTCTGCTGGATTCAGGGAGCTGTACTGCACGTCTGACATCAGCAAAGAATAGACTGAGTAATTATTGCTTTCTGGTCTTTCCATCTGTGTTATTTGTGTACTGCTTCCCTAGCAAAATATGTTTAGGAATAACTATTGTACATTAAATGACAAGGGAAGATGGAATGTGATTCCAAGTATATCAGAGCAGATTGCAAATTAGGTGCTGCAGTCTGGCGTAAGAGCTGTTAGTTGCAGGTAATGTGAATACTTCAGCATCACTGCTCAGCTTGTAATTCTCACATAGGAAATCTATATCCGTGCATGCTGCAGGTGCAGGGGAGCTCTTGGAAATTCCCCTCAGCGTAGCTGCCATCTCTCACATGATGCATTTATCTGCTTTGATTGGTGAATTCCCAGACTGAAGCAGAAGGTGGGAGTTTCTGGAGGCGGATTTGTGTGTGGAGAGAGATGTGACCTGGGAGAATAATAGAGGGCTCAAATAGGGCAGTCTGAGTGTGGAGGAGATTCTGCAGCTGCTTGTTATCCTGGGGGTCGGTGGTACCTTGTTCTCCCAGGCCCAGCAGCTGGGGCTGTGAGACCTGGGAGACTCTTCTGTTTGCTCTGAAGCTAGAAGTAGTTTCTGCTGTACATCCACATTTTACCCTGGGGAGGGCCTGGTAGTTCTGTAATCTCTGCTGCAACTGAACCGATAGAGAGATTGTGTATAAATCCTTCAAGTTGGGCAATACATAGCAGAGTCTGGCTGTTCCATTTGCTCTGGTTTTCAGCTAAGAAATACATAATGGCTTTAACACATAGTGGCTTTTTGTTGGCCTGTGACTATAGCAGGTGGCAGGGAAGAGAAATGACTTATGAGAAGACCGTGGTCCAGGTCACAACAAAATGGACATAGTTTTTAGTTGCACAGGTTGCTACTTCCCTGTGTTCAGGTATCATTGCTGTAATTTTGCCAATCTGAAGCAGATCCCTTTCTACGTGGATGCATCCTAAAGCATTATGTATATTTCCCTTTCTGTGCTTTATTTATTAATTTCTTTTTCTTCCTAGAGTGAGAAAGTACTGAAATCAGCATGTATGCCTAACCTGGCCAACAGGTATTGATAAAGTGGTCTCCTTTGAGATATTTTAATGAAAGCATAAAGTTAACTAGGAAAAGCCATATAAAAATAGTTTGCAACTGTGTGCCATTCTGTGTGTGTATCTTTATATAAGAAAATGTCTTGCAGTTAAATTTGTCCTTCTCTCAGGTATTGGAAGTATTTGCACTGTTTTTATGGGAGTGATTGATATTTGTTCCCTGGTTAAGTTTATGAAGACTGAGACTTTGGATGAAGCATATGTTGCTTAACTGGATTTGCTCCAGACAGTTGAAAGATTGGCGTAGTGCTGGTGAACTTGGTAACATGTATTGGTGCTTTTGTGAATGGATGTATGGACTGAGTGTATAGGACAGTGCCTCAAATGGCTCTCTTGCGACCTTAGCTGGTAATTGCCTTTGCATTGGAAAAGACAGACAGCTGATGATCACTTAGTTTTCTGGATTGAGCTGGTAATAAAGATGTACAGATGCTTAGAGGGATAGGAAAAAGAAACAGCAGTATCAGTCTTCTGCATTTTGCTTTTATCACTCCAGAGAGCTGTGTGATCATTACTATGGAGAAATGTTGAGTGTTGTTCCTAGTCCATGTTTTTGTTCAGTTGGTATGGAAGATATAAATCTTCATTTCTTCTAGTCTTGTTCATTTAGAAGAATTCTCATTAATGAAAGTCTGTAATGCAAAATTGTGCTCCCTGCGTGGACAGAGGAATTGCACCTTACTTAGCATTTATCTGATAGTCCAGATTGCGTATAAAAATCACTGTTTCTCTGCTGCATCTACATATTCAGTGCTGATCCTTTCAATGAATTGCACCTTCATAAAAACAATGATGTGTTGGGTTTTGGCAACAGTGACAGTTTGCCAGCTGATTTATTAATTTTTTAGTGGTTTTAGTGTGTTGTTTTTTTTTTTTTAAACCTAGATAAATGGTGTTCTCCAAGTTTTGTGCAGATCTCCGTGTGTTAGTTCTAACGGCTTTCTTGTGGTGAGCTAAGCCTTGTGTGACACATTCATTTGGAGATGTGTCGAAATCAAAAGTATAACTTTGCAGCCATTCTTTCCTATACAAACACATATTTATTTTGTCAATGCTTCTTGTATTTTAATACACGTGACGTGAAAACAATACTTACATGAGTAGCTGTGAATTGGCATGGGGTAGTCTTCTAAAGAAAGGTGAGCTTTATTGCTAGGGAGTTTTTTAAATGATGATTTTTGTGCCACTTCAATTTTCAAAACTAAATCAGCTGGATCAATCTGTCAAGAAATACATGCTGTGGTTTATATATCTTTGATTTAGTTACGCTCAGTTAAATAAACAGTGCCCTGTAACCTTCACTGATCTCATCCTGCTTTCATTTCTAATTTATGCTTGAAAATACATTGCTCACTTTAATTTAGTATAACCACATCCTCTCCCCACAGTAGAACAACAGAAGATGAATATTGTAGAAACAAAGATGTCATCACAGCTCTCGGATATTTGGTATGTTAAAACAACTATTGAATTTATCTGAAATTATATGGAAAGATACGCAGGTAGTTCTCCAGGTAATTTTGAATAGCCAAATGATATGGTGAGTAGTTTTCCATGATTCAGGTGCTGAGCAATGTAGCAATTACTTTAAGGCTTTGAAAACTGAAAATAGATTTTGAAATTCACAGGTTGAAATGGCAGAGGGAATTACATTGCTGTGTTAACCGTTACATTATACGTATTCATAAGAAGTTGGCTCCAACCTACTATAATTTAGTGTCAGAATATTTGCTGCATGTTTTCATGTAATTTTCAGTCTCTCTCTTCTTTGTGTGTGAAAATGGCATTGTTTTCTTTACAGAATGCAGGCTTAATACACTAAAATATGAGCTATTTTCAAGTCATGTTAAACTACATTAGCCTTTTTGTGGGCTTAGGTTTTGAATTATTTTTTTTTTCTATTCCCTTAATGGAGACTGAAAGTATCTAAAAGAAAAACTCCTACCTTTAGCAGCATTTAAATCCTCGTAGAGACTTTCATAAGTAATTTTACATTTTAAGCAAAACTTACCATGGTGTTATTTCACCTGATTCATCTGAAAGATCTGTGGAAGTATATCTTCAAAACGTTAGAGGTAGCAATTATCAGAGTAAGCTGTTGTTTTTGTGAAGAGCTATGAAACTATATACCTGAAAGCTGCAAAATTATAGACCTATGGTGTTGAGTGACGTATACCTCTTCTTTATAAAGTAGTTGTTAATTTAAATGATAATTGATTTTCTGGTAGTATTGCCTAATTTCATAAAACATTACATGGACTCCTTGTGTTACTAAGTAGCCAACTCATCATTTCAATTAAAAAATGGGTCTTTCTGTACATATGAAATGCAAATAATTTTATGTCTGTCTTTTTTTTTTAATTGCAGAGGTTGGAGGAAAGATAATGCTCAGTTAATTTCACATCATGTAAAGGAATTTTTATTTAAGGATGACTGAAAGTAGATGAATCTTTTTTTTCTTCCACCTTTTAATGTACTCATCACGTCTCCGGTTTTAGAAACTAGAGAATATTGTCTTGAAGGTTTTGGCAGGACACTCAGCTTAGCTCAGTGGTCTTCAGTTCAGCTGGTAATTAGCACATCTCTTAATGTCTGAAACATAATTGTAACAAAAGTTGTCTCTTCATATTCCGGAATGTCTGTTGACAAAGTGTGGATGTTAGAAGCATGTAACTTAAGTCAATTTGAGCCTTACATTCAACTCAAAGTCACTTTGTGCCTCATCTGAGGTGCCTTTTGGAAGGTCATTGCAATTTATCTGTTCTCTTACTGTAATTCTTTTGTGACTATGTTTATGCATCTCTAGTTTTATCAAGGAAGACTCATAGGCCACAGTTGTGTGCGCCCACTTACTGGTATATTCCTTTCATTTTTAAAAGGGCAAATAATAATGGGGGGAAAAAAAGAGACTATGTGAGGACTTCTGTGTGTGGAGATGTGGTTTGTTCTGCTTTCAGCGCAGCTCATTCTGAGCAAAGCCTATGGCAGACAGATTGGTGAGATGGTGTTCTTTGAAGAACTGATGAGAAGCAGGGTATATAAACTTTACTGTTTATTTCCCCCTTACATCTTTCATTCTTGTTTGGGCTTGATACAGCGAGTAGCTCTGTATATCATGTCTAGCTCCGTGCTGCTGGTATTGCTTTCCTATTTGGGCCATATTTTGGCCCTGCAAAACGTTAGAGCACTTAATTTTTCTCTTCCTCATGGCTTCCTATCCTTAGGAAGAGAGTGCATGGAGAGGAGGCTGGGAAATAAAAAGGCTACTCTGTCTGACAGATAATTGAATAACTTCTGTTTTATTTTTGGGCTTTTTTTTTTGTTTTCAGTCTTGAAGTTTGGCCTCACAAAAGAAAGGTAATGAGAATCTAAGTAGTGCCAGAAGTTACTTAGTTACTTGGCAGCAGGCATGCCATCTGTGACAACCAAAACTGACCCCAGTACAGCATGCTGCAACCGCATAAACCCAGCCCTTCAGAGCTGTAGATATGGTTAAATCAGTCTGTAGGTTTTGCAGGTATAATACTTCATTTGGCCTCAGAACTGTATTGGACACTATCCTATTTGCTTTATAGCCAATGGAGCTCCAGCTCTTTCAAACTGAACTGTATATCAACAAAGTTGTCTCAAGATGCAGATGCTTCTGACTGTGGCACTGGGCTGATGTGTGCTTGCTAAAAATGCTCTTTTTCAAAAAACCCCAGCTCTCTAGTTTGTGGGATCAGATGTCAAACACTGCAAGTTTCAGGATGGTGAGAAGTCACTGGAATTGTAGATGCCATTTGATATTGAGGCTGATATCTACAAAATGTATTGTTTGGCTCAGTTTCAGCAAAGCAAGGAACAACTATTATGACACATTTGGTCCTATAGTTAGGTGTGTTGATGTTACTAGGTTGGAGTACACAGCCTTTTGTGACACAGGCCCAGCCTGAAAGACAGCTCTTTGCTTTTTGATACTGGTTTGGTAATCTACCATCTTGCCCCTTCCCTGTATTTTTTGGATGCGGACATATCTGACTATAGTGGACTTTTAAAATTAGATTTCTTTATTCTAAACCAGGACTTGGGTTAAATACAAGAAGATACTCCTGCACCCTACCATATCCAGTGTCCTGATTATAGTATTTTTTTCAGTATCTATCTTAAATATCACGATAGTGCCTGACATCAAAGATCATTTCCTTGTGAACAATGAGACATGTAACAACCTTCATCAGTGCACATCAGAACAATCTGCATGCTTCTAATTTAGCCTTGAAGTATGAACTGAAGTGTAGCACAATGTAAATGTCAGTTCAGGAATGTCAGATAGGTTTAGTATGATCCCTTAAAGATTTTTTCTTCATGTCCTGAATTGCAAGGTTTCTGGGACAGGAACTATCCTTGCATTATTTATTTTATGGCATTTATTAGAATGCAGCCTTTGTATTTTTTTTTTTTTAACCTGGCTGATGCCTACTCACTGATACCTCAGATGAGAGAATACACTGCAACACATTGTTTTAATTAGAATATATATACAACACTTTTTACAGGTTAAAAAGAAATGGCATCTGTGTTGTTCAGTTCAACATACTGAAATGTCTAAAGGCACAGAGCAACTTTCAGACGATTTTATATGTTTTTAGATTCCAGTTGTTGAGACCTTTTTAATGTGCTAAGAGGACTTTACAGAAACCTGCAGCATCCGTATTAGCAACAGGGATTCTGATAAATTACTTCTTGACCTTGACTTGCAAATCAAAATGTAGCAAATCAGGGGCATGGGTATAATTTACCAGTACAAACTCCCAGGAGGGCAGCTTAATGTATGGAACAAGGCATTGCTCATACTGCTTAGACTGACATGTCATGGAGTATTACAGGCCATTGTCTTTAATACCTTTGTTATGGAACAGATAGAGTTTTGATTTATAGCCTAGCAGTAGCAAAGTCCTATTCTTTTCAGTTTTAGAAGTACAATGTATTTATCAAACAGTTTTTTTTGCATACAGTCTTTGACAGCAGTCTTCCAGCAGAAATGTAAATGTGCTTCTTGGTGTCATTTCTTTGTATGAGGATTCCCTGTGTAAACCTTTAAATCAGAGCATAACTCAAGAGTGCTTCTTTTCTTTTTGGCAACTATATGAAGATAGTCTGAATCAGCAAAGCTCGCTTAAAGTGACACTCTCAAATCAAAACCATCAACTGAAGTAGCTGCAGAGGTCAGGTGTACCACTGAATACCTCTGTCAATTTCAAAACTAATTTCTATGGGTTGGGTTGTTTCTCTTTTCTCCATCTTTCTTTTATTTCTCTGAAAGGCAACAAAGAACAAACACCAAACAAATTAGGCTGCACAGAAATAGAGAAGACTCGGCAGAAATGGCAATCTAATATACAAAGCATAGATCTAGAAAGATGTTTCAGCTATGCTACAAATTATTTACTAACAGTTTGCAGTCTTACAACAGCCCGTGATCTAATAGTGGTTCTCTTTTAGGTGTTCTACGTACTTGTTAAAAATGATACTTCCTCCAGAGAAATTTTAAGACTGGTATAGGAAGAACCTAGAATGGAACACAATTTTTACTATATAGGTAACAGTATGTAAGTGTGAAACAATTCTAGTTATATACTGTAAAGATCAATCTAAATATACAAGCTGCATGTTTTAATAGTTTTTGATCAAGTGGGACTTCAAAGTTATTGACTTCCCTTTAAAATGTAAATTTTTACGTTGGACAACCTAGCACAGAACTGGCACAGCTGTTGTGACAGATTTACTTCAGTAAAGCCTGCAGCATCAGGCCCAGGATGTTTGCAC
This sequence comes from Urocolius indicus, assembly GCA_013401255.1. Classification (NCBI taxonomy): domain Eukaryota; kingdom Metazoa; phylum Chordata; class Aves; order Coliiformes; family Coliidae; genus Urocolius; species Urocolius indicus. The sequence continues at coordinate 280,991 of WBNH01009327.1, read as the reverse complement.
AATTTGGCTCTGTAAGCCTCTGTTGCAGATGTGTAATGCTTTGGTCCGTTTACTTGACAAATAAAAAATTAAACCTACGTCTCTCCTTTTTTCTTTGCTAGAAACTAGTGGACAGGAAATCTGGCTAGCCATATCAGATTTTGTCCCAAGAAATTGCACCAGTTCTAAAAAAGAGGCATTGTACTTGCAGCTTAATGTTTAAACCAAGTGTCAAAATGTTATGGCAGAATAATGCAAACCGATAATGCAAATGGTTTTCTTGGGTGGGTTTCAACTCCTGTGCTAGGATCTGATAGAATATATTTACTTTCTTACGTTGAAATACCATGGTATTTCCATCACAATAATGCCACTTCTAGCTGGCTGCAACCAGCCAGATTCAGAGATTGCAATCAAAATTGTTTTGAAATATATCTCTGTTTATTACAAAGTGTGTATTTGTCTTTTATACTTCATGTTATTCAGTGACTAAACATGTTTACTCTGAACAAGGTATGTGTTCTAGGTGGACAGCAGCAAAATAGAAGTGTGTTTAAGCCAGTTATAAATTCATTTCAGCTCTGTACACTGTGTTGAGAAAAGAAAAGCCGCTGGCATTTAGGCCTTGCAGTGCACTCTGAAGTGACTGCCAGTCTGATTCTCCTATGGAATTAAAACTAATTGGAAAGAAGTGTGAGAAAGAAGAAGAGATGTTTGTATGAATTAAATGTCTGTGGCCTGTGTTTTGCCATCCTCTGTTGCTTTTGTTGATGATATCTGATCATGTAAACTTCTTCCCACCACTTCATTCTTGAACTTGCAGCAAAGCAGTTTTGTGTAACATCTGCTAGCGTAAAAATGGTTGTAAATATACTGCGACATCTTCTCTGTGCAGCCCAGTAGGAGGGAAAGAAGAGATGGAAAGGAGTGTTCTCTAGAAGCACAGATGGCTTTAGTAATTAATAACATTTTTGTAGAATAGCTTAAAAAAAAAAAATCAGTTAATATGATTGCCAAAAAAGGGACTGAATGAAAAAGCTGAGCACATCTATATGATACATTGGGAAGAGTTTGCCACCATTAAACTTTCCTAGAGGAACATACCTAATAGAATCAATTCTGTGCTCGCCTGCCTGTTATGGGGCAGAGATTTGCATAGAATGGCATGCCTATTCCATGTTATTTTATACTGTGTGTTGTATCTTGTATTAGAACCAATACATAATTCCGAGTAAATATTCAAAGGAAAAAACAATGCTTTTCAATCCCTTACTGTTACTCTTACAGAAGGTTGTAAAAGTGTAGACCAGAACGTGCTTTGTTGGAGTTGGTGACCTACATTTCAAAACCTGAATGACAAGAAACAAGCTCCCAGCATCTGGAACATGGGGCACATCCCGAAAAAATGGCTGAGCTGTAGTAGGATTTCTGTGCTCATGCTGAGTTTTCCCTTGAGACCTCAGATGATTGCCTTTTATCTTAGTGATTTAAAGATCTGGCAGCTGATGGCTTGCTGGCCGGAAAGCAATATCCATCCTCTCCCCATCTTCTCACCTGCTGCACGTACCCCAGTTCCTGCCCTGGCCATGCTTTGGAGTTTGGGATTGTGCCTTCATTTCTGTGTTCTTTAGATACGGTAGACAATCGTCAACTTTAGTCTTTGCTAGAATGCAGTTTTTAAGGAAAACAATTCATTTCATTGGCCCAAAGAGAGTAAAAGCATTTACTCATAATTGAGCTAGATTGTTTGTAATGCTGTAAGTGAACTTTTGGATTGTTAATGCTTTCATCAGCAATGAGTAATTTCATTGATTGAAAAGACTGCAGCATGATGATTTTGGTTCCAGAAAATTACAATAGGTGACTGTTGAAATAGAGTACTTTTTTTTTTTTTTACGTCCTCCTTATAAGAAGGAGGAAGTCTGAAAGATTTGATTATTTACATATAATTTTGGAAGGTGTGTTTAACTATTACTGATCTGTATGATTTTCATAAAGTAGAATTTCTGTGCTCTGGAGTATTTGTAGTCTCTCTGAAAATATTATGCCTGTTTCAGGAATTTGGTATGTTGAGTCTTGCTCAGCAAACACCAAGAAGTACTTTCACTTTTTAATTTAGCATATTATATGCACCTTGATCCTGAGTCGAGAACTCTCTTGACTCATGGCATGACTGCAGCCATGTAGGACCTAGTACTGTAATAATTGTGTTTTGCAGCTGGCATTAGCAGCAGTTTGTATACTTTCTTTGTTTAATAAATTTCTGCCAATTCATAAGTAGCTTATGAAGATGATTTTTAATATGGTATTCCTTTGGCAGAAATGGATGAATGGATGTCATTTGGGTTTTTTACTGTTTCTGAAATTATTGACCAACAATTGTGTTGAACTGCGTATTTAGAAGCATCTTTTTTCTGTATCTGTGAACTGCACTGTTCAGTTTTAACTTGGGAAGCAGTGTTGGAATAGATGATCTCCAGAGGTTTCTTCCAAACTAACATTCTGTGGTATGTCCTGTGCTCAGTGCCATCTCGGTCAGTATCAGGGAAGAAAAGGTGCAGTTACTTGGTAGCTGAAGAGCTACTGATCTTGTGGATTATTATGAGAAATGTTCCAGAAAGATATACCAGAGGCTCAAATTATGTAATGCTTTGAGCAGGAAGCCACCGAATTGTGTGTAGTGTGTGTCACCAGCAACAGACTGATGTCCCTGGCAAGACTCCACTGCAGGAAGGAGCCAAGGTTTCTAAAAGGCTTCAAATGAGAATGAACGATTTGACAGTGTGGCCCTTGCTAGAACAGCTTGCCCCAGTCGAAGGCAGGAGCTGGCAGTGTACAGCCTTGCTGCCTGCTGTTACGAGGTAGGGTGCTGACATAACATTGTTTTGGTGTGGTTTCCTGCCCGCAAGTGTGTACCAGCTGGCACTATCTTATCAAAGACGTAATGTTAGAGCAAGAGTGGTTTGTTAGGGTTTTTTTTTTAGGTTTTTGGGGTTTGTGTGTTGGTGGTTATGTTTGTGGTTTTCTGTTTTGGTGGGTGTTTGGTCCAGGTCCTGAAAAGCAATTACAAAATAAGAAAACACCTTTTTATGAACCACAAGTCTAGATTGCTGCATAGGGAATTTAGATGTGAAAAATGTTAGAATTTGTGTGTCTAAATACAACTTTGAAATAGATAAACTGTGGTTGATGTAGCCTTTTGGCACAAAATGAGTGAAGATTTGGTAGGTAATGACTGCTTCCAGATAAACTGATGAATTAAAATTGTCATGTTTAAGATTCCAATAGTCTTTTCTAAATTGGGTATTTCTACTTAACTTTTAGTTAGGATCAGGCAAAAAATCCTTATTGGAATTCTAAAGTTTCAATCTCTCAGTGGGTAACTCGGGGAAGTCTTCTTCATCCATTGCTAAGTGTTGATAGATGGGAAATAGTTATGGTCTTGTAGAAGTGTGTTCCTGTTGGGCCATTCTCCCTGGTGATTTCAGAGTATAATAGGTGGAAAAGGAACTTACATTCTAGATCTGTTGATGAAAACTTGTTTTCTGCTATAATATATTTATGTAAGTACATATGTATTCGAATCTGTTGGCAAGCCTGGGGTCTCAATGAATGCTGTTCATCTTTTTGAAGATTATCATGATTTAATTGAGGGTTTTGAATACTTAATTCCTTTCCTAATAGATTACTAGAGAGTTAAATGACATGAAGAGAGAAAGAGAGACAAACTATATGGTGTATTTAAGGTAATAGTTAAGTTGAGGTGACTAGTCAAGAAACATGCCATGCCATACTGAACAGTAGTTAAGTAATCAGTGTTGTCGTCAGTGATGCCCATTGGACAGTGCAGAATTTGATGCCTCAACACCTGGTCAAGTGTTCAGTTGCAATTGAGATCCTGTGGTATCTATCTAATTAGATGTTCAGGAAGTGAGGAACATAAAATCAATGATCCTCCATCAACAATAGGAACAATCAAGGTACTTAAGACCAGCTTATTTATTTGTTTATTTTCTTTGGAAAATAAGCAAAAAAAAAAAAAGAGAAAAATTAAAATTGTAGAGGTCTTCTATTTTAACCTTTACAATCAGCTGCAGAACAAGGGCTAAACCTGATGCTGCAGCTGCTGTCCGTTACCCCATAGGTAGTTTAAGTTACTGTGAGTTAGGCATTGCTCAGTGATTCTATAACTGAAACTTGACTGGCTCTAAGTGTTTCCCTCAAACAATTTAGTCTTGCTAAAAGAGCCACTGGCACATTTGAACACATGCTTCTGAAGAAATACTAGACTAGTGAAAAGAAAAATAGTTTTGCTATTTACTTAATTAAAAAACCTGATTTATTATCATTAAATGTATGAGATTGTGCTCATACATGGAACATGAGAATTTTCAGACCCCAATGGCAATTTTACCCAGAAAGTTGTAAGTGATTAAATACAATTGAGACACAAATTCTGTTTCTGTTATGTGCATTAGGTGTGGTATGATGCTGCTGATTTCAGTGGAGCTGTGCTGGATTTTATGCTGATGTAACCCTGTTGAAATTTGACCACACACTGCAAGAGAACAAAAATATGTGAAGTGTATGATTGCAGACTAATAGACTTGAATGCTTGAAAATATTTTTGCAATGTCTTTTTTTTTTTTCCAACAGAAATGTGTTCTGAATAGTGAGTTTATTTTAACCTTAAGTTGACATTAGTTGACCTCAGAAGTAAGTGTTAAGGACTCTTTTGTGTGCAGCAGTGAGCTGGTGGAGACCCAGTAGTATCTTGTTGTGTAATTTGGAGCTGTGGAGGCCAGCCTTAAAGTGAACTATCAAAATGAGTGACTTTGAGGCATTAAAATAAAACAAAGGCAAAACTAGTCTTTTTCTAGAAAAACACACACTATTTAATTAGAACAAAGTACCTAGCCATCATCCTCTCAGAATTGCTATTTCTGTTTGATTGATCTGTTTCAGTGGGAGTTTTTGGCAACTTTGGGAGAATTCAGTGGAACAGGAAACTTTAACTGCTCTCATTGCTGTAATTGGGATTGCCATGGCTCTCAGTCTCTCTAGCATACTACTTGAAGCATTTTATGCGTGCACTGGGAGTTTTCAAGGCGAATGCTAGACCTACAAGCAGCTCTGGCCTCTCTTGGCTGAGATACTTGGTTTCTAGGACCTCCCTGCTTCTAATCTTGCTGAGGCTTTTTCTTTTTCTCATTTTTTTCCTTTACCTTTAAAACTTAAAAGGTTTCAGGTCTGATTTAATCCAGACTATGTGCCTAGTGGATGCTCTCTATTTTAGGCTTTAATTTATTTTACTTCAAAGAAAAGATGAAGCTTAATGAAAAATACAGCTTCTGTCCTAATATGCTGGAGCTCTTGGCAGAGCTACAGTTAATTTAATATTATTTTCAATGCTGAACACACTTGTTATGGTTTTTTTCTTTTAAAACAGATTCTCTTTATACTGCATCATTTTCCAATCTAAATTTGGATTTGAGTTCCTTTTTGAACACTCTTTTGTCCTTTCCATTCTGGTTTCTGTAAAGTCTGCTGTGTTGCTTGTTGAGTGGCTGTTGTACTCATGTCCATTTTAAGCTCTCCTACAAGTCACTTAGATGTAGAAATCAATTCGTTTGTGCATTCTAAAAAGGAGGTGAAAAAGTAACAAAAGCAAGTGCTTTCGTCAGAGGAAGCTCATGAAGAGATCTGTTTTTCTTTGAAATCCTCATCTTTTTGATGCACTGAGTATATTGCCAAAGATGAAAATACAAGAATGTTACTACGATTCTGCTGCGACCCTGTTGCTGCCCTGATGTCTAGAGCTGGGGGAGTGATGTGAATTCCTTTACCATTCATAATGACTGAAAGCACAGAACTGTCAAATGCCCCTGTGCTGCCAACCTCCTTCCCACACAAATAGAATGGGGAAAAAGATGGAAGAAGTGGACACCAATGAATTAGTTAATTCTGTCATCCCTCTAAAGTTCTGGCAAAAGCAGTGGGGGAAGTATGTTTTAGCACCAGTAACAATGGCATTATTTATTTTTTACCCAAAACTGAGATGAGAAAGACCTGATTATATACTTAAGAACAAAATAATGTGGTTGGGTTGTTTTCCTCTGGTCCTGACACACTACTTCATTCTTGGTCTCCATTGAGTTAATTTCTAGCTTTATATGCTGGGAAGAGAGGATACCATGCGTTAGTTTCACCTGCAGGGATGATACTTTTGCTTAGGTAACAAACACAGAAGGGAATCTCAAAATGAAATGAACTCCAAACAAAAACTATGTGTACAACATTTATGCTTGCTGTGGTGCATATGTTCTGATCCATAAGGATAAATTATTTCTGGGGGAAAAAGAAGGTCTTGAAGTAGTTCACTGTGTTTTTATTTGGTGATCAAAAATTTGTATGCATAATTAAAACATTTTCTTTTTTCCTTTTTAGGGAAAGGAAGACATTCTCTACAATGGAAATGTCTACAGAGTAATTTGTGATTTTCTAAAGGTATGCATTTTTCTGTTCTTTTAACTTTTTTATGTGATTTTTTTTTCTTGATTTACTTCAAGTTTAAAGTGTGGTTTAAAACTTTAGTGGTGCACTGCCCATATTAATAGAATTAGAACTGTATTCTGAAAAAAACAATATTTGATGTTCACGAGAGGAGAGAAATTATTAGAAATGTATGTCATAACTGCAAATTCAGAGTCTGCTATGGTCTCTTGATAACTAGATACCCTGACACTAGGAAAGAAGCATATGTGTGAGGAATATCAGTGACACAGAAAGATGGGAGTAGTCTAGGTCCTCAGTGGCCTCATCTTTTTGTAGTAGCCTGAAATTCTGGCAAGTGTTCTTGAGCAATAAATTTATCTTTTGTTTCTCCCCTACCTCAGGCCTGATTGAACTACAGTGATGGGTTCTTAAAACAGCTGCAAAAGCAATTTCTGTGCTCCAGTCTCTATGTGATTCCAGCAGATTCTTCTGACCTCAAATTTGTGGAAAATAATTCTTTCTTTTTTTTTTTTTTTTTAAATCCTCAGGAGTATCACTTGCACACCATCTTAAATTCACTTCATACATACTCNACTGCAAAAGCAAATTTTGTTCCTCAGTTCCTATGTGAATCCAGCAGAATCTTCTTACACTAAATTTGTGGAAAATAAATCTTTTTTTTTTTTTTTTTTTTTTAAATCCTCAGGAGTATCACTTGCACACCATCTTAAATTCACTTCATACATACTCCTAGTCTGAGTGTAGTTTCATATATCTCACTAATGTCAAGGATTCTTTCCCTATTGGCTTCTCCTGGCTAGAAGCTGCTTTTCTTGCAAGCTTCCACTTGCTTTAGCATCCATGCCTTGAGCACACTCAAAAAGGTTGTTGAGACAAATGCTAGTTTCTCACTAATCCTGAACAGGACCTCAATCTTGCCCTCTTGATGAAGCCATTCAGTTTAACTTAAGTGAGTTCTTCGATGCCCACCCTTACTGCACAGGAACAGAGCACTTCACGTGCAAAGAGAATGTAGGACATGACGTGCTGTTCTTTTTCTGAGGTTTTTATAAGTGACTATGAGGAGGTAATGTATTTACTTTATGTTGTCCTTGTTCATATAAAAATGTATTGAAATTCACATCAGAATTCTCTGATACTATCTGAGCTGATTTCTCGGATGAGGATTCCAATTGCAGATAGATCTCCTGTGGAGTGATCTTTTGCAGGAAAATTTCAGTGCAGAAAAAGTGATCAGCAACACAGGGTGTGATGGCATTGATCTTCTAGGATTTTAGGATTAACGATACAATGGCTGTAGGCAGTACTTCACATTCATAGAATCACAGAATGGTAGGGTTGGAAGAGACCTTTAGAGATCTTCTAGTCCAACCCCCCTGCAGAAGCAGGTCGACATTGACATTTATCTTTAAAATGCTCTTGTGTTTTCCTTGCTTTTGACTTCATGATCATTGGTTTATCCCTGCTTTGTACACCACGAGGATTTGGGAATTTGTTGACCTGGTGTTCCACCATCAATTTGTTTATTTGTAACTGGTAAAAATAATCCTTCTGTGGGTACAAGTGTGGTTTGCTAAAATAATTGGAAAAGAAAAAAATTAACCCTTGTTGTTCTAAAATAGCTTTCTTGGAAAGCAGAAACTCCTGTAAATGTTTTCTGTTTTGTAAACTACAAAAATACGGATTGTGCTAACTCCTTATCCAGGTGTAGGCAGTAGAACTCTTACTAGAAATTGAGAATAAAATAGCATCAGTTACAGAATTGCTGGGGTAATTGACTTGTTGCTAAAAATTATTTAAAAAGTAGAAGGTTAATCAGTTTACCTTGAGTAGTCGTTGCATTTGACCTTCTTGCATGCTCTCAATATAAAACTCTGCATAATAGAAAGGAAAGCCACTATGGAGTTAGGTTGTAGATGCTAGGGATGTTACTTTTCATTTTCCACTTGTACTGATTTTTAACCATTTAAACATTGCATGCATAAAGATATGCTGTAGAGTTTTACTCACCATCTTGAAAGTCAAAGACTTGAAAAACTTTGAAAAAAAACCCCAAATTCCAGAACTTCTGAATTTACATCAAGTAAATATGAAGAGAATTTGAAGAGTAATAAAACAAAACAAAATGACCCCCAGGCAGTCACAATTTGTACCATCAGTTTTGAGGTCTGTGAGCAGTGTATTGTAGTTAAGACTAGTTACATTGAGGATGTAACAAGTATTGGGTAGGAAGCATGCTAAAGCATCATGCTATAAAGATTGAGTGAAACCATAATACATCATTGCCTGTTTCATTACAGTGTGAGTCTATATATTATTTCTTCAGGAGATGGGTTAAGCCACATGTCCTTACAGGTTTAATCTGTTTATATAGTGGTGGGAGGACAAGGGTGTGCAGCATACACTAACTAACACATCATTGCCTGTAATTATGCTCCCTTAAATGCCATCAAGAGGTAGAGGAGTCATTGTAAGGGACATGGTAACTACTCCCAAAATGAAAGTGACACTTTATGGAGGAAAATGAAGAAAAGCTGCTTTCTTGTTAGAGACCAGTGCTATTTCCTTAGACTACTATTCTCAAAATAAAGAAGTTTTTAATCCTAGCTTTAAACTGTGTGTCTACTGGGTATCTTCTTTCTGTTCCTGATAAGCACAGCAATTGGGATATTTTGTGTGGGTGTTTTCCACCTGAGTTTAGTTTTGGTCTGTAGCATCTATTTTGACCATGAATCCTACTACTGTTCTCTTAAGCAGGTCCATTGAAACCTGCAGCCTAGCTGATTCTTTGAATATGTTATCTTGGCTTCTGGAAGTTGAGTTTTTAAGTGTGAAGAGTTATCTGCTGTTCGTAAGCAACATGCAAAACTTACTTACATGGAGTAATACACTTGAGTTTCCCTTCAGATGGACAATGTTTTCTTTATGAAAGTTCTCTTATTCTTAGCACATTTCTGGGTCAGGAATGCTTAAAATATCTTCTGTCATTAAAACTTGGAGTCAACAGTATAAAACAAAAATAGAGAGGCAAAAGAAAAATAAATGAAGCTTACTGCCTCCAGATGACGCATTGTTTTCCAAACATTCCCTGCTGTTTGTGAGCATGTAAGCTTTGTGCTTTTCCTTTGAAAGACTATTCTGTCTAATTACAGCAAAATCCAGTGATAGGTAGACCTTTTTGGTTAGAAAGGTAAGCATGGAAGGAGCAGAAAGCATATACTGGCAAAGGTCTCAGACTGACAAAGGCTGGTGGTTCATAGAGGAGGCAGAGCTCTGGCAGCTAAAAAGCAAGTGAAAACAAAAGCATACAGATAATTTATGGCAGTAGTTACTGTCTCAGTTGTCAGGTTTCCTGTAGTTCCATGTAGTTACATTTAAACTGATGCTTCTGATAAGGAAAGTAGTCCCCCATCTCGTTCGCAGCCTCTAATGTCTTGTCCCTGGATGCTTGTTCACACCAAAAGCCTAAGTTACTAGTGGATCAGATAACTGATCTGGCTGAGAAGTGGTCTTGGTAAATCAAATTGTAAAAGGCTATTTTCTAACCTGGAGAAGAGGAGGCTCTGGTGAGACGTTCTTGAGTCCATTCCATACTTAATACAAGAAGGATGGAGACAGAGTTCTTAGTAGGACCTATTGTAATTAGGACAAGGGGTAATGGTTTTAAACTGAAAGAGGATGGGTTTAGACTAGATATAAGTAAGACATTTTTTACCATGAAGGTGGTGAAACACTGGAACAGGTTGCTGAGAAATGTGATAGATGCCCCTTCTTTGGAAACGTTCAAGGTCAAGTTGGACAAAGCTCTGAGCAACCTGATCTAGTTGAAGATGTGCCTACGCATTTCAGGGGAGTTGGACTAGATGACCTTTAAATGTTCCTTCTAACCCAAACTGGTCTATGAGTCTTTGACTTTAAACTGAGCTAGTTTTCATTTGTGCTGACAGAGCAGAGGTTAGTGGGGAAAGAATGAGTGACTGGTGGGCTTCTGGAGAGGGCTCCTGGAGTTTACCAGACTACTGCCTCAAATTGTTCTATGGTAGTTGTGTCTTAAACGATGCCTAAATCTTCGGACATTCTGAAGGGAGGAAGCAAGTCTTGGCTCTTGTGTATTTTGGTTGTTTATGATATGAGTTGTCTTCAACCAAGAAAGGTTGAGTGGTTTTGTCTGAGTATTTCTTTAAGTGGCTCTATTACAAAACTTTTTTCCCTTAGGAGGGTCTGCCACTGTCCAGGAAGCAAAGACTCTTTGTTTTTGTTTTTTTAAAGGTATAGGAATGTTACATAAGGACCTAAGCTATGGTCCTTTTCTTCCCAAATGTTTATTTCATCAGTGCTCAAAGTTAAAACCTTGTTCCTTTAAAACAAAAGACCTGGTCATGTATTCAAAGGTGGACAATGTGGGAAGAACTGGCTTGAAAATGTGAGACACAAGATGACAACTTGTATGGTTCGGCCTCGGTAAAACCTAAAGAAAGTGGAGTTTTTGCAAACCATTTTATTCAGTGCAGGCTCAGCTCCTTAAGACCTATTAGATTCTTTGTAGTTTCTCCTCTGTCTTTTTTTTTTCCTGTGTCTCTTTCTTCCTTATTAACTAAATTGGCTCCAGCATGAAAACAGAGTACAGGAGTCTGCTCCAACTAACCAGCAGGAGTATGTGTCTGGAAATGGAAAATACTCCCTTTCTAGTTTCTCAACCTAGGCTCAGGTAGCTTGACTCTGTGAAAGCTGAAGGGCTATGGTCACAGAGGAAGAGATGGTAAAGGACACTCCCATGTTCCTGAGGGATTTGCAAACATGTCAGTGGGATTTTTGCCACTAGCCTCAATTGAGGCCAAATGTATGAAAGAGAAATGGAGAGTGAAAGAATAAGCAGAACAATCTGGAAGGTATGAGGAGAGATGCAAAATAAATGAAACTTAAGACTTCAAAAGTGAGAAATGTAATAATAGAACTGTCAAATACAGGAAATATATGTGTGGTGGGGAAGAAGGCAAGAGGTCATGTGCACAGCTCATTTGGGACAGAACATTTTAATCATTTGTGACTCTCTTCTGCTCTTGAAACTATCTGCCAAACCCTACTATGAGTACACCAATAAACTGGCATGTCTTCTTACGCCATGGGAATAGTGCATTCATCTGTAGCTCTTATTGGTTTTTTGTGAAGTCAAAAACAAAATTAATAAATTACTGACAGAAAATACATTGCATTTGGAAAGGATATTTTTTTTTTCTTTCCTTGCAGTATTTTCAACTTCTCTAAACCCCAAAACTATGGAAAATTTCAGAGATGTCTTCTCTAATTACATTTGTGGTCTGACTTAGAGGAGCAATGCTTGCTTAAGTGTTTAAGTAAACAGATCCTAATCAAAGGCAAAAATCCACATTACTGTGTTGCTTTCCCAGAACTCGCTTTTGTTCTAGTGTTCATATCTTATCTTCTGTAATTTCTTTACTCTTAAAATGAGTATTGCATTAGAGAACAGGGAGCGTGCGTGTGTGAGATGGTTGTGGCATCTACCCTAGTGGCAGCTGTTTTAGGTAAACAAATCCTTTTTGATCGCAGTACCTGTGAGAACTGGAATCCAAGATGATGGGAGTCTGCTGTTCTGCATCAGAATGATTTCTTGCAGGCAGTGGAAATATCTGTGGCAAAAGGATATTGCATTCAAAACTTCATTTATAATTATCGTGATTATTATGATTTCCTCTTTCTCTGTGTACATCCTCTTAATCTACTAAGTGTAAATTTTCCACATTCAACAGGTTGTATAAGCCAGAAAAGTAGGAAATCAGTCCCAAAGGAACTACTGCCAGATCTTTGAAGCACGTATTGAGTTAGTGGATCTGAAACACGGTGTGTAAGAGTTACTTTGCCAAGTTTTGAAAGTTACAGTATGTGGAGCGATAAGATTGTTGTCTAGAGTTTTTTTTCAGTAAAACAAAGGAGAAAGAGAAATATGTAATGTTGTTTATTACTTAAGGACACAATTCTACTTTTCAGTTGTTTCTATTTTAACTGTTGTTTCTTCTTTACAAAATTATTAAGACTTGTTAAGCATTACAGTGAAAAGTACTGAGTAAATCTATTTAGATTTCATAACTGTGCTTTTTGCTGTTTGATCTGTACCAGACTGAAAATCTGGATTGTAAACAAGTTCATTATGAGATCTTTTGCCATCTGAGTTAGCAGTTAGGAGCACATCTCTGGAGCTGCTGTAGATAGTACAAGATCTGCAGAGTGCTTTTCTCGGGCATTTGTACATTTAGAAGACTTTGCCATTTATACTTGTTTTACAGTGAGTCTTTCAGTGGTTCACTTAGGCTGAACAGCTGACTTTATAAGTTCAGTAGGTCCTTTCCAGCAAGGTGGTCAGGCATGCCTGTCTCACATTAGTACTTGGTTACTGTTACAGTTATTTCTGAACTTTTCTCTTTGAAAACTAAATGAATGAGTTTTAAAATTTTACCTAGAAAGGTATGCTTTTACCCATATTGAGTCCACTAAGCAATTTAACTCCCTGCCTGAAAGGCAAATAAAATATTCTTTAATACCTGAGTATTGGTTCAGATGAATCAGAGGTTCAGTTTGCTGAATTGGAAGTTGATACTCCTTTTTCCTGTAAAAAAACCCCCAGTTCTGCCTTCCTTGACTGTGAAGGATTCATAGCTAATATCGACTTGGTTTTTGTCAGTGTCTGTGTTGGAACTAAGCAAGGCGAAATCTTTAATTAAACAATGTCTTTTATCAGACCCAGTAATATAGTTGTATCTTTGTCGGGGGATAGAAAAACATTTGGGCATACAGCTTGTCTACAAATCATCTGGGCTTTTCTGCCTGAAAACTAGTAGGCTTTTTTCTGTGCAGGCCATTATTGCCTGCTTTTGTGCAAATTCATTTGGTTTTAAGGATGTAGGTAAGCAACTAGCAAGATATTCTGAAAAGCCTAGAAGACAAACTTCTGTAAGTATTTTAGAAGGGTTTTTTTTTTTTGGAGCTTAACTGGTATTCTTCCAGTGAGCAGTTTGTTGCCTGGACTCTATAGAATATTTTAGTCCGTCGGTTTGTAAACTGTGTGTCAATGGACTGAGGAGTTTACTATTTTAAAATGTTATACAGTTGAGGTAGTTTCCAGGTGAATGTTTTTAAGGAAATTGAAAGCTTTCCTTTCTTCATCACTGATGTATCAGCATGGAGTGTTTTCCTTTGTCACATACAATTTGATATCAGATTTCTCACTATTAATGCTCTGCTTCTCCTTGTTAATCTCCATGTACTGTGAAAGTGTAGTAAAATACTTTTACACTGACTTTAATGTCCATTTCATCTTAGAATCATAGAATCTTGTGAAAGTTTGCAAATTGGCAAGAGCATAAATGGGAATCAGACCCTAAGAACTTACTTCAAAAATTATTATGACCAAAGCAAAGACATTACAGCAAATACCTTTTAAATATGAGGTAATACAAATAAAGCAACACTGTACAGAATGGCAAATCAGTAAGAGCTGGTTCCTCTTCTGTGATGTGGGAGTACATGGTTGTGTCCTGAGTATTCCATAATGGAGTTTCTTTTACTGTCTAGCATGGTTCTGCAGACTATCAACTCTTATCTCTCCGTCCAGTGGGATCCAGGGAGAGCTTTAAAAAAACAGGGCTCCTGTATCCCTTAAGACTGCATTTTCCGGAAGGCTTCTCTGTTTGTCTGCTATGGTTTCTGTGCTGTAAAAGATGCTTTGCGAAGATGATGCCTGAAACTGGTGTTGCTAAAACTCACTGCTGCTCTGCCATGCCTAACGCACCAGTGTAGAGCTGGACACACTGAGAAGCTGAGGGTGTGTTGGTGGGAAGGCACCTGTCTTGTCCCCTGTCAAGTTAACTTGTTCCATAATTTTGATCTGACTATATCTTCCCTTCTCGTCCTTCCCTTTCTTGGCAGTGCACGTTAGCTTCTGAACCTTGGCAGCAAGTTGTACAAGACAGCAGGTGACAGAAGTCAGGAAATGATGCTATTGAATCAGCTACCTGTTGTACTTGTGACCTCAGCAGAATGTGCTGGAGTCAATACTATAAAACCAAAACACATGCTGTTTCAGTTTATTGCTTATCCTTATATGTGATCTTTGCTGTGCCTTTTTTTTGTAAAGTATTGCATCCAGAACACAAGAGTTTTGTTTCCATATCTGAGTATTTTGCTGAAACTTGATGTGACTTGATTCAAACAATATGAATTTGAGTCAAGTAGTTAAATGTTAGAACAGCTTCTCACATGTTGGTTTACTGCCAGAGACAGGTGAATGTTCAGCATAAATATTGTATTTAAATACCAATCAAACATTTCTTATTGTTGAATGAATGACCTGACAAGGATGCAATTGAACTAAAATGTACAAGTTCTGTTTCATGAAAGTGAAAAGCTTTATTAATACTTGACGAATGGCTTTAATTAGTCTGACTGTTGGTAGGTGTGTTCTTTTTCTCAATGTACATCTGGTATAGCGTTTTTCACCAACTTATAATTGGCAGTTTCCCATAGGAAATAATCATTATTGGTATTACAAAAGCACTTTGTGTCTATCACGTTTGGGAAATGAAAGTTTTGCAAAGGTCAGAATAAAGCGTGCCCCCAATTATGCTAATAACTCATACCACAAATGATCCACTGGAAGGTTTAATAGCTTGGTAGTCCTCTTTAGATTTTCTTAGAACAGGAAGAATTAATACTACAATTTGACACTTTAAAGAAAGAAGGAAAAAAGAAATGCTCTTTTTCTCCAGCTTTTAAAGTTTGTACCTGAATTCTCTTAGTGACTTGAGGAACTTGAAATGTTGGGTGGGGTTTTTTTTTTTTTTTTCCATTAATTTTGATGGGGTCTTTTTGGCCTTATGTGGGTTTGTGTGTTTGGAATTTTGTGGTATTGTCTTGATGGGATTTTTTGTTGTTGTGTTTTTGACTATTTTAAAAAAATACTTTTTATAAGTATTTTGTTCCACTTACTTGACTCTGAAGTCAATGTCTCTTTTTTTTTTTAGGAGCCCAGAGTTGCAAGAGACATCATATTTTGACATTTAAAACATTAGACATTAGAAATATCTATCAATTTTATATGGAATTTGACAGTGTAGTCTAATAAACTTTGATCTCTTTGCTAAATGGAATTTGCTGAAGTAATTTAAAGAAATGACCTGCTCAAAAGTATTGAAAGTTATTTTTAAAACCCATAAGGAATAGAGTTTTAAAACAAGCTAAATTTTAATTTTGCATTTTACCTGTCAAATAAAATTTCCTTTGTTTCTTTTGAGGGATTCTGAACTGCACTCCAAAGATGCTGGTAATAAACCATCCTGAAGTTTTTCAAACGGTGAAACAAATCTCCAGGATATAATTACTTAGAAATTATTTGATGCTGGATTTTCTCAGTTATGTAACATATCCACCAGACAGATTTCCTTTGAACCAGAAGATCTGTGTTGCTTGAAACGTCTCTTTCTCTTCTGTAATTTTGAGGTTAAAACATTAGTTAAAGGCTAGATGGAATAATTTGCTCCTGAGATTGATTATCCTGATATACTCACAGTTACTGCGCATCTACTGAGTTGTTAAAGAACCCATTAAGAGGACAATCTGAAGTCTAACATTTGCAAATGTCTCCAAATTGAATTATAAATGTCCCTGGTAAACAAAATGTTTGCTGTACAGTGGCGGTTCCCCTTAGAGGTCTGTCTGCATCAGGCATGTGTGTTTCAAACATAGTTTGAAAAGATAGAAGACACAATGAAATAAAAAGCTCTGATTTAATTGCCATTTTTTTTTCAGCTAGGATTTTAAATTGGGCCTGGTTTTGTTTAAAATATTCTCCTTTTTTCAGTGAGATGTGTTCTATAGGCTTTAACAGATGCAGATGATTTATTAGTCTTAAGTGAGCTGTAAATGAAGAATATTGACATGTATGGGAATTGAAATAGAGAACTGTTAAAATCAGTGTATGCAAAATTTTATGAGCTGCAAAGCTGCTGGCTTCTGCTTTACTTGCATGTATTGTTTTGCTTCATGCAGCCATTAGGGTTATTACAAGTCTACCTTCATAAAATGTATGTTAGAAGAACATTCCTTTGTAACAATTTTTCAAAAGCAGTACTAGCGAGGTTTTTTTTGTGCAAACATTTCTGTATTAACTGCTTTCTGGTGCAGTTAACCACACTGGTAAATAAATAGCAGGATGGGAGCAAGCTTTGGGTAGGCTTAAACTTGAATCTTGATTATGTCCTCCTGTAAATATTTCTCTGTTTTGGCATTTCCTTTTTTTCATTGTCAGTTGTGATACATGCTTAATACTAAGCACAGAGACCTTCAGTCTCTGCTTGCTTTTCATACTTGAGTAATTTGCCTATGGAGAAGACTTTTCTTCGGCATAAACACTTAAGTCTTAGGAGGGGACATTATTAACTCCAGTCAAGCCAGTCTTGTTTTTAACAGAAGAGTATTTCTATGCAAATATACATTATCCTGTGTGAAAGGGATGAAGGCAAATTTGTCAAACTTACCTGGTAAAATACGTACACAGGACTCAATAGAGGATTTTGTTTTCTGTAGCCTATCTACAAATGGGGTTGTTACAGTCCAGAGCAAATTTTGCATGGCAAATCCTAAGTTTTGAATACTGGGCACAGAACAGTAGCTAAAGTTAGGGTCCAAAAGTAGGTTTATTTAGCAAATGGAATGAAATACAGGGCAGTATTTACAATTGGTTAAATGCAGCACTCTTTAGTTATTTCGTTAAATTTTCAGAATTGTGTGGATTTAATATCATAGCTATGTGGACAGTTACATTCTCTGCAATTTTTCTGTCTGTCCTAATTATTTTTTTTCATGGGAAGCTTGCTAATGCAGGTCTCATTGCTGCTCATTCTGCCAGAGATTCAGGTATGTCTCTTGATGGTACTTGTGCTTTTAGACCAATAGGGACAAAGTGATCCAGTTTTTTCTTCCTTCCAGGTGCAATTATGGGTCTCAATATAATAAAAAGAAAATGATTGAGTACTTACAGAGGTTCATATGGCACATTTTCCATTTATTTTAAGTTTTGAAGCTAAAATATCTTAATTGATAATCCCATAAGGTTTAATTTTTTTTTCACGAGCTCTCTTTTCTCTCTGAGGTGCTGTATTTTCATGGTATTCCTAGTTCTGTAAATTTAGCTATCAGACTATTTTAATTTAAGGCCAAGTCCTTCTCGCAATTGAAAGAAAAAAGCCAATGATTTTATTGGAGTAGAATCAGATTTAAGGGGCAGAACCTGAATAGTCTGTAATTGTTCTAATCCCTGGACAGCTTTTCAGCCAAGATACTTCAAAGGCACCATAATGTTTTGTATTGGTTGAATCTCCTCTGATGTAAAATATAAAGAAGATTTGTTATTCATGAGTTTACTAGGTACCCTGTTGAAATCAATGGGATCAGTTTTCCTTCTTGCATTAATAGACTTCAGAGAGAAACCATATAGATTTCTGTTGTGGTGGTTTTGCAGGACTTTATTTTGACTTTTCTCTCTCATGTTTCCCTTCAATTTATGTAATTTAGTTGGCAAAACTGTTGATAAGATGGAATCTTTTCACAAAGTCTCTCAGCTCTTATGACAGATTGTGCAGCTTGCACAGCTTTTGATAGCATCAGTGTCTTGGTGGTTATTTTGCAAGTAATACTTAATTTGATGTTTAAGTATCTCATATAAACATCTTCTCCTAAGCGTGTTCGTTTCTTGTACTTTTACTGTGCTTTTACTCCCATCTCATAGTTCCTGTAAGTCTATCAAGTGACAGGTCCAGTGGGAATTGCACTGCTCTGTGATGCAGGACTAGGTCACTTTCTTTGGTGACTGATTTTTTTGATTTTTCATACCACTTATGCCATTTTCCCACTGTTTTAGAACCCTTCAAATAAACGTGCTCTCCGTCTGCAAGCAAAGCAGTTAGTGTGGTGAAGTTAGGATCTCTGCTGGTACGATGGGATACTTTTGCATTCCTGGTATTTCTTGTTGCAAGGACCAGCTTTATGTTTGCATCCCATTTGCATTAAAAGAAAGTAAGGGAAACACGGCATCCTGAGAGTGTTCTGGTGCAATGATGTGTCAATCACAGTATGATTGTTTTATGTATTGATCAGCATGCTAATAGGAAAAGAAAAAAATATGGTAGAACGTAATTGTTTGCAGACTAGTAGTGGGGTCAAGAGTTTGTGTGAATTTAATATACCAAATCAATGTTTCCGTTTCTTGCAAGATATGAAGAAATGTCTCTCAGGATCTTACTCTGAATTTAGCATGATGGCAGCTAGTGTTACTGTTATTTTCTTCATGTAGTTTGTATGATAAAGATTTACAGTCAGCCTTTTTTAATAGTTAACCCTGGATCTGCCCAGTAACAGAAAACACTAAAAATTGAGGAAGCTATATCAGGCCTTTTTGTTAGGTGGAGGCTTGTGGAGAATGAGGTTCTGTTGCTTTCCATGCATGTACAGAAGGACAAAGAGAAGTTCCTTCCCTTTGGCTTCTCTAATGAGTTGTAGTACAAAATCTAAGCAAGTTAGAAGTTTCCACATGCTGTCAGAGCAACCAAATGATGTGGCCACTTTTTTTTTTTTCCCTCTCTTCTGCTGTTACTGAGGCCGTGATAAGAGTGAAGAAGTGAATACATATCTATTTGCTACTGTGGCAACAGATGAAAGTGCTGATCTTAACTTGAATGGGAACATTGCTTTTCTAATTTGGGACGCCAGGATTTCACTGGCTGTGCCTACCTTAGACACACAGGCTGCAGAACTTAAAACTAATTAATAGCTAATTCCAGGTTACTGTTAGGCTACTGGAACTAGTGCTTGGCCTTTTCGTGGATAATGTGCTTTTCATCATGAATGGGTTCTTCATTCTTGCTTTTACTGACGACGTGCAGTCCACTGCTGCTACATACACAGTTGTTTAGCCTTTTCTCAGTACTGCAATTTCCCATTGTGTATTTCTAGTGTATGAATTTACATTCTGTCTGCAGAATTATGTGAAATGTTAAAAACAGCTCCCAGGGCTTCAGTGAATTAAAGCATTGCTGCAGAATTGCTGAATAACAAGGCAGAGCAGCACATAGGTAAGCATTTGTTGTAGCTGATGGACTAGATGTATTGGATGACAGAGCTAAATTAAAGGACAGCAAAACACAGGATTCCTTCAAAAGTCCAAAGTATCACAATTCTTTTGGTTCTGGTTTTGTTTCTGAAGACTTTATATAAAAAAAACCCTATGTACCTCTATGTACAAAAAGTAGCAATGAAACCGGATTTGTTTGCCAGTACCTGCTAAATAGTCTAAAAGGGGAAACCCATGTATCTTGTGACTCTTGATTTTTATTTCTGTGCTGATATTAAACAGACAATGGTTTTAATTTACAGTCTAAGCAGTACTGTGTACCATTTTGAACAAAGAGTAGAGGGAAATAGCACTTTTAATTTTTTTTTTTGTCTTGCTACTGATTAGTCTCTTAAAAATAACATAAACCAGAGCACATTGAACCTAAAATTGAGGGCTTTTTAATCTCTTGAGTAGTCCCAAGTTTAGTTTCTGTTTTGCAGGTAAAACCCTATGTATTTTATTATGGCAGGTGAGGTCTGAAAATGAAATGAACATGCTTGTTGATAGAAGGAATAAATCCTGACCTGCCAAGACACTGTTTATATCATATGAAGAAAGATGTTATATGATAAGATATATATATATATATATAAAATATGTTTATATATGAAACACATTAGTTCTCTTTTGTCTGTGCACAATTTCTGCAGGCTTTTGGAGGCAATAATTAAGGAGAATATAGGCAACCACAGGCTGAATACTTGAAAAGGAAAATATTTACCTAAATAAAGATATTTGAGAAGAATGACAGTAATGTCCTATAGGAAAACAGGACCATTTAGAGATAGTGTTAAAGAAGTTTATGTGGGGAAAACGAAGATCAGTGGCATGGGTAACTTGATGAGTGAAAAGGTTAGGCTGAGTCTTAGACAGGGGTGCTGAAGGCAGTGTGTGATAATCGAAACTTGCACTTTGCTGAAAGTGAAAACAGATGATGTAGCAGGATGCTGGAATTGTCTTAAAAATGTGTGTCTGCTCTTTGGTTCCCCACCTGTACCAGGTTAGACACTCTGCACTTGTGGCTGATGATCTCTTTTTCTGAAGTCCACAGCATCACAGATGTGCACATGTGCTTCTGTGTGTGGATAAGGGCCCCAGGGATTATTGTGATGCTCTTTGCCCTTTCTTTTTCTTTGTTGACAGATAGAAACGCCAGGTAGAGAATATGTCGGTGGTTTTGTCTGTCTTCAGTTTCCTCTTTGTTCTTTTTTTTCCAGCAGCAAAGAATAGGATGTGCTCTTTTCACAGAGACTCCTCAAATACTTTGAGGCTGAAGGGTGCTTAGTAATCAAAGACATAAAGCTGAAAAGTTATTCCAAATAATCTTTGGCTAATATGCAATAAAAATGCACTGCAAGCTTAGCTAACAGAAGGGGATGTAGTCAGGCAATTGTTAGCATAAAAGGAGTTTGAATAAGTGTGACTGATAGTCACTTAGAGTTTCCACAGTATTTCATAGATATATATTCTAAAAGGTTTCATTTGTCACCACTTAAAGTACCTCTTTATAATGGAGAAGACAAAAGTGTCTTGGAGGCTGGCCATAAGGTTTGCTTATAAGGTTTACATATAACCGTAAGGTTTACAAATTTAGTTTAGAAAGAGAAGCGAAGTTGTCTGAAATTGTAAAAAATGACCTTTGTGTCCTGGAAGCTATTTCCTACTTCATGTGTATGGAAAATTCTTGATTGGTGTCAAGTCAACATAAACACAGCCAACTCCCTAATTTAATATTTATATGGTGTTTATTGTTCAGTACAGGATTAAACAAGGACAGCCCTTTTTTGTTTATGTAGAGATTTAGAAGTAATTCTATTGCCCTTCATTCCTCTAGGTTTTATAAGAAAAGACATTGAAGACAAATAAAGCTGTGACAAAGCTAATAATAGGTCCTGTATGGAATGCAACTTTATTTTGGCCAACTAGAGCATTTGTACATGCTTGTGATTTGAGGTTGACTCTTTCATAGAAGAGGGAAAAACATGGATTTTGGTTTTTTTCGGCTCTGTTGATTCAGAGCTGCTGCTTGTTTTCTGTGAGCTACGTGTACAGTTTTTAGTTTGGGGTAGTTTTTTGGACTTGAAGTGCTGCCTCTGCTTTCTTTTAGTCATGAAACACCTCCAGAGATGTTCTGTCCACCTTGCCTACATGTGTGTGTGCACAGTTCTAATGTCAGTTGTGAAAGTGGACTTGAGGTTCTTATAAATTACAAGGCAAAATGCTGGAGCCTCAGGAGCTAGGAATTGGGTACTTTTGTGCATGTTAATTTAACCTGTAGAGTTTGGCTTATTTCCTAGTGTTCATAATGCTCACGTTGCTGTGTAAGTTTCTAGATATTTCATACACAAGTATTTGCTTAAGTAATTTTTAAGGCAAAGTATGACTAAGTTAGGGATGGCAACTCTTACCTTCAAAGCCCTGACAGTGCTTCTGGCACAATGGTAACACGTAGCTGTCTATGAATAATGGCATGTCAGCAATTAGAACCATTATTAAAAGAGGAAGCTACTATGACTGTATTTTATGCTCATTTTCTCTGTTCTGAAGTGTGAATAGCAAAATATTTGTGTTCCCTGTGTGCAGTGGGGAAGTGCTTCACAAGGTGATTGTTCTTTCCCAGCACACACCTCCCGTTTTTTCACTGTCAGCTTTTGTAGGAGGAGATGCTGGTATGCAACACTGGGAAGGGACTGAGGTGGGAAATTTATGTCTCAGCCAAGACTGACAAGAAGCTGGGTATCAGATTTGGTGCAGTGCCTCTGTACTCTGGAAGACGTGGATGGACCACTCTTACAGAGAGGGTTTTGGGCAGCTCTGAAAAGTGACAGGAATTCAAGCAATATTGCCTCTGTGGACTTCTGTTGTTGTCTCTCCATGGGAGAGGGACAAGACAGTAGAATAGCATGAGACAGCCTGTTTGAGACTTGGTGTTCAACAGCCCTTCTCTACTTGCTCAACAGCTACCCAATAACTTCTCTAAATGTGGATGGATTTTGCCCCCGTGTCTGTTGAGACAGTTTGACAGTTTGATCTCCACTGCAGCATGGTTCTGGATTTCCTTCCTCTCCTCCTCTGATGAAGGAGGGATTCACCTTTTCAAATATAGAGCAGTAACCTTCTTCTCCCTCCTTCTACTTCTTTCAATTATCAGGTGTGCACTATATCTCGGAATCTAATTTTAAATTAACTTGTCACCCTACGTCCCATCTGTAGGGGTTTACAATTTTAAACCAATTGCCTTTGAGGTGACTTTATATACTGTTCCATTAACATACACATATCAATTCTAGGGCACTTACAGATTACAGAATAATATCCCCTCTTGAGCAAGACATCTTCAGGGAAAAAAAGTAGTTTGCATTCATTTGCTGTAAAATGACAGCTCTGGTACCTCAAAACCTAATATTTAGTGGGACTGTTGAATGACTTAGTTGTATTAATACAAGACATTTCAGGGCAGTCTTAGTCTAGATACCAAGCATGAGATTGACTTTCTATCTTGGTGGTGTGTCATTATCTCTGGGTATTGTTGTACAATGTAGGAGACAGGGAAACTACACTTGCTTGAATTTGTGACTAGTTGCATGACCATGCAAGGCATTGACTTCCCCGTGAAAGCATTATTTGATTGTTGGTTTTTATTTAAGAATTGCATAAATAAAATGGTAGGAGGTTGTATTTGAGACTGTTAAATCCCTAGCTTTTGCTGTTGTGTGTCACTTGGTTATTAGTGACATGGTTCACTGCTGTAGTGCTTACACTCTCTGAACTACAGTCAGCAATGAGGTCCAGAGGATGCAGTCACTTGAGGCAAGAAGCAGCATTCCGTGGCTGGAAAGAGCAGTATGTAGTTTTATGGTGTAAGGCATAGTTTGTGCTTCATTCTTCATCCTGAGGCAAACAGCATTAGTATCATGATACCGAAAAGTAATTTTCCTTTGGAAAGAGATGTTTCCTTTTCATGCCTCCACAGTTGTATTCCTGCCAGCAAAGATGAAGTGATTTGGATTTCCATAGGTTGTGACATAACCAATAGTTTCTTTTAAAGCAAAAGAGAGCCTCCCTTGCACTTCTGTGACAGAAGAACTGAGACATGAGTAACTTGAATACCAAAAATTCATAGATCTGTGTCCCATTCCCGTTAGCCTGCAGGCATCTAACTGCACCGTTCTCCCTTTTGAAGAAAGGCAAGTTAGAGCTGAAAGGTCACTTGGAAGCTACAACGTGGGAGTCAGGAGCAACAGCAAAGGCAGAAAAAAGGTGCTTGTGAGGGAGGGCAGGGAAGAGATGAAAGAGTTTGGCAGAGCTGTACTGTAGAGCTAAGGGAGGGTGACAGATGTGTCAAGTACCAGGATCAGTGAGGGACTACATTATTAAAAAGTGCAAGGGCAAGATATTTTATTGTTCCACTAAGAAAACAAAAAGTGCAGCTAGTTATTCTAAAAGCACTTCTGCAGTACTTGCATTGGCCATTTAAAAATTCCGGAGGCTGTTTGTCTCTGCTTAGTTTGTCTGTACTAGTTTGTATGTTGTATATATAGTACCATTTGTGATACGTAAGTGAAAAAATAGTTATTTTATGGAACTGTAGATGATCAGTTGAGATAGATAGCAAATAAATCTGTTAACTGATAGAACTAAATTGCCAGCTGTATATCTGAGTAGCAAGAAGACTGGGGATCTGCCCAAAATAGCAAGAGGGATTGCAGATAATCCACTGATTTGAGTATAAAAATAAGGCCTGAGTAATAAATTACTGAAAATTAAAGACAGATATGCACAACTGTGAATACCTTTGGATCAAAGGTAGTCAAGGTACAGTGAAATGGTACATTATTGTAACGAATATTCTCTCGAGAGAATGCACCTCAACCAGAGGACTCACGAGTGGACAGGCATCCAACCATTCGATGTACCCAGAGGTAAACTTGTGTAGTGAAGTCAGGGAGGTTGTTTAGCTCAGTGACAGTGGAATATTTTCCACAGCAATGCCTTAATATCTCCTGTGTAGACCAGGTTTTATTTTGTGGAGGGTTAGAAGGACAATCAGGTGGTAGTGACAAGGAATGGTCTGCAGGCTGTGGAATTAAAGCTAAATTATTTTATGGTTGTCAATCCTTTTTTTTCTTTTTTTTCTTATTTCAAATGTCAAGATAAAAATCCAAATATTTTTTACAGTTAGCAATTATCTTTTCTTTCAACGTGTATCTCACAGCTCTGCTTAGTCACCTGTACAAGGGCAGATGAGTGGAGATGTGGTAAAACTTCTGGACCACGGTTTAGCTCTCCTCTTTGCTGCTTCCTACGTGCTGCTTAGTGTTCTGCAGTCACTAAGACTTTGTGTAAAAATCCCTTCTTACCCGCTTTCTTTGCTTATGGCTTAAGAAAAGTAAAACCTCTAACTGTACAAATGTGCTTCAGATTAATACTTTGTGCATAGTACAGGCTAGTCAGTGAGGCAGAAGACTTACATTCTTGATATTTACTTATTTTTAAGCAAATACATCTGTTGGACTGACATTTGCCTCTGTGCTGCGTGTATACAATAACAAATGCCAACTCCTCTATGACACAAGTGTCCTCAATACTTCACAACAACAAAAGAACACTCCCAAATATATGTTGATACAATTGCCTTATCCTTAATGTCACACATAAAAATTTTAACAACTAAACTCATGCTATACATAGGAAAAAGGAGTCTAAAATTTTAAAATACAATCTTCATTTTGTACTTGCTGCCACACCCTCTTTAGTTAGACAAGGAATATGTTGTCCTGCTGGACTACAAATGCCTAATTCTAGGAGGGAGGATTAAAAATACAGCAAATTTTACATGTACCTGTATCTTATCTGTTTATATCTTACCTGTAAATAGCATCCATCCTTATGGACACATATATAACACTATAAATAATATTTATATAGGAAATTATTATAAAATAGAAATATAAAACCTCTATGTGTGAACAGATATTAAAATGTTACAGATGGAAAGGGTATATGTGTGTATTTATATACATACATGTATATGTCTGCCTTTATGGAAGTACCCTTCTAGAATACACGAAAGCCCCATTTTGAGGGGGAAAGAAGAAAAAAAAACCCAAAAAACATACAACAAATAAGAAGTTATTCTATTTTAGCACAAAACTAGTCAGAAGAGAATTTTATGAAAGTAATTCCAGTGTTTCTTTTAGGTCATTTTGAGTTCTCCATTGCTCCTCAGGAGCTGAGGTGAGCTCTGAGCTGTGGCAGCTTCTGAATCCAGCTCTTTAAGAACCTGGAAGATCTACCCGCCCTAGTCTCAGTGGAGCTACTGGAAGCACTTTGTGAGTGCTGGAGGACACTGAGCAGGTTTGCTTCCACAGAAAGTTGTTAGGCACATGAAAAATTGTGTTTGAGGGAAAACTTGATGACATAGGTTTCTTTTCTATAAAACAGCCCTTGGATTTTTCAGGAGTGGTCACATCATTGGAAGAGTGGCCTGTTCAGAACGTTCTGTGTGATATCCATTTGTTGTTTCACTGGTTGGTTTGGCTAAGAGATGTGACTTGAGGATTTTCCTTGGCTTGTAGAAAACTACAAAACCGAGAAAAGTCCAGTAGTGATTCAGACCAAACTGTTTCATTTCGCCTTAGTAATATTTATCCAGTTGTAAGTCACCTTTCAACTGGTAGATTCCAACTTTCCCTTTAATCAGAAGGTGACCACAAAATAAATAGTGGTATTTTGTTCATTCTTTCCTTAGATTGTTTACTTTATGCATTAGACAGTGCTCTGTAAATTATAGTTCCACTTTTTCTCTTGAATAGTTGTTCAGGCGTGTTCCCATTTCACTTGTGCTGGAGATCTACTTAAAGGTTATTCAGTCCTAGGAGAGGGAAGCATGTTTTTAAAATCCAGGAAAATGAAATAATCAAATGAAAGAAAGTGTTGGGGGAGACTAGGGAGAGCACACTAAAATGATTTTTCTTGAACTTGTTTTCAGATTGGTAATATTCTTGTTTCTGATGTTTTGCCTGTGGCCCAACTTCATTAAAAAGTGGTAATGAAACTGATTTACTTTATGCTGTGTCTAAATGTAAGAAAATTACTTCTTGCTGGAATAGCAGTTTGGTTGGAAGTTGAAGACTTCAGTTATAGGGGGGAGTTAGTTTAATTGAATCGGCTGTTAGAAACATGATTTCCTGCTGTCACAGCGTAGGGGTTTTGTGTCCTATTTCAAGAACTTGCTGCTTTTGTTTCTTTCTATTCTTTCCCTTCTTCATCTATTAGAGCATGGAAACAAGAAAGCAATTGAATTGAACCAGGTTTATCTGTGAATACCTTTTGGTTTGACTAGCAAATTGAAAGCAAAAGGCCAGGATGGAGGAGTGTTACGTAGGGGTTATAAAAGAAGTTTACTTTTAAAGGTGGGTTTCCCCAGATGCTGGAAGCCTACTTGGACAGAAATCTGAAATGGCTCAAGAAAAGGAGCCAATAACGCTGTGTATTCTGCATGGCTAAAACATGTGATGCCTTTCGTTCTCAAACTAAAACTTCAAACTTGTACCTGCATTGCAGTTAGGTGATAAGATTTGTCTTAGCTTAAGACAATGGCAGATAAAATTTTGCGTGCCCTAAGCCTTTCTTAAAGCCACGTAAGGATAGGTATGGAAGGGAGGGGCTTATTCTGATATAGGAAGATGTTTTGAGGTGTCAGCGGCTATGGAGCACCTTCATCCTCATGCTACCATGCAGCAATTTGCAAGGAGTAGCTTGTTTTGATTTTTCACTGCTCAAGTGAAATACAATTAAGGCTTTACATGATTTTTTTGTTTTTAATGACCTGCAACATTTTTTGCTATAAACCCAAATGTTAATCTTACTATGTTTTTTTCTTTCCATATTAGTAGTTTAAGTTTTTGAAAGTGGGAGGACATGAAGTTTTGCCAGTGTTAACATGATACAATTTTCTTATTTTAGTTTGGGAACTTAGCAAAGGCAATTCATGGGGGAAAAAAAAAAAAGTGGTTTGTGAGTATGAATAGTGGCTGTTGTGCAGTATTTAGATACCAATCATGCTGTGCAGCTCAAGTCAGTGCTCAAATATTAAAAAATACTGGCAAAGTTATGGAGGAAATTTACTGCTTGTAAACATTTTCTTTTTCCATTTTTCATGGAAAAATTATAGGTCTCCTTAAGACTTGCTTAGTAGATATTGGACAAGAAGATCAAATTAAACGTATTTATTTGCTGTAATTATAATTTGAGATTTGTAAGTTTTCTGTGTACTAAGTTGTTTCTCTTAGATGTGTCAGCTCTTTTTACGCTTCTTGAGTAAAAAGAAATTACCTTTATTTTTTGACAGCACATCAATGCGTTAAATGTAGTAATGTACACATTAAACATCTGCTGTCAATTTAAGATTTCAAAGAGAACAGATTTTAAGGTTTGTGACAGGTATATGCAACTGTATACTTTCTCTGCTTCTAAACTCTGATTGTATTGCAGTACAAATGCTTTATGAATATTTATTAGGGCATTGTTTAAGCTTGCTCAGCCATATTCCCACACTTTGTTTATTTGTAGACTATAGGGAAAGAGTATAAAAAGATCTTTCTCAGTACATCTCGTTATTGGTGGAGTTACTTCAACTCGAGTTGAATGTTTAGTTGTCAGTTCTTACCCGAGCAGGGTTGTTCTTCCTAGGTAAATGTTCATGGTGTTTTTTTCCTGAAGAAAAAGNTGTTTATTTGTAGACTATAGGGAAAGAGTATAAAAAGATCTTTCTCAGTACATCTCGTTATTGGTGGAGTTACTTCAACTCGAGTTGAATGTTTAGTTGTCAGTTCTTACCCGAGCAGGGTTGTTCTTCCTAGGTAAATGTTCATGGTGGTTTTTTCCTGAAGAAAAAGAAAAAAAGGAATAATAAAAAAAAAGGGAAATATTAATGAATCTTACTAACAGCAAAACATGAAGTGTTATTCCACTCAGAGGTTTCAGAATAGGCCTCTACATGTGTTTTATTCCGTGGATGATATTACAAGGAGAGAATCTGTTTCCTTGAATATCGTGCAATGTTATTTATCGGACTGTTTTCATTAATGACAGTGTGAATAACTGCTTTCCTGTATTTATTTCTTAATGTTTGCTTTTGCTGAATCAGAATCAGCTCACTGTGTGGAAAGCTATCAGTGTCATTTTTGTGGCTTCCACAGGCTTTGTTATGGAGCCTGTGCTGGATAAAACAGAGATAAGTCTTCTGTTAGTTGACAAAGAGCATTTGGGACAAGGAGTAATATGTAGCACTTCTTGTCTGTTCCTTTAACTCTGAGCTAAAAGAAGAAGAAATAGCTTTTAAGAGGTACATTTTAAGAGCTTTATCAAGGGACTACTGAAGAATGATTTTGTAGACTCTTTGTGTTTTTTCACTCAGACATGATTGAGTTCCCATCCACTTTGTCCTTTATCATAGTCTTGACTTCTCTCTCTTTTTTTCTGTGGGGCAGGCTATTCATGTTTCTTCTTTGGAAAAGTCTTGTTGAGAAGAACATGTCTCAGGGATGATCTCCCTAGGACATGAGCATCTGAAGCCTGACTATCTTACCCCACATTTACTCCTCTGGATACAATGTGGTTTGCTTTTGGGTTTTAACATAAAATGCAGTGTGTGGTGGATTGTGGTTTTTACCTTTCCCTCTGTTTCCTGGAGTGAAGAGATGTTTTTTGTTTGGTTTTGTCTTGGTTTTTTCAAGTAAGGTGATTTATACCATTTAAATTCAACCTTACATTTTAAAAATAAGCTAAGTTGAAGATGGAGATTTAATGATAATCTGATCATGTAGGTTACATCAGTAGGAAAAATAAAGAAATGCTTGTGTGCTGCTGAAACTGTAAATTCAGTCATCTGTCTCCAAAATGGCAATAGCCACTGAAGAACTGGCACAGTCTTTGCTGAGAAGTTCATGCAACTCCTAACAATAGGCTTTTCCAGAGGCAGAGTATTTTCTGTGGTTTGTGTTATTCAACTATTCCGTTGCAGTGATGAGCTCAGTTCAGTCACTGTTGAGGAAGTTGAAAACTGCAAAAAGTGTCTTGTTTCGCCTTTATGTTCCTATATACAAAAGTGAGGGATTGGGAGAGTGATTAGGAAAGAGAACTACACATCTGAAGTTTTGGAGAGCGTAGTAAACAAAGCAGTCTTTTTCTGCCCCTTCAGTTAAAATAGTACTTTTTTCCCCCCCTCCCAGCAAAATCAGCTAAAATCAACTATAGACTAGAATCTCTGCTGTGAGTTCAGAAGATCTGCTTAAATCAGCTACCTTACCCAAAAGAGAGAGGAGGAAACATATGATAGTTCTCATTCCGTTCTGAATTTAGGCCTTTTTTTTTTTAAGAAAAACATGGTGCTCTTTTTGCATATCTGACTACCAATATATGATCTGCTTAAACACTCTTACACATGGGATGTGTTTGTGTGTCTGCTTATGAGGAGGAAGCTCTGTGCAAGGCCTGGGCAAATTCACCTTTGGTTGTCAGGCCAGTACCTGTGTGATAGAACCAGAAGAAAGCATTTTTTGAAGTTTCCCTTGACAATCTAAGTACTGTGAAAAGGGAGGTTACTTTGGCTGCTTTGGGCTTATTAAATGGTAGCAATACTTGAAGAAACACTGTGTGACCAGCCAGGTAGCAGTATCAGAATACTATCTGGCTCTCCTACTTCTAATGAAGTTGCAAGTCCACAGGCACTCGCACTACACTGTTTTCATACTAAAGTAAGTCACTTTTTCCACTTAAACTTTGTAACACCATTTCTAGGGTCAAAGCACGTGGCTTGATGTAATGCAAAATCACAGCCCTCTTGATTTAAAACTTTGTAAAGAAGAATTTGCATAATAATGAATATGTTCTTTAATATATCTATTTCCTCCCCCCCTAAAATCGAAAGTACTAGCCCACATCTTCTGATGCCAGTAACTTCAATAAAATTTCAAATGCGCATCTGTTCTTTTCCTTTTTCATACTTCTCAAGGAAGATACTTATTCTAACTATGCTCCCATGTAATTACTTTTTCCTGGTATTCACTGGATAACAACAGCTGCCAGCCTTCTTATCACCTTATAATCATAAACCGTTCCGTGTGAGTTAATGTCTATAGTTAAATCACACAATGATTTGGAAGTAGTTGTAAGGCCTTACACTGTTTGCTGTTTTTGTTTTGATTTTAGTTCTGAAATTGTCATTACTTTTGGTTGAGTTGAAGAATAGCACATCAAGCCAGTGGTGAAGAGTCCCAATTGCTTAAAAAGGTCTATTCCTGCACACTGCTGAGCCTTCCGTATTTCTCTGCCCACACTTTCATACTGTTTAGATAAGAACTACAACTGATACTGTGCTTTTTGTAATGAGTAACATTCTCAACTACTTATTACTACACTGATTACATTTTGTTGTGTGTTGGCCTTCGGGTATAACACAGCATTTCTGAAGATTTCTTAATTTATTATGTTCAGGGAATTTGGTGAATTTTTGATAGAATAAGTTAATTAACATACATAAAGAAAAGCCTCACTTTTGGGGCTTTTTTGTTTGATGCAGAGGAATGCAGTGAATGTTTCCAGAGATTTTAAAGATTCCTTTCTGTTAAAATAGTGTAGTCACAACTGAGATTGCCACAATTTTAAAACCAAAAGTAATTCTACAGCAACAAGAGCTGAGAGAAATAAGAAAGTGTTTTCAGGAGAAGGCATAAAATTTAGAGGTTGGATGGGAAATGAGTTAAAAGATAAGCGTTAAATTGGTCTACAGAAGACAGGGATGCAAGTGACAACTTTAACATACACAGAGTAGAGAAAGTATTATGAGGTATGTTCTCTAGCTCTACAGATAGGATTGTTTTGCCTGGCTTTGGCTGCCTAAAGCCAAGCATCTATTTAAGCTATTGTTGTGTCTCCTTCTGAAGTCACAGGAGAGAATAAGGCACCTTTGAGGAATGACTCATCTGTCTTGTTTTAGAGAAATATCCTAGGATGGTATGACTTGTCCTCTGGAGGTGTGTAACATTTTGCATTGATTAGAGAGAGCTAGAAAGGTAACTTAACTTGGGCACACGGCTCTTAGGCTCCTCAGGTAGAGGAGAGAGATTTCAGCTCTGTTAAAGTCACGTTCCAGCCTCTCGTTTTCTCTGTTAAGCTAACTCTGCAGTTAAGGTGATTTGTAATCCTCCATTTTTACAGTTACGACGTGCACTGTTGTCCAAGGTTTACACAGAATCTTTTAATTTTTCCCTTGTGTTATTATTTGAATTCAAGTAGTTGCTTTTGCAATTGTCAAGTGTGCTAAAGGGATTCCTCATTTTGAAGTGATGCAGTATATATATCTGATACTGAATTTTGTTCACCATTATCACATAAATTAACACTTAGTGGTTTGTACAACTAAGGAAAGGAAACAGTAGGCATATGTTTCAATTTTAGAATCGCTGAAAAAGGCTATATTTGTTTTTTTTTTTTCCTCCAAGCAAGCAGATAAAACCTTAACTGAAAACTAAAGCTATGTAGTAACACAACTTTATTCTCTAACGACAGAATCTGTGAAAGCATCCATTTGGTCTTTATCTTCACACATGAAAATATCATCTGAAACTATTCCCTTTCTTACAGCCTGTGAAAATATTTTAAAAATAAACATTTCTCTTCGTGTTCTTCATAGTGGATTAAGAATGGATTCGTGTTCATCTTTCATCATGTTCTTCATAATGCATTTAGAATTTCAGCTCTTTTTTGATGAGAAAGGTTGCGATTACTCACTGTTGAACAGAAAGTCATTCTAAAGGTTACAGAACGACAACCAACTCTCAGCAATGACAACAGTAGTCTCTTTGGCCTTTATATAGTTTGTAATCGTGCATTGCTTGTTGACTTTTGCTGATTAAATGAGGTTTTCAAGCTTCAAAAATTAATACCTTTTTTTCTAAATGGAACATAGCACAGATGTTGTCTTACACACTTTGCTGTCACTGAAGGAAAGTTTCTTCTCGGTCCATCCTGCTAGTCTCCAGTTTATTGAGGTGGGTCTGCTAAAGGCTTTTTCTCAGCCTCAGGCAGCTGTAGGAACTGGGATTGGAGGTTTGGTTCTGCTCTACTCTGTTCGGAATTCACAGCCCCTTCATTTCTATCCCATCTTTCTCACCCTCTTATGGCCTGTCCTGCCTTACCCTTCCTATTTAGTGTGCCACAATGGAACAGAAATGGGAAGGTATGGAAAGAAAAGGAAGATGTGGTCTAACCAGGTGCCAATGGGAAAGAGAATATCACCTCCCCTGACCTGTTAGCTGTACCCAGGGTACTATTGATGCTCTCTCCTGCCAGATCATGTTGTTGGCTCATGCTGTGCTTGCTGTTTGCTGCCAGGACTCCCAGATCTTTACTGGGAGCCCAGCCACCTAGTTGTTTACCTCGCTAGTTGTCTCCACCTCTCTGGACTATAACATTCCAACTGGGATACAAGGAGTAGGCCAACCTGTTCATTAGCTGTTTAAACAAACTGTCCTTTGTTTTCTCATAGTAGCATTACATTTGTGCAAGCCTTCTTGTCTAACAGTGCAACCTCATTTTTTGTTATTAATCACTGCATTCTAATGACTGCTTATTCACACAGCCTCTCGATTATTAGGAGAACATGACATGTGTGTGTATGTCCTTTCCATGCCTATATCCACAGCCTGCTGCAGAGACAGGATCATCTCTCACTCTGCCAAACAGATTAACACCCTTACTTAACAGTAAAAAGCATAGTCTCTATGTATGCTGATCATAATATTCCTGTGCAAAAGCCAAGTGAAATCAACAAGCATCTTTATAAATTTTGATGATTATCACTGGTTTCCTAAAATTAATTTTAAAATGAACTGGTCTTTCATTCCTTTGTATTCTGAGATGTGAAGTGGAAAAGCAGTTGTTTGCATATTGATAAGATGCATCATTTCACTATAAATGCACATGGAAAGGCGTGAATTGCTGATGATCACAGCTTGTGTTTTTGCTTGTATTTTTGTGTTCAAGGCAGACTATGCTCATAACAAAAAGACAAACTGAAAGTAGTTCTTTTTCTCCTGAAATATAATACTGAAGAATAAGATCAGCTTTCTCTTTTTTTCAGTCTTAACATTCACATTTGCTCTTCTGAAAGCTGAGAGACACAATCAGGACTAGGAGAATTTATTAAATAGAGCACTCTGTGCACCTGTGCCTTCTGCACAGAACTGACTTTCCTGTTACGTTACAGCTGTTGGCCCCTTTTCTCCTAGAGGCTAACACATTTTGAATCCTCTACTTGTATTTACACGTCTTACCAACTCTGCTTTTTAAGCAAGGATTTGGTCAGTAATATTTAAAGCTCTTACAATTTTTTCCAGTGTTTAATACAAAAATATTCTTGTTAGATTTATTGCAGCATTTAGATAAGGAGAATTTATCTGTATGGGAAAGTCAAATAGGTTCCTTTGTCACAGAACCTGTGGTTTAATTTAAATAATTTGGCTATTACAAATAATACCAAAACAGTCTTTTGTGTCCTTGTATGCAATAGCATCACATATGTAATTGTCTTGAGCAGTCAATCTGAGGAAATAAGGGCCATAAGTTACAAGTTACATTATGGTTGATACTAACATTTAAAATAATGCCTTACTGCTGAGGAAGTTGAAGTCCTTTGTGAGCAATAATTAATTAAACCTCAAAACAGTCCCATGAGATTACATTATCCACTGTTTTACAGATGGTAGAACACAAAGGCTAAGTGTATTGTTCAAGGATAGATAGCCAAGCATTGTCAGATCAGAGATTAAAACGCAGACCTCCTTTTTATAGGGTCACAATCTAATCCACTGTGTGTTTCTAGTGCTTTGAAATTTGCACATCCTTCTTCTGTAAGGTAACTTTTTCATCTCGTTTCATCTCGGCTGCACAAGATGATCCTTGGGAAAAACATTCCACCAATCTACTTGTATTGTACATCTCCAAAAGCGAGTAGGTAATAAATTCTGTCTTTGTAGTTCTTTCTAGCTTAACTCAAGATGTAAGCACGTACTTTTCTTTCAGAACTCAGGATTTCAGGCTATTACTTTGCCTGTAGATACTAAGAAAAATATTATAGTGCAGTTGTTTTTTTTTTTTCTTGGCATAGCCAGTGTGGAGAGGTTAGGAGTGGTATTCTCTCATATGTGAGCGTTGCTGAGACTCATAATAAAGACAGCAATAACAGGGAAGAGTGGAAGAGAAGGGGTTTCAGAAAGTTCAAGAGCTTTTCATGTAAGTGTTGTTTTAAGAAGTTTTGCTACTTAGAAGTACTACTCATGATTATATAAAGAGTTTCTCCTGTTTGAGGTTGAATGATGTCAAAGACTTTGTTTTGGCATGTGGTATCACACAGCAGCTGAAGCTCTTTGGCTTGTGAGATTTTTTTCCAAGTGAAGGGGGAGCACATGTTCCAGTAAGAATTTCAACATTGCTGTGTGTTTCCTCTGGGGATGTCATGTTGCATCCGGAAAGCTGGCTGGAATGCTGCCCTCATTGAGTTTCTTTGCAAGTCACAATGAATGAAATCATCTGCTTTCCGTTGAAGGATATTAAAGGAAGGAAGAAGATTTTTGAATAACAAAGTACTGTGTAGTAAACTCATTGACAAAATCCTTGTTTGGTTTGGTGCATGTTGGAGAAGTCTTTCTAAAAATCTTGTCTCAAGTGGTCTGTGATAGGTTAAAGTATACTTCCATTGTACACCTCTTCTAAAATAACTGAGTTTGCTGATAGCTTTCAATTTAGTGCATTTATGAAACCCAAATAATATCACTCTTGAGAATTCCACTGGATGTGGTAAGTAAATAGGGTCATCTGTGTTTTGATTTCTTTTGCAAAGAAATTTGATACATTTCCTTGAGCATTTGACTTTGCTAGGAAATAACCTGAGGACTAGTGAAGCTGTGTTTTCTGGTTTAGTGTGATTTATCACATTTTATGTTACCTCTGTGAACATCGGTTTTTGCAGAATATCTGCAAAATGAGGTGGACTGGAAGACAGCTGTGGTGACAGACTTGACAAAAGCTTTCATATGTCTGTGTGCAGTGTTTGACGTACCAAGAAGACACACAAGATGCAGAGTCCTCACCTTGAAATGTGTGGAACTACACCTGATCATGGTGGACAGAGAAAAAAAGATTGGGTGACAGGATGATGATGGCCTAAAAACTGAATCACTGGAGAGAAAATCTTGGGTTTCAGTGGAAAACTTTAAACTAGCTCTGTTAATAATCTGAATCAAAGTAAGACAAGATTAAGTGAGGAAGACATTATTTGAAGAGGAAGGGAATGTAGTTCGGACTTATTGCTGGCTTCTAGGTATCATCAAATTATTACCATTTCAAGGAAGAACTGTTAATAGCACTATTTTGAGGAGTGAAGAGGTGAAAAAGGAGAGCAGCAGAAAAAGAAAGCACATCAAAATGTGTGAGAATAAAATACTAATCGGAGGACATGGACAAGGGCCTTCCTGAAAGTTGTGAGAGCTTGCTGGCAGGAACAGGGATGTAAACTGGGTTGCTTGCTCTCCCATGCAAAATTAAGGCTGGGAAGTTTGGCAGAGCATTTCCTTGTTGCTTGAAGCATGAAGTAAATGGCTCACATTGACCCTTGGCTTTAGTAGTGTTGGTTCTCTGCACACTTTCCCATGTACAGCCTAGGAATTTATGCTCTTAATCTCAGTTTTTGCTACTCCATGATTGCCCATTCCCACAGCCCTGGACTAGAGAGCATGGTACCTGCCTCAGGATGGCACACTGCCTGAAGCAGAGGTAAAGCAGCTGGCTTCACAGAGTTGCAGATGCCAACTTCCATTTATGCGTGAGGTTGTAGCAGCTCTAATGTTTTGCTTACCTGCAGGATCTGGTAGGAGGCAAAACAAACTTTGCCATTCCCTATAAAATTTTCAGTGTATGAGAGTCAGGAACAGCCTCTATTGCATGTTATCAGCGTATCAATTCAAGGAAGTTTACCTATTAGACTTTACCAAAGCATAGTTTGATAATATTTAGTAAAGACTTTTACCCCAAACTTACCATAAATGAGCAGCAAGACTTACCAGATTTCAAAATGATTTTAATTCTCTATCTCTCTTATTTTTATTTTTTTTTTACTGGCTTTGGTTTTCACAAAAGGGTAAATTACTGAAGTAAATATATTTCAGATCATTGGTGCAAGGACTATCATATTGGCCTGACACAGGGGATAGGCAATAGTTCACTCTCCAAAGCTGCTAATGGCTGCCCAGAGACACACTAAGAGTCCATGTAGTGTTACACGTGGGATTCGTGCTCTCTAAAAGTTAACTGCTTGCAATTATTCCCATGCAAGGAAACTTACCTCTCCAAGACTCTGGCTTTTTTTCTGACTGCCTGTCAAATAAATTTATTGCTCTAAAAAATTAATTACTATGTTTTTTTCTTTTGTACTACAGTACGATAACTAAACCTAACCATTATCCTTCTTGCATTCCTGGTAAGATGACTTAGCATCATAATCATAAGCTAATTCTTGTATGACTCAAGCTTTAGAAGTTGAGACAGTAGAATTGTCAAAGCTCCTAAAACTTAACTCTTCTCTCATAAATAATGGGTAAGATGTTGAGAAGCTATCAGTTCCTGCTTAAAGGAGTCCCAGATTTTCAGAACCATTCAGTACATTAACACCTCTCAGTACAGACAATCAAAGTATTAAATAGTGTTTCAGTCATTTTAACAATTCAGTCAGCTAGAATTCCACAATGAGTATTTAGTTCTCAAGCTATTAACAGTCAGTGTCTGGAAATGAAACCAGCCTTCCACTTTTTTGTTCTGTAGAGTGCTTTATGAAAACAGTATATGCCAAACTTTCTAGTTTTTAGCTTAAATGTTGATTGTATATGTTATGAAAGGTAAATATCATTATCTGTTGCTGGTTTACCTTCTGAAGATAATGTTTTTTGTCATGTTTTTGTGCTTTATTGGTAAAAGTTTTTGTATGAAATAGAATCAGTTGAGTAGATTAGGTAATAAATATTTTTAATATATCTGAAGAAAGATGATTTTTCCCTGACCAAGTTATGTGTGCATGAAACATGCAGAGTGAAAAATGCCTTATGATATGATCAAAACATGCATAGGTTCTAAAAATTCTCTGCCAGTGTATTACAAATTGTGGTAACTTGCACGTGACAAAAGGAGTAACTGTGCATAGAGACAACCCACTGGGTTGTCTACCTATGATGACCTCCAGTAGGTGTAACTCTGTCTCTTGAGATACATCTGCAAATCCTAATGTACAATTTGAATTAATGAAAACCTGAGGAAAATCCCTCTTATTACAAGAATTATGACTGAGGAGAAACCATGAAGGTACCATTGAAGCTTGTAAATCCCCTGTAAAAATAACAATGAAGACCCCAAACCACAGAACACTTATCTCAGGTCTTGTTTTACCAGTCCTTTCTTAGGTTTTCCCCTGGATTCTTTCATGGTTAGAAAGCAGGAGGAGAGAGGTTTCTTGTGGTGTTCTTGCTGTTACAGCTGCTACTGACACCCTGTTATGCAAAAACATGCATTTCTGCTTCATGTAGGCACAGTGGGAAATTCTGCTGCTTTCCCTGGCACTCTTCAGAATTACTTGTGATTTCAGCCTCTGCTGAAATCTGTGGCAAAATGCCAATCTGGTTCAAGTAAAACCAGGATTTCAAAAGCCATTGTTTTGTAGCCTGATATTCCTTTTCATTCAGTTTAATGAAGTGTTTACTTAGCTGTGGAGAGCTGGACTGAAATGTCAGGGATATCTATTACTAGTGCCTGTATGTTATTTAGAGGGACTGACTGGTAGCAGCATGAGCTGTGTTAATGATTTGTATGGACGTGTGTGCAGTTTGTGAAAGACTAGATGGGTTGTTAGTTAATGTGAGGTTTTCTGGGCTGGTTTGTTTTTTTTTTTTTTCCATTAGTGAAGGGTAGTATGTTTAGATCTCTTTATATGGAAATGAATCCACTTTCTATTTACAGACATCCAATAAAGATTAATTTTATGAAGAGAAAATTGGGTTCTGAGTGAGTGACCAGAAAGATTTAATTAAAAAACATAGTATAAAATGAATGCAGCCTGTCTTCAGCTTCCTTGTGATATGTATAGCTATAAACAAAGGGCTCTGGCTGGTTGTGCAAGTTGATTCAGGGAATTACGTGTTTTCCAAGTATCGACGGATTTGGTTTGGATTATGTGTCCATAGATTCTCACAAGAACATTTCTCATGCCTGAGGGCTGTTAGAATGGGATGTCTTTTTTCCAACTTGTTGTGTCCACTGGGGCCAAACACACACTCGTGTATTGGTAGCATTAAGGTGTTTTGTTTTTTTTTTTTTTTTTTTTCAAATTGGATTTATCTCTAAGCACAGCACTGAATTGAAACATGTCTATATATTTTTAAGAGAAGTATACTTTCTCAGAACACACATCATTTGGAAGGCTGGCAGTTGTCCTTTTCCCCAGTATCAGGGAGAGTGGTGAGGTGCTGTCACAACTCCAGTTTTCTTGCTATTGGGGTGTGAAAGTACTGGGATGACCACGTTTTTATTTATTTTAGTTTAGGACCAGATCTTCACTCTCTTCCTCAAGGTTTTGATCAGTGGGACCTATATGAGAAACATTTTAACTCAGTTTTATTGTCTACAGAAAAGTATACTAGTAACGTTTTATTAGCGAAGTATTGCACATCACACTTCTTGCAGGTCTACATTCAATTTGGTTTTCATTCAAGGATTTTTTTTTTCTTCATATTTTTTCTGATAGTGCTGGCTATGCCCACAGTTACAGCTTCCAAATACTATTTGCAAAGCTGTTATTTTTCTGAAAGCTTTTATTACCTTGTTTGCGTTTTAAAACTGCATGTCATTCTGTTTGACAGCTATGCATGTCACCAAGTCCTGCTTGAATGGTAAATGATGGTTCCAAATGTGAGAGTTTCAAATTACAAATAGTGTGAAGCAGCAGAATGATTTCTAATATGAATGAAAGTGTTATCTTACCTTGTCAGGGAGTGATTAAATAAGCAGCCTAAACTGTGACCAAACATGAAAGGAAGGGAAATCATTTTTTAGTGATCTGTTCCCTGTTCAAAAGTGAAACTTACCTCAGCCTAATGAATGGGTAATATCTTGAATATACTAGGTTCATTGGCTTTACCTCGCTGATAAGTGTGGATTACTCATAATTTGTTTTGGTTTAGGCAATGTTTAAAACTGGTTGAATATATACTGGCTGGGTAATTAGTTTTACTTCCACCTTCAACTCCCTGAGCTGAGCTGTCAGTCAGGTTCCATGGTAAATGTCAGCTTTTCAGGAGAGCAGCACACTTTCATCTCAGCTTGGCTGTCACCAGAACCTGCTCTTCTGAAAATGTGTTGGAGCGTACAAAGGTTATGCATTATGCCTTTGAAAAGGGAGTATTTTTGAGATGTCTGAGTGGATCTGGTTCTAGCACACAGTGTTGTGTATTTGTGAAATATCCCGTTGAACACATTGGTACAAATGTGAGTAGGATGTTGAATATACTTTAGGTAGCAATTAAAATAATCGGTCACCTTTGGCTTTATTGTTTCTGGTTTTTTATGATATAGTGCTTTCCTTTTACAACTTTGTCATCTATTCACCTCACCTCACCTTTGTATTACAGCTGTCAGAAGTCCTTTCAAGTTTAATTACTGTCTTGATTTTAAACAAATTAAAGCATGTTTTTACATTTATGAGTGTGATTTGTTGAAACGGAAAATTGGCGGCGAGAAATGGAAGTTTGAGACTTAGGTTTGAGGAAGCTGGCAGACAAAATGCTCCATTGCAGAACCAAAAGCTGCAATAGAGGTAAATATCCATAAAAATGTGAATTGATTGTTTGTTACTCTTTCATTACATCAGTAAAGATTTAATCAGCTTCAAATGAGATTTTATCCATTGTAGTTTTATAGTAGTGGTTTTAGTAATCAGACAGAGCTGAAAATGTGACTTTAAGCCTTTACTGCTATAAGATATTCCAGCCTTCAAGGCACAATGTTTCATTAAATCTGCCAGAGTTTGCTTTAGCTTTAATGAACAGTTGTGTCCATATAGAGCTGTTCAGATTAAAGAAATGAAATTCACACAGGTGCCCCAAACTAGAAATGTACCCTCTATGGAAAAACTCTTCAGTCTCTCTGGTCTCCAGCTCAGTCCTTGAGTGAAAACCAAAGAAAGAATAAGCTATTTACGTGAGCGACAGAAGTATGTTATAGTTCTAGGATGCAACTAGAGATGAGGATGTGGGAGACAACAGCTCTGCTGCTGTCTGTGAGTGCCTTTTAGGAGCCTTTTGGCGTTCTTTGGCAAATCATATAAGCTGTTTGCACCTTGTCTTCTGTGCAAAGAGAATATGCCTCCTTCACAGTAGTGTTTTGAGACCTAATTAAGATTTTCCAAGCAATTCTAGAACCTCAGATGAAAGCCATGCACAGAAAGCATAATAATTAACAGGGACTTATCAGCTGAGCTTTAGAGAATTAATAGATTCTTATAAAGCTGAAGGTTTTTCTTTTTTTTTAGAAGCTTTTCACTACATCTTATCCCTAAAAAATATAATTTGTGGTACAGTATTGTAAGAGAAATAAAAAGAAATGTTTATTTTCTTGTATTGGGATATTCTTCTGTGTGCATAACAACTCACATGCTTTATTGTGTCAGGGATCTGGAGGTTTGGGAGTTTGTGCATTGCTCTAGGCTATATCCACATAAGGGAAAAAATTTATTAAGATTGTGTCTGCAACTTTCCCATTTCTCCTATAAACATATGAATGTTTTAAAATTATTTTCTGTTTTCCAAAGACAAAGAAAGCATTTAAAAATTAACTGACTGTCTTTGCCTGTGCATTTTCCTTCTCTACATTTGGCATATTCAAGTACTGCTGCTGCAGAAAGGGGAGATTGGACTGCTGATGACTTCTAAGGCATCTTTGCTTACTCCATTTATATGGCAAACATAGGA
Source organism: Urocolius indicus (assembly GCA_013401255.1). NCBI lineage: Eukaryota > Metazoa > Chordata > Aves > Coliiformes > Coliidae > Urocolius > Urocolius indicus. The sequence continues at coordinate 239,246 of WBNH01009327.1, read as the reverse complement.
GTGACTGGACCTAAATTAGGGTCAGGAGAGCTACTTGACCTGCACTGGAAGGAAATTATGGCTGGCTTGTATTGTACAAAAAGGCTATTGCCAATAACTATGTGATAGTTACAGTTCCAAAAGAAAATAAAAGCAAGGAACACAAGTAGTGGGTGCAGTTCCAGTACCTCACAGTCCACACTGAGTACTGAATGTTTGTGTAAGAGTCAGTGAGCTCATAGCTGTACATGCACTTCAATCAGTGTAAAAAGCCCAGCTCCTGCTCTAGACAAGTTATAGCTTTATAAATTGAGGCCAATACTTGATGAATCTGATTAAGATCATTTATTTTCTGGAATTTAAGACAAAAAAATATTGCCTACAAAATGGATCTGATTTGCAGGTATATTCAGGGAAGATATAATAGAATTGTATTTAGTGATCTGGGTGGTCTGCTGGGTGGAGCTGGTTTGTATTTGCCTATAAAATCTGTCACCAGGCATTCTTTCACAGTAGTTTACAGTCTGGTAGGAAATGTATGTCAAGCAGAATCAATATTATCATTCCTTTTGACTCATCTCTGCTTTTAATCATAACTGGAAAACAGTATATATGGTGGAGCACTGAAACCATTTGTCACAATGCTTTTATTGTCTTGTTCATTGGCAGTGTAGCATTCAATTAGCGCTCAGCGTATTATTTCCGTTTGCAATACAGCACAAGGGAAAGCTTATTTCATTTCCTAGAAGATGATTGTGGCAAAATTAGAAGGCAAGTAACTCATATTTTGCCTGAGCATTTTTTTGTTTGTTTTGGGGTTTGTTTGGGTAGGCAAAAGGGGAAATAACTACAGAAACAGCACTAAATATTTTGGCTTCTTGGTTAGGTGGTGTTATGAAACACTATTTATCAAAGAGCAGTTAAAATACAGGATCTCTTTAGGCACTGCTTAGCCTGTCTTAAATATGGAAACTGTGCCTTGTTAAAGCACTACTGTCTTGCTTTAAAATCAGTAGAGGTGTGGAAGGGAGAGGGCCAGTGTGCTAGAAAGGCATATGCAAACAAATCATTTCACAGATTTGCAGTAAGGGCTAGTTGGCTGCCAGGGTAGCAAATCTGATGAATAATTCATGTCCTCAGTTTCTGAGGGTCAGCCTCAGCCACAGCAGTGACAGGCACTGGATCAACTGGTAGAGTTACTGGGTAAGAGAGGATAAGGTACTACAGCAGATGGGTTGCAGTTTCACATGTGGGTGGAAGTACCTGACTTTAGAGAGACAGAGTGTAATTGATTTCCCCTGTTTTGTATCTTTCCTCTATGCGCTGTACAAGTCATTCTGACATAATGATTTCGTTGTACCCTGCAGTACAGGGTGAGACAATTTAGTCCTTAGGAGAACAAATCGGTTTCTCACGGGAAGAAGGATTGATGAAACAGCACTGTCAGAGTTAAGTTGTTGCTGTGGTTATGCTGTGTCTTCCCTGCAGCTCGCTGTGTGAGCACAGCATCAGGAGTTAAGTTTGAAGTGGCTTTGTCTGCCTTGCTTGGGTGGGTGCCAGTAGCCATGCATCAGCGCTAAGAGAGATGTCAGCATTGCTGGAGCAACGGCTGTGGCTGGGTACCCACAGCAAGAGGCAACCCCCTGCAGCATCATGCTGATGGGCATCACTAGTGCACACAGGGGATACTGGCTGAGCACAGTTGCGCATGCGGGAATCCCACCTCCAGCAGCACTGTGAGATGGACCCAGTCTTAAAAGCTGACAGATTTAACACAGACAGCTTTTCAAGCCTCTTGTGCTATTTGTTTTTCACAGAGAGATTGCTGTATAAAGGGATTGATAGATAAAGAATAGCTTTGGGGCAAGCAAACAAATAAACTTTGGCTTATTTGAGAATGTTTGTATAATGAATGGTTCTATACAGTTGCTTTGTACAAGTTGGACTTGTTTGGATAGGAAAAATGTTTTTAAATATAGTTTCTAGTAGGTTTTTGTTAATGTAACTCAACTCTCAACTGAATTTAAATGGTATAGATAATGATTTTTCCAGTTAATATTGTTATGGTTTTATTTAATTGTTTTACTGGCTAATATAATTGAATGAGTACAAACCCAAGGGTGAAAGCAGTCATCTTAGTAAAAATTGCTTCTTTGTATTTTAATGATGGAAAACTGATAGACAGAGAGAGCTAAGATAAATCAGTCTTCTGCTGTAGGTTAGACCTCACTCCGTGGAAAGAAAAACCCATCTGAGACATATAAACAGAAAAGATATATTTGACTTTTTCAAAGAAATAATTTTTTCTGAAGGCTTTTTTTTCCTAATACTTTTCTTGTCAGGTGTTTTTGCATGCTTCAGGATAGCTGAGATATCTTAAAAAGTTACAAGTCTGTTTCAAGCACTGCCAGACTAGTGTTAGTAGGGTGTAACTGAAAAACAGCAGCAGAGGAAACTTCCATTAAGTACATGCAATTTTTATGTTGACATGTTAATCTTATTTTTAATGCTTTCTTTATGCATTTAGGCAATTAGGAACTGTAAGCACATCATTCATGAGCAGTTTCACTGTGTGAAGTTGCACACTTGGTTGCTTTCCTTGTTACTTCTATTTTTGTTGTTTATTTGTATGATTTATTTTTAACTGGAGAACATTTGTGGGAGTGGCAGAGTGGAATTATCTTTCTCTCACACAATAGCATGCAAGAAAAGCATAAGACTGAAAAATACTATTAAAAAATTCATTAAAATGGGCCAGCAATCTCAGAGATTGAAGTTGTAATGTGGGGATTGTTACTGTTATATCTGAAATGCATCAGATTTTAAGTCATTGATAGCTTCCTAAATTAACAGCCCTTCTAATGAAGGGAGAACTATTAAACTGTAATCTATTAGTGGCATAAAATTAAAGAACTTGGTTTGGATGGGTGTGTGACTGTTGATTGAATGGGGAAATGGGTGATACGAGCGAGTGGCATAATGAAATGATTTTTCTGTTTTAACTTATTACATGAGTAATGTAATCCTCTTGAGCAAAATGGTTCAAGTACCTATAGAATAGCTAGGAAACTTTACATGCAAAGTATGAAGCAGGTTCTGCAACAGTCTGGTGACACATATCCCTTGAATCAGTTTATATAGATGGACACATAATTCAGAGAGAATTTTGAGTTAATGGCATCAGATATCCATATTGTACATATTAGGGAGTTACCTACATGAAGACTTCCATTATATATCACCATTTTTTACTGTGGTACAGTGAAGACTAACCCACATAATCTGTAAATTGAGATAGGCTACAGCTGGTGATAGCTCTAGGCTTAAATCTGCAACTGAACCTTAACACTTAGCCTTCTAAGCTACCTACGTGAGATCTCATGCTGTAGTTGGAGTCTGCAGGGAGCTAGCTGGCTTTCCAGACATGGAAAGACTGGATGTCTGGTAGAGGATGCTTGGGTATTGCTGAGGTTGATACCTTGCTCTGTGTACAACAGGAGTGCAGTCTCTCTGCAGCCTGGTTGCAACTACTCTGGCATTTTTGCAGTATGGTGTTTGATCAGGGACCCAGCCAGCTGAAAAACATAGTCCCATGTTTGTTTCTTGTACAGTACTTGTCATGCCCTGTTTCCTTCCTACAACAAACTTCTTGTATTGATAAAAACCCTAATGTAAATCTGCAGGTAATTACCTTTTCTTCTATTTTAAAACACTTTCAATCTTTCCCTCACCACCCACGTATCTGCAAGATTCATCCTGATTGCCTTCTTGCATATGGGTCAATTGATTAATGATCACGTACTTGGAGCCAAACAGATCTCTCTTTAAAGTGTCACGAATTACATTCTTTGTGTAATTTCTTATCACTCCTTTTTCCAGTCTTCATCAAGTCAATCACTCTGATAACTTGAAAACTAGTCAGCTACATTGTTAGTGACAATTTCTATTTAGGGACATTCCTGGTTTTGCATGGTGCAACAACTTGCTAGCCCTTTAATGTCATAATTTATGTTGTTTTAAATATAAAAGTCTTTTGTAGGGACTGGGGAAAAAAAAATGAACTCGAGATTATAGCAGACATATTTTACAAACATTTGCAAAGCAGGAAGTTGCTAGACAGATAGATTTCTGGTTCTTTTAACAGTCAGACTATATTTCACATCACAGTTTACATTACAGATAATGTTAAATAGCATATGGTAACATTCTTTGGATGAAATCCTAGCTCTTCTGAAGTCAGTGACAGAATTCATATTGATTTCAAGATCGTACTTGTCGTCTGATTCATAACCAAATTTCTTTAAAAAATGATATGCTTGGAAGAAACTGTAGCCTGGAAAAGCCACGGAAGCAATTTGTTCATGTTCTGGAGTCTTGTGTAGCCACAAGTGTGCTAAACTGTCTTATACTGGGCAGTTTTAGCATGGCTTGTAAAAGCTCACAGGACAGCTCTAAAAAGCTGGGTGTAGTCAGCTCAGCTGTGTTTTTACAGTTCTTGTAATACAACTTTTTAAAACACTAGCAAATACGAAGTCATTGAATTCTTTCTGTAGTTTTAATGTATGGCAAATATGATCAGTGATACTCAGTTGACTTTGAAGACTTCTACTTCAGCTTCATTTGTGACTCTCTTAAACTGCAAAGTAACTACTGTAAATTATTTCATGAGTTTTCTCAACTGAGCTCATTCCATATGGCTTTGTAATTAGGTCTGTAAGGGCCAAATGCAGTCCAGATGAAATCAGTTGCGTTCCACCTGCCTGCACTGAAGCAGACTTTGGACTACATATAGTATGCATTATTTAGTGATAAGATCACAATGAATAGTCCCTCTGTTCCATAATGATGCTGGGGAATCCTAAGAATGCCTAAAGAAAAGCATCTTTCTTTTGGAAAGAAATTATTTGTAACTTTAAGAAACTGAGGTTGCAAGGAAATTATGTGCTGACTATGTAGCTTATTGCCTGTATTTTTCTAAGTAAAGTAAAACAAAAAACTGTCCCTGTCAAGGTATTGTAACTGGAAGATTTCTCTCATGTAAATGGTAATATATAATATATATATACTTCATTATATTATATATACAAGCAAGTTGTAATGAGAATCACTGTATTCTTTTTTACATTCGCATCAGCAGTGAAAGAAGGAGATGGAGAAAATCTCTCTTCTTCAGAGTTTTGAAGCAAAAGGAAATGAAATAGAAATACTACATGTAAGATGCTGCTTATTTTTTTTGAGATTGTATTATTTCGCTGTGACTGGTATTATGTTGTCCCAACCTTTTTATAAACTGCCACCATCTAAAAAACTTCATAAATTATTTTATAACCACACTGGGGCCACCTCTTTCTGTCTTCAGGTTTAATCCTTAAGAAGACAAAGTGAAAGTTTTAGGAATCATCACTTGCTATTTCTACTTCATTGTGCAGATCATCAGCAAAAATATAAAGAAATGTTTACAATTGTTTTATTTTCACTGGTTGGAGACTGGCTAGAGTTAGCACTTAATGTCTGTTCCATGGCTATGTTTTCTACCCTTGAGCATGAAATCTGGGTCTATTTGCACTAAATCCCCATCTATTTTGCAGCTTTACCACTTCTCCTTTACTTGGCACTCTGGGAAGGATGTCCCTGAATGTTGCTGTACTTGGGAAACATGGAAATGTCTGAGCACCTCACTACCTGCACCTTCTGATTATGGAGAAGGGAGTGCAAAGTGTTATTTTAATCCCTCCATGTTGGCTGGTTATTTTGGCACAATGGTTTAAGTGCGGCTGCTACAAAAAGACGGTTTTCTGTCACTCCTTAGTCGTGGTTGAAGGAATCCACGAGGCCTCTGAGTAGCAAACAATGGGTTTCATTAAGCTGAATGATGCAGTTACTGCCATGATCAAAGTATTTTCTTAGCTTTTTCTCTCTCTTCCTGCCACAGCCTGTCTTACAGAAGTTTCCTGTTTGCTTTCTGTGGCAACCGTCAGCATCTGTTTGACCATTCTGCAAATCTTTGTAATTGGGGTGTGGGTATGTGTTAATATTTTCTTAAAATGGCCTTGTGGTTTTGGAGATCTTCCTTATTTTACATTTTAAATGTTTTACATGAACAGAGAAAATAACATAGGATACAGTGCTGCAAGAAAGAGAAGCGATATGTAACTCTGATTTCAGGACAGAATGAGTTCCTATGAGATCCTAAGATGTCTACAGAACAAACTTCTTGGTAATTATTTTGAGTAGGTGTATAGATTTAAAAGTTATTCTTTATGAGGAGAGATGTAAGAGATTTTTGTGCCAAAGAACATCACTAGAATCCAAGGATCTTGTGTGGAATAGAGAGGTGCAGCCTTGGGCTCACAGGATTAGTGTTGTGCCAGTCTCTGCTGAAAGCAGTTGCAGGAGAAGAACCTTAGTGTTTCTAACTGCCCCAGGCTTGTGCAATTTAAATTCCTCCAGTGAAGCAGTGATCTTCAGCTGGATTTGTTCACGCAATACTGGCAGCAGATGGTTACAAATACTAGTAGCAGACGTACATCTGTGTACGTACAGGTGCTTACTGTGTTCGGGTGAGAAGGCTATGTGCAGGCAGATGCCTCGAAACTACAGCTGAAACCAGTGTGACAGGAGAGCAAGGTAAAAGCAACACTTTTCCTCTATTCAGGAAGAGGGTACCTACCTCTGTACATTTTTAAAGTAATTTCCTTTACACCAGCTGTAGAAACTCTGCTATAGTTCTTCACTGGCAATAGTGCAAGCATCCTCGCTGACAAATGTGAATCCAGGGTAAAATGGTGGACAAGTCATTGGTTGCAACACATATGTACACCAGAACTAACAGAAAGATACCTGAGTCAATAGAGGAGCAGCAAGGGCAAAGTCCAGCAAATAGTTAAGAGTTCTCCATTTTTCATGTGTTGCTCTAGATGTGGCACATTACTGTATTCCTGAGATTCTTAAAATCTCTTAATTTTGAACGCTGTCTGTCTTTGGACATTATTTTTACTGCCCTTGTTATGACCCTCTGTAGAAGTCAATATTCCTTGCGATTCTAAAGCAGCTTGAAATCACAGCCTTTAAATCCTTTAAAACATTAATCCTTAGTTCCAACATTTTGTAAAATGCCAACTGCTGTTAGCATGCTGCAATTAAAACACATACATAAGGCAGTGCTGGAGAAAAGGATAAATGTGTCTGACTTGCATGAAACAGAAATGTAAGTTGCAGGTCCATGTTGTACTGCTCTGGGTATAGAGTTTTTTAGCAGTTTACTGTCTCAACTCCATGTGGTTTTGATCCTTATTCAACTGTCATTTACTAGTCTGTCAGCTGTGCTCATATATCCAATCAATGCAAACCTTAATCTTCATCATTAAACTAAGTATAGAAAATAAGAAAAAAAAGGAAAGAGATATGATGTAGTTGGATTATTTTCCCCTAAAACAATTTTAGTCTCACTAATAGCTGCATAGATGCAACCAGGTGAGCGCATGGGACAGCAGCAAACTGCATTTACTTATTTATGCACAAAAGATAGTGGGAACCTTGTAAAATGTCTTTGGCACTGGGAAATTGTAGTGACGAGCTTGGATTGCACTGGAGAAGCAATCTCCTTAAAATAAGTACCAATGTTGGTTGTGCAGTTCCTGTGTTCCTTGTTAAATTATTGTGTATTGTTGGAGAGCCATCAGAGTAAGCTCACATCTATCTAATGCAGATGTTTGAACTTGGATGGACAAACCTCCACTTTCCCTACTTGCTTACTACAGGGTTTTTAGGTATTTCTGTATGAACATAGTTTCTACTAGGGACCAAAATCTGGCAGATTTGATCAACATGATCTGGACTGAATTACTTTATGGTTCTAAAACTCATCAAGAACGCTCTTCTTCAAGAAAACAAAACAGTACTGCTGTGCCCTCTCTCTCCTTCTTGTATCCCTGTCTCACAGTGTTGTTGTGGATGTTGGCCTTCTTTATTAATCTTCCAAATGGTTTAGCACTCCTTGTATTATGGCAGAATTTGCTGCTCTGTCTGGAATTCTACTGCAGTGCTTCCAGTCACTTTTTTTTTGCTTCAGCAACAATAAAATATTTCAAGTTTTAGTGTACTGTGTAGCTGACTTAACACTGAGGACCTGAGAGATTTTGTGTTATCGACTTTGGCAGTTGGTAGGGCTAAACATTGCTCCATTATTTTTTTTTTTTGTGTGTATTCTCTTATGGCAATAGAATGTTTGAGTTTTTGGAAGCAAATAGAAAATGTTTACTATTCCCTCCCTTTTGGGTTGTTTTTCCTGATCATATACTAGTAGTGTTGTTTACATTTGAATAGGTTGTTAGCTGCATGTCTAACCTGTTTGTGGTTTTCTTTTTATTGATCAAGTCTTTAGGGACAAGGTTCACTGAGTATAGAAAGACAGGCAGAGGCTCTGCAGTGGGAAGCAGGACATCTCAGCAATGGTGGAGCAGGGCAGAAGGCTTGAACCTTAGGTGTAGGAGGGAGGAAGGGACGGCAAGAGGAAGTGAGGCAAGCTTTGCGAGCCACTCTTGGGCAGTGTTGGCAACAGCAGGCCGACAAGGGTTAAAGCTCCCCTTGTTGAGGATCGAGATGGGTTGTGGAGTCTCCATTTCTGGAGACATTCAAGACCCACCTGAATGAGTTCCTGTGTGACCTACTCTAGGTGCTCTGGCAGGGGGATTGGACTGGATGGTCTTTTGAGGTCCCTTCCAGCCCTTGAGATTCTGTGATTTTTGTCATTTGCTTATCATGGAAATTTTTTTCTGTGGCTTCAGCTTTAGGTTAGAGGTGTATAGTGGAAGCAAAGCAAAGGTTGTCCTTGTTACAGCAACAGTGAAAAGGGATTTATTTGCTGCCTGCTAATGTGGTTGGTAGCTGGGGTGGCAATCCGTGCTCAGGTTGAAATGAGGATGGATTCTGTCTAGTCTGATTCCCTCTGTTATTCAGCTTCTATGCTGGTAGCAATGAGGAACAGTGTCTGGCAGTGGCAATTTTCTTTTGCATGCTGAACAGGTTTCTTAGTGCCATTTATGCCTTTGCTGTGGTACTGATTTTAAAAAAGATAGCATGTGAAAGTGTTTTAAATAAAAAAGGGCTTAACCAACCCTACCATGTTGTAATTTACATCTAGCTATACATTACTATTAAGTAGCAAATAATTAGCGTAAATACCAGTAGTCTCAAGGGCCTCAGAAGATTTCGATGGTTTTTGCTGGGTCTGGAAATTACTTAGTTGAGTACTGACATGCAGAGTGTAATCAGCAGGTTGCAGTATGGTAATGTATAAATTACACAACATGATTTAAAGCTCAGCTTCACAAAAAAATAAGAGAAATGGATTACCTGATATGCAGCAGGACATCTATGGGATTGTGGACCCATTTGTGTAATTACAAATGGAAACTGACTCTGTACTTTGACTTGGTTATTGTTGTTTAAAATTATACTTAATTTTCCTGTAGCTATGTACATAATTTCCCTTTGACAGTTCATTTGATAGCTTTAGTAGGCCCCAGACTGCAATTACCACTATGTGATATAGTTAGGCCTCAGTGCCACCTCTTGTGACTTGTTAGCAAATATTGGCCATCAGGTGCTTTTATATATAAAATATTTGTTTTCCTTTTTATCTTGAGAGAAGCAAGATCTGTAGGAGCAGATGATGTCTTTTGTCAGGCTTGCTGATGAGACTAGCAAATAAGCTTTTGAACACAGGCTCTTCTCCAACTCTGAAAAATAGCTCTGATAAAATTTAATGATCGTTTGTGTGTTCTGTCCTCCCCAACAAAATTGTGGCGATGGTTGTGGTTCTTCTTTGCTTGAAAAAGGCTGACTGGAGATTACTTGTAAAATTGGAGGAAGGGTAGGGTTTCCTCCTGGAAGTAAGTATTAACGATTATGTAAAACTTCCCTTTTGTTGCTGCTTCTCACAGGAGCATTGCTGGGATCTTTTTTTCAGTGAACGAGGCTAGAGGCAATTCTGTTTTCTGTGTCTTAGTTTCATATAAACGTGAAGTTGCTTTTTTTCAGAGAACATTCACAGAATTAGATGTCAAAGTCTGTCCTAGGAATGGTTGTTAGATTCCTGAGAAATAAAGCTGTTATGACCATTCACATCGATTTTGTGCATGATCAGAGTTTAGAGCCCTGGAGTCATGTGTGAATTCATTTCCTTCACATTTACAGAAAAGTTTCAAGTAAAATTCATAGTTCCATCTGGAGTTAAGAGTTTTTCATCTTTGCATTGAATCTGGCGTTGAAGTTGCTGAAATCTGTTTATAGACTTCCTTAAGGTGACAGAGTTCTCTCTGCACATCTTTTTGTACATCATTAGTGTTTGTTAACTCTTACATGAAGGTATTACTTAGTCCTTCCCAGACACCAACAGACTTCTTCATAAATAATTCCTTCATTAAGCGAAAATAGTACAAAATTCTTTTCTGCTTCTGTGAAATTTCAAATGATATTGGCATGTAGTGTAGACTGCAGAGCATGAAGAATGAGAACAACCCCTCAATATGGTTGTTAAATCAAATCAGTTTTGTGTTTGCCTAGTTCTTGGCTGATCTTGGCACTTGGTTGACAGCACGCTGGCTGGGATTTAACCTGCATTAGGCGTGGGCAATGGTTGCTTATCTAAGGGCAGGAAGAAAAGTGACAGGTCATTTCAGCTCCTTCTGCTAACACGGTATGGCTGTCATACTCACATCAAACTCAGCTCTTACATTTCATAACTTAACATGAAGGTAGGGTTTTATGCCTTCATTTTCAGAATTGCTGTTTTGACTAGTCCCCTTAAAGGTTAGATTTTTCTCTTATCTCACAGCTCCATCTACTGTTGGTGCATTTGGTTATAGTCAGTCTCCCTCTTAATCTTCATTTTTTTCTTAAATTCACACAGAGAGCTAAAAGCTATTTTCACTTTGGTATGCTTTTGCTGTTCAGTTCTTCCTTTGTCCTCCTTTGTCTCCCCCAAATCCCTTCGCTACTTCCTCTTGCCCTTGATTTAAGTGCAGTGAGCAGCACCATGACACTTCGCTGTCTGACAGGTGTTACTCAGATCTCTTTGGGTCGTAGACTGAAGACATGATGGGATTGCACAAGAGATGCTTATGATTGTTTGGGAAAAGCTTTCTATCAATGTACACATCTAGCTGTTTCCTGAAATTCTTATTATGTCGCGTTCCTGTTACTCTAACAAACTTGCATTAATAAATGCAGTCTTACTTTACTCTTACCAATTTGAAATTATTCCACGGTTTTTACCCTGCTTCTTCAATGATGTCGTTGCTCCGTTGGTTCTCCCTCTCCTGGCTTCTTGCACCCAAGACATCAACTGCTCTTTTGTAATTTCAGGACTCTGTACCATGATTCCCATTGCCTGTCATCTCTGTTCTGTTTGTCTCAGCACCAAGGAATGTACTCTCACCCCTCATCAGTCCAGAACCTAAGCTTTGGCTGTTTATTTTTTCCATTCTTAACTCAAGACTTTTATACTCCATTTTTTGCAGTCCTCTTGCAGTAAAAGATGTCACCATAACATCTAACAAGCTGCCTCATTATCCTTCTTCAATTCGTCGTATAAGCTCCCTTTTCTATAAACAACCTGCTGTTTTGAGATTGTTGTGCAGCAAGTATTAACTCATTATTTCTAATGCCCTGCATACTTTGACAATTTAGCTATATATATCTCTGGCAGTTTTTCCCATATATTCTTTAGGACACAGAATAACTTTAGTTCTGTTTTGGTACAATGCCAGACGAAATAGCCGTGTGGCTTGTAACTAAAGCTCTGTGATGATATGGCAATATGGATGATACTAACATGCCTTTGCTGTAACAACTTGTGGGTGAAACCACAGACAGGATGCTCAGAAACTTAGGAATGGATGTGCAGGAGGATCACTGTTCTCCTGTTTTGTGATGCTCATACTCTAGTCCTGTGGAGCTTGTCTGCTGCTGATTCTGAAGTGAAATCTTCCCAACTTTATGTTGCTCATCTAAGGAAGACATGAAACACAGACAATTGAAATCAGCTAGTATTTATTCTGGGAAGATATATCTGTGGTGGCAGTGTTCAGCTGCTCCTTTGTGGTGATTATTAATCATTTGGGATGCTTTATGAATGTTAAAAACTATCCTGGCATGGTGCAGTGGGGAATGGCATTCTTCATCCAGAGCTTCCAACACTATCAGCCACTACTTATCTTTTTATCTTCCTATGCAAGGTTATAGCAAAGCATTTCCCATAAAGATTTAAGAATGATGTAACCAAATTCTGTTCTGAAGTGTTCATCTTGATACTATAATTATGTGCACTATGAGAGAAATGTTTTTGCCAATAGTGAGATCTAGCAGATAATGCCAAGTTTTCTACTGATCATCTTGTTTTATTGCTTCACAGAATGAAGAGTTTCCCAGCATATCAGTCCAATTAGACCACTGTTTATCCATCCTGTCCAGAACAGCTCTGTAAGTTGCTTACTCCTAAACTAGTAATTCCAGTTGAGCAGAATTTGCAAATGTTGTCCTAGTGGCTTCTCTCTCTCAACAGATCAGCTTAAACCTCAGTCTCCTATTGTATCACTCTGAATCAATTGTGTGTGTTTATGCATATAGGCCTTGACTTCATATACATTGTCCTGTTGTTAGTAAAATGAAACTGGTTAAGAGTATCAGATAACAAAGAAGCTGTTACTTTGGCACATAACTTCTAGGTCTTACAAGTTTCACAGCAGTAATTGCTTGTAATACTTCAAAATCCCAGCCTGCCACCATCTTTCACTCGTTTCTGTGGAGATGTCAGTCTGAACATCATCAGGAGCCAATTTTGTTTGTTTGTATTGTGGTATTATTGCTGCTGGATTAACATGTATTACAAACTCACTAACAACTCACTGATGTTGGAAGAAAGGTCAAGGAGCTGGTGGTGTCACTGAAGTCTTTAAGATATCCAAGACCTATAAGAGAGACAGCTTTATGAATTGAGGAGGCACCTTGACTATGGCATGTAGGGCAGGGTTTTTTGCCCCTGAAAAACTGGGACCAGTAAATAGCTATTCATAGCATTATTTTCACAATGAGAGCAAGTGGGCAGTTTGTTAGGATTCATGACTGTGTAGATAACCAGCATGTGAAAAGGTGCTTCATGAAGTAGCAGGTAGAAACCCGCTTGTGTACAGCAGGGCTGCCTAGGTGCCTACTGGAATTCCAGATGGACTCACAAATCGCAGCTTAACAAACCCATAATACAGCTTTTGCCCTTGCCTGGCTCTTTTTTGGTTCATACTAAAGCCAGTAATTGCCATGACAAAATTAAGCCAATTGTCCAATCTAGTCCTTAACTCACACTGAATGGGAATAATCTTCATGTTTGAATTTTGAACTCTTGTTGCCATGGATGAGTGTCATGCAGCACCAGCAACAGATGAAGCTGCTGAGGTGCAAAGCCTGAAGACCAATAAGAAAGATTGGATCAGTGGCATACATTTCATCCAGAAAATCCAAGATTTCAAGTCCAAAGGAAAGTAACTTTTCCTCTAGACAATTCCTCGTGGTGCACCTGAATGTCTTGCTCCTTAAAGCCTATCTGTGTGCTGTGGGAGCCCATTACTATGGTCTGGAATTAATGTATTAAATTCCTCTGGATAAATTAGGATGCAATTCGGTGATAAACTGCATAACAACCACTACAGAGTGTCCAGTCTGATTAAATACTCTTATCTGCTGGACCAGTGTCACCAAAGACTCTGGATCACCTGAGCAAATCTCATAGTGGGCACTGGATTCAGTCCTTTTCTCTGCTATCAATACTGTAAAAAAAAAAGTCTATACCCACCAGTGAGAGAAAGGGGAGTGATACCTTACACAAACCTTTTTCATGCATGAAATAGCTTCAGCTCTGGGCCAAACAACTTGGCATTCTCTCATAGAATCATAGAAGGGGTTGGAAGGGACTTTAGACCAGTCCAACCTCCCTGCAGAAGCATCTCATATTCCCAGCTCCATATGCTCCACAGATACACCAGAGTATTGCTCTATTTTGATTTTCCCCTTTGCCATTGCATGTTATTCAAGTGTGACTGATAATGTTTAAACTAAATCTGTTTGTTACTACTAAAGCTTAACTTTTTTTCAACTGTTCTAATCATTGATTTACCACCTTTCTGGAAATACAGCTAGTGCTAGGCAGAGATTACTAATATAAACTTGTGAAATTGTGGGTGGATGTTGTATTCCCAAGGGGTGAAATAGTTGACAGTAGCATGGCAACTGACAATCAGCAGCAGAAGTCTTGTTTTGACATTCATATGGGGTCAAGGAGAATACGTACTGTTCAGAAATCAAGTAGATAATGAAATATTTGGCTATGGTAGAGCAACAATATGCAGGATGTCCTGGAGTTCAGAAACCATTTGTATTATTACTGAGCTGAAGTGGCTGGTTGATGCATATGGATGCATACGTGTGGGATGAAAATGTGTCTCTTAATTATTTAAACTTCAGAATGCCAACAGTGATTATGTTCCATTTCGACTTACTTTTAAATGTAAGTGCTTTTCAAGAAGTATAAATATTTGTTTAAAACCAAAACAAAGTTTAGCATCAGAGCCCAGTGCTAAACCTGTAACGTGATTGTGACCCATGAAGATTCATCATCAACTGCATTCCCTCTCTGTAGTTAAGCCTCACGATGGCCTTGCTAGGTTTGAGTATTTTACAAGCAGCTTGGAAGCTTTTTTGCACCCTTCCTGGAGTGAAATAGGTTTTTTTTGTAGCAATCTTGAAAATAAAATCCTACCCATGAAGTCCTTGAAACAAGAAGTCTTAGAGAACTTTATTTTAGTTAGGTGCACAAGACTGCACAGTGACTGAGATCTGCTCAGCATAGCAGCTTGCTGCAAATACTGGGAATAAGAGTTCGTATTCAATAGGCATTTTTTAAAAATACAGATTTCATTTAAAACATTTCAACTGCTGTGTTTTTTTCTTTTTGTATAGTAAAATAGCATAGTGACTTTACAATTAAACTCCTTGTTTGGATGTACCCTTGATGCTTCAATGGGAGTTGCTTAGCAGTATGCTGTGATACAGACAGAGCTGTCTGTCAGATGTTACCACCTTTGGTCGTCAGTCTCTTTCCTAAATGCTTGACTGTTCAGATGTTTTTTTATGGGTTGTTTTTCTTTTATCTTTTTCCCTGCTGCTTCTATTTGTTACAGTTAATTGTCATAAGACCAGAATGAAACATTTTATTGTGGTGAGGACAAGTAAGGAAAGCAACCAGGGCATGTTTGTTACAAAAACCCGAGTTGCCCCTTTCTTGAAATTTAACATCAGTTGCTACCAAAAAAATCTACTTGTCCTTTCTTTCTGTTTTTCAAGTATGTCATACCTTGATGTTCTCTGCCACAGGCAGTGTTTTGTATTCTGTTCACTGAGCTGGGGAAGTCTAAATGTTTTATAAAAGCCTCTTTGGGAGAAGGAACCAAGCAATTTCTTCCTCTTGCAAGCAGCAGGGTTATTAAGGCTTCATAACTTCTTACTCTCAGAGGTAGAAGCCAGAGAAAAGGAAGGTGGGCCAGACTCACAGTATTAGAAGGAAAAAACCCACAAGCAGCAATTTATTGCTTTAGTCGTAATCAGATTTACTGAGTCATTCTTCTGGTTGAAAGGCTTTGTGTTCTCATGTTGCACTGATTCCACAGTTTTGAGGCCATCGCAAAAATGAAGGGCAGTCTGGAGGGAAAATATAGCGGTAGGTGGCAATCCCACTGCTTTCATAGAATTTCTCTCTTTACATGTCTGTGTCTGGATTTCAAGGGTAGAATTTCTAGTCAGAATTAGCAGATGAGATTATATATCTGTTGGCTTGGTTTTGTGTTGTTTAGAGCATGTTCATGTGAATTTAATAAGTTGATCATACCAACGCATGAAAGGAAAACTGATCAAGAAAACCACTTGACACAGACATTTCTGTCTAGCATTTGCTTTCCTCTCTTCTCTTGTTAAGTGAACTCTGTTTGATGCCATCCAAAGTTGACTCTTTCGCTATAATGATGGATGAGCACAAAGACAGGGGAGGAAGTATTGGGTTCTTCCACAGTGAGAAAGAGATGAGAGCCAACTTGTGGCCCCTTTGCCTCATGAAAGAGTAAGGATGCAAAGGGCCTGATGCTTAGGAAGCATTCAGAGGGCTCAACTGGGGCTTGTCCAGAGACCAGTGCTTACAAAGACTATATCCTGCCATTCAAAGATACACAGTCAAGACCCGTGTTCTCTCAGATTTGGTTTTGTATCTAATACAGCAAAGCTCCCATTCAGGGGTATGTTTATGTCCTTATTCTGCATAATTATTTACCTTATGAATTGATGTGGACTTCTCTACACAGACACTGCGAGTCTCTAGTGTTTCACTTAGCAGCTTACTCATTAACATATGAGCTCTTAAATTTAAAACCTAGATGCTAAAGGTATCAATAATTCATCTGTCAAGTTCAGCCAGTTCTGCTGCTGAGATAAAACAAGCAAACAAAAACCTCAGACTTGACAGTTTACCTCAGATCTTATTAGCAATCAGTAGTTTTAGTAAGTGTTAACAATTTGATATTAAGCTGTTTCTGTTTACTATCAGAGTATCTAGGAAATCCCAGCCATACAGAGAACCCCAGGGCTTCACTGAGCTTGAAAGCAGACAAATACACTGCTTTCTGCCCAAAACAGAAAGTGTGATCAGGGAATGACTTGTAAGAGTTGAAGCTGAGAAGGTCAGACCTAGGGCAGTAAGGTAGTTTGGGTTTTTCCTGCATATAGCTAAGCTGTAGGAGACAACTCCTATAAAGACTACTGAAAATAAATGGAATGAGCACAAGTACTTACCTATGATTTTAGTTTTTTCCCTTGTTTTCTTTTGCCTGTTTGTCTTTCTCAATTGTGCCTCAGAAAAAATATATGGCAATTTATGCTCATTGTCCATGGAAATCCATAACAATTACTGAATTACATTCAAGAAAGCAGGTTTTAGTGCAATGTGACATTTGCAACTATGCAAATCTCAAATCTCTTTTTCTACAGATTGCTTTCTCAATTTTGATCTCTATTTATATGTAGGCATAACTTATTATGAATTGTATACACCCAAGCACTGTATTGTCCTCATAGAAACAATTTGTGTACATGGCTTCTTGGCAAGAAAATGGCTTTTCTGACATTTAGTGTATCTCTGTGTCTCAGTCTGCCAGTTCAACTCAGCACAAAACTCATTTGCAGAGGATCTGTTTGCTGGGTAAAACCTTTCTGAGTAACTGCCTTGACCCTGTGCTTGAGACAGTAGTCATGGTAAGTGGCTACATTAGTATGGAGAAAGAAAAACCCAACATGACTCATCTGGTTTCACTCCACATAAAATGGACATTTCACCAATGACCCCTTAAAGTAAATTTTAATAAATATTTTTAGACAGGTCTTGTTGCTTTGCCTTTCTCCCTTCTTTTAAAGGGATACTGCTGTGCAGAGATGGATTTTTAGGAGCCTATCTCTTAGCTGTAATCATCTTGTAACATTCAATACAGACACATGGGGTTTTTTTCAAGTCCACATCTTGTGCCAAAAGTAGGTAATCTTTGAATCTCTGTATCCTGAGTCTCAACTGGAAAAATAGTTCAGCATATGTGTGTTCTGATTGTTAGGAATGAAAGCTCTATTTCATAGCAGCCAGAGGAATTGTAACTCCTCAGCTGTGCTTACTGGTAAAAACATACAGCCAAAAATGAACTATAAGATCTTTTGCTGGACTACTTTTGAGTTTATCTGGGATGACAGAACCTATTTCAGGCCAACAGTCATTCTAAGGTTTCCATGGAGATTAATGATGTCAGAGAAGCAACATCTGAGTGCAGTTTGCTAGACAACAAGGCAATAATGTTATAGCGGGGAAGAGAAGTCTTTGCATTTTTGTAAACTCATAGAATAGTGAAGCACGTTTTCTCTGTGGACTGCAATTTGCTTTTGATTTGTGCTGAACATGAGCTGAAGTAATGCTTTCACAGAGTGCTGGTTTTCCTGCAGTTTAACACGGTGCTGTAAGTGACGATTTCAGTACTGTATCATATACCATCTGTTATAGCTTTGATTGCTGTTTTCTTTACTTGCATCTTTTATGTTTTGTTATATGACCTTATTAAACTTTCTGGCATTTTCTGTCTGCACTGAATGCCTTGTTTTGAGGGTGATGCCCAGGTTTCCTTGTGAGTATATTTGCAATGCATGAGCATTAGAATTAAGTTACAGCTCTGCTGAGTTTTCTGAAACTTAGGAGCTGACACGGAGGATAGTAGGTGTAAGAGAGGGGAGAAGTGGCAAAGAGAGAAAGTACACAAGTTTAACGGAGGCATAATTTGAAACTGAAATGTAACCCTAAAGAACTGGAAAACTGTTACCATTGCTTGCAGTTTTATAAAGATCAAAATGCCACTCCACTGTGGAGAGATCACTGACCGAGGAACCGACTTGTGTTTAAATCAACAGTGAAGGTGTGGGATATTGCATGGGGTTTTGCAAAGGGAAAGATTAGGAGATCTGAAGAGACCCTTGATCCTGCTGAAATTTTATAGCTTTTTAACTGTTGCTGCATGGGAAGCAAGCTCTGCAAGCAGTGTTATTACCCTGTTACTACCTAGGATTTTTTTTGGTTCCACAACTGCAATTTTGCTGTGCATTATTCGAGGAGTTGTTGTAAAGCTGAGTTTACCAAAAGGAAAGTCAAGAAGCAGTACTTCAGTTTGGCCCAGTTTTCAGGTTTGAGTGGAAAATGGGAGAGAAGGGGGAAAGACTTTTTCAAAATAAGTAAAATGAGGAGAAAAAGCCCTTAAAATGTCATGTTTCAGTTGAATCTGGGTTTATTACTAAACTGCTTGTTGCTAGTATAACACAACCTATAGTAAGATGCTCATGCATCATGCTCATGCAGAGATACTGGAGTACAGTCAAAATAACAGTAGTGATGATAAGCAATGTGAAGTCTTTGCCTGTTTGTCTCAGAAGATTATTAAGCGGTCTTTTCTGGAGCATCTACTATGCTTCAGTTACTGTACTTGGCTCTTGTTTCTTAACTGTAACAGAAACATCTTCTGTGCAGAGGGAAGCACCAGACTATGTAAACTTGCTTTTATGACTTGCACAAATTATCAAAGTGTCTTCATCTTTTAGAGAATTTATTGTTCAGAAAGCAAAGTGGCAAAGCACCTCTGAACTCAGATCCTTTTAAGTCTGAGCTCAGTAGAAAAGGAATGATTGATTTCCCCCCCACCCCCAGGCCAGTTTCTAAATTCCTGAAATGCAAAGCTTTTACAGAGCAAGAGAATGGCCTACTCTTGTACAAACCAACTGACAGTTCCTCCTGAAAATCAGGACAACTTAATACATTCCACATGTTCTCTGCCCCAGTTTTTCAAATGGATTATTTTGAAAAGCTAAGTAAGCCTATCTTTATTTTGCAGGAAATGTTTGGTGCCATTAGGCAGCAATGCTGTTGAAAAGAACAAAGCTGGAACAGCTTTTGATAATGTCCTCTGAGAAATAGCCAATTGCTATACAAGTGGTACGAACAGGACTGTTTGTTCTCACTGGGTGCTGAGCACTTTGCTCACGAGCCTGAAAATGAGTGAAATTCTTTTGAAGCCTTAAATATTGAGCCATCTTGAAAATCTATCCCTGTAAGTGTAATAAGAACGTATGCTATATGACTGCTTTACAGTAATGCAGTTGTAAGTGTCTGACTATTATCTGGAAAGCTGATGGTTCTGTCTTCAAAAAAGGGCAAAAACTGTTATGGGATTATGTACTATGAAGCAATACAGTCTTTTTGCAGATCTGGGCTTAATGAGTTAGTGAGTTGCATACTTGGATAGCAGGAGTGACCTCAGTGTGGGAAGTGAAGCCTGGGTGAAACAGCTACTGGCTGCAGGCTTGTTATTTCCTGCAAGAGATTAAGTTTTAATCAAATGTTCTGTTATCTGCAACAGTGTTGAAGCACCTTTGTGTTTGTTAAATGGACAGAGGAAGTGTAAAGCACAGGAAAATTATGGAGAAGAATATTGTTCCATATGTTTTTAAGCATTTTCCTTCAGGGGAATAATTTTTCACATCTACTGAGTCATGCAGATGGTTGCATAATTGATTGATGTTTTATATGCAAGTATCCTCCCATCTGTCTAAATGTCTCCCTTCAGACAAAGCTTTTGGACTCTGTTACTAGAATGCTACGTTTGACAATTTTTTGGTATGCTGAGTTTACTTGACCAAACACAAAGTTTACTTAACCAAATATAAAGTAACAGCCTGACAAATACAGAGACAGGAATCACTAAAACCAATCTTTTTTTTAAATATTCCTGGCGTTTTGCAGAGTTTACTGAAAAAAAAAAAAAAAAGAACTGTCAAATGTCTGTTTCCACCTCTTTTCTTCTTGCTCGTCATGCTGGTAGCTTTGGCAATGACAGAGCTTTTTGTAGCTTTTTGTTGGACTGTTTGCGAGTGGGAGGCATCATACCTGTTGGCAACAACTGTTATTGGACAGAAAAGTAAAAAAGAGAAGGAACTTTCTTCCAAGACCACATTTAGCAAATCCTTCAATGCTGCTTGTTGGTTTTTAAAACTGATTCCCCTTTCCTCCAAGAAGCAAGAAGGAGTTCATTTTGTACAGTAACATCACAAAGCTAGTACTGGAAAGGCAAATGCATAAAGCATAAACTGAAAAGGAACATCAGACCATCTGCCTCAAACTATAGCCATGTCAGATCTGGCTTGGCAGAAATAAGGAGGGTCTCTAATTTTATAGGCATGAGGACTGGGACTTCTAGTGTTGGGTGTCTGCAGTATGAGATTCATCATTTCAGTTATTTACTTCAGAGGCATGAATGTTGTGCACTTCAAGTCCAACATTTATACATGGAAGTGGACATTTGTAAGTGCACACTCTGCAAATAGCTGCGTAGCTGACTACTTGTTTACCCTCAGCATGAGTGTCTGCATGCAGAGTTTTGCAGGTGCAGCCAGTACACAAACATTTTTCCCACGCTCTTCAACCATCCTGTCATTGTAGACCAAGGCCTTGTAAGTTGACATCTGATAGTCTTAGTGTTTTAAATCAACTTTGCTAGGTCACCATGATACTATTTGTTTTCACTTTTAGGATCAAATAATTCACTTAGTCAAAGATTTTCATCTTTACATCCTCTTAAGAAAGAAGTAATTTTAATTGTGTTGTTTCATTTGTGTTTTGGTGTAGTAGCAGAAACCCCCCCCCCGATCTGTCTGTCTATTTTTTCAGTTTCTAAAAATTAGGGTTTTGCTTCTGCATGGGAGATAAATAACCCTTGAAGTTAGTAGGAGAGTGACCTTTTGCAATTTTTTTGCCTACTAAGAGCCTTGAAAGTGCTCTAAAATATGCAGAATCAACAGTCTCTGGCTTTTATTTGAACAGTCTCTGGCTCTTTTTATTGTACTTAATCAAGTGGTTCAAGTGGTATTGAGCCAGTGATGTCCTTTCTGCTCAGAAAATCATCCAAGTTTCTCAAATTTTTAGACGGTAAAAGACTGTTTCTTGTATACTCAGAGTTTTACACCTAAATTCTCCCAGCGTTTTGACTAAGTGAGCATGCTGTGGCTTCTCCCTCTCTTTCCTTATCCTCATAGTGCTGATATTGGGGTAGGGAAATGGGTGGCATGGAACTTGAAATCCCATTGGAAACTGAACCAGGGTTTGAACTTTTGTTTTGTTTGAATTTTTGTAAGCATTGCCTATGATAGGAATCTCCCTGTCTGATAAATTTTAAGTGACTCACAAACAGTCTGAGGTGAAGGGAGTTCAAATGTTGTCTGATCAGAAGAAAATCAAGGGGAAAAAAAAACCCTTAAATATAACCTGCATCTAGCTTCAACTTTTCTAGGACTGAAGCAGAGATAGCAATATGGCCTTTGTGTGCAAAGTACGTTTGTCTTTTTTTTCAACTATTCTCAGTTAAAGTTACTGGGTAATATCTGTGAACTTCCTCTCACCTAAAGTGCTGTGCTAGCTTTATCAGTGTACCTCATGCAGATAATCTGAAACCTTAAAAATGGGTAGAAATACATAGCTACTTTTTTCCTTCTACAATGTGAGCTTTTTATTTCTTTAAAATCCATGTGTAGACTTTTCTTTTTTGAAGTCTATGGGAAAACAGTGAAGAAAACAGCAGGGCCACATGAGGGAATTCCATCTTTATTTTTGACATTTAATTTCCATCAAGATGAGGATCCTGTTGACGCAGAACATTTATTTTTCTTTTTTTTCCAACTTTCAAATGTTATGGAAGCATTAAAAGTTAGTTCCTTCTTGTCAAGATTCCAAAATAGATCTGTTTGCATAGCAGATTAGATGTAATATTTGTTTAACTTTGGAAACGGCTTTCAGGGTGGTGTTTCATAAGCAGAATATGAGGCTGTATCATCAGAAACAGTATTACTTCTCAAATGTATCTTGCATATGCAGATTTGATCAGCTTATAGACAGATAGCACACTGCAGTGATTGAAGAGCCATCAAATCGTTAGTAATATTAAAACTGAGGTATGTAATGTTATAGCTGTTCTCCTTCTCTATGTAAATAACGGTTTGCTGTAACTAAAGTCTCACCCTTGGCTTTATTGTGATTTTACCTTTGCAAACTTCAGGAGATGGGCTAAAATGGGAGAATTAGAGCTTGGAAAGAGAAAACATCATATACAGGAGATGGCAATTGTTGTATTTCAAAATAAACCCCTTACCTGCACCATTGAAATATGTGTACTGATATAGTTTACCACTCTAGGAAATTACTCCAAAATACTCGTCCTCGAAGAAAAGTGACTGAAGAAATGCTTTGGCTTCAGCCATTTCTTTTGAAAGAAAATATCAAAGCAACAAATAAGCTGTAAGAAGTCCTTTAGATCACAGGGTACTTTTTTCCTTTTCCAGTTGGTGGTTAAATTGAGCAAAGTGGTGATGGTAGTGAGGAGAGAGAGGAGTTAAAATGTGTTATCCATTTGAAGTGATGGGGGACAGATCTGTTCTGAGGTGGCTCGGCACACTGCCTACCAAACCCAAAGGATTAGCCTGGCCACCAACACTGCAAGGTAGAAACTCTGCTGCTGAGGCCAAGACCCAGGTCTGCATACAGACTTGGTGATTGCTTTCTTCCAGCTCTGCATAGAGAAGTCTATGGTATTTCCAAGGGCCATCACAGCATCCATAGACCCTCTATGCTGCTCCATAGCACCTAAAGCACTTCTGCTCCTGAGTTCAGCTTTCACTGTCCTGGTACTTTCCCTGGTCTCAGACACAAAGATCGTTAGATAAACCCAAGACAACACCTGTTTTCCTACAGGGAAACACGAATGAGAGTTGGATTCATTGCTTCTCTTGATCCAGCTTTTGCAGTCCACTTAAATGGCAGTCTGATTAGACTCTTTGTGAGGAAATTACATATTTAACTGTAAAACTGCAGATGTAGCTATTTTCAGATATCTACCCGCCCAGCCTTGTACAGCTAAAAATGGCTTGTCTTCCCTCAGACAGAGGGATGACAAGATATGCAATCCAGCTAGCCAGTCGGGCCAAGCTGTCTTGCCCCTTAAAGATTATACCACTGGAATTCTTTTAAATACTGTTCTGCACAGAGTCCATGCAAATTAACTAATTACCACTCTCTGCTCAGGCTTCCATGAGTGCTGAATAGCGGAACAGAACGATTTAATTTCTCTAACATATTCTCTTGACACTTTTGCATTCAGAATATGTTGCTCTAAAACATCCCTTGGTACTAGATCCTTGGCAGTGTTCCAAAAGGAGTTCAAGTTTAAAACCATTCAGTGTAATTCAAGGGTTGGTAAACCTAGATTCGTCACCTTCCTCACATCACATCATTTTGCCATCAGTAATGCGGGCTTTCCTCTTCTCTCACAGAAGCAAAGAGATAATCGTACTGTTTAAACTGTAGATCAGGAAGTATAGCTGCCACTGGTTATGCATGAAATACTCTTGGGAGAGTCATTAAATTGAGGTGAAGTGAATCTTAAGTTTGGCAAATTCATTACGCTTGAAAAAAGAGGACTGCTGTATAGAGTCCTCAGTGACATTAATAAATGAGTGTGATTGTCTAGTTGTTGATTTTCAGGTTTGCATTGTGCTTACTCTAAAATGCATGCCGCTGTCAGAGACACTGCTGGTGTACTTTCATTCCCATTGAGATGAATGACTGCATTTAGATTAGTTAAAACACAAAAAGTGTTGGGATATGGCCAGATTTAAGCTAACAGGAAAAGGAATTTGTTTGAGAGGTTCTGTTTCTCCTCACTAGTTGGGTCCAAATCCTAGAAACACTCTCAATATGTGTGAAGTCATTAATTTTACGGCAGCTATCAAAGAAATCTAAATATAGGCATAAGCACTGGCAAGTATTAGCCAGCTAGGTACATTAATTAAAGCATCCTGATGTCATGGAAGATTCCTTCAATGGTAGCTGAATTCTTTAGGTGTCTCTAGATACCATAAAATAAAAAAAGCAGCATGTGTTAAGCATTGTGTAGGAACAACACATTATTTAAGCCTTAGCAATCATGGGGAAGTTGTAGATCAATTGATTATATGTTGTTTGTTGTCTGTCTGGCATCTTACTACAATGTTTCAATGATCAGAGATACAATTTCAAGTTTAAAAACCAGAAATCTTTAATTTTCTTTACGTTTAATAGTTAAACAGTAGTGTTGTCTCTATCAAATGGTAAGCATAGAACAAAAGTATGTATTGGAAGTTCAGAACATCAGTGTTTTGTGTTTCTTTGCCTAGTATAAGTTCTCTTTATTGCATCTTTCAGTGATCATGGGTTAAGACCCTGTTTCAATTTATTTCAACAGCATCAATCTCATAAATACCAGCATAAACTGAACTCCTCCCCCCTCAAGACACAAAGCTGCTAAGTGAAACTAGCTGCAATATGTATAGTTAACCCTAAATACTTGTGCATCACCATATTGATGGCATCGTTTGACCTTGCTAATCACATATTTGTATAGATGGGACTACATGTAGATCTGTGTTAAAGATCATGTGTTCTCATTCTTCCTTAATTCCTTGCATCTTCTTAATCCTGGCTGAAACTTGATTGAAAATCTTAGGTAGTAAATCTCATGCAAATGCTATAATTTATGTCAGTGAGTTAAACTTGATAAGGATTATGTTTTGGTCCTCAGTTTGTTTTCTATTTTAAACAGCTAAAAGCAGCAGTCTGATACGATGCTAAAATTAAGGGTATTTTTCAGCCTCTAAATAATATTCTTCTTATTTTTGAGACATCCTTATTTTTATCATTAAGTTCAAATCAGACTAAATTTTTAAAGGGAAAAAAAAGTAAACTGGATACTATGTATGAAAAACAATTACCAGTTTTCTTTCAGACTTGTTATGGCTTATTCTTTAAAGAAACTATTCGTAGCCAAGTCACATATACTGAATTGCTGGCCTTTCAAGATGACTTCTGTCCTCTGGCCCAGCATGTGCTGGTATCTTAGCTGTCATAGCACACACGTCTTGTCATTTCTGACAGAAATGCCTGATCGTCTCTATTCCAGATGGTAAGTCATACTGGAAACCAATATTTTTAATTTCTACCTGTATTTTAGGGACAGGAATTTTTGAAAGTACTGTAAACTTGCCAGAATTCTTAAAGAGCCTGAAGGAAAAGTACCTTCTCCTCAAGAAACTGAGTCAGCGCTCATTGCAAGTCCAATACTAGAACTAACAATCATGCTTGTTTTGATTTTGTTTTGTTTTATTGGGGATTAGTTTTGGTTTAGATTGCGCTGTTTTATTATAATCTTCCTATGACTTCCAAATGAATAGTAATTATTGGAGTAAAGTCTTTGTCCAAGACTTGTAAAGTTCTAAGTACTTCAGAAACAATGAAATTATACACAAAAAATTAATATGGTAACTAACAAAGTATTTCAAAGCTGTATCTGTGTATTGAATTATGCAAGTTATATATATATATATATATCTCCATATATGTGTGCATATATATATAAAGACTTCTTTAAAAATGCTGTTAAGACGCTGGCCATTTTGGACATGGTTGGTAACACATCAGAAGACAAATCTTCCTGATTACTTTGGACATTTTAGACACTAAAAGTCAAATTTAGAAAAGCTTACTCTTTTCATAAAGAAAAATAGTTTGAAGTAAAGGGACCCAAAAGCTAAGATCTTATCTAGTAGCAAAAACTATAGATGTTTGGGGTTTTTTTCCAAGCATTTAGAGGACAGCAAGGGTTTATGCTGAAAAAAATCAGATTAAAATTAAGCTAGTGTTAATTCTTCATGATTACAGTTCACTACTAGTCACATCTCTTGCAGCTGACACGCACTGTAATATGCTCTTACACTTGATGACAACTTATCGTTGATTTTAATCTGTCCTTTTAAGTCTGCCCGGTCTTTTTGTATTGTTCCCTCTATGTTCAGGGATCATTGCAAATAGGAGTAGGAGACTTGCTACTTTTCGTATGACTGAAACCATATTTCCCAGCAATGACCATACTGGTAAAGCACTCAAAATGAGAGTATCTAATAAAGGTCATTTAATATAGAGGGGTGGAAAAAAAGTTAAGCAGGAGTTTAAGTCTTACTATAAATTACAGATTCTTATGCAGCATTTGGATTGTGAATATTTAGACTGTATGTTAGGCAAATGGTTTGAATCCAAGCATATACAAAATATGGCATAAGAATGAATGAGAAACCTCCAAATTAACATGAAAATACTACAGATGGAAAATCATGACATTATGAATCTTACTTTGGCTCAACTATTAGAAATGACAATTTTGCTAGCTATGTTTGAAGAGCACCAAAATGAAATGGAAGCAGTGTGCTTGCTTCATCTTTAACTTCTATGATAATGGAAATCTGGGAGATATTTCTGTGGAGATAATTCTCAAAATAGATTGGGAAAAATCCCATGAGCACAAGAACCACAAATGTGTGCTTTCTACTTGGAAAGAGCTTCCAGGCTGTTCTAGAAGAATTTTGTAGAAGCACTGTGTATCAGTGGTTGACATTCAAAAAGTTGACCTTATGAACAAGTGAAAAGTTATAGGAAAAATATTTGTAAGCCTTTGTGATGTTCAGAGGAGTGGACTGGAAAATCCACATTAGAATCTTGACTCCAGGAAAAAAAAAAAATGACAATGTCTCCAGGGAAATTAGACTTTCAGGGACCTAGATTTGATGTGGTTTTGACTTCATACATTAACAGATTTGCAAACACATTTAAACACACAGTAATGCAAGGAATGATTCGCTGGAGTTTCTGGAAGAGTGGGAGCTATCTGAGTCTCAAACGTAATTCTGGCCATATCATGAAAAACAGGATTATAATATCCCTGTGCTCCTGTGAAAGTGTAGCCAATGGTCTTCAAACCTGTAGATCAAATAGCTGTATACATCTAAATAAGCAAACTACTCACACTTGGCTATTTGGATATGTGTAAATGCTTAACTGAAAGCATAAATATTGTACTTGTGCAACGTCAGGTTCAGAGTTCTGGTGAAAAGAGATCATCTGATACATAAAATGAATACCATTGCACATCTGGTGAGGGATAAATAAAATTATTCTCTTAGATCATCTCTGTTTGCTGTCATCCATAGCCTTTCTCTTGTCTGGAGAGGGGTCTGTTTTTCTGAGGAAATGGGAGGGAAATTTTCCCTTGGGAGGGAAATAAAAAGTTAGACCACATCATTTGTTTCTTAATTAAGGTATATGTCCACTGGGTTTTCAGTCTCTGTGACCTTTTACAACTACATTTTCCTGTTGTACTGCGATTCAGCACCGGAGTGCCCTTTAAAAATATATTTAATGACTGTATTTACATGGAGACTGTGCAAAGACCTTTCTAAAATTGTGATGTAGATGATTGTGAGCTGAGCAGTATTTGCCCAGCTAGATCAAATGATACTGGATAATTTTTACCAGGAGCTTTCTCAAGTTAGTGATTCTGGATCCAGCATCCCTCTGTCCTTCAGACTGAGGTCCATTTTCTTTATTCTTCGTAACCTGTACGCTGTCTCCTGTGAGATACATTCTGCACCNGTTGGTATTAAATTATTTTCTGTTTTCTTCCCCAAGCCGAGTAGCCTGGTCTGTTTTGTCCTGCACCTTAAGCGGCAATTAAGCTCTCCCTGCCCTTTAGCAATCCTTAAGTCTTCGGTACTTGAGGCTAATCGTGGTCTTTTGTTCCCTGATGGGCAGAAACCACGACACCATATCATGAAAAACAGGATTATAATATCCCTGTGCTCCTGTGAAAGTGTAGCCAATGGTCTTCAAACCTGTAGATCAAATAGCTGTATACATCTAAATAAGCAAACTACTCACACTTGGCTATTTGGATATGTGTAAATGCTTAACTGAAAGCATAAATATTGTACTTGTGCAACGTCAGGTTCAGAGTTCTGGTGAAAAGAGATCATCTGATACATAAAATGAATACCATTGCACATCTGGTGAGGGATAAATAAAATTATTCTCTTAGATCATCTCTGTTTGCTGTCATCCATAGCCTTTCTCTTGTCTGGAGAGGGGTCTGTTTTTCTGAGGAAATGGGAGGGAAATTTTCCCTTGGGAGGGAAATAAAAAGTTAGACCACATCATTTGTTTCTTAATTAAGGTATATGTCCACTGGGTTTTCAGTCTCTGTGACCTTTTACAACTACATTTTCCTGTTGTACTGCGATTCAGCACCGGAGTGCCCTTTAAAAATATATTTAATGACTGTATTTACATGGAGACTGTGCAAAGACCTTTCTAAAATTGTGATGTAGATGATTGTGAGCTGAGCAGTATTTGCCCAGCTAGATCAAATGATACTGGATAATTTTTACCAGGAGCTTTCTCAAGTTAGTGATTCTGGATCCAGCATCCCTCTGTCCTTCAGACTGAGGTCCATTTTCTTTATTCTTCGTAACCTGTACGCTGTCTCCTGTGAGATACATTCTGCACCCATCCCAGATGTTTGGCATGAAACTTTTTTTCCTTCTCTTCCATCAGAAGATGAATAAAATATGATTCTACTGATGCTTCAGGTAGCTTGTTTCACTTGAGACGTGCAAGATGCCTCAGGAATACATTATACTGATGAGAAATGTCTGTAACTACTGGAGCTTCAAACTTCATGCAGCCAGGGCTGTATGAAACCATGCAGACTAAGTGCTCAAAAGGTATATCCAAAAGGATCAACTAAAATCTGTGTCTGTGTGTTTTACATTCATTTCTTTGACTCTGCTGTTAGTGATATTTCAGAGACTGACAAGTCAGATTTCCAAGTTGTATTTGTAACCATGTGAAAGGTGGATGCAGAGATTCTTCTTTAATCATGTGCTATCAAGGGCTTTGAGAGAAGCGGAAAATGTGAATATTGTGATGAAACTGAATGTCTTACACGGTGACGCTGGCTGATCCTCTGCCAGCAGAATGGTTGGGACTTCCATCCTTGGCACCTCCCAGGTGTCCCACCATTCCACTTCTCTGTTCCACTGTTTCTTACAGAGTCACTGGCCTTGTCCCTGAAGTTGACTGAGCAGTTTTAATTTGTCTCTGTGTTGACTGCTATCAATTATAATTGTTTGCTTATATCTTTTGCATGGAAACATTGATTACAAATGTGATGGTACGTAAGCTGAACACAGGTCAGAGTCAGTGGGGAAAAGCAGCATATTTTGTCACAGATGAATTCTCTTCAGTTTCCTGAGTTTCAGTTTCAACTTAATCCTTCAACAATGGTTTTATTGAAGTAAACTTTCAATTCTAAAGGCTGCAGTACAAACCTGGGGTTTGTTCAAGTAATACTTTGTTCAAGTAATCTTACTTTGTAGTGCATCTGCCTGAAGAGTCTCATAGTTGGAAGACAGAAATCCAATAGACACACCTGTGTTTTCACCGTCTTGACATGTTACATAGAAACAGATATTGTTTATATATTGTGAAAATGAGTATTACAGCAATACTGCCAGGACAGAGTAATTTATGGGGGATTCAGTAACTGCAGGCTGCTATTCTGAACAAAGACAAGTGTTACTGGAGAGTCTTTGAGAATATTGCTGCAGTCCTAAATCATCTCTGATTGCTTCAAAGATTGCTTTGTGATATTTTAAGGCTTTCAGGCAGCCTGTTTTGAGTGACTGTAAATGTACTGCAAAACAGCATTCACACTAGAGTGTTGCAGCAGAAGGTATGTTTGTCCTACATACCATAATGGGTAGAAATCCCCAAGATCCCTGGGCAAGCACTAGCTGAGCTTTGGAAGCAGCTTTGCTGTAGTAGTGTGGAGCTCTGAGTGGCTGAGAAGCAGACCGAATTAACCTGCACAGTGGTGTTGCATCTAGCACCCCAGAAAACGTGGCAAAACACTGCCAGCTCAGAGCTGACTCTCACATCTATACGTTACACTGAACAGTGTAAATATGCCCACTGAAGACCTGGAATAAAACATTCATATGCTGTTACAGTCTGAGCTGCTTTTTCTCTGTTACCAGCCTGTGCATCAGGTATAGCTGATCTTTGACCAGTGTTACCACAGAGGGACTGTGTGGTTCCAGTTGGAAACATCATTTAATTCATGCCAGAAGATTTTTCTGTGCTAACAAAATGGTAGATTGAGACAATGCTTTATCCAAGAATCCTCTGTACACTCTGGAAGCAGAAAGAATACCTGCACATACCCATGTGCAAAAAAGAAGAATCTTCATTTTTATAGTTTTCTAAAACTATATATTTTTTCTAGTTTTTATTTAACATTGCCTGAGATTTTTAAAGATGTAGCACATGTTTCTAAAGAGTATATTTATAAACAACTTTGAGTAAACTGATCTTATGGCATGTCATATCTAAAACAGGTCCGAGAGAGTGTGTCTGAATTTCAAATGCAGGCATGATTACAGAGTAGGTGGCTTTGCTCTGTAATTTCATACTGCTGATTAAATTTTGCATTCCTTGAGTTCAATTAGTGCCACAGAGACTGCAGTCATATGGGTTCAGGTAACATGACTGGAGCTCTTGTTTATGTTTGTGCTTTTTTGTTAGCTTTGGATCTTGTGGCAGTTGTTTCCTGGTTTATCAACCTGCTTTATATCCTGGTTTAATATTTCAGCTCCAAAACAAAACCACATCTTCTGAGAAAGACAGATTTGGGTAGAAATGACATTACCTTGTGCCTATCTGGACCCAATCTGAAAGCATAAAAGGAAGTCTGAGTTCTTTAATTGTGACAGAGTACTGTCCAATATAGAAACTTGAAAAGAGTGATCTTTGTTTCCTAGATCTGATAGTTTTGCTACACTATTGAGTTTGCCAGAGTAACTTACCCCTTCTTATCTTGTGTATGAATTTGGATTTGCAACAAAGTGCAGTTTCTCTGCTTGTCACTTCCAGCACCTGCATGATCTTATAGTCAACTTGTTTTTCATGTATTGCCATCTTGAACTTCAACATCTAGTTCTTCTTTAACCATACCTTCAAAAATAAACTAAGGACAAATTTGTCAAACTTTGTTCCACTTTATAGTTCTACTGTCTTTTTCTTTTGTTCACACATCATTTAAAAAAGGAAAAAAAGTTGCTCTTGAAAATATGTTTCAACTTATTTGGTTGAATCTTCTCTGGAGACATTCAAAACCCACCTGGACGAGTTCCTGTGTGACCTACTCTAAGTGGTCCTGCTCTGGCAGGGGGATTGGACTGGATGATCTTTTGAGGTCCCTTCCAACCCTTAAGAGTCTGTGATTCACATTACATTAAGCAAGTTCATAAATGCCTTTGTAAATAGGTAAGTTTCTACTTAAGACAGAGTTTGCAGTCTGCTGTGAAATTCAGAGAAATAGTAAAAGCAAACTTGTTTTAGAAATGGTAAATTAGACCAACAATCCTGACCAAACAGACCACAGAGAATCAATGGTGAGAGAAGGCATACTCAAAGTCAACCACTTCACTGGGAAAGATTATTGTGATTGTGAAGAGACCAGCTTGGCTGGCCCAGTATCACAGTTTGTTGCCACCAAAAAAGTTAGTGCTCATGTTCTTCTCAACTATACACTACCAGTCTTTCCTTTCTGCTGGTTCTGGTAATGACTCAACTCCTGTGTGACTGGCACACTTAGCAGAAAATAACAAGTGACTAGCTTTCTACCACTATACATATATGAACTGGCCAAGCTGGGATCACTTGGGCAAGTAGGAACAGGACCATCCAGAAGGAAGCAGAAGCAAGCAGTTTGGATCTTCTTAGTAAGCATGAGTTGGGTTAGCTTCTTTTATCAACCCTGAGCACTCCAAGAGGGCTTATTTTTTTGCTGGCACACTGAACAAGCAGCTGTGTCGTGTTGTCCTGGTTTTCCTGCTGTTAGGTTACTCTAGTTACCTCTGATGAGTGGTTGTCTCAGCACACACTGGTAAAAATTTCCTTGGGGACAGTAGTGTCTATTGTTCTGCCTGTGTTCAAAGTTAATAGGTATCTTCACTCTTAATGTAGTTAATCAAAGATACTGGGAGGTGAGCACAGTTACTTTACACTTTATCACACACAAATCTTTATGCATATTAGTTTGTAAAGTGCAGTGGACATTATTATTGATTATCCCTTATCTAGACTATCCTATTGAGATTTTGGAGAAAACAGTAGGAATGCAACTTTGGAAGGGAAAGCTGTAACTATAAAATCTGTTCTTTCTGATCTGTGCCAGCCACTCTGTTTCAGAAGAAGCAGTAGCCTCTCTATTCCCTGACCGTACTGCTTTTGTCTCCCATCCAAAAAAAACATTGCCAACAACCTAGTATCTCTGTAAGCACAGCCTGGGTCCCTGCCTTCAGGAGGCTTCTGCCAGCTGTTTAGCATAAAAGAAACCTGCAGACCATTCCCAGTGATACTTGGGATAACATGGAGTTTTCCAGAGAAGCACCAGCTGGTCTTATTCCCTTTACCCTACATGTGCTATTTCACTCCAATGGCCACAGGAACTGCATATATGGAGTGAACAAGTATGGTATCTGAGGGCTTCAAAAACAATAAAATCATCTTCCCTGGCATTGCTGAAAAACCCCATTCGAGGGGGAGAACGTTGTTACTTGCTTAAGAAAAATACTGTCTTAAGGAAAGTGAAAACTAGAAGTGCTTAGTGATGAGACAGAACTTTTACTGTACAGATCTTTCTGCCCACAGGTTTTTAGTATGGAAAAGCTACCATTTTCTTCCCTTGAAACAACCTTCTGGAGCTCTCAGTCGTTTTCTTGTGGAGCGGCCAGTGGCCTCTTCTTCAGCTCCTCTGATTGGCAGTGCACTTTATGGTCTGATCACAGAGACCAAGAGTCACTTAGGTTCTGAGATGAGGATGAAGAGAATTTTAAACAAAAAATTATCCTCAGTATGTTAAGACTGCTCGGAGAAGAAATTGGGTACCAGAAGATGGGAAGTGGGGCTTTGAGACGTGATTTGCCAGTGTAGTTGTAACTGTGCCAGAGTGATGTTTCTGCCACATCCCATTGTCCATTCATTCTTTTGTGAAGTTGTATTGCCTATGAGAGGCAGCTTTGAGAAGTGTACAGGGATAGTGTTTCTTCTCAAGCTTTTTCTGTGGTATGCAGCTTAGTTTCCACCGTGACTCACACATGCTGACAAGAATCAGATGCACCTGTTCCTTGACCCTGACCCACTCCACAGATATGAACCTAAAAAGAAAGGGCTGGAGGGTGTGAACTAGTTGAGCTGGGTAATTTCACTGGCAGAGATATTTTCAGTATAAATTGTGTACTTGTGTCTAAGTTTAGAGTGATTGCAATTATGTCAGAACTTTTTGTTACACAAAAATAAGCAGCTGCTAAAGACAGAGGGCAACTAGGGACCACAAAGCATTCTGTGCACTGATTCACGTGTGGTAACACTTCTTCTAAAGTGCCCACTGGGATTTCTTGTCTAAACTCCACCTTTACTGCCTACTTCTGCAAAGCATCTTGCTCTTTATCAATGATGACAGAGCTTCCTCAGCTATTTTTCTGTTTTTCTTGTTCACTAGACGAAGAGGTGCTCCATCATCCTTTTTTCCTCCACAGCACGTGCACTTTGTAAGCTCCAGATTGTTCCTTGCAAAGCAACACCATACAGTGTTGTATGCATGTACTGTGTATATGTTCTGCACATTCCCCTGGACTAATTTCTAAAATCTCAGAAGATTTCTAAAGATACCAGAAAAGCATTTATTATATGCACACAGAAAGTGTGTTCTGCAGAAGTATAGCAGGCACATTATTGTGCTTACCAAGATGGGAGCAAAGAGGTTTGCTAGCCAAGGGCAAAGAACTTTCCTCTTTAAGCTTTCAGTCAAAAAACAGTCTAGACATTTTTATCACATTAAACAGTCTGGAGCATTTAATAGGTATGTGACAGGAAAAAAAACAGTCTGAACTAGCTGACCAGTTTTCTTATGGGAAAAGCCTGCTGGGCCCAAGTTTCTCTTCTTTGCATTAGTAATTATTATCCTGGCAATGCTTAATGGTGATATATGAAGCAAAATTGGTTTTAGACATGTAAGAATGTTACCCTCAATTTGCATGGGGTCTGCTGTCCTTTGTGTGTGATGCTGCTCTCAATTTTGATGGGCAGTGTACGTGCTGAGCATGTGCCACTTGCTACTAAGCTACAGAAGGCCAGAGTAAGTAGCAGCAGCATTAGTGCAAGAGGCAAAATATTTTCTTTCTGTCCCTGCGAGGGTCCCTTTATCAATTCTTGTGATGAAACAAGTTGCATCTGTTGATTTCCATTGCATCTGATGGCTTCCAAACAAACTCCTCTGCCTTTGACCTCCATCCACTCATCTAGAATCAGTTCTTTGACCTTCCCAGGCATTTACCCATGCGTCCCTTGGTTTGTCTGCAGCGTGGGGAAATGCTGAGCTCCTCATCTTCGGGAGCCCGGCCATCCCCACTCCTGAGCTGTCACAATAAATAACCCCACTCTGCTGTTGCCTGGAATGTTGGCAGTGTCCTTGACACTTTTTTCTTCTTTACCCCACACACAGACACCAGCATTTTGTTTTGTTGGTCTTTTTTAGCATATATTCCACCCTTTCCTTCCATTCCAGCCATATTGCAGAAACCCACCTTCATACGTGGAATAATCTCTAAAAATAACATTGCTTCTGCTATCTCAAACCATTTCCATTTCAGCTATTCCAGACTACCTACTGTTCTTTTCTAGCATTGTGAAAATGCTGTGCCACCTTCCTATTTCATTTTACCCGCATGGGCCTGCTTGGGCATTCGATCATTTTGTTGAAGCCCACATCAATGTCAGGCATCCCATTCCTGCTTTCTGTATTTATTCTGTTGTTAGTTCCCTCTTCCTCTTTTCAATTCTTCTGCTCTCTCTAAACACCTGTTTCATTTCTTTCTCCCCTAATTGTTGTCCAGAATCATCTTATTCTGGTGTGATGTACATACTCTCACCTTTCCAGAGAGAGAAGAGAAAGCGCTGCTTATCTTCTTGCCTGCGTGTGGATGCTCCATTATGTACCTGTCTCAGCATAAGAGCAAAGGTGTTCTCTCACAGAAATGTTTGTTCTTTTACACCTCAGTAGAAGTATAGGTCCCAGCAGCAGGTGACAATAAAGAGCAATGCAGAAAAGGCTTGGAGAAGTAACATCTCCCTATTTTCTGCTGTTGAACACTGAAATGCATCATACTGTTAAGAATTTAGAGAAAGTAAATCCCTTGACTAACTCCAGTTGGTCAAAAAAAACCTGAATAAATGGAACCTCTCATCATGTTGTAAAGCTTGCTGTTTATTATGAGATGTCAAATATATGTTCTAAATGGGCTATGTAGGCCAGCATGCCATACCAGCACTCCTGACTGGCAGGCTGGCTCTCCTTTTTGTCTCCGTGCTGGACAAATAGGTTACATACCAACACTTTTATTTTTATCCTTTTCGCAATACTGTGTCAAATCATCCATTTGAAGCAATAGAAAAATTGAGGTGCCTTTCCTTTAGAAATTGTCATATGTATTATGAGTAGTTGAACAAGCCAAAACGTATTCATCAGGAAGATCTGGAGAGGCTGCTGGCTGGGAATACTCTCTTACTCCTCTCTTCTAGTTGATAGTGCCTGATTTTGCCCCATTTTTTAAACAAAGGATACATTAATTTTCAGAAAGACATTTTAGGAACGTTGTTCTCAAGTAGTGTAAACAACTGAATACCTCAATAACGGGTATATTAGCACTCTTAGCTGTTTTATCAGATAAACTTCTCTCAGATGTCTCCATTTTACTCCAAAGAGACAACAACTGTCAATTTGATAATGACTGATGTGGCAGGTAACACAGCACAATGTCAAGAGAGTGGGTTTAATTTTTAATACTTAGTTTTATAGTTTAATGCTTTTAATACACTGTTTCTCTGAGGCAGGGATTAGTGAAAGAGACTGTGATGCCATTTTTCATGCATCCCCATCTTCTATTTGTAGGTAACTGTGAACTCATCAGCTGAAGGATTAGTGACATTTATTTTTTTTCTCTCTGTAGTCCCTTTGCCTTCTCACTCTGTCTCCATTGCTTTCAGAGCTTCTGACCAGTGGCACAACAGCCATATAAAAAGAAATCTCTCCAAAACTAATTTACAAGACATTCTTAATCTGCTACCTACGTATGGAAATGAAGTAACAAAAATAAGAATAATTTAAAGTTCAGAACCAGTTGCTTTCTGTCTGACATCTCTATGAAATTAAAGCTATAAATAGCTAATAACCTGGTATATCTCAGAGATGGCTGTCCGTATTTGGACAGCTGTCCTGCCAAAGAGAAGGCTTCTAGATTTCCATGGTTTAGGCAGCATTTTATTTTTAGCCTGGCCTAGATGTGATACATCGTGTTTAGTACTGTTTCAATCTCATCTTCAGCAAAATGTCCAGTTGTTTGTTGTGAGTTAATACTGGATGTTATTGGTGATTAGAGACCTATAACATAATAACTTTTAGCTCTGGGATATCATTCTGTCAGTGTTTTCAAATTCTCTCTGTAGACAAACAATTAACATCACTAAGTGTGTAATTAACACAAGTCTAGTCTAGAGGGAGAAAAAGGGAAATGGTGAAGTGTCCACCCAGGATTCTGGAGCAGTCTGGCTAAACATCAGCTGTAAGCCAGAACCTTTGACACCCAGCTAGCCTGAAGAGGCTGTGGTTTTCCTAAACAAATTGAGATGGACGTTGCTTCTGCATACAACAGGGTATTTGGGAGGGAGGAAAATAGACAGATTGAGCCTATACAACAGTGTTCAGTACAGTTTATTTTCTTCTTCTGTTAAATATCATCCCACTTCACTGCTTTTTGAATGGTAATGTTGAAGTGAGCACCAGGTGTGTTTCTTTTCCTGATACTGACTGGAAGCAATCAGAGAAAGAGCCTTCGTTAAAGACAACTAGTACATTCTGTTTCTTTATGGTTTTTTGCTGTGATTTGAACCTGAAATCTTGATGGAAAAAGAAAATTAAACCAATGGGCCCTGAAGCTCTGAGGGAGCTGCAGTCTGCTCCAGCCATGCACTAGCTAGGCCAGGTCACGGCTGCTCTCCTGCTGCTTTTGCTTAGGCCCAAGTTGTGTCACAACTGAGGAAGAAAGAAAGCAAGCACCTAAAAATCTCTGCTACCCAGGATTTGGATGGGCTATAATCATTGGGGCTGAGTGCAGAGAAGGGTGATGGATTATTTCCATTCCAACCAGCTGCATTCCCCCAACTCCTGAGACTTAATTCAGGGCATGAGCCAACATGATAGTGTGCAAGATAACAGAGAAAGTCAAGGGGGATGAAAACAAGAAAAAGCCTATCAAGTGCAAGGAAGGAAGTGTACTGAGTAGATGCAGATATCACGTCTATATTTCTTGCTATTCATTCCTTACTAACTTCTCTTGTTTAAAGAAGGCAGTGCAAAACCTGCTATCTCTAGGGGGTGAGATGGGTGCTGAGATGAAACCCGAGCAGCATACAAATTTCCTGACCAGTGCTGTGGGTTAAATTGCACAATGACAATCTCTCATAAAAAGTATAAAACCCCTTGTATTTTCAAGGTGACTGTGGTTTGTAGGCTTTATTCAGGGTACCAAGAAATCTGCTAGTGATTTAATCTTTCAATAAATGCCTACTTTTAACACACTCTCAACTGTCAAATAATGAATGCAGCTTTTTGATATTAATGCATTTTAGACCACTGGAATGATTACCACAGAAGATCACCTCAGCTTTGTCTGAAATTTCAAACCAGCAGTGTGGCTCACTCCTATTTTCTCAGAAAACTTCTAGAAACCTGATTGACCCCTGCAAGCTATAATGCCACTTTCCTAATTTTAGGTTTGAAAGTAACATCTATGTTCCTCACAGCTTATTAGTTATTAAAATATCTGTATATTTTGAACAAACTCATATTAACTCACGTCAAAACTTTATTAAAGTTTGGTTTGAACTAAAGTACCTGACCATAGAAGGGATTCTTTCAAACACAGAGATTTAGAA
Source organism: Urocolius indicus (assembly GCA_013401255.1). NCBI lineage: Eukaryota > Metazoa > Chordata > Aves > Coliiformes > Coliidae > Urocolius > Urocolius indicus. Next base: position 200,632 of record WBNH01009327.1, on the reverse strand, counting down.
GTTATTACAAAAATGTGATCTTGACCTTTCATTACATTTTATTAACACAAGGTCTGTGTCATTATTTGGAAACAGACAACCGTGTCCTCAGGACATGGTCACAGAGCAGCTGATATTTGTACTTTGTTTTATTTTTGTTTGAGGTACTAGCTTGTGTTATTTCCAAAACTTTTCCTTGCATTTAAAAATGAAAGACTGACAACATGAACCTGGTTTGGAAGTTTTTGTTGCTTTTTCTATGATATTTATAGTTCATCATTTTGTCTTAGAATTTTAGAGTTGTTTTGTGTCCTAAGATCCCTGAACTCTTGCATTCATAACAGAAATGACTCTCACTTAAGATTATTTTGTGTTTATCTCTACTCCCATCTGAATTCTCCTTAGGATCCTGATTCCAAATATTTATTTATGTTTTCCTATTACATTAAGGTATGGGAATCAATTCTCCTTCAAGTCTTTTAGAGTAACAAGCCACAGAAGGAAGCTAAAACTGAAGTTTCAAATGTCAATATTGCTCATGATTTTAGTTAAAATAATTAACACAAATAGTCCATACGAGAGTACCTAAAAAGAGTACTCACTGACTTAAAAAATGGATTATCCACCAGCTACAGACTGAACAACTCAACAGAAATTAAGTGCAGTGTTAATTGCCTGAAGAGCATATTGAAGACTCTGTGTTGTTATTAATAAATCTGATAAGTCCCTCTCCTTTAGGGCTTATTGCTGTGATTATACAAGGTGATAGATTTTACAAGACTGTAAAGTGAGAATTGAAGCTGAAGTAATTTAGAAAATACTTGAGGTATTTTGAAAGTGCTACTCTTTTTGTTGGTATTATTATCCCATGAAATAGCCTTTGTTTTAACACTCTTCAATTGAATACCACAGAGTGAAGTCATTTAACAATAAAAATCACAGCTGATTAAATCAAGCTATGTTGAATACATACATCACATGCCATAGCAATTCAGAAAAGATCTTGACGACTATTACACAAGCCATTGCTTTCATCAAAGTCCAATTCGTTCTCTATTACTACCTGAGAAGGAAATGAGATGCTTGACACTAACACTTCTGCTTAATTAAAGGTAAAATGTAGCATCTTCCATGTTTTCCGATAACGATTTTTATATAGTTTATGTTTATAATTGTTATGAGACAAAAGAGGGGAAGTTTTAGGGAATGCTGCTTCATCACATGCTCACACTATGAGATTAAGTTCACTTGAGAGGTCAAAAGCAGCAAGTTACTGTTAGATGAATACTGAATAATATGTGTAAATGAAAATATATTGTCATTTATTGTATCTCTTGATGAGTCAGGTTGCTAAATTCTCTGTACAAGCAACAGCATTATAAGCACATCCCCTCCTGAAATCATCCCTGGGAAGATCCATGCATTTTTCCTTGCCTTTTGTCTTTACTGTTACAAAATTGAAACACCGAATTTTCCATCATCAGAAGGAAATAACAATATAGTTTTGTATGTATGTTTCATGTTTTTTAACATATAAGTTTTTTATAACTTCCAGTTACGATAACGCTGCATTTTGACTTGTTCTTCAAATCATACTTTCCCTGGGAGAGTGTACAGATGAGCTTCTGTTACTGCTGTAGGAGTTTTTGTGGACTATGAGTAAAAATTTACCATTTCAGTTCAGCATTTCGCTGTTGAAATTGCCAAGTTGCCTTTGTTTTTCCAGGCATTTCAATTGGCACCTACTTAAAGGCTCATTTGGGTCAGCAAGTGAAGCTGATAGCTTAGTTTACAGAAGTGGCACACAAAGATCAATCCTAATTCTATCAGAATTTATGTGACAAGTCCAGATGACTTTGGTGATCAGTGTGGAGCAATTCAAAAGGGAAAATCTGCTCTGGTGACTGTGTTGCTGCTGAGCATAGGAATAATTTCCCTTCTCTTGTTCTGAGGATGATATGGGTTCATTATCTTTCTGGTTTTCAGTGGAGTATTATTCATGCCATCAAGTTTAGGCTCCTTGATAGAGTGGAAAGACAGGCCCTTAATGTAGGTTCAGATAATTCAGCTCCATTAATGAAAGAAGCATCCATAATCAGCAGGATTAGCATTTAGGCAAGTGACAAAATTAGATGGTTTTGTTGTTACTGTTATTAGTTTGTTTTCTATGTTCGGGACAATGTGGTAGTTACTCCATTACATATAAACACTTTTTCTGTTGGATTTTTCTGTTGATTCTGTGTTAGCAGTCCAGTTGAGCTCTCTGTTAACACTACCACCATGATCAATGCTTTTTATTTTTACTGTGCAACAAAAAAATCTTCTCAAATGTATAAGAAGTAGTCTATATATTGCATTGAATTTATTGAATATGTGATGCTTGTTGTATCACATTTATTTTTGAGAATTAAGGAACTTTTAGTTTATAACAACCTGTAGGGAAGTGCATTCTCTTACAGAATTTGGAAATGTGTTTTTTTCTGAAATACTCCTGTTGCTACTGTAAGCACTTGTTTAAGGTTATTTTTATGAGATGAGTGTGTCCGTGCGGAGTGAAGTTGTTGGACTGCACTGCATGAACCAAGCTGATGTGCATACCTAATTTTTTGCCACAGTCCGTTGGTTGGGCAGGCTCCCAGTAAATCAATTCATTTAGAAGTTTGTGAGGAATTAGACCCGAGTGAATCCTTGGACAGAGAAGCTTTCCATAATGGCTTGACTTAATGTCTTTATAATTGTCAGAACATCGTCTTGTTATACTGTTGCAAATGTACCAGAATCAGTTCATTTTTATCAATACCATGTCTCTTTACATACCATTTGCTTCTCAGATTGGGGAATGCTCCCCCCAGAATAAAAGAACCAATGTGTGGTAAGCACCTATGGCAGATGTTGAGAGGTTTAGAATGAATGAGAGAGCTGGGAAAAAACATACAGATGTTAAAGGTGGCCTTAGGACAAAAAGAAAACTATCGAAGGAGAGCGGGAGTCATGTTTGAGTCCCATGATCTAGCTGAGGAACAGGACAGACCTTGTTAAAGGTAATGGTTGTCATCAGAGGTGATGACTGAACCACAGTTTACACCTTAAGGCAAGATCTTCTCATTTGCAGCACTGTGGCAGAAGCAACTGTTTTCTGCTGTCAGCAATAGATAACGCTCCATTCTTAGCCTGAAGCAAAGCTCTGCAATGGGCAGCCTCACTCAACTTGTGTGAAATGCTGAAGAAGAGGTTAGTTAAGGACAGGCCACTTCTTGTTTTGCTCTAACCTCTTAGCTGCCCCTGCGTGCCAGTGCATTCCTGCAATTAAAACAAAACGGAAAATAGGACAAAATGGAACTTCAGACCATTACTAGACATGTTCAGGCGCCTGTGTGCTGTTGTATGTCTTTTGTTGCTTCTGGACCTTGTTTTTGGGAGAACTGTTTTAAATTGCTTGTATTAACTGTGAGAATAATGCATTTAAAAATAACCTGCTGAAAAAAAACACTCTTTTTGAAAAAGAAAAGACCCAACACCGCAAACAACTAAGTTTGACTGTGGAAGAGCCTGGAGAGCTATGAAATCTTGGAATTGCTTTACAGTCTAGTGTAGATAGAGCAGCAATTGAGCGGTGTGTCTCTCACCATTATGTTTTATATAAGACTCATCTCGTAGTAAATTTCTTATTTCAGAAATTTTCTTAAAACTTACTCTGAATTTTAAGTTCCAGTGTAGAAATCAACATCTCATGCTTAAAAAAATCACCCTGTCCCTGCATTTTGCATATGTACCAAATAAATGTGACACTAGGAAGTAAATGTATGAAGATCTGAAGTTTATTCTTGTAAATCTCTAGAAACAATTGTGGTATTTGAAAATGAAGGTACTTCAGAGCCTTGTTAAAAAATGAAGACAGCATTTTTATAAGTATTTTGGTGTTGTTTCAAGGCCTAGACAGATAGTTTCTCACTTCAGTCCACAACGTTACAGGTAGACTTTCTAGACTGGGATGAACTCTAAAAGAAAAAAAACCCTAAAGTTACAGTTATCTACTGATGTAGATCTGATTGCCTTTGTTATGAATCTTGTTTACCAAAGAGGAGTGTTCTTGAAGATTATACATACTGAAAAAAGGGGGAGATACATTAGGGTTTTTTATATTCCTTCACAGACTCACAGAACCACAGACTCTTAAGGGCTGGAAGGAACCTCAAAAGATAATCCAGTGCAACCCCCCTGCCAGAGCAGGACCACCTAGAGTAGGTCACACAGGGAACTCATCCAGGTGGGTTTGAATGTCTCCAGAGAAGGAGACTGAACAACCTATCTGGGCAGGCCCTTCCAGTGCTCCCTCACTCTCACAGTGAAGAAATTCTTCCTTGTGTTTCTTTGGAGCCTCTTGTATTCCAATTTATACCCATTGCCCCTTCTCCTATCATTGGTCATCATTGAGAAAGGCCTGGTTCCATTCTCCTGACGTCTACCCTTTACATATTTGTAAACATTAATGAGGTCACCCCTCAATCTCCTTGTATCCGTGAGAAAAATACTCATGCTTGGACAAGATTATTAAACTCAGCATAGGGTTCTGTGTGTGCATGTACTTCGTCCTTGAAACCCATAGAGACAGTAACTGGTGCAGGTTTATTAGGTGTGATTTGAAGAGCTAAGTGGTAAACAGAGCGTGGACCCTCCACGCTTCTCACTCAACAAATAGTCATTCCTTCCAGAGTCCAAAATAATAACTACTAAAAAAAACCCTAACAAGTGTTTCTGTAATGTTCAGGGTTAAACAAACTGCAGAAATTGTGAGTTACTGTGTTCTGGACTAGGGGGGATCAGCTCTAAGGAATATTACTGTCCTTTTCAACAACAGTGTCTCAACATTGACAGGATGTTTATGGGATCCAAGGAGTATCCTATCCATCACACCAGCCAGCCCCGTGGATTAGTTTAGAATATGACCTCTTTCCCCAAACATCTGTCTGCTTTGTATTAACAGAATCTTTTCCTCCTCCTGTTCAGCCACACCTTGTCCTTCTTTTGGTCAAAAAATGAAAAAAAACCCAGGATTTATAGTCCCTTCACCCTGCACACCCCAGATTTAGCTTAGTACAGCCAAGCTTACAAAATAGGAAAACTTTTGTGTTAAATAATGCTATTCTGGATATGGTTCAGTTTGTGTCCTCATTCTTTGGGGACTCTAGGTGAATCAAAACACTGCCTTTTTTCATGTGATGCAAGTCATGTCCTCAGGCATAAACCAGTGTTGAAAGAAAGGGGAATAGCTCAAAAGACCTTTAACTGCTGCACTTGAGAGACTTTATCTACTTCTTCCTTGTGGTCATTGATTAAGTCCTGAGGTGTCTTTTATATGAGCATTCTTTTCTGCTTTTGTGAATGGTATGTATTCGGACACATTTTTATACTTAAGAGCCTTAAATCAGTGAGAAGGTTTTTATTTTAAATGTAAAAGGCTGCTTTAAAGTTTCAAAATTAAAACTTTACTGTCTTTACATTTAGTTCCTAAATATTTTCTCTCTCGCAGTTGATTTTAAATGCATTTCTTTGTTATTAAATTTCTCTTAAGAGAATCATTCTTGATTCTCATCGTAGGGGAGGAAATGTGCATGCCATATATTTGCAACCGTATGAATGTTAGAATGTCATGTTTGTTTGATTTTAGTGGGTAGGTTGGGGTTGGTTTTGAACTGCTTAAAAATTGATGAATAGAGCTCCCAAGAGTGACAGGAGAATATTTTCTATTGTATTTTGATGATCTTAAAAGCTAACATGGTTATAGAAGAATGGATTTTTGAGAGGAATGCAAGAAATGTGAGGCTGAAAAGAGCTTTTCCACAGACAGAGATTATTTTCTTCACCTTCTGCACAGCTGCCAAAGAACATTGCTTAGAAATCTTGTTTGTTACAATTACCTGACTCCTTGCTACATGTACTCAAGCTGTCTTTCCCTCACACTTCATCTGTCTCAGTTCATCTGTAAACAGTATTGACCCATGAGAGAGCAGAGCTAGAGAAGAGATTGGAAAGATGGTAAATAACAATGAGCTTGAGTCCCTGAGACAGAACTAGATTGCTTGATCAATTAAGAGCAATCAAGCATGCTTTCTCACAGCTAAATGCAAGGTTATGCAAATAAGAAGAAAGACTTCAATTCTGGTTTGTGTGACAGAGAGCTATGCTGGCTACTGTGTCCTAGTCCAGACTCCTGCCTTGGGAAAGGCAGCTGGAAAAGTGGAGAGGACTCAGTCTGACTCAAAGATTTGAAAAATGTGCATTGCAGCAGAAACTGAACAGATCAATCTGTTTAATTTATCAGCAATGGAGTAATGAGGCAGCTTCATCGTACTGTGTGAGTACCCAGACAAGGAGAAGATATTTCTAAAGGAAAGGGATTTTTACAGAGCTTTATTTCTATGACTGAACACAGCAAAGTTCAAATTGGTGTTTGTAATGCTAAGGTAATTAGTCTTTCTCAAATGTATCTGTTCCAGCGCTTTACATCCAGGATTCAGAGTGCCAAATACTGGACAGAATACTATGAAGTGTCTTATACAGGAGTTCAGAGCAGTTGCAAAGCTTGTAGGCATTAAAATCTGTGTCTGTATGGGGTTCAATGTCAGTATGAAAGAGTAAAGGCCATGTATATAGGCTATGGACTGTGGAAGAGTCTTCACAGTCTTAAAAGTGTCATCACAAGTCTTAGATTTTAGCACTGAATGCATCAGCTTTTCCCAGAAGAACTTCACGTGCCAGCAGCATGTACTGCTGCATGAACTACCTGTTGTATTTGAAGTAACTTTTCTTCTCATACTAACGTTTTTATGCAAAAGTCATTTAAACACATAGGGAGTGGTTAATATGGCATAAAAATGGAGTATTTATTACTTCAGGCACATATGGTTTAAGTTCCCTTTAAATCTAATGGCTATTTTTCCAAGACCTTTGAAGATTTGTTATATAGTATGGAGTTTTGTTGATTCTGGTTTCATCTTCGCTGGTAACAAAGCCTGTGAAGTCAGAAATCAGCCTTCTGAAGCCTTGTTTCTCTAAATGTAGCTTTGCTCTAGGAACAAGCAATAAGTATCAAAGTGGTGTTATCATGCTGAGGTACAGTCTGGAGCCTGTGAGCTGTATAGAACAAGATGCCAACATGTTACTGCAATGAGATGCCTGTACTATTATGCAGCTTCCTTCATGGAGTAAGGAAAAAGCAACTTTATTCTGATGTAAACTGGAAGAGACCCTTAAAAATTGGAAGTGCAATTTAATTAAAAAAGACAAAAAAATCAATAATTTGAAAGGATCTCAAAACATCTCCTGGTCCTCATGAGGAAGAGTGACAAGAGCCAATGCACAGGGCTGGCAAAAATAAAAGGGGGCTTTTGATAAGATACTAATGTAGTATCTTCTGATATGTAGTTTATCGCTTCTTATCCCTAGTTTTTTGTCTTCTACTTTGTTTAAAGCATGTCTTCATCAGGTAAAAAAGGAGTTCACCTTAGTAACCTTAGACATTTGTTTAGCCTCTTTTTTAATTGCAGAATACAGATATGGATGAGTTTTCATCCCATTTTCAACATAAGTGAACACTTAGTGGTGAGATATAGAGATATATAACTGTCAAATTGTATTTTGACAGTTATGGAAAATGAATTCATTTAAGGCTTTGGAAATATGATAGGTAAGTTTTTATACTCCTGTATTAATGACCAGAAAAAGGCAGGAGATAGAGATGGGCAGCATCAAAGTGTATTTTGCATCTTTTTTAGTAGTATGAATAGTTTTTCAGTAGAAAACTATTAAAAGTAACTGTTCTTAAAGCCAATGTTGGACAGAGTCTTTTAACAGTATCTTCTGTTTCTTTTGTTCTTGTTGGAATATTTTTGATACAAATGAAAATTAGACAGAAAAGGAAGATACGAGAAACCTCTTACTCTTTTTTTTTTTTCCAGTACTTGCATCTGTTCTGGGTTTAAAGTTCAGTCAAAGTAGATGTTTCTAAGAACATTAAGGAAGGATCCTTACCTAATTGGTAGTATTTTAGTCTGCTCTACAGAGTTTTGACATACACAGATACTGCATGGCATAAGTTACAGAGATTGTTGTGCTCTCCCTTGAATTTTATGCTTTTCAGTCTTCTCACTTAGACAAACTTTGCTTGGGCTGGGTACCTGAGTTGTAAGAGTAAGAACTGTACAAGTTACATGTAGGCTGGTACCGTGCTGCTACAGATGGTCAATAGTAGATGAAAGTTGTCAGAGGAAGGTAGGACAAGCAGACAAAAACAAGGTAAGATGATGTTTGTGAGACAAGCAGAAGCATGTGAGATCAGATTATTGTGGCCATGTGCTGTGTTCATCCTCAATGTACCATTTTATAGAATGATTTGCTGACATCTGTGAGTCAGTCTTATCTTGCTGCTGCCAAGTGTATTCCCTCTCATGCAGTACTTCCTGGGCCAGTGTATAAAGGAATAACCAAATGCTGTGTGCCCTAGATGACATTAGTAAGCAGGAACAATGCAGATGCATTTTACTTCAGATAAAATGAACTTCAGAGCATGTATTTGCAACGTTTTCTGGTGTAAAGCAGCATAATGCACCAAGATGCTGGAAATGCTACTGAATAATGTCATAGTTTTATTGGAAGGCCCATATTTTATGTCTTATGTATTACATTCTAAATTATCAATTTTGTTCACATTCCTAAACTTGCAGAAATGCACAATACTACTACCTAATTTTACTTAATGCCCTAAATGTTTTTCCCTATGAATTTTGACCTATGTGTCATCCATATCTTATGTATAAAACAGCATTGAAAAGACTCAGCATTTTATTTACTATGAATGAATTTTTAAATAGAAAACACAAGAGGAAAATGTGTTTTGCCTATGTACTATACAATTTAGAATGTTAAAAAGAAAATCTTTGTAGAATATTATGTTTTCCTGTTTTCTTTATCTGCATTACAGATTGTGATATTCAATGTCACCTGGGGCAGCATTAAACCCAGGCCCATTATACTCTAGAAGTGATGTGGCAGATGTTTCAGCTAAAGCAATGTTATGAGTATTTTTTCAAATAGTCAAGTTCAGACATGCATTTTAAAACTATATTTGGTTTTTAAGTTGTGAAACAGAAGTACCGTTATGATGAAGACTCTTGATTTGGAAATGCACTGTGACTTTTTAATACTTCTATGTAAACCGAAAAGCTAAAAGTCACAGGTTTTTTCCTTCTTAGACTTTGAAATACTCCTTTTAAAACATATTACTTGAACTCTGTTTTCATTTCATTCCATTTCAGGTTTTTCTTCTATCATTATGGCAAAACCTTATGAATTTAACTGGCAGAAGCCAGTTCCCTCCTTTATGCAAGATGGAGCTGTGTTTGATAGATATGAAGAGGTAAGAGGCCACTTGCATTTCATTTGCTAGTCTCTTTTAAATATGTAGATATTACAGCGTATTTCATATTATGCTTTCATTGTACACAAATTACTCCAGAAATATGCACGAGGAGGAAATACCAACACACTTCATTGCTACACATATTTTTATTTATGAAAGAAATGACTTCAAAATATATCTAATCCCTCGGATTTGAAATAAGCCCTGTGGAAGAGAAAGGAAGATATGGATCAAAATAGCTCTTATCTTTTGCAGATTCATAAAGCACATTACTGAACAAAGTGAATTCTTCCATGGTTTTGTACAGCTATCAAATGGAGGAGAGTGAAATAGGTCTTGTTTTGTAATATAGAAACTGAGGACCTGTGTCTCACAAGGGAAAGTAAGAGGACACAAAACATTTATATACTGATTCAAATGCATCATTTGAGATCTGGTGTGGATTAATCTACTTTACAAAATCAACCTGCATTCCATCTGAAATATGATTGCTATGATCCCTCTTTCAGCTGTGCTTTAATCCAAATTTATTAAAGGAATGAAAAACAGGGCTTTTTACACAGCTGAAATGAAGTGTTGAGACATTTACCTTATAATCAGCATTGATATGCCTGTCACAATAATTTTATCAGGGTCTACTTTTAATCTTGTTTGGACAGAAAATCTTTAAAAGTTGAAGATATCTGAGTAAATGCCCTCAGGGGTGTTAGTATTTTCCTCTTATCTTTTGAAATGTAAGTAAAAGGTATTTTTTATCATGAGGCCTGCCATGATAGGGATAGTTGTTTTACCCTGTGTTTTCAGGTTTGGGGACAGATAAACTAAGAAGATACTAGTGGACATTGAATTCCTTAGAAAGGAAGTTCATAAAAGTTTTGTTTCTTCAGCCAGTAGTGCTCCAGAAACTCAGCATGTGAGGACAGAAGTGAAGGGAGTATGGCATATGGTCACCATAGAAAGCATAAGCAGCTACAGAAGAGAGTTGAAGTACTCAAATTCTGTCTGAGATTAAGAATGCTTGATGAGGCACTTGGGTCCTTCACGTAGTAACAGAGAGAAAGAGACATCCCATAAATGCACTGTAGGTCAGTGTACCCACCAGGCACATCTGCAAGACTACATAATGCTGGACAGATGTGGGATGAGATGGTAGCACCAGAAGTTTTGCTCCTTACAGCTGAATGTACTGCCTTCCAAAACCTTGTAGAAAGGTTGGCCTACTTACCACCTGTGAAGCAAAATGGTTTTTGTACATCCACGTGATACTCTCTAACTACATTGCTTGCTGCAAGTTTTGCTACAGTTTGCTCCAGGTTTGCTGTGGTACAGTTGAATGTCTGGTTTGTCTGCTTGAAGAGGAATCTTCTGCAGAAAACACAAAGCTTTCACTTAGGAAACTAACTGTGTGTTTTATCTGCAGTGTGACAGGAATCATCAAGTGCTGTAAAAAAACAACAATAACACAGAAGTTAAGATCTGTAAACAGTGAGCACTTGGTGGTGGGGCTGATGGGTACCATCAGGATCATGATATGCGTAGGCTATTATTTAATGGTGTCTAGGTAGCCCATCCAAGAGAGAGGCCACTGTTTTAGAAATGCAAGGTACAGTCCCTATCCTGCAGTGCTTGCAATTGTCAAGAAAAAAGTTTCAGGTTTAGGCTTCTAATTTTCATGGAAATTCTGTGCTTAATTCACCACCCAAACAGAGAGGTCACATTGGGGAAGAGAGAAGTGGTAAGTCAACTAAGGTCATACAGCCAGTTAGTACAGAACTGGCACACAGAATTGCTGGTACAGGCTCTGGGTGACTGAACAGTACAGCATGAGAGATCTTTTGTGTGCCAGAGTTTCACTGAGTGTCTAGAAAAATCTGGATTATTGTCACGTGGAGAAGTGTCTTGGTCCATCTTTTTTTGGTAGATGAATCCCTTAACCCAAATGGTTTACACAACTATGTGAATTTATTTTAGGCCAAGCATGACCATGTTAGACTGCTGAAAAGTCTGAGTCTAGCAGGTTACCTCAACAGAACTTGGGAAATAAAAATCAGACATGATTAGGAATCTTACTGCACACATTGCATCTATATAGTCTGATGTTAGGTGCTTTTTGCTTTTTTTTTACACCATGCAAGAAGACAAATTGCAGAAAATGTGAACTGATGAATAGAGTCAAGGCTGGAGTGCAGCATCAACATGAGTGCAGTTTACATAGACAACTTTGTGAAAAACCATTTTTGGAATGTCAAGAGCTTTTTGATAGATGAGGATACAATAAATGACCAAAAATTGCCTACTTTTTATTATGGGAGTAATCTTTCTGGGACACATAAAGAGATGTTCATTTTGATTGGTAGCTAGCTGCATTTTTACATGAAGCAGGACTCGAATGCTGTAAAACTACTAAATCTGAGGTGTCTGTCAACAAATAGGTTTCATGAGGGATAAGTCCTAGGATGAAGGCAGGACAACAGAAGTTACAGTGAAGAAAAATGAGTAGAGCATTGCATGGTGGAAACTCATGCCAGCAGTGTTGCTCGGAGTGAGCTGCAGCAACTTTATACTTTCTATCTCATCTCCCCTGCCTATACCATTAACATAGTTGTTTGCTATTTGGATAGAAAACTGCAGTGTGTCACTCCTTAAAACCTGTAAATCTCATTTGAGGACCTAAAATGTTGTCCAGAAATGGTAGACACCATTCAAGTTATGTGTCCAGGGAAAAGGAGAGATTTCCCCAAACACAGCATATCACCTAGGAAGACTCAAGGACAGTACTCAATTGTGGGCCTAGTATCAAATCAGGATAAGGCTTGATGGGAATGTGACCATTCCTTATCCCACATGATACACTTTTTCCATGGCAGAGGCCAGAAAGGCACCTGTGGCTGCTCTTCGTTGTCCTGCATTCTGGGTCAAGGTTGGAGATGCCTAAAAGGAAGCCAGTGAGAACAAACTGGCCTGTGTAGTTTTACTGGCTTAAAAGCATGCTCCATTAATTGAAGGCATTGGAGTTTTTACATGGTTTTATTACCTGAATTCACATTGTCTTGTATGCAAGACTCAGAAAACATTTGTGTATATTCATGTGTTTGCTGCCCTCTTGATATGCACAGGAGAGGATGTGGCATTTCAGAAAGGTGCCTCAGTCTTCAACACTGAACAAAAGCACTGATCTCTGAAACAGTAATCAGTGCTGCAATCTGCACACAGGCTTGTTGGTTTTCAATTCAGGGAGTCAGGAAGTCTGGATCCTTTTTTTCTTTAAGAAATGATTGATTCTGCACAGTGTTATCCTGTATTCTAGCTTAATTTATGATGTGTTAATTGAAGCTGGAGGTGTGTGGAGGAAATTTCTTTTTTAATTCAGCTAATCTTATTGTTTTTTCTTTTGCCTTGTCAAGTCTCTTTGGGATGTCATCCTTCATTTCTGTACAAATCAATGTCCTTCAAACTCTGCTTTGCCAGATATTCTGACTACAAAATGCTCATGGCACGTATGCTTTTGTGGTCTATTAGAAAACTGCTTCTCTTTATTTGGCAAATTGGCATTTTGGCAAAAACTTTCACATATTTGTAACCTTTACAAAGTTTGAAGCATTTATTTTCAATGATGTTTTGAATTCTGTTTCATTGAGATTTTTTTGTTAGGTAAGAATCACTGCTTTTATTAAACAAAACAAGAAATAGCAAAATAATAATGAAATGCATCACAATGTCTCAAATGGCAGCAAAAAGACAAATCATTAACAATGATCGTTTTTAGCTCCCTTATTTCTGATTGCTTTAGGAATAACAAATTCTCCAGGAAGGTATTTGGGGAGAAATATCTCAGTCTTTTATTTTTTGACCACTAAATAATGACATTTGCCAAACTGACTAAAATAATGGTCTCGTTTTCTTTTCTATAGGAATCGTTTGTCTTTGAAAGCAACTGTCTCTTCCAAGTGGATGAATTTGGCTTTTTTCTGAGTTGGAAAAGTGAAGGAAAGGTACATTACAGTCACATCAGGAATATCTTTTAGATACTATTGCATTTGATTTATAGTCTGGATAGTTTAAAACAAATTCAAAAAAGACCGTGTTAATTCCTTTAGGAAACCAGCCTTAGTGGTATTCTTTTAGAATGGACAGAAGTGAAGTATTTAAGAAGGACTTAATTGATACAAAAAGGAAATATACTGCTAAATTAACAGTGCTTGCAACTACTAATGCAATTCCTAATGGAGCCGTGTGTCAACAGACCTTTGAACTTGTACCCTTTCTTGCCGTTTCAGGAAGGACAGGTATTAGAATGCTCCCTGATCAACAGTGTTCGTTTTGGAGCGGTACCAAAGGTACTCTGTAATTTATACTCTTCATTTAAACAAAGGCTATTTAAACTGAAGGTGGAAAGCAGGATGTTCATTGCTTTAAAACAGACCGACAACACAACTTTTCTTCTTCAATCACCATCTAATATTTTAAGTTTTAAAGCCAAATAATTTGGTGTGATTGTAGTGGGAAAGTTTTGTCATCTGGTCTTTCTGATGCAGTACAGCTCTCAGCTTTCTGGATGCAGTGAAAGCTGAATGACAGACATTGAGAGCACGTATCAGATGTTTTTAGTTGTTTTGAAACTGTATGGTGATATTTGGTTTACAGATCTGGAAAGAAAAATGTTTCATGTTCCAGGTTTTGTTCCTATCTGTTTAAAAATGTTATCATCTTGCTCCATTAACATAAAATGTGGAAAGTTTTGTTTGTTCCCCTCTTTATACATGCAGGTGATCAGAGAGGGCAGCTGGTCACCATCAGCCATTTTGAGGAACATAAACAGAAGTATTAGCTAAAACTTGAGATGTTTTTTCAGTGGTGTTCTGCAGAAGGAATTCATAGAATTTTATAAAGTTTGTTGTGGATCTCCCTTCTCCAGGCCTTAGTTTAGAAGACTTGTTGTGAAGCAAGATAACTGTTAACGTCTCTGCATTTCCACTTCCACGTGTAAAGTGTTTGTTAACTGTAGATGCCCATCTCTTAGTAGTTCCCTTGGGAATCCATAGACTAAAGTCTTTCCCCCATAGAGAAGGGGTATGAGAAGTGGTGGTGCAGAGAACCCCATTCTTCATGTGCTGACAACCATACTAATATGCTTCTGCCTTCAGCTCTCTCTTTACATAAGTAATTTGCTCTCTATGCCCGATCTATAGCACTTGACCTTCAGCAGAGGTGCCAGAAACAACTAAAAAGTCACACAGATCATGGCTGTTAGTAACTATGGACTTGAGTGGAATAAGTTACTTAGAGATTAATACCGCTCCTCTATTTCCACTCCTTGGAGTGATTAATTTTTCTTTTTTGTGATGAAAAAATATATTTAAAATATTTAATTTATTCCTGAGTTTTCACAGTTGTATTCCTAATTGTTAGAATATAATGTTTTCCAAGTTTACAGACAATAATTCTAAGTGCAAGCATTCCTTTAAGATGATTAGCAAAGATTTGAAGCTGTTAATTTATATGGATATGACTCTTTACCAAAGGTAAATTTGCATAACAAGAGTATAGCAAGTGTAACCAGTTATTTATTCTGTTTAACAGGATCCCAAAATACTAACTGCACTTGAGGCTGTTGGAAAATCAGAAAATGAGTTGGAAGGACGGATAGTGTGTGTTTGCAGTGGCACAGATCTGGTGAACATCAGCTTCACTTTCATGGTAGCGGAAAACACAGAAATAGCCAAGGTATTTCCCAATTAACCGGTGTCTGGGAGTTAAAAAAAGAAGAAAGCTCCTCATCAGTATTCAGTTGTTTTTCCTGAGTAAGTCAGCCTGCTTCACTGACTGAAATACCTGTTTTGATGTCTGCTGCCACACTCAGCAAACATCCAGTTGGAGCATTGTGGTTTGGTATTAACGGTGACTTCTGAGCCTCTTCATGCGCAGTGATTTGGCAAAAGTAGACACTGAGATAAGCGTAGGACACGGCATTCCTTCAGCTGTTTATTATCTCTGTGTGGGGCTTGTACAGCACACTGTGTGACGTTTCTGCAGTGGGTCTGTAACAAGGATGCTGAAGGGAGGAGCAATTACTTTCATTTTCCTGGTGGGTGGAGCTCAGCCTTCCAAAATTTTGTCCAGCGATGACCTCATTGTATTGTGTGGTTCATATTATTTGAAAAGACAAAAGCAGGAAAGAAAATTCTCTATAGTTCAGGGGATTCCAGTGTACCCAGTTATTTTCTGTTTCCCGTTGACATGGAACACTCTTAAGAAGACAATAGTGCTTTTTCACACGTCATCTTCCCTGAGAGCTGAAGATTACAGTTAATGAGAGTTCTGTGGCTCCACCAAGGCCTTGTACACAGTCTATTTGCTGTAAGCTGCTCCTAGAAACGCATTAATAGTATGCTGCTAGCTCAGATCCAGAGTTTCAAGGGATTTTTAAAACAAACTTTTTTCCTTTGCTCTCCTTTCCTGATTTTATGTACTTACAGTGTATTATAATCTGTTTTGCCTCTGAGGTATACACTGAATAATGATCAGTAACACACACCTGCTAAATCCTCTTCTTTAAAGCTGAGTATCTGTTTGCTGAATGCAACATGACTAAATCCCTTGGCAGACCTGGTTGATTTGTCATTGCTTTCATACCTCTTTGAACACTGGCAGTGCCGAGTAAACTTCGTAATAAGAGAAGTACTCACATACTTACATGGATACACTAAATTGATTTCATTGTGTGTACTTTTAGCTGCCTTTCAGGGAAATGGTATGCCACAGTTATGTTTTAAAAACATTTTAGAAGCAAAGAAAATGAGGTACTAGGCAGCATTCACTTTTATACTTAACCCAGCGGTGTCTCCAACTTATTCTGAGAACAGAAGATTGGAGTTCAGTTTCTTAGCCACCTTAGATCTCAGAGAGCTGTATTAGACGACTTGGCTTATGAGGAGTATGTTGGCCAGTTACATAGACTGAGCTAATTATGCTGTCTGAAAGATCTACTGCTTCATTAACTGACAAGATGCTTATGCAAAATGGTGCGTCATGCTGAGGTCAGCTTGTGGGGATGTTGTGAGAGGCCTGCATTTGGGTCCTTCCACCAAAATGTATATCCATAACTCATCAACAATGGTGATCCATCTCATCTGATCCGTGTGAGGCACAAGGGAGAGGGATCAAGTAGATCAAGTCCACAACAATGTAGAGCTTTCTAAGTTGCCTTCGCAGGGGATATGGGCATATGGGGAGTAATTTGGCCTGTATTGTATTGGCCTTTTGTATATGGTAAATATATCAACTTGCTTCTGTGCAAAACCATTTTTTTCTAGGAGTTACTTGCACATAGAGCTGTTCCTGCTGAACTCTTCCTGTTCTGTTCATGCAAAGACGACTTTCTTTTGGGACATAGTAAATGTCTAGAAGAAGTGAGTCTTTGGCTAGCATTAAGTAGCTATGCAGCTGCTAACTGCAGGTTAAAACAGGCCTTGATTTAATCCATGTTTGAAAGCAAGCTCCCCTTGTGAAATGTTTGAAGAAGAAGGGGCAATGATTGTAGCTTAAGCAGATCAGATATATGCAAGGGATGCTTTCATAGCCATTTCTACTGTTCCTTCCCTCCATTGCAGTGAGAAAGGAAAGCATTACTTGCTGTAGATCTTGTGTCTCTTCCTCTGATAAACCAGTCAGGCTTGGCTGGTACCTGATTGGGAGACTTCAAACAAGGGAATTTAGAAACAGATCCAAATACAAAAGCCTAGAACCTTTCTGCCCAGAAAAAGGGCAAAAAGGCATTCTGCATCTGTAGATAATTTATAGTTTGAAAAGAAGTAATTGTTACTCACTGAAGGGTGGGTTGTGATGGAACCAAATAACCATGACAAATGAGAAAATTAATGCAAGTTCCTGGCTGCTTCAGGCTGCCCATGTGATGGGTGTTAGCGTTGGGACACAGATTCTGCCAGCTTCCGTAGAATTGAGTGGCAGTGTGGGTGCCGGGTGGGCACGTGCAGAGCTGCTGCTTGCTGTGGGCAGTGGTGAGCCCTCCCCTCCAGACAAGGCTCCTCACAGGCTATCCCTTGTGGTCTGTCATCTTCTCTGCACTGTGGCAGCTCCACATTCCTCTGCCTTCTGTGGGGATGTGCTCAGCAGGTCTGGCCAAGTCATCACTGAGCTCCAAGTATAGCTATTCCAACATCAAGAGTATGTTTATTATCTCTCCACTTGTCTCCAAGTTCCAACTCTGGTATTTACATTCTATCTACTTCAATTTTATTGATGTTTTCAGCTGAGAAATTGGTTTTCATTTCCACTCTTAAAACAACCACAAAATAGGGTGTACTCTGTCTCTGATTGCAAGCAGCTGTCGTGGACCAGTCCTAAAGCAACTCCACTATGGTAACAGAGAGTGACTGTAAAAGGTGGAATTTAAAATCTAATGTTTGAAATCTTGATTAAATCAGGTTATAGCAATAGCTGTGACCAAAAATTAAAATACACACACACACACACACATTAGAGGTGTGAGTATATGTGTGTATTTTTCTTTTTACCTTCCCAGATAGACTTTCTGAGACCTAGTAATCTGATGATCTGCTTTCCTTAATCTAGGACAATTGAAAAGGCCAATGTGCATTTGGGGACAAATTTCCTTAGTGCAGGAGTGATGTAGTGCTTTCGTGAGGCCTTAGCACATGGCATGCAGGCTGCCTATCCACAATCAGTCTAAGTCCAATACAGCTTTTGTACTTCAGCAACCTAAAATCTGGACTTCCCATCTTCTTTGCTCATGCACTTTTGTGAGCCTCATCTTTCCTGACTAAATACTTGAAAATCAGAAGATTCTCTTTTTATTTTTGTGACAGGATTTTCCCAGCAATCTGCTGCAAGTCTGTGCTGCAGTTGGTCGGGTAGGGGGTAGGTTTTACACCCTCAGTAGCCTAGTCTTCTGGCTTTTGTGGTAATATTCAGAGAACAGAGCTGATTTGTGAGGCATCTGCTTTGAGAGCAGACAGACGTCTTCAACTCACAGCAGCGCTGGGGTAGGGAGGGCAGAGAGCCAGGAAGCCTTGCCAGGCCCCGGCTGGCTTGGGAGGAGGTGGGAAACAGGATTCTGTTCTCTGTGGGTTTCTTCAACCTTCAAGCTATCAGGCTCTTGACTCTGACAGCGAGTCACAGGCCCTGAATACCAAAATCCACCTCCTTGCCTGTCTAGCTTTTCTGACGCTTGGATTAAGTAGTGCAAATGTGGAGGGACCGGACTGAAAAAGTGAAGGGTAAAACCTCAAGAGGTCTGCATAATCCCGACCTCATCTCTAAATAAGCAATGGATGACCTTGTGTAGAACTTCCTGAGCTGTAGGTTACAACACTTCTTAGCCCTTTTGCAATTTTTCCCCTCTTTTAATGCTCATAAGTGAAATGTTGATGGCTAAAATAGAGCTAATGGGTCAAACTTACTTGTGTGCGCTGACACTGCTGCCTGTGTTTTGTTGGTAAACCCCAGCTAACACAAAGTCACTAAGTGCCTCAGGAGCATTTGAATACTGCTGCAAAAGTTGAGAGAGTGATGCTTTGATCAGTTTTTCTTGCACCCTGAGGAGATATTTGCAAATGCTAACTCTTGTTAGAGAAAACTAACACAGTTTACTTATCCCAGCCTGCAGTGTACTTAGATTTTGGCCTCTGGTGTCAGCCTCTAAGGATGTGTGCTTAAGGTGTACTTGTCATTAGTTTTGATTCTTTTCATGGTTGTTGTTTCTCTAGGATTAGAGAGCAGGACTCAGATTCGTCCTTTTTTAAGAATCTGGAATAAGTCTTGGTACATAGAGAGCCTTTCAGGAGTTACATGGACATATTAAAGGTACCAAGTCAGATCCTGAAAATCAAGAAATATTTAGCACTACTGTGATTCAAATGTGTCCTGTATTTCTATCAAAAACATGTAACTCTGCTTTCTCTAAGACTCAAAGTGTTTCCAGTGCACCTCATTTCAGAATTGTTACGGGATTTTCCTTCTTTGGAGAGGCAGTAACTTGGAAATGCTGAGCACAAAAGAAGAAAAGAATTAAGAGTCTTTCTCTAAGCATACATTTACAGGTCTTTCAGCTTCACCTGTAAATTAAGGAGTGCTGTGAGCATACAGAAAAAGCTGCTGCTATAATCTTAGTAGCATGTTAGCTGTAAAAAATCTGAGCTGCTGTTTCATCCCTCCCACAAGGTCATCAGACAAGAATACATTACATGATTTGTTGTCAGGAAAGCAATATATTGCCAACTTGACATTTGTCAGAGTATTCAGACTTTGGATATTTTGTGAATATCTATTGACTGGATCACAGTGTCTTCAAACTGATTATGAAGATAGTTGTTATTTCAAGGCTGTATTTATTCAGAAGGACCAAGCGTTTGAATGTGATGCACTGAGCCTATGTATTAATCTCTGGATGAGGGAATTCTTTCTTGTATCATTTTGTTTCTATAATGTTCACAATCTAGAAGCTTGCTTTTCTTTGGTTTTTCCTTCTTAACTCTCTTATTCCTCCTTAATTTGGGGCCAGCTGGTAGCCGTGGGGGATATCTGATGAAACACTCCAGAAACTGATTTAGCCTCAAACTGAAGTACAAACAGCCAGATGCTACACAGTAGTGCAGCTGTGTGGTGTGGAACAGATAAGCAAATGTGTCTCTTGAACTGCCTTGTCTTGCCCCTGGGACATCATGCCAATGAAAAAATGATTTATAAATGGACACAGACTCTTAGGTTACTCCCTTGCTCCTTGCCAGCAGAGATGTGATGCTTTTGTGGCTTATCAATGCTTGGCTCTAGTTCTGTGCTGTTCTAGTGTAAGAGAATGCAGTTCCTGATTTGGCATCTTGGTGAGGAAAGGGCATTATCATTGAAGAAAAAGATTAGCAAGTCTTCTAAAGTGGAAGTCATCAGGACAATTCCTGCAAAGAAGTTACTTGATAAGTGGTCAGCGTGTTGATTTCTCTATACACTTCTTTTCTTCTGGCAGTGTTCCTTTCTGGCAGCTGTTCTTGAGGTACAGTGGTAACTTCAGAACTGAATGCTGGGTAACCTTGCTTTTAAATGCTACATTTTCTTAAATCTAGTGCAGTTGCAATCTGTTGCCTTCAAATCAGAATGAACTTCTCTGTATTTCCTGTTAAAACAATAATATTGCCACTAATGCACCAATGACGACTTTTAGCAGAAAAATATGGGAGTTTTGAAAGACTGAAGCTTATTGACAACATTCATTTTGCATAACTGAATTTTGCAGTTCTTCTTGTTTGCAGTCCATAAGCTATTTTACTGTATAGCTCACTGTTGAAAGGTTGAGGAGCTTTTAAGAGACTACAGACTAATCTGGATTATATGACAGTTATTTTTTATAGCTGTGACAGTGGTAATGTAGCAGCAATGTTACATTTGACTGTTTAAAAAAAAAAAAAGAAATGCAATTAACAAACCAACCACAAAGACCCCAACGTAGATAGATGATAGTTGAATTTCAACAGTTCTAGGAGATAGAAATATAGGTAAGACTTATTAGGCTTTTGTCTTGAAATTTTCCTGTATCATTTTAGGTGAGGGAACCTTTGCAGGAAAACGTAACTGTTCCCTGTCAGTTATATCAGTTGTAATAAATAATATTATCTCTCCCCATGAACCTTGCTTTCTCTATAACCCTAGGCAGTACATCTGTACTGTGACTATCAAATAACCTTATCTATGCAGTTGGCAAAAGAAAAATGGGAGGACAAACTGTTACCGGTGAGTTGTTTTCAAGCCCAAAAACACACCTAAGAAAAACCCAAATTGCTAGCTTTCCTCACAAATCAGACTTCTGTTTCAAAAGATTCTCAGATACACGATTACTCTGTGTGCATATTTTGTGCAGTACTTCCTGCAAATGAATATTTAAATATTAATAAATGTCATAATAAATAGCTACTTTTCCTACAGCTGAGTAGATTTATAAGGCCCATTTCTAAGGGAGTCCAATTCACAATTTCCTCTTTAAAAAGAACTTTGTGATGTGCATATTATGTGTCTCGAGTAAAAAGATCTCCTTAAGTGTGTTTATCTGCTGAATCTACCTTAGACCTTGTTTGAGCCCATAGGGATTTACTGCCTGCAGTTTTCAACGTGTCATTTACCAAAGATCTTAGTATTCTTCCTATATAAATGGGGATTTTTTTTTTCATCTGCTTTGCAGATGTACAGCACTGATTCATGAAAAGAAAACTATACTCATCTGCATCTATTTATATAAGTGCCAGATTCTGGATCTTGCCCAAGTCAGTTCAAGCTGCATGCACAGAATTTGGCCGGAAGCAAGAAGCTTCTTTATTCATAAGGTTAATGTTAAGCAGTGGACCAAATCCCATCTCACTATCACCAGTGTAAATTATCTGTTGAGTAATCTTAGCATTACAATGGTATAATTGAGACCAAACTTGGCTTGTAGTGCTGTCATTTCCACCCCCCCCACCCTGCCCCTTCCTATAGCTTTATCCTGCCAGGATTCTTGCCGAGATCACTGATTGTTCATGTTAAGTCCTAATCCTTCAGCTTTCTTCTAGGCAGTAATGCAAAGTCTAGGTGCAAGCTATAGTAGATAAATAGATCCATAAAAAGGAATTACATTAGTAAGTGCTGTAATGCTGCTGTTGGCTGAAAGTTATCCCAGTGATGACTGGAATGTTTTGCTTTTTTAAGGATGAAAGCAAGAAAGCAAGCAGGACTTGAATATGTAACAGGATGTTAGATGAGGTCAGCATCACAGAGCAGTTGTGGCTCCCTGTGGTTTAATGTAGCTTATTAATAATTTGATTTAATCCCTTTTCTAAAACCAGATGAGTTAAATATGTCATCACATATTCTATAACGTTGCTCAGTGATAGCTAATACTGCCAGCCACAAATGAAAAGGAGGCATGTGTTTACACACGCTATAGAAATAGAAGGCTTAATAAATCAATCAATGGACCGCTTGCCTTTGCAGGCAATAAACTGTTTTAATAGCACCACCGATGCCATAATGTAGTGCTTGGAAGAATGGAAAGCACAATCACTTTGTGTAGTGAAGGATGAAATAGCAATGGGTAAAATATGGCTGCGCTTTTTCATGGTGTTACAGGCTGTGAAGTTGGCAGATTTTTTTCCTCAGCTCAGGTTATTAACATTACCCATAACTGCAAGGAAGAAGAGCCTTCCCCCAAGGCACACTTTCCTACTTTTTCTCCTCTTCGATTTTCCTAATTTGGTGTTTCTGTATTTTCATATTTTTCAGCAATGGGTAGAAGGGCTTGGATCCATCATACATAACTTTAGAGCTAACAATGTCAGTCCAATGACGTGTCTCAAGAAACAGTAAGTTACTTTCTTGTCTTCTGTTTCTCCTTTATTTTTCTGTACTTCTATTTTTCTTCTTGGAATTTAAAAAAAAAAAACCCTTATTTTCCTACTTCAACATTTTCAATCACAAAACAATGCAGTAAAGAAAATGGTCTTAAATTAGTTTCAAGCTTATCTTTCATTGTGACCAGAAGAGGTCTCAAGTCTACATCTGGCACATGGCCAGGTGAAATTATAAGAGAATTTGTAACAGTTCATTTGATTTATTGATATTGTATGTTTTAATTACTGTCTGGTTTGTTCTTTCATTGTTGCATATGCAAACAAAACCCCACGAGTCTTTCTCGTCTTCACACTTGTGTTAATTGATGCACTGATTCTTTTGGGCTGCTTTTTGCCTTTACAATTAAAAAACTGTTCTGCCTCAAAGCTAAGTGATTGCAGAATGTTTTTATTACAGAAGAATGATTTATTTGTACTAATTTAACAGATGTGGCAACAAACTGAAGCTAAAATAAAAGTATCTAGATCTCAATTTTAATAAATAGTGTTTTTAAAAGATTTCATTCTTAATTGCAGTTGGATGAAACTGGCTTTTCTGACAAACACCAATGGGAAAATTCCAGTTCGGAGGTAAGCACAGTTGGGAGTTCCAGTTTTTACCAGGTACTGGTTGCCTGATGTTAATCAGATTCCGTGTCTTAATAATGGAATAAAATATCCATTTTATTCCTAATACCTTTCTAAAAATAAATGCAGAACTAAACACGCTTAGCTGAATTCCATTCCTCCTTGGTAAACTAGGCAGGACTTATCAGCCCAGTAATTTTTTTCTTAGGCTGGTGTAATGAAGATATGGGTGCTTACAATTGTTTTCAAAGTCACTTAGAGCTAAGAGCATAGTTATGCTCAGCTTAAAACTCTGCAGACTCTGGCTTTTTCAGTTGTAAAACTTCATAAAATACTTATCAGAAGAACCATAAAAGCTTGTAAGCTGGTTAAGGACAAAAAGGTACATTTTAAAGTTTGTAGTTCCTTGTAAAAGAGACGGATATAGCTCTGCCACAAATACTTCTGCTTTTATAGGAACCTCCCACATAATAGTTCTGAGTTTTCTCCACATGGTAGATGAATTGTTGGGTTAGTTGTTGTTGGTAATGGAAAAGCTAGGACAGTGTATTTCTTTCTGTACAGCTATTAACTATTCCAAGTTCCTGATTTTTAGTCCTTGCTGGCTATGCAGTAATTCTCCCCACTCCTGCTCTAGAAATTAATTTTTACTGATACGCTGAGCTTCTTTCCTCTTCGTGCAGTATGTGAAAACTACACTTTTGGGGCATGCTGGTTTTTCATAGAAACTCAGAAGCAAGAAGGAGGATTTTTTGAGATAAGCCTCACAGAATGGTTTTTTTCAAGAGAGAAAGAAAGGGTTTTGCATCTACAGAATGTGCAAAAAGACAAAGGGCCTGCCATGCTGCCTTCCAGGTTGCTTTAGTTTCATGACTCAGGTGACACTTTGACAGTGTTAAGATTGCTTCAACATATTAATCTTTCAGCTTTCTCATTGCCAAGCCCCTGCTTATTTCTCAAACTTGAACTGAACTGCCATGAGGCACCATCTGTACAGAAGTCCCATTAGGAATAGCAAATGAAGAGTAACGATGGGGAACAATACTACAGCAGGGGCAAATGCATTTCCAAGACTTCAGGGCTTTAAGTCTTTGTTTGAACATAGACCTGTATTCCTCAGTATGAATTTACAGTGCAGTAGCTTGTCTGAACCTGTTTCTGCCTTGAAATTTAGCACACATTTAGTGAGGCATAAATTCTCTCTGTTGTCCTACTGCACACTGATTTGTGTATGCAGATGAGCCCGAGTGTTGCTGAAGAGAGTCCAGTCCACTAATTCTAGTGTATTAAATCTGTAAGTTCAAATCACTTTTATTCCCAGGTTGACATAAATTGGTGTCTAGCAGCTTAATTTATTGCAAAAGTAGTTTGCTTATAAATTTGAAAGGTATATACTATTCCACACTGTGCAGAGGGAAGCTGAATCATGTTTACATCTGGATGCTCCAAGGAATGCGTTGTGTTGGTGTGGGTGAAATGTGACAACTTTCTGCGGCTCGTCCAGGAAACTCTATATCACCTGCTGAAGGGACCAGGGATGGTGTTAGTGGTAGGCTGGAGGAACGTTGTTCAGGAGGAATGTCAATGAAGGGTTTAAAAACAGTCTGCCCTGTAAACCTACACTGGAAAAGAGGGTGAGTCAGAGCCCTTATGAAGGGTGGCAAGATTGTGAGATTAGCCTGATCCAGCAATAGCTACTTATCATGAAGTAGGACCCAGGCACTTGGGTGTCTCAGCACTGGGCAGCCTGGTGTGTGGGGGACTTTGTTGCTTCCCTCCTCCTCCCACAGTACTTAGTGTAGAGAAGGAGACTGGAGAGATAAGGAGCAGGAGAAGGTGGATGCATGAGGAGAAAGATATGTGTGTGAGGAAGGCAAGACAGGAAGCACTAGAGGCTTGGACAGAACAACTCTGCTATGCAAGGTGCACCAAGTTTCCTGTTGTTTATCCAAGCCTCCCCCAGTAATTCTTTCCACTGCTTTAAACCACCTGTGCTTCTTCTTCAACTGACCTTCAGCTTGCTGTAGTCAGCCCTTCCATACATCTGTTTTTAAAGACAGTGTTATCCAGTCAGCCCTGCTTCATCAACCTGCACCTTCTGCTGCTCAGGGATTCCTCTAGCAGTTGCTGTAGCTCTGGGGATACAGATAGGAAGGTCATTCTCTTAGAAATAGAATACTCAGCAGGTCTGTTAAGCTGTAATAATGCGTATCACAAGATCACCTATATTTCATTTCATTTTACACAGAAGTGCAGTAAATCACTGAGAAAAGAAAATGTCACCTGAGAAATCAGAGCTCCTTGCATTCCTTTTCAGGTTTAAGACAGTGTTTTGCAGCTAGCCGATGGTCATAGGGAATGATTAGCCTTGAGAAAGTGAAATGCCTTAGGCTGTCACTCCTAAGTGGCATCAATATTCCTAACTCCTCATTAGTTCAGTTGGGAGTTACAGTCATGAAGGTTCTTCTCAACAGCTTTTGGATTTTAATTTACTCTGGGGCATTTATCTACAACTGTCAACCTACTGTGTTTGGGAGAGAAGAAATCCAGGCAGTTAATAGTGCAAAAACCTTAAGAGAGCACCAGTTATGCCTTTTGGGCTTTAATAAGCATTAGCAGTGTGAATCTGGAAGCACATGCACAAATCTTACAAAGACAAGGCATCTGGTAAGATATTTTGGGTTTTTTCAGATTTTAACATTAACTTAAATGACTTCAGAGGTCAGTGTTTGTTAAAAAAAATAATTTGCTTGGTTTCTGTAGCTTTTTGTTGGCAGCAAATGGATTTTCTACCTGTGTGAGTTGTACCTGTTCTGGTAGAACCTGTTTAGAAATTAGCTTTGCTTAATCTATGCTTATCCCTTGGATAACTACATTTCAAAGGATTTAAGCTAATTTAGCTTCCAATTATGAAAAATCTAAAAAAAAAAGAGGAAAAGCTAAAGTATGATAAATGAGGCTTAAATCTGTTTTACAGTAGTTTAATTAAGTTAATTTGAAATTACACTTTCTCAATAAATATGTTTTGTATTGATTACTCCAGAGTGCCTGGAAGAAATCTGTTTCAATACTTAGATGATGTTTGATGTTTGGAAATCATAGTTTAAGATAATTTCTTATACAGTGGTACTTCCAGTTCTAGCCAAAGTGATCAATTCACTGGAGCCATGGAAAAAGATTGATTTGAACAGTTTTTGTGTTGGCTTGATGTTTTTTATATAATGGTTGCAAAGTGGTTGAAGGTCTGAAATAACCAAGTCCTTTAACACATCGACAAACTTGATTCCTACCCCTCAGTCCCAGATTTGGAAAGGATTTTAAATATTTTTGAGGAAATTAATTGATATATTACCATAAAAACTCCCAAACTGCTCTAGAACATGAATAAACACCTATAGGTATCTGTCAGCCAGTAACTTGCTTGCATCTGAAGTAGCTCCATTTTCTTCCAAGACTTAGAGCAAAGTGAATGTAAATCTAATAGGCTGAAGTCTCTTCTGACAGAGTGAAAAGTAGTTTTATTTACAATATCCTTAGCAAAATGAAAGTGCTGTGCTGTATTTTTACGACCTTCTTTTGATTCATCCAATCTTTTCTAGACCGTTGCTCTCATTACAAGTTACTGTTATGTTTGCTGTCATCTTTGGTGAAATAAAAAGTAGTTTGGCATCAAAAATAAATTCCCTGCAGCCATGGAATCTTGGCTCACAGTTTCTGATTACTTACTTATGCCAATATTGCATGTTTTACATGACATTTATTATTGGTGTCTGGTTCGTTGGAACCAACATAGACTTTTTTACAGGGCTGGCGATAGGTTGTAAACTTTAGTGCTAACATTAGTCTGTGGTTTAGAATTAGCAGAGAAATAGATGCCTGAGATTTTTTTAAGAAACAAATGCCTCACGTAAAACTCTGTCTATATTTGAATGAAAACATTTCTGTACTTACCAGCTTTAGAAAATCAAGTAAATTATTTAGATGCCTAAATAGGGACGTAGAAATCTAACTGGTGGAAGAACCCAGGGAAAAAATAAGCCAAGATGTGTAAAATGTTGCTTTATCATTTAGATCTTTCGCTTCCTGAGCTTAATTTTATTAGTATGAAAATATTTGCATAGACTGTTTAGAGTGTTTTGGAGAGTAAAACAACTGTGAACTGCTATGGTAACAACAGCAATCGTTTCTTTCACATCTTTCCCTATCTGAAATTATTTGCTATGCATGAAATTGAAAAAAAAAATTAAAGAAATGTTTGTCTCACTTGGTAAAGAGCAGCATATTCTTATCAGGCAACTATGGAGTCTTTCCCAGGGTACAGCTTTTTTTAGCATTAGAGATAGATATTGAGTCTGTTTTTCTCTACAGATAGATACCAAAATCAAAGTGGTGTGAGACAGACACATCATTGTAGATGAGAACCTAAACAGAAGAAAGGAGGGCTGTCAAGTTTGGACCTGCTTTTCCAGAGTTAGAGGTTACTCAAACTTGTCTCAGATGGAAACAGAAATAGACCAAACATTTTCACATTAATCGTACCAAATAGCTAAGCTTTTAATTGTATTTCTTTCATTTCAAGTGCAACCAGTTTGTCAGTTGTATGCATGGTGAAATCACTCCTGTTTTGCAACAGGAAGAGAATGTTAATCACTTTGGTGTAAATATTTCAGTGGCAGCTGAGACCTATCTAAACAGGTTGTGTGATGTATGTTTAGAATAGGGATGTTCATAATGGCTGTAAGATGAAGGAGCATTCAAAAGAATGAGCGAGCACTGCAGCTAGTGGGGAAGCAAAGAATGAGATATGATGTGCTGCTGGGAGTCTCTTGCTAACAGCAACTGCCTGAAAGGGAGAGAGGAATGAAGCTGCCGTTGGGAATACTTCATGCCTACCTTATGGGTGACTTGGGAGGCATAGGTTAATGCTTGGGAAAGGAAGGGAAATCATCACAACCAGGAATGTCTGGAGCCTTCACAGCTGTAGAATCTGCTACTCTTTTAAAGTAATCATTTATCTATGCATAGAGTTGAAAAGAGCCAACAGAATAATGCTTTGCATGGCTCTGTATCCCAGTATACTGGAAAAAAAGCTTCTTTTGTTCTTCTTGCACTCCATTATTTTGATGTATTTTCTAATAGATAGCTTGCAGGCAGAGCACTGCTGCTCTGTGAAGCATCGAGCGCTTTTTCAACTGCACCGTTACTTGGAAGATGCTTACATTCATCAGTTTAAGCCAGAGGAAAATAATGGCAGAAAAAGCAAGAGAGAGAGAACTGACTGTTTAAAAAGTGACTAACATTTCTCCTTTTTCCCCCCACTCTTTTTTTTTTTCCTTTTAGCATTACCAGAACCTTTGCATCAGGTAAAACAGAAAAAGTGATCTTTCAGGCACTTAAGGAATTAGGTCTTCCCAGTGGAAAGGTATTTAGTGGTTTTGAATAACCTTTTTTGAATACTAATAAATTGATGA
The DNA here is from genome assembly GCA_013401255.1 of Urocolius indicus. Classification (NCBI taxonomy): domain Eukaryota; kingdom Metazoa; phylum Chordata; class Aves; order Coliiformes; family Coliidae; genus Urocolius; species Urocolius indicus. The sequence continues at coordinate 171,788 of WBNH01009327.1, read as the reverse complement.
ATCATTCACATTTGTAACTGTGATCTAACTCATTTGCATCCCACTAAAGCATGCCTGTTGTTCATGAGTAACTTACTAATTGCTGCAGGTTGTTTACCAACATGTAATTAAATCTGTATGACATAGTGGTCCTTAAACATCTCAGATGAGACTTCCCTTCTTTTCTGTAATAGACTCTTTCATTCAGCTGTACAAAGCACATGAGTACAGAATATGGATGTTATGCTTTTATTGTTGCATGCTGTCCTCTCAGGCGCATTTCTTGAACTCTTCTTGATCTTTGCTCCCTTCCCTTGAAGGCAGCTTGAGAGCCCCTGCCAGTAGCCCCAGAGAGGTGATAGCTGCTTACAGTTGCAGCTGGCCTTTCCAGCTTTACTCTGCCCATTAATTCATTTTGGAGACTCCAGCCCTTGGTTCTTGCCCTGACTGCAGCAAGCACCTGGTGAGGCTGGTGAGCAGTAGCCCTGCAAACTCAGATGCTCCTTGTCTCCAGCAGCCAGGGAGAGGGGGTGTAGAAAGCCAGAATCACAGGAGTCCCCAGCTGTAGCAATGCTTGACAGCTGAGATAAATTTTTTCCTCATTGCTGCAGTTCCCATCTTGTTCATAGGAGGACATAATACTGAATGAGTCAGCCATGTGTTCCCTCCCCATGGAAGTTTTATGTGTCCCTATGTGAGATCTACTTTGCTTTTTACAACAAGAGCACCAAACCTGGGGCTTCTTCCTCAGTGCTCCTTGGCATGACTTTAAGAATCTTGAAGTTTGTACTCTATTTTGGGCTTTCTGGGATTTGTTTTTAAGTTTCAGAAGAAAAATGAAGCCTGTTTTCCAGTTCTGTGTTTATGTAGTATTAATGTTACTATGGGACCAGAATATAAGCCCATCAAACAGATCTATGATAAAGATAAATTAAGAACTGTGTTCAGAAAACACAAATGAACCTGGGTAAGTGTATATTAAGTAAGGAGGTAAAACAGTTCTCCATTGCTTTTTCTGATATAAGATATGCTCTTGGCCAAAGAGTATGTAAGCTCTTTTTTGCTGGATAAATGTACCTTTGCCTTTTGTTACAGAATGATGAAATTGAACCTGCAGCATTTACTTATGAGAAATTTTATGAGCTCACCCAAAAGATATGTCCCCGAACTGACATAGAAGACCTCTTTAAGAAGATGTAAGTTCAAATCTAATACAATCTTGCTTCAAACTCATTTAACTGTATTTGTAGTCTGTATCTAATAGTGAAAGAACACTATAAAGATTCTCTAACCTTGAATCCTAGTAGCATCAGCAGTATTCTAAGACAAAACTCAAGTCAATCTTTTCCCCCCTCTTCCTTCCCTCCCAGATTGTTAATGTAAAAGTTGACTTTGTATTTTAGAGCAACTTTTACATGAGTTAGGGAAAGCACCTGGAACTGGGTTTTTTTGCGCATTGGCTTTACTAACTACTGTAATTTTAACTTGCTCCTTTAGGTGATTAACACAGTATGTGAACTAATTAGCTTCAATGAGAAATTGCAAGTGTAGAAACTTTCTTCCCTCAGTTTATTGTCAGCCGGAGGACTTGTGTGTTGTTGTATGAAGTTGTAGGAAGTATGGGAGAAGTACTGTACCAAGCATAGACAGTTAATATGTTTTCTTTGCCTGTTCATTTTGAGATTATAGAGCTACCTCAGGTAGAAAAGTAAGTGGTTTTAAAATGATCAGCAATGTCAAGATGTAAATCATACCTACTGTAGCATCGTATATGCAAACTTACACTCTCTAATAAATTTCTTTTCAGCAATGGAGACAAAACTGATTATTTAACGGTAGACCAATTAGTGAGCTTTCTAAATGAAGTAAGCTTTTTCATACATTAACTACCATACAAGTCTGTCTGCAGTGGCTTGCTTCTTCCAATCTTTCCATTGCATGAATCATGCCATTATTTGCTATGCTTTTGATCTGCTGATCTTTCCATTATGGTAACATCCAGGTGCAAAAATCAGCTCCCAACGTGTATGTTGTCGTGCTTTCTACGTGTTGGCTTTGCGGATTGCATCTGTTGATTACTTGCTGTTGTGTTATGTTGTGTGTTATGTGTGTTTTATATATTTTATACTGTTATATTCAATGCGGTTTCAACTCAAACACACCCAGTGTTTTATTGTAAGCAGTTACTTTACCTGTAGGCCACAGCTAAATATATCTGCTGATTCTTCTGAGTGATAGAAAAAAATGAAGTAGGCTTTTATAAACAGTGGTTTGATTCTTCTCAACAGTATTATCTCAATCTATTACAAATCTAAAAGCTAAAAGGGTGTTTTAAGAGTTTGTATATTATTTTCAAATTACTATGTATGCAGAAGAGGAGGAAATATTTTTATTGCTGTATTTCCAGAATACAGTTGTTGGCAAGAGCACTATTTCTTAAAAACATCATAAGTGTGCGAAGTAGTTCAATAAACACTGTGGGACTGGGTTTTTTTCTCTTCCTAAAATACAGTAAGTTATAGAAGACTGACTCATTCAGAACTACAACACTAAATGCACCGTGTAGGTCTGACAAGAACACACCCATGGAAAACAGACACATTCTATTTGCTTTTGTACCCATAGTTTTGTGCCAGGGATAGCTGCTTTACCTCTCTGTATGATATTTTAGCTACTGGGTTCCTTATCAGAAATCTCTCCATCTAAAATTCCTTTACTAGTTGTAAACATTTTCAATATATTCCTTTGTCTGTCTGATGGTGCTGTGTGAAGATTCAAGTAATAAACTCCCCCTATATCAAATTTAGAATATCATTTTCTTTTTCAGTAGTGAAGGCATATCTTACTCTTTATCAAACCTGAGTTACTTGAAGAAAGGTTATTCAAAAAGAAATGATAATGAAAGAATGAATAGCTTCAGTACTAACGGTTACATACTTGAGGCCTCAATTAATATCCACGTTGTTCTCTCTATTAGCAAATTGGAGCACACGCTTAATCTTACTGCTGTGAGAAGATATTCTTTTGTGGTAGCTATTTACAAAGTTCAGTATCTAATTGTATGCAGTGCTGGGGTCATAGCTAAAGCACTCACTTTTGCTTCTGCGTTGATGAGAGAAAGGACAATGTGATTTAAGTTATAAATTGTCCGTTGAAAATACTTCAGCCCTCCATTCAGTTGTAGTGAAAGATACACTTCACTGCATGAAGCACACAACCCTGTCCCTTCCATGAACCGTATTAGCTTCTGATTAGGGTTTTTTTTTGTTTGTGTTAATCCTCATTTGTTAGCAAATTACTATTTTGTCTTGATTTTGAAATTGTTCTCTGTAATTGTTTCAGTTTAAAGTGTGCTTCCTTGAAGCCCAAATGTCTGAAAAGCTACTGGCAATTGTGGCAATTTCCTGGCTGTCTGAATTGAATTGTTGTGCTCTTGGTTTTTGTATTGTTTTAGCAGTTCTTTTGGCAGAATTGGAAGCCTTACGTTATGGGCAGTATTGGAGAAAGACACATCTTGTTGGCCACATTCTTATCAACACCTTGGTTGGTAATTGGAGCTGGGAACAATTAGTCAGACGGTTTTATAGAGTGGGTTGCTGATTCTGGTGACTGAAACTAACAGCTTTGGCTCTGTGCTGGAGGTCTTTTGGTCTCCAAATAGAGTTTAAATTCTTGGACATGGTTTGAAAGGCACCAAATGACCCAGAATCTCACTCCTGAAGTTATCGTTTCTGTCCCCTTGACAGCTGGCCAACACTGCAATTAGCAGTGGGGTTTTAATGCTGGAAATATAAAAAGATTATTATCATTATATAGGAGAGGGGAGTTACTTGGCAGAGCGATTCTTCCTTAGAGTCTTTAACCTAAATTATTTGGAATTCAGTAACCTCCAAGGCATGCTACAGAAACTTAGTGTTACGGGTTTCTAAGGGAGCATGAGGATACATTGCTGGTGGAGAGTGACCCGCTTCCCTGGAGTTGTTCCAAACTGCTGTCTCTATTTGACTTTTAAATGCTGCTGGTTGACAGCTGATTTAATTGTGTATCAGTATTAAAGCCTCTGGGAATTCAATTATTGTCAGTATTGTGAGTATTTTGTCTAGGTCTGCTTTTTTTAAAGTCAAATTTTTGAAACTAAAAATGTAGTAGAAAAAGAAATGAAATCACTACTATTGAGATTTGCTCCTGCCATTCATTTGCAGCAATAAATTAATAAGCCAAGTAACTGTCAAAATGAAAACTCTGTTGTCTTATCAGGACTCATCTCTTCTTCTGGGAAGGAGGTACAAGGAGATCCTTTACTATCCCCTTTACTATCCCACTCTCTTCTTTCTCGTTTCCTTGCTCTTCTTCCCTCCCTTTCACTTGCTTGCTCTTCCTCCTTCCTACCCACTCAGTCTGTTTTTCAGCTCCACAAAAGGACATCCTTCTTAGTGCTTCACGGGACAAATTCAAGTATGGCACATTAAAATCTGTTGTGCCATCTCAGTTTATATCCACTCAAAAGGAGACTGGAGGCCAGGCTGGGGAGGCTAAACAATTGCAGAACCATCCAGGCAGTCTTTCTCGCCATGCTTTTAGATGATTCACCCTCATATCGTCTACCGTAAGGGTGTCTTGTCTATTACTGTAACTAGAACAATCAAATGCAACTTTGTTGGACATGCACAATTAGTCCTGGGACTTGTGGTCTTTGTAGATGAAACTTCATGCTTTTAGCTTTGGTCAGCCTTTGTGTTACAACTTTCCTGTGCCAACAAGCTCAGTAGTGCAGAAGGTTCCCCAAGAGACACTGGTAAGCACTTTTCCTTTTTCAAGTAAAACTTGATCAATTGCCCATTTTGCCTTGTTTTGTTTTTTTTTTTAACTGAGTAAATGTGAAGACAATCTTTTGTTGAAATAATAAACTGATAATGAGCAATGATCATTGCTAGAAGAATATGTCGCTCTCAGCTCCCTCTGACGACTCTGGGACTCTTTCTCAAGAGGAGACCTTTTCCTTTATCCCATTTATTTCCTTCTGTTTGCTTATAACTAACTGTAGAACAGAGAGAATGGGGAAGAGCACTTTCTCAAGTTAAGAATCTTCTCTTAACAATTGTTTTGAAGTGATGTGTTGTCACTAATGGTATAAAGCTTGTCATTTGTCACAGTAGACCGTACCGTTGCATGTTGGTGTTGTGTTGCTGTTGTGGGCTGCTTAGCAAGTTATGTCCTGCATCCATCTGCTCTCATATCGTATTTCGTCTGAGTGTTACTTAGATATGCAGACAGCTGATCTGTAGAGACTGAAACTGCTGTATTTTAGATGCTGCAGACTTTCAATAGCATTATTTGAAAGAGATCTCCTCCCTGATTGCATGATTCAATTGGCATTGGTTGTAATTTCTTGGAAATAATGAACGTATTGGTTGTAAGAAAAGAGATCCAATGCTTATTTTTGATTGGATATTGGAGTTTTTTTCATGGGAAAAGAAAACCCCAAAAAGTTCACACATAAGGAATTACAGCAAATGCTGATAGTGCTGTACCAAGCCATAGCAACATCATCCTGTCCACTCCAGATTATGGATGACCAATATGGGGGTGGCTTGTTACATTTCTGAATTCTGTTCAAACTAAAGCTTGAAAACTGTGCACTTACTGGGGTAAAAAAAAGTGTTTTCACAGTCATATTTATTTCTTTGTTTTATTACATCTACTTCCATGCCACTACTCCATTTAATTCTGGTTTTAATTTAGTTTTCGTGGAGAATCAGGCACATAGTGTGCAGCTTTAATCCAGCATGGAGGGAAACCAAAGTTAGGTAGCACACTATTAAGTGAACACTTAAAAACTCAGAGTTTTAGTAACGTGTTAGAAATCACTGCTAAATTGTATGATGTGTATTATGAAATCCTAACATTGTAAATGACTGTGACTCGAAGAGATGACACCATGAGGCTCTTCTAAATTGCACAGAGTCCTTCTAAGAACCTGCTCTGGCTGTTTAATAGTTCATAACATGACGTTTCCATGATTCACAAGTAACCATCACTAGTTGCATATTTCTAAACTTGACCTTCAAATTCTGCATTTATAGTCTAGCTTGATTTGACTTTTCATTTTTACTGTAGCTGCAGGTCTTGCTGAAGGAATGCTTTTGGCAGAGGTGATTACAGTGCCATCGTTCACATCTGTCAGTTTACGTGACCTACAAAAAAGATTAGGAAGGGAGAGAATTTAGGTGTTTAGGTTTAGTTGTTTTTTAACATTTCATTTGCACATCCACCATGTGCAGTCATTGGTCAGCCTAACAAGCTAAAAAACAGTTACGTGATTGCACTGGGTTGTTTCTTTAAAACATTTTTATAATCAAACCACCTGGATTTCTTACAAAAGACAAGGTTAATTTTCTGTCTAAAGCTAAAATTACTCTGCAGTAGTCTGTAAGTTTTAGGGCTCTTTTTTGTTTTGTTTTTTTTTTTTAATGTCCACTTCTTTCTTTCTCATCTGCAGTAATGAAATGCTCTTGGATGATAAGCATGCACTGTATTGTTTTGCTGAATTCTGTTGTTTTCTAACCTTAGCATCAACGAGATCCTCGGCTCAATGAAATTTTGTTTCCCTTTTATGACACAAAAAGAGCAATGCAGATAATTGAGACATATGAGCCAGATGAAGACTTGAAGAGTAAAGGTAAATGTGGGAGGGAATTCAGTATTCACTGGTTTTAGGCATTTGGGGAGTTTGTTCTGAAGCATCCAGAATGTGAAAGTTACAGTCCTTGTGCTTCAGGGGACAAGCAACTCTGTGGCCACCCAGTGAGCTAGGTCAAGAAACTGATCTGCTGAAAGGTATCTCCCCTTCAAAACCAAGGGTTTTTTTTGAAGGACTATTTCTCCCCTTCGGGTGACAATGTGGCTACAAAGACAAAGGTCCTGATACAAAATGAGAATGGCTGGGTTTGTGTAAATTGGGAACGACATGGAGAGTCTTAGCAGCAAGGCAACGTGAATGTGACTATGGTCAAGGTATCAGAGAGACTACAAAGCTGTACAACTATTGTGTAAAAGTAAAATATCAATTACCATCTGCACCACTGGATAGTCATCCACTTTCTTGCCATATAATCTATATAGTGCTTGAGAGCAGCAACTTAGCTTAGAACAGGGTATTTTACCTGGGTGAAAAATGTTCTCTCTGAGCAAGAAGACTGAAGGTTGTATCTCCAAGCCATTCTTGGATGGCTCATGCCCTGAGCTGCTATGCGTGTTGAAAGTGTCAGTGGTTGAACTGAACTCACAGTTCTTATCCATTCTGCTGAAACAGCTGTTTTGGGACCAACAGAAATTAAAACTGTTTCTGTCCTCCCTGGCCTTTTGCTGGAAGTTACTGTCATACAGAGCATACAGAGGAGGAGACTGCTGCCTTACAAAGCCCACAGACCTTGAGGCATCCTGACAAGATGACACTTTCACTAGACATTTAGGCTAATCTATCAAGCTAGCACTGGAGAAGTTGGGTAGCTTTTATATATCCACCAGCTCTGCCTCTATTGATGAAAGATGTGCAGAGCAGACAGCTTAAAGAGGCAGTATCTTCACAGAAGCATTTAGGTTGGAAAGACCTTTGAAACTGCTTCGATAGAGTCCGAGGCAGCTCTCAGTGCTGCAGCTTTGTTGGGTTCCCTGTGTGCCTTTATGTTACTTTATGATCACAGGAGCTGACACCAGCAATGCCTTCCGTAGCAACACCCACCTCTCTCGCTTTCTTTGGGCCACTGTTTGGAAAGAGTTTACAGTTGTCTTCCTCAGTCTATAAACTTAAAGTATCCTTCTGTAGGTGGAGATGTAGCTTTTGCCATTCCATGTAGTACTTCAGTCCTTTGACCAAACCACTAGAGCAAGAGCTTGTACTGAATATACTACTCCAGGCACTGCGTTGTATGCTGGGCTAATAGACTGCCCCTTTAGTTTTGTGAAAACATGGACTTTCCAGGAGTCATCTGGGAGAAAAGGAGTCATTTCTCTTGTCTAGGACTCATTTCTAAATGTTAGGATGGTTTTCCACGCTGCAGTGTAGCTTATTTCTCTTCCTCTGTACATGAAGTAGGAATCTCCAGGTATTAATTACTTGATTTTAGTCAACTCTCTCCTTTGAAAGTTTTTCTTAAAGGCACTTAATCAGTGATTCCTGTTGATGCCAGTGTATCTCACATATTTACCAAAATGAGAGAGGTAGACTAACACAGCTGCTACCTGTTTAGGATGGCAGATAGAAAAGCATGTTTTTTAAAGGTGGGAATTAATCTAGAACTGGAAAACATCATTCAGTAATTCACAAAGAAGATGACTTTGCAAGCACCAAGCTGTAGCAAGGGAATGGTGTTGGCTTATTCTTTTTGCCAGTAATTGAATCTTGGCTAGTTATTTAGCTTCTTTCTTTGATTTGTATTTTCAACAGGTTTTATATAAATATGGTAAGCCTCCTGCAGGGATAGGGTTATTGAGTGGAACAACAGAACAACAGCAGTGTCCTCTTACAGTGTTCCTCCACTCAGCACCTTCACTGATGTGGATTTTATCCCAATGCAATCAGTAGAATAGGGAGACGATTTCCTATGACATGTTGAAGCTTGGCATGTAAAGGAGACAAGAGTTTATCTCAGCAGTGGCTGTTCTCTGCAGTCCCTTTCTTCTTAGATATAACTTTGCCGTTGAGCAAAATAATTAAGCTCAACACATTTTATTTTGCAAAATCACATAGTTTAAGAAGCAAGGCTGATGTCCATGGCAGTAGCAATAAGCAACTGACTGTTCCTCAGTTGCAGCTCAGTAACAGAAGGAGCAAGTAGAGCTGAACAAGTTTGTGCTGTGCAGTTGAGTAACCAGGGTCTCCTCAGGAACAATACAAAAGCAAATTCTTCCACCTGGCCAGTGCATTCAAAAATACAGCTCCAGTCTGTTGAGCACTTAAAGCTCTGTTAAGTTGCTGAAGTTGCAAGTGTTCTAGGCAAAAGCCTACTCAGTTATGACTTTTTTTCTACCACATGCACTAGAAGTGTGTAACACCTGAGGTATTTTTTGCTGTTGCTTTTAAGTTCTCAGCGACCAACTAAATGAAACAATTCTTCCAATTGAATATTCATTTTCTCCCTCTTTCTTTCCAAAACTCAGAATTAGCTGAGGGGATTTAAATAAGGCATTCCAGAACAATTCACCTCTGGCTGACATCAACACAGAAAACTTAAGCCTCAATAGAGAATTTTTTCTGAATAAGAGAAATGTAGTCTTAAAAAAATTTTAAATCAGACTACTGCAGCCTATGCCTTAACAATAGCTGAGTGTTCAAACATGACTTTAGGGAAAGCAATCTCCAAACTGATGCCAGATAACTATTCTCTGCAGGGACTCTCTGTGAGTAATCCCTTCTTATCTAGCCCAGATCATTTTCCAGTCTCTTGGCCCTTTAGGACTGATAATCCTATACTGATTATTCTTTGTTTTCATTCAAATTTATCCCTTGATCTATATTTTTTTACACTTTATGAGGTTTGTAGTAGCACAGAAGAGAAAGGTGTTATGATGAATTCTGTCCTCTGAATTACTGTGCATGCCAAGTTCATGGTAGAAAATGGCTTACTTTTAATTATTAAGAAGGAAACCTGTGTTTTAAATAGTAAAATTGAAGGTATCTTAGATTTTCCTAATGCTCTGCAAATGAACACATGGCAGATTTTGTACCAGGAACACAGTGGCTGCTCAGCTTGGAGCACTGGAAGGGGAGAGCTTCTGTTTACCTGCAGCTCTTTGTACTAGGGTTCCTACTCTGGGAGACAAGTTGATTCCTGCCCACTATTTCCAGTGTTAATTTACCTTTCTTTCTCTTTCCTTCTAGGTGTCATATCAAGTGATGGATTTTGCAGATACTTGATGTCAGATGAAAATGCTCCAGTTTTTCTAGACCGTCTGGAATTATATCAAGAAATGGACCATCCTTTGGCTCATTATTTCATCAGTTCCTCTCACAATACATATCTAACAGGCAGGCAGTTTGGTGGCAAGTCTTCAGTGGAGATGTACAGACAAGTGCTTTTGGCTGGATGCAGGTTGGAAACAGGACATAACAGCCTTTAATGCTTGCGAATCTAATACTTTAAACCTACATAATACATCTTAATGGTGATACATTGCATAATTGAATGTATAAATACATTAGTGCCGTGTATGAAAATATATGTATTTGAGACACTTTTCTTCCTCATGAAAGAATTTCAAAGACAGTGGAATGTAGAAATTTACAGCAGGAGAGAGTTTGTGACAAAGGTTACAGAAGTTTGGCCTTGAAATGACAACTGAAGAATTTCAGAGAACTTTCTGCTTTGTAATTAAGATGTTTCTATGTAAATGAGAATCAGTTTAGGATTTCCTGCTTAAGTTCTTGACATGATAGAATGTGTCACAGTTAACTGAGTAAGAGAATATATGAGAAGATTGTTACAGTGCTGAAAACATGTTTGTTCAGGTGTAAATGTGTTGACCCACACATAAGTTTAAAAAGAAGTCTGAAGTTACAGTGCAGCTTAAAAGGAGTTTGGTAATGCCCAAAACCACTTACTGCTCTGAGCATCACTGCTCAAAATGTGTGTTGAGCAGCTCACCTGTACTGAAACACTAAGGAAGCTGACTTCGTTCTGCTGTGCATCTTTAGGTGTGTCGAGCTGGACTGTTGGGATGGCAAAGGTGAAGACCAGGAACCAATAATAACGCACGGAAAAGCGATGTGTACAGATATTCTTTTCAAGGTAAATGCCTGCCCTCTATGCCTGGCCATAAACCCCAATAGAAGCCTTGGACAAGAACCCAGACAGGGCATTCTTCCCTCCTCAAGATCCATATGCTGCTTCCAGACAGACTGACAGAGAGCACAGTGATGGTTTCTTGTTCCCAAATCTTAGGGCTCATTTCTAACTTGCATCATACACCCCTCACATTACATCTGTCTGCCTTTCCACAGAAGGTGCAGGAAGCAGGCTGGCTTCATTTCCCCCTATATTTTCACATACTGTGGCTCTCTGCAGCACTGCCAAGGAGCAGAAATCCTCTCTGGCCAGAGAAGACAAGAGCAGCTGCAGGGGTGACACCGATGGGTTCTGGTTGAAGCTGCCATTGCTGCTGCAGATGCAGTGAGGCACCTGTTGGGTACCGAGTCCGGGTTGTTGAGGGGAAGCAGAAGAGAACGAGCACACAGCTTGTTCTAGTTCTGGCTTCACTGGGCACATTTGAGACTCAGCTCTGTGTGGGGTAAAGAACAAAAAAAAATCTTTCATTATGATTGTAATTTGATCTGTTCTAATTTGAATCCTATTATTACATTTTAAAGGATGTAATTCAAGCCATTAAGGAAACAGCATTTGTTACATCAGAGTATCCTGTCATTCTTTCATTTGAAAATCACTGCAGGTATATAGTGCACATTTTTATTCTCTTTTTTCTAGTGCTGTGTATGAGAGAGATGTGTTTCAGCTGAAAAGTGCTGTCATTTGCTTGTGTTTAAAAATGGTAGAGGGATATGCAGGGATACTGAGTGTCACTTAGAAGACTGGACTTGAATATCCCAGTCAGTCTTTACCTAGATTAATAATAGCAGTATTTCTATCTGTGGTAAAGCAGTAAAATATATTTGGATGTTCCATTAGCAGTGTGGGATTCAGTAATGTACTATTTTTTTAAATTCATCTATGTCAGATAATAGACTTTTATTGGCAGTATAATTACAGTAAAGTAATGCTTCTGAGTTGAGAAGGATACAATTTGGGATGTCTGCATTACTTAGGATTGTTCTGTTTTGCTGAGTAATACTGGTTTCTTTTTATGTTCAAAAATTAACCAACATCATCTTTTCCAGCAAATATCAACAGTATAAGATGTCAAAATACTGTGAAGATCTTTTTGGAGATCTCCTGTTGAAGCAGCCTCTAGAGACACATCCAGTAAGTTATATTCTGACACTTTTTTTTCTCTGTGTGTTGGCTGTATTTAAAAGAGATTAGAAAGTGGGATCATATCATCTATAGTGCTGTTCACTGCCAGTCCTGTGCTTTGAAAAATGACTAGTGGTTTTGGATGCCTATGCTTTTTGGTACAAACTTGTCCTTATCTGATTTGTTTAATCTCTTCTGTACAGGGCTGTGCTGAGCAGCCTAGGGAAACCCATCCCCTTGATGTGTGATGCAGTTTCAGCACCTACATAAAATACACCACATACATTGTATTTGCAGGCCATATGTAACTCTGAAATTTCAAGTCACTGCTGAACACCAAATGATTATAACTTGCATGGTCTCAGCTGAGGAAGCCTCTTCTTGCAGCTGCATTTTGCATGCTTCATGCTCCAGAACAGATCCTGCCATCTAGGTGGCCCTCAACTACTGCATTAAGAATTAAATTAAGCACAGCAAGTCCCCTGCAGTCTCATTTGGACTATCAGGTGTACTGTAATCTGCATTCACTTCACTCCTCTGCATGGCAGGAGATAACAACAGCCACTCCTTCTCAAACATGGTATGTGAGACTTTAATAGCTTGTTACCCAGTACTTGCACTTACACCTCCAGGCCTTCCCTACTCTCATGAGCATCATGCTCACTGTCCTCCAGCAGCTACCCAAAACCTTCAAGTGCTCTTTAGCACTGTGGAAGACCACAGCAAGAAGACTCTGCTGTACCTTTCAACTCCAGTCCATGTGACCTCAGCAAAGAGGCCTCCTGGTGTTATCACCAGTAGAACTTTTCTTGGCTTTCTTTGCATGTTGCAGGGACATCAATGCACAAGGCTTGGCTACTCTCAGGCTGTTGCCCTGAAGAGTGCATCCCAGCTCAATCTGTAGTGTTCCTCTGTAATGTATATCTGGCACCTTGCCACATTTCTCACACAGGACAGCTTCCAGCAGCTTTTGGGGATGTCTAAAATAGAGCTGGCCAAAGGCTGCTGTGCTGCTACCTCAGGGCCCAGTATTTCATCTCAGCTGCCCGTACTCGGTAGCACCACTGATCCTTCTGCATTTTGTGTCCATTGCTCCTCATGGATGAATTCAGTCCTCAGCTGCTCACAAAGCAAACGTTACAGAGGTAGCAGGAGGAGCTTGAAACGTGCTTGGTTTTGGGCACCAACCAGTCAACTGAGGAGAGCAGATTTGAGAGACATGGCTGAAGCAGATTTAGTTTTAAGTAAAAGCAAATATTTGTCCAAATGGGCATCCAGCTATATGCCCTGTGCTTGGGGATACAGACCTGCATGCTGGAAGCCTAGGGATACATGAGCTCTGCAACACTGACATCTAGTGGACTTGCAACCCAAGTGCTCTCTGGGAGCAGTTGTGTTTTCATCCATCGTGCTCGAACTCCCATGACCGAGCTATCCTGCCGATTGTGGATCATCATTACCCTCCTGTTAGGGAGCTTGAACTTGTTCTTTTGAGTTGGGTTGATCTGGGTTTTTTTTTTTTGCTGGGTTTTATTTGTCACTTCTGCTGCTTTTATTTGATTTCAAGTCGTGATGCTTTGTTCTTTTATTTCTTTTTTAGAATGCTTCTCCTGCATAGTTCAGAGTTGGATTTAAGGATAAGAATATCTGAATATATCTTCTAAAAATGTTTACTGGTCCTGGAAATATCTCCTACTCTTGTATCACTCATGGTTCACTAGAAACCACAGTCCATTATACCAGCAGCTCTATGCAGAATATTGTTAGGAAGCCTGAGGTGGAAAGAGTGCTAATTACTGTACCCAAATCTCTCTTAGCCTCAGTGATGTGATGGGCTTAAATCAGAGGATTTTGTACTGTCTGCTCTTTCTTAATAATATGTTTTCTACTTCCTCAACCTGGAAGGAACCTTTTAGTAGTACTTCCTTCTGTATGTGAATTTGCCATCTGCCTTTCACAAATACTGAGGATGTGACCCTGTAGCCCTACTGTCAAAACTATTGGTCATTGCCCAGAGAAGGGCTGGGTAGTTTTCCATTCACTAGTGACAGCCCAGTTCTACTCTGTAAGTATGTGTGGTCTGCCTCACTTGCCTTATTACAGCTTGAAGGCATCATAAAAGGTGACTTATTTTAGAGATCAAATGATAAAGGGCTGAACTGTGACTTGGACTCTGTGTGAACCACAGGGAGGGAGGGGAAGTAGGAAATCCTCTGATGGAGAGTTGCTGGTCACATCCCTGCCTACTTCAAGACAGGACAGAGAGGGAGATATTTTGACCAGTTCAGCTGAAGATAGCATAAGCTGGAGACCAATGTGCTCAATGAACCAGCAACATTTGCCTGAACTGCAGTCACGCTGCCGCTCAGAGTTGTGCCTGAAGTGGCACTGCTTGTTCACTGCCCATTATCATTGCTGTCCTTAAGTCAAAATCACAAACAGGGGTACAAACAGGCCAAATAGCTGTTATTAAGCCTTTTCTTTATGTTATTTTCCAGCTTGATCCAGGTAAAGCTTTACCTTCTCCTAATGACCTCAAAAGAAAGATTCTCATAAAGAATAAAAGGCTGAAACCTGAAGTAGAAAAAAGTAAGTAAAGCTTGACAGATATTAGATGAAGTAAAAGTCCAGATAGATACAAATAGGCTCTGTTATTAACATTTTCAAACTGCTTGTACTTCAGCGTTGGAGGAATAGGAATTAGTGATATGTAAATGACACTTTATTTGCCCTTGTGTCTCACATGAATGTCAGAGCCTAGGCCTCGATATCAGCATGTAGCAAAAGCATAGATAGACTGGGACTTTTATCAGATTGCTGGTCGAGCTGAAATATAACACAGATAGAATCTCTTGTAAATTCTGCCTACACTGGTATGTTTGCATTGCTGTGTTTCTCCAGGATAAACATAACATGAAATGGAATTTCCAATTGCTCCTCTTGCTGTTGTTGCCAGTTCTGATATTTATCTTCTTTTAGTCATAATAATGTTGCTATATTGCTTTCCACCGTGGCTGTAGAGATAAACTGGGGTCCTTCTCCATTCGAAGACAAACGTGCAGCCCTTCCACTGCCTTCAGTCATACATGGTTGTCTCTGTACTCTCTGAAATGCACATGGCAACACAATTGACAATCCAAGCACTTGGCTTCCGTTTGTATGGATCAAGCACCAAAGAGATAGCTATCTCTTTATTCTTTGATGAAGTGTAATAAACTTGCTCCAAGACCTTTGAAGTCTGGGGGTAATATTTTTCTTCAGTGAGCTTTGAATACAGCCCTTAGGGATCACCTTCCAGATCTGGCAACACTGTACATCTAGTGATGCTCCTAGTCTGTAAAATTTTATTGCTACCAGAAAACTTAGAGAACTCATGAAATAAAAGCAGCTCTTGGGATCACAGAAATAATTTTGTGACTGTTCTCCTGTATTTCTTTGTGCTACAGACTGTTCATGTCATGGCTAACTTTTCTTTCTCTTGTTAACAGAACAGCTTGATGCTCTGAAAAAGATGATGGAAGCTGGGGAAACTGCTGCTCCTGTAAATATCCTAGAGGATGATAATGAAGAAGAAATAGAAAGTGGTGAGGATTTCATAGAGAAGGGCTCTCAGACATTGCCTGTGATAAATCAGTAGGCTGGCAGCAACAGCTAGCATGCGTGTTACCCGTGTGTCCGTGGCCTGTGACAGCAACAATAAGTCAGGGGTCAGTGCAGGGTCATTTATACAGACCTCCAGCCTTAGTGTCTCTTCTCAAATACATACCACAGCTGCTACTGCCTCTGTGGCAGGCTGTGGTAGGCATGTGAGCTCAGCTAGTGATATGAGTGGTGATTTTAACTTCCACTTACTGTTTAGAAGTCATATTGAAGCAGGAACCAATTCAGATTTTCATAGGTCTCATTCAGTTCTCAGAGAGACTGGAAAGCTGTGATCTTTGTTTTGGAAACAGGTTTTGTCACTCTTTTTAATATCTCAACATCAGATAGGGTTATTGCATTATACTTCATGAGGATAAAGTGAGTAGAGTGTTGCATCTGGGAAAGAGTAATGCCATGCACCAGTACATGTTGGGGAATGCACTGTTGGAGAGTAGTGTAGGGGAAAGGGACAGCAAGATGAACATGAGCCAGAAATGTGCCCTCGTGGCCAAGAAGGCAAATGGCATCCTGGAGTGTATTAGAAGGGCTGTGGGCAGTAGGTCAAGAGAGATTCTCCTCCCCCTCTAATCTGCCCTCGTGAGACCGCATCCAGAATATTGTGTCCAGTTCTGGGCTCCTCAGTTCAAGAAGGGCAGGGAGCTGCTGGAGAGAGTTCAGCACAGAGCCATAAAGATGATGAAGGGAGCAGAGCATCTCCCTTCTGATGAAAGGCTGAAGGAACTAGGGCTCTTTAGTGTGGAGGAGACCGAGGGGTGACCTCATTAATGTTTACAAATACATAAAGCATGAGTGTCAGGAGGATGGAGCCAGGCTGTTCTCAGTGATGGTCAATGATAGGACATAGGGCAATGGGTACAAGCTGGAACATAATAGGTTCCAAAGAAACACAAGGAAGAATTTCTTCCCTGTTGAGGTGAGGGAGCACTGGAAGGGGCTGCCCAGATGGGCTTGTGGAGTCTCCTTCTCTGGAGATATTCAAACCACCCTGGATGAGTTCCTGTATGTCCTACTCTGGCAGGGGAGTTGCACTGGATTAGCTTTTGAGGCCTCTTCCAACCCTTGAGATTCTGTGATTCTGTGATAAAGTGAGGGACGGGATTTTTCTCACCAAACTTCAGGTATCTTCAGTGTAAACATGTAGATCTGAGCCAATGATGTGGAATGTGTTTATGGCCCACACAGAAAGAATAGACACATCTAGGGTATGATTTACCTTATCTGTTTTAAACTTCCACCTTCAGAAGAGCTAAATTATACATTACCTGCAAGCATCTGAGCCAAGGTACTGGCCTGTGACCCATGTCACACTGCATGTCTCAGCTTTAGCCTACCCCTTGGTCCTCTCCATTGTTACTGTTTTGGGTTTTTTTTTTCTTGCTAGCACAAAGCCACTGCTGTTGCAGTCAGTAGAGGTCCTCATGAGAAATATTTTTAGATCCACATCTTGGTATCTCTCCTTGCAATGATAAAAAAGACTGAAGTACCATAGTCTTTTTGAGAGGCTTCTCAGCATCTTTCCTCAGGGAGCACAGAGGAGATTCTGTTGTTCTGCAGGCTGATTTCCACTGGAATGTTTCTTTTCAGTAGTGTTCTTATTGTGCTATTACTAATTATGTGCTTGACTACCAAGAGGCTCAAATAAGTAATTTCCAACATTACTGTTTAAATGGAACTGGATAATGGGATTAATGGGTTTGTGATTGTAAGAGGCGTTTTTAGTTTCTTTGAGTACATCAAGTTCTAGCAGAAAATCACCTTTAAAGCAAATGAAAGGGATTCCCTGTAGTAAGGGCACATAAAAAGTCAATAACAATACACATGGGAAGCCTGAGCACCAGAAACTTTTTACACCTTTATTTGAAGAACATTGCCTTCATTTCTTATCATTTCCCTAAACCTGTTGGGTTTTTTTTACACTTTTCTTCAGCAGATTACCGATTCCTTCAAAAATACAGTAAATGCAACTTCTATTTCTAGTCATGTCAAAGCTGGAAGAATCTCAGGCATTAGCTGTAATTTACTGCTAAGGCTTGGAAGTCTAATCCCCTGGATTTTATTTCATTCTTTTTTTTTAAATGCCACCAAATCTATGTATTCCATTGTCATTTATTTCCTGTCTGGCATAAACCTAACAGTTGCTGTGGTTTTTACAAGGATCCTTTTCTTTTTCTGTGCAGCTGATCAGGAAGAAGAAGCTCATCCTGAGTACAAATTTGGAAGTGACCTTACTGTAGATGATTACAGTCAAAAAGAAGCTGTTGCCATCAGTGTCAAAAAGGTAGAATTGCTTATATTATATATATGTGTATGTATTTCTTCGGAAGCTTTCCGTGGAGGTGGATGTAAAAGACACTGTTTTGTGGAAGCATCTCAGTATATAGTGTCAGAAGAGTCAAACCCAAGATCTTCTCCAGTTTCCTAACCTTGAGGTTCATGAGAAGGCAAAATTTTGTAGCTGAAAATAATCTCTACTTGCTCAGGTAGAATACTCTTTAGGAAACAGAATTAGTATGTAGGGTGAAAGTATGCAAAGGGGAGAATTTGATCAAAACTACCAACTGAAGGCCTGTTCCTGCCTCTTATATTTTTACTTTGCATCTGAATTGCAGAGCCCTGCATCTGAGTTTCATTGAGGTGAAATATCAGCCTCTTTACTCAACAGTAGGGGTTTTTTTCAAGGCTGCATCCTATGTCATCATTACAGGGCCATTTTTTTATCGTTAACTCTTAGGCTAGATTCTCCTTTCCATGTATAGCAATGACAACAAAATAGGACAGTGATTCCTCAGTGGGGTGGTATGGCAGCGGGGCTGTAGCAGAGAACCAGCTGTCAGTCAGGGTAGGAGTCCCCTTTATCCCACTCATACCTGATTTAGTACAGTTGATCAGTCCATGTTCAGTGACTTGTATATTACTTGACAGTAATTCGATACAGACTATTGGAATTAAAAAGTAAGCACTGAAAGTGTTTGCTACAGAAAAAAAAATCCACCTGTAAATGCTAAGGTACCTTATCAGATCATGCTCCTCTGTCACTCAAGGTTTTTGACCACTTCTCTCCTACCTGACTACCTTTGCATCTTGCTTCACACAGAAATACAGGTATGGAATGTCTTCCATAGCACAGGTTGCCCTTAGCAGTATGTCTCTAGCAGTACCACGGAGACATCTGAGCTGCCTTCTTGGTACCTGTTCCAAGTCAACATCTTTGTTTCTTCAGGACTTTTATGAATCTTCCCACTGAAGTATCATTTAATTCTTTGCTCTAGGGCTAGTTTCACTTACTAAGTCAGCTGGTCCTTAAATACCTGAGTGTTTTGGGCTTTAGTTGTCATTCCTTGTTTGGTTTTGTGTTTTCAGATTAGTCACTCATGCTGAGCATATGCCCTTGGGGAACATCTCTGCTTCTCTGCAGATCAGGGACTTGATCTTTATTCTTTAGGAATGTACATTCAGTGCCAAGTCAATGTTTATCTGCCTGAGATTCTCAGTAGTGGCAGCTTGTAATCAAGACAGCAGGCTGTCCAGTTGCAAACATCATCTCGAGATAGGCCATTGCCAAATCGGGTCATTTAAAGCACAATTTACAGTAGTTTTAAACTTGAAGGTTTCAGAGCCTGGGCAGTTTGCATATCCAGATTAGATGATCTTTTATGTTGTCTGGGTGTGTCATTCTTTCTTTCTTCTTTGAAACTTCTACTGATAACATTGGCTTGGACAGAACTGTCTGACATCCTCCCTCCTATTGCCATTGCTAGCCAGCTATTGAAATTTACATCTTGTCTACCCAAATAGGAAAGAAACTGCAACTTTTTGCACGTCTGTGGAACAGATGAGCCTCATAGGAAGGTGGAAAAGGATGAGCTTCTGGCTAAATACATTAATTTTTTGAGGATTTATTTTCCCTGCTGTTGAGTGTTTTCTATTGTTTTTTTCTTTGGGTAATGATTATATTTTTTTCCCTTAGGCTGTTGAAGATTCTGAGCAAGAAAACAATAAAAAGGTGACACACAGGATGTTCTGTAGTGTATTTTATTGCTTTACATATGACATTACCATACTTTCTTAGCAGTTTAACAATTTTATGCTCAGTTTCAATGCACTTACAGAATACTTTCAAAACTGACTCTACCCCCTTTTGTCTTCTAGGGTGTCTTCTGCTGTATTTTTATCATGTCATGCACAGGGAAACAGTATTTCTTTGAATGGTGTTAAGATATATCACTCTCACTTCTTTTTTTCCCCCCCTTTCTTCACTTATTCCAACTGCACTTGGTTTTCCTCTCACTTTTTCTTCCCTTTGCTTTCCCTTGGACTAATGCATTTTTCCCAGAAATCTCTGTTGTAAGACTATTCCCACCTCTTTCTGCCCTCCTCCTCTTTCTCTCATTATAGCTGCTCCTGTTCCTAACCACACTGTTTCAGTCTGTGTCATTCCCTATGTGGGCTCCACTTCTTTTCTTGATGGGTGGGAAGGTGACATCAACTTTCCCCACTGTTTACTCCAGCCTCTAAAAGGGTCATAGGCTTTTGTAACCATTCCTTTGTTTCCTTAGGCTTTAAGAAGCATTCTATCCTTACCCCTCTCTAATTCATAAAGTTGTGAACGCTGCAGAGTATAGCAGCACATTTAATCTGAAAACTAGAGGTCTGCAAATAAATCACATAAAATCAATGACCAGCAGATTGTCTTAGAACATTGTCCTAGGGCTCTGTCAGTAATGCAGTCATACAGCTACAGTCTATAGCACCGAGGCATGCATAATCCCCTTTGACTTCATTTTCACTGTGATTCATTACTTAGACATTTATGGATCGAGGTAGTAAAATATGATTAGCAATTCTCAGCAGTCAGCAAGATGCACATTGAAGGAACCTGCTTTTTTTGAAGGTGGTTGTTTAGTTCTTCCTGAATTGTTTGCTCCAAAAGTGAAGCCACTGTGAAGGACTGGTTCATTTAAAGAGATTTGGCTTGAATTTGATCTGAACCCTATTGAACAATAGTGACCTAGTAACAAAAAAAAAAAATGCCTGTATTCTTCTAATAAAGGGATGTACCGTTTGGCATATTTAGGGAATAGATCTGTGAACCCTCAATATGTATATTCCTGCAAAGCAGTTGGATTGAGCCCTGGTATCAGCATTAACATATGGTATCAATTTGATTTCCTGGGTCACTGCAAGTTTAATTCAGTCTAAAATGCATATTAAATAATGTGTACTTGGACACATTCTTACAACTCAGCTGTTCTGTGCAGCCAGAAAATTATGTTCCTTGTGACTATAATCCCCTTACCATACAAAGGCATAAATTGTTTCACTTCACATGATATTCATTTATTGAAATCCTTCTGTACTGTGTGGCAGGTAGAGGCATATGCCCACTGTCAAGTAGTTTCACATTTCCTTTACTCTCACATCTCCTGAGTAGATGAGTTGCAGTAGTGTGGGTTCTGTGTACTGAATCCTTCTTCGTGAGAAAAAGGGATTGTTGGTGCTTCCTTATGCAATAACAAAGAGTTTTCTGACAAGCACAAGTTGCATCTGTAAATAAAAAGCTGTGATGCAAGAATTTTTTACTATACTTTGTACTTCCTTGCAGAAGCTCACTGTCAGGTAACAGTAGGTTAGATTTTTTTGCTTCCCCCATAGGAGAACAAGTGAAAATGTTTATGGGGGAAAATGCCGTGAACCGTAAGCCTTGTAGGTGTGAGTGAAAAGAATGTGTTTCAGGCTGGTGCAGGGAAAGGAAAAAGTTGGACAGGTAGACCCACATGAGAAACACTTCCTACTGTGGGTTTCCAGCAGTTGAGACACACATAGAAAACTTTGGAAGTTCTGTTCTAATGCATCTTTATGTGAAGGACGGATTCTGGTTTTTGTCAGTTAAAGTAACTCAAAGTATGAGAAGCGTGTCCCCTGTTGGTCTCTTGACATCTCTTTGTCCAGTTATGGTTATAATCCTTACGTTTTAGTCTGATTTTATTAGTAGAGATTAGCACTTGAACCTATTTGTGTTTTGATGCTGAGAAAGTTGTAGTCAGTACCAAAAACGCATTACCCCTCTGCAGTTCCTCTCTGGAAATGTGTCTTAAATTACAATTCCTAGGAGTTTATTTGATCAGGATAGATCATTAACTCCAACCATTGTTCAGTCTGTTGTAATATTTATCATTTCTCCCAAAATTATCCTACTAACATCACGGACTATATGCACACTGCTTAGGAGCTTTCCTATCATTAGTCCTCTTGCATGTATCCTGTGACATTGAGAGCGTTTGCATATATCAGATAAAAAAGTCTTAATTTAATCTAAATAAGTCTTAATTTCTGACAGTTCCCACTTTGCCTGTATCAATTTGCACTTCCTTTAACTTTCTGCATCTCTGAGTAGAATTTTGTGTCGCATTTGCAAGTTCCAACAGTAATATTTGCACACAGAAATACTGATTATTCTCTTTTAATGTGTTTTCAGGGTTTAGTAACTGTGGAAGACGAACAAGCGTGGATGGCATCTTACAAATATGTAGGTGCCACAACCAATATACATCCCTATTTATCAACAATGGTCAACTATGCTCAACCTGTAAAATTTCAAGGTTTCGATGTAGCAGAAGGTAACATAAAAGGTTGAATGAAATAAAAGTATTTGTCTGCTTATTCTAGGTAGTTTTTTAATCTCTACATTTCCCGAGTTTCAAACAGTAAGACTTGTGTAACTTAGTGATCAGCAGCAGAGGTTTTTTAGATCTCTGTTTCATTGAATGTAAACTTAGCATGCTATTCTGTTGATCATCCACATGGAGTCACTGAGTTACTGGGAGAATATGGAGCTGTTGAGGTTGATTTTTTTCCAACTGACCTGCTTTTTTTAGTTCATCTTTGTGTAAAGTGAGGTGAACGTGATTGTTGCAGTGGTCAGAAGTTAGCTGATGCTTTCAGGTTGCACCCTAGACCATTTATCATGTTGTTTTGCCCTATCTAGCCACAGACTCTGAATAATAAATTTATCCTACACAGAGAAAGATTTGTTGATTTCCCAGGAAGTAAAAGAAAAAAAGCAAGTCAGAAAGAGTATGGAATTTTTCTTCACTGTAGAAGGATTCTATAAGTGACAGATAATGAGGAAACAAAAGGCTTTGTTATATCCTGCATCTACTTGTAATGTGTGATTTTGAGTTGTGATTCATCATTACAGAAGTGATTTAAAATGCATCTTGTCTTTTCTTCTAGAACGTAACATTCATCATAATATGTCCTCTTTCAATGAATCAGTTGGACTGGGGTATTTGAAGACTCATGCCATTGAGTTTGTAAAGTATCCTTTCACCTCCTTGTACCACTTCCCTACTAATGTTACAAACAAAGAAGCGAACCTTTCTAGATTTACAGTGTTCCGTGTCTATAAAGGCAAAGTGAAAGTAGTTCCAAGGATGAGAAATAGTAAGATTACCCTAAGAAATACTGAAGATACCAGGATTTGACCATTCATTTCTAGGATGGTTTTCTTTCATTTTCCTTGATGAATTATCCAGTTATAATAAACGACAAATGAGTCGGATATACCCAAAGGGAGGCCGAGTGGATTCCAGTAATTACATGCCTCAAATTTTCTGGAACGCTGGCTGCCAGATGGTCTCACTGAACTATCAGACCCCAGGTAGGCAGCAACGACCAGCGAAGTTCAATCCTAAAGAATGGCTTGGGCAGTAACTCTCAAACAGATGCCATGGATTTGCTTCTGGCATTTATTGAGGAAATGGACATATGGCTGAATAACACAGTGGGGTGGAATTACAGAAGCGTAAGACAAGGAGCAATAATGAAAAAGACATAGATAAAAGGAGGATTCAGTCCCCTTTCATGAAAAAAAAATAATAGAGGACTGTAGCTTCTCACATAAATGTTTTATTAATAAAAAGTGTTAATTAAAGGGAGATCACTGGTTTCACATATACAGCTTTGGCACACTTCGGTGCTTGTCTCTGGAGTAAAGATGGAGTGTACAAATTGAGATGGTAGAAAGTAGAGACTAAGTGCCAAATGCATTTCTAGGCCAGTTAATTCTGAAGCATTAGAGAGTCATGTTCAGAATCAGAGAATGGGCTCTGAGATCCCAGGGGATGTAAATGCCTCTCCACAGCATAAACACAGAGGAGGTGCATTGTTGTTATTCAGTGAAGGTGTGACTATGACTAATAGAGTAGGGCTTTCTGAAAAATTAATCTAGGAATGTCTTCAGCGTATATGTACCAGGCTAGATTTTCCATTTTCCTTTTCTAGCTGTGGTAATACTTTTGTGCTTCCCCACTCCTTGCCCTGAACAGTGTCTCTAGTACTGCACACACTGCTCATAGTCACCCCCTGATTTCTGTTCTGCAAAGCTTTGCACTGATTTCGACTAGCTGAGGAAGCAAGAGAAAGCTGTACTGGGGTACAGTGCTTGTAAAGCAGATATGCAGATGTTTTTGATGTTGAAACTAAGCAATGCTGCTCTGATCTCTGTGGTTTCTTCTCATGGTATTTTGTTCAATTAAGCCCATAGAAAACCAGTGCAATATTCATCTCACTATCCTAATCCTATATTGGGATATAGGCAGCTTCAGCAGAGGTAGTTGTCTCTAGCCTTGTAGAGAAATACGTACTTCTAGGATGTCTTATCTAGTATATTGTGTAGACTGCTTTCTAAGCACAGCATAGACTTCAGATGGGTTGATAAAGCCATTAACCACTGAAGAAATCTGAAGTTTCCTTTTTTGTCTTAGATTTGTGTGTGTTTTATATGTCATTTAAACCACGCTGGGCAAACGTTCTTGTTTTCTTTTCTCCAAAGATCTGCATGATCTGCATTATTCAGAAGGAAGGGTAGTAATATTTTTCTCTCTCTCGACAGATTTAGCAATGCAGTTAAATCAAGGGAAGTTTGAATACAACGGATCATGCGGGTGAGTGAGACGGTTGAAACTGTCACCAGTGTGTAGCTTTAATGCTTTGATAGGGTTTGATGCAATTTTGTCACTGTTAATTTTCTGTTACATCACAAAACCAGGATGCTGGATGAAGAGCAGAAATTAGCAGCACTCAGGGAGAATTATCCCTTGCAAGGAGGTGTTCTGATGAACATGCATTTTAGTTCTGCCCAGGTTTTGAAGACAAAGGTAGAAAAGGCTTTGTGTACAAATTCTGAGGATCATTAATACCATACACAGTTATCTAAATACATCTTGAGCTTCTGTTCTCAATCTTTCTTTGAAGACATGCCTCAGTATGGAGATTCATTGCACACTACACGTAATATCCAAGTTTACAAGGACAGGTTGAGTCTTAATACATAGCGAACATTTTTTTAATCTGTGTACTTTAGAGAGCAGATTTCACAGAGAATACAGAAGTGTTTCATCTCACTAAGTTCTTCCTCATGACTTTTGCATGAAAAGGGGTGCTGAACTGATGTTGACAGATTTTTCTCAGAGGTTGAGTTTATCCCTTAATAAGATAGACCCATCATTAACATCAAGAGAAAGGAGAAGTTTGTTGAATTACAGGAAATGACAGTCCAGAAACACATGAACAGCTGCAAACCCATCCTGGGAAGAAACAACACTTTTACTAATACAAATCTTATTCAGAAAGAGAATCTGAGTACATAGAGATTGGTAACATTCCTTTTCTGCAGAACGAGCAACATAATACTTTGCCATGCCGTGTGACTTGATTGCAGTTGTGCACTCTTTAGGTAGAGGCTCTTGGGTTTGCCAAGGTGCAGTTTCTGGTCATGTCAGTCAGAATAACAAAAACAGAAGAAACACAAAGCTTTTGTGTGTGTGTGTATGTGTGTGTTGGAATGTGATCCCTTGTTATTTGTCTCACAGGCTTAGTAAAGAGCACCTATTTGCTCTTGCCAAATCTTTTGAAGGGCAGGCATCGTTATCAACCAGATTCCTTGATTCTTCTGTCAATCCTCTGGTATTACAGTAACCTAGTGGTACCAGTTTGATATGCATTGTAAATACAATGCTTTTGCAGCCACAGAAAACACTCAGGGCAATGGAAACAAAAAAATTAATGTTTCCTCCTGTCTGTACTTCTTTTTTCTCCAGTTCACAGTTTCCATGCTGCTGAAACACAATCAAGTCACTGGAGCTTCAGCATTTTTTATTTCAGCAGCTTGGAAGCAGAGAGTGTTTCTGATAGTTCCCTTCTGCCTATAACCTACTTGAATAAAATACTGTGAAATCACACACGTTCCTAAGTGAGAAAATTGGGGAACAGTGCTTTCACAAACAGAAATATCACATTATGATAAAATTAGAGAAAACATTGACATTGACACTGGAATTTTTCCAGCATTTTTTAATTACTTCTGACTTTTGTCTAGACCTTTAATTGTATACCAGTGATTCACTAGAGAGACTAAAGGTGGATAGAAAATGATCTTCTAGCAGCTAGTGTCTGTCATGGCTGCAGAATTAGTAAGGTGACTCCAGGTACACATTTTCTTCCACCGGTGAAAGAGAACCTCTGTTGTGTAGTACCACATTTCTGTGATCAACTGCTGTTTCATTTTGATGGCAGAATCCTTGGGTTTTGATTCATCAGAGCACGTACTGACTTCATTGATATGTTGATCCAGTGTATAGTCCTCAGGGATGTATTGTAAGTGTTATGATGGTAGTACCTTTTATGCTACTATAATTAACAATCTGTCAGCACTGACATTATCAGCTGTTTCCCCTGGGGTTTTAGAACTGAGATGAAAAAATTAGCTTCCAGCTGAAATTTATGGTGTGAGTCTTAACTCTGTGGTACTGCATCATTGAAAGAAATTAAAGCCCTCTGTATTTTTCCAAAGTGTTAAAGAATTAAAAGAAATGAAAGGATCTACTTTCTACTATGTGATCACTCACTATATTTTAAAGATACATTATTAAATTATTTTGAAATGTCCTTGATAATATTACATTTATTTTCACCTTGAAATCTAGGGTTGATTTCATCTCCTAGTAGCTGATAATTCAAATTGTAGATGAACATTTATCTCTATTCTAGACAACTGTAATATTTCCCTTTACTTCCCCATACTTGCAGCTAGAATGATGTTCTGTGTGTTACAGACCTGTAGAAGAGTTTGTTGTTTAAAGCTAGAACATTAATTTTCTTTGTATTTAATGCAAATATGTCTTCCACACAAGAACAATTTTCTTCTTTTTCTTGAAATAAGGTATTTACTTAAACCAGATTTCATGCGACGACCAGATCGAACGTTTGACCCTTTCTCTGAAACTCCTGTAGATGGTGTCATTGCTGCAACATGTTCTGTACAGGTAAAACAACAACAGACAGACTTCTGTCATCTTATCACATCCAAAATCACTTTTAAACATCAATAGAAATAGGATGTATACAGAAAAATGAGTTTGGATCTCGTGGAGCTCATCAGATTGTTTCCATTGTTGTTATTTTTGTGATGGCTGACTCGGACATCTCTTTGATTCATCTGAGGGTAACACCACAGAATTAGAAATGGTTTGTTAATTACACATTGTCACTGAATTTTAACCCCTTTGTGCTTTTTTTGAATTATATCAGACCTCACAAGTGAATGAATGAGTGAAGTTAATCTGTGTAGACAGCATGAAATCGTGCAAACATCACTTGTCACCATAGCACAAGGAGGAATATGGGCATAAGCAGACAAGTTATGGAAGTCCTTACTTTACTGAGGAGTAAAAAAGTCCATAAAACCTCTGTTGTAATTCTAAAGCATAGCTAGGTTTCACTTTTTGAAGGGAGACTGACAATTATAAAACCTATTTTGTGACTTGGCACTACTCTTTCTGCTGAAATACACACAATTTAACAAAAGACATAAGCTGTGACCTGTCACTTTCGATATGCAGTGTGGTAATTTCAAACTCTCTGACCAAGAGTTCATTGAATATTCTAGACATTTATCTTAACTTCATTTCTACCTTCAGAAGAACAACAACTTGGTTAATCTTGATTTGAAGTAAAATTGCAACAAGCTTAATATACATAACAAGACAGAGGAGTCGTGGGTTTTATTATTTGCTTGCTTTCAAATTATCCTGCATTACCCAGACATGTGATATAGAGTTAGGCTGACACGGGATTCATTTAAAACCCTTACCTAAGCAAACGCAGAGCAATAGCTTCCTTTCACATCTTTGTAGTCAGGACTGTGATAGATGAGACTCCTTCTGAACAGAAAGTTTGAAGTTGCAGAGTAACAGTGCCCAATCTGGTTGTTCGATTTGGCGTTTTTCAGTAACATAGTGAAAGCATCCGCAAGACTGAGTGACTTAAAACTGTTCATACCATAGCACAGTGAGCACAATCCTTTCAAATTAAGGATATGTTTAAAGTCTTATCATAGAATGATAGAATGGTAGGGACCTTTAGAGATCATCTAGTCCAATCCCCTGCAAAAGCAGCTCCACCTAGATCAGGTAGCATAGGAACATGTCCAGTTGGGTCTTGAAGACCTCCAAGGAAGGAGACTCCACACCCTCCCTGGGCAGCCTGGGCCGGGGCTCTCTCACCTCACAGTGAAACAGTTTTTTCTTATGTTTAGAAAAATGTGCTGCCCCAACCTCCTGACACCCACCACATAGATATTTATAAACATTATTGAGATTCCCCCTCATTCTCCTCCAGACTAAACAGGCCCACTTCCCACAGCCTTTCCTCATAAGGAAGATGTTCCAGTCCCCTGATCATCTTGGTGGCCCTGCACTGGCCTCTCTCCAGCAGTTCCTTGTCCCTCTTGAGCTGAGGAGCCCAGAACTGGATACAGGACTCCAGATGAGGCCTCACCAGGGCAGAGTAGAATGGGAAGAAGAACCTCCCTTGATCTGCTGCCCACACTCTTCTTGATGCATCCCAGGATGCCATTGGCCTTCTTGGCCACCAGGGCACATTGCTGGCTCATGTTCAGTTCATTATCAATCAGCACTCCCAGGTCGCTCTCTGCAGAGCTCCTCTTCAGCAGGTCACCCCCCCAGCCTGTACTGGTGCATGGAGTTGTTCCTTCCTAGATTCAGAACAAAAGCTTTTCTAAGAAAGTACAATTTTAGCAGTAAATGTACCATTTTCATATGATAAAATAGATATCTGTTCTATGTAAAGCATTTTTCAGACAGCTGTCAGTAAAACAACACCAATCTTCCCAGCATTCATCAAACTGCCCATCCTTTATGTCACTTCTGTTCTCTGCATTTTCTTACTACTGTTCTCACTTTGCAGGTAATATCTGGTCAGTTCTTATCAGACAAGAAAATCGGTACCTATGTAGAAGTGGATATGTACGGCTTGCCCACGGACACGATACGGAAAGAGTTCCGAACGCGCATGGTGATGAACAATGGTCTGAACCCTGTTTACAATGAAGAATCCTTTGTGTTTCGAAAGGTAGGATGTTTGAAAAGCACAGGTTGTGGTTGCCAGCCCTTTTGCACGTGAGCATCCTTGTTTGCTTGAGCCAACCCCACCTCGCTTCAATCTGACTGCTCACATTAGTTTTGCTCTCATGAAAAAAAGGGCTTGCAGGATTCCTGTTTACTACAGTAAACAATCTAAAGCTGAAATAAGCTTTCCAGAGATTGTTTGTGGTTTGATTTTTTTTTTTACTTTGGTTTATTTTTCTAATGGATAAATTTGTAGCTGTCACATGATTTTTTATTTGTTTCTGTTTGGCTTTTCCTTCCCCTTTACTTCCTCTTCCTGCTTGGAGGTAGCCACCTCCTCCATGGCCATGCCTGTGTTCCAGGTATGCAGTCTGCTCAGAATGAGCCCCTGCTGCTGGACACCATCATTCCTTGGAGATTTCTTCTTCCCTGCCCTGGCAGTGGCTGCTATCTTGCACTGTTCCTTCAGCCCAGAGGGCAGGTGAGACACTGCATCTGAAGCTAAGATCGATGTTATTACATGGAAAAGTCAGAAGGGTGCTGTGTTCCTCAGACGTGTTGCCAGCTCCCTCCTTCAGTAGTCCATGTGCATCATGTACCTTTTTTTTTTTGATAACAAAAGAAAAACAACCTTTTCTTTTTCGCTTGGGATGGGGTATCTAAAGAGAGAGATAAGTCATCCACGTTCAGTTTTTCTCTCTCAGCCTTTATATATATGATACTCATATATATAGATATATTATTCCTATTTTTGTTCTGTCAGCTGGAGTTTCATGCAGACTCCATGTGTCAGCAGTGCTGTCTTGGGTAATGTCTGTTTTGCTTGCACCTGTTTTGTTGTCAAACCAAACTGTTTCTCTTATATTCACAAGTGACAGACTTTGCCGAGCGGTGCTAACACTTCACACTTGGGTATATTACACAGATATATACTGGGGTGGTTTACACATACGTCTGCTTTCTTATCCCTATAGCCATCTTTTAGTAGAGATATAGTTAATGCAAGAAGTTTCTCTGGACTCAAATATATTCTGGAATAAATGTGACTTGAAGTGCTTTTCTCTGCGTATGCAGAGGCCAGGGGAAGATGCTTAGGTACAGTGACAGGCAATCATGCTGCCCATGGCTTGCAGAGCATATGGCAAGCATCTGCTGCTTTCTGATTTCTTACATCAAAAGATGCATAAAGTACAGAATGCATACAGCATGCATACAGTCAGAAAAGGGGGATACCTGTGTATCCTGGCGTGGCTACAGTGGCTGGTGCCAATACTCCTTGTTTTTTCTGCTCTATTCTGCAACGAACAATTACAGGGCTACACATTCTCTTGAGTAACTCCTACTGTAAATCAGCCCAGAGATTTTTTTTCTTCATATCAGGCTTAGCAATGTGCTCAAGGCATGCATTGATGACCAAGCAGATGAGTGACATAAATAGAGCAGGAAGGATTCCTCTAGTTGAAAGGAATGAAGGCGAGAGGTACGCAGTGCTAAAATGCCATAAGGTTGGACATGCCTCCCAGGATACCATAGAACAGATTAGTGAGGAAGGAACAATAAACTGCTTAGTCCCCACTCCTGCTCCTTAGCAAGTCTGTAAAGAGAGATGTGCTCATCTGTGGCCTGCAGAGGAGAGATCTTACCTTCCCTATTTGGGTTACAGTTTTCTCCTCAAGCTGATGGTTAATCCTACACGGTTGTTCTCAGGTAACATGTTTGATTGTTCCTCTGTCATGTTTTCTTGTTTTTATTTGAGTTAAAAATAAAGCTTCAGTCATTCTACCCCAAGTTTTGTGTTGTCACTCAGTTGTGTAAGGGGGAGGATGGGTTGAGTGCTGGTGTAACTTGTGCTGAGAGTGCTAAGTTATAATCAAGTGGAGCAGGATATCCATGAATAGCTCAGGTGGGTTTGGAGACCAAAATGTTTTATTTGGTGCCCTCTAAGACTGAAAAGTGGCAGGGAGAGTCTAAGTGGAGACGCAGTTTACTTAGGTCTTCCCTTTCGTCCCATAAGTGTTTATGAGTAGAGCTGGGTCAGGAAAGAGTGGGAAGATCTTTCCCAGCATAAATTGAGACCAGCTGGCAGAGACACTGCATCTCTCGGGCTGTCTTTCTCACTGCTCAGTGCACAGAGGCAGCACCTTTGTCCCAGAGAAGGCAGGGGCTTTTCTCATTACTGTTTTGGTCAGCCCAGATGGGAGCTGACAGATGCAGATAGCTGGCAGCATCCCTGCCCACCATGCGTACCATGTACCCTTCATGTCATGAGTACAGCACGCCCATTTCTGCTGGCAGCAGGTCTCTCACCCCAGCCTGCCCTCCTCTGTTAGCTTCTCCCCTTTGCAGAACCCCTAGTTCAGCCCACATCCTCATCAGCTGGTGCTTTTACACTCTTTTTCATTCTTCATTGCTCTTTTGGATACATCCCAAATCCCATCTTTCTGTCACAACTCCTGATTCAGCACTACCTACCCTTCGATTGCCACTGTATCTGTCATTTCCCATCTGATATTTACCTGCCTCCTTATTGACATCACCAGTCTTTGATACTGAAAAAGAAATATGCAAAATATTTAGCTACTGTAACTCTAAACTGCAAGATTTTAATGTTCTGAAATCTACCTAAAAGATTCATCTTGAAGTGTGCAGTTTGCAGATAGTGACATCTCACAGCTATGGTCTCGTGGCATATCGAGTGGTTCAAATACGAGAGGTGAGGAGCCTGATATTGTGTTAAGAGACATTGAACTTCTTCATTTTATGGCTTTCCAGGTTATTCTCCCAGATCTTGCTGTCCTGAGAATAGCAGTGTATGATGACAACAATAAGTTGATTGGTCAGAGGATCCTGCCCCTGGATGGTCTGCAGGCAGGTTACCGACACATTTCCCTTCGGAACGAGGGCAACAAACCACTCTCCCTTCCAACGGTCTTCTGCAACATTGTGCTTAAAACATACGTGCCTGACGGTTTTGGAGGTGAGAGGAACCTGTATCTCAGTGTGCTGTACATCTTGAGTGTTGGTGTGTCAGTGTGCCAGCCAGAAGCAAACACACAACACTGGAGAAGTGGAAACGTTTAGTGTTGGAGCTCCTTGGAATCTCTCTGTATTCAGAATCTCTGAATTCAGAAATCAGTTTCCAGATCAAGTGCTTGCCTCCATGATAATGAAATGTATCTGTTAAATGATAAAATAAGATGGAAAAGAAGCTAATAGTAGTTCTCTCGATATGTTGACATTTTAGAAAGAATCTTCCTTTAAGTTTTTATTTAATGACTTTTTTGCCTGACAGATATTTGTAAGTTTGGCATGAGCTTTAGCCATATTGTTTTGCCATATAGGTATAAACAATTGATGCAGAATCCAGACATGTGCTTTTTCCAAACAAAATCACTTTTTTTTTTCTTTTTGGGAATATTGACATATTGTTAAAAATGGACAGTGAAATCATTCAGCATCCAAAACCTGTCTGCATTTTTCTAAGGAACACATTTAACCATATGGTTTAATTCTTTCCTGAAATTAAACTTTTAACAGTAAACCACTCAGTAAAAATATTTTCTAAACCAGGATCACGCTTCTGATCTGGGATTGATGTTTTTTTTCTGAATGATACCCTGCTTTTTCTTAGAGTGTCTTAGTGAAGTTTTCTGTGGTTCAAGCTGCTGAGTGTACTGGTCATGGGGAGAAAAGGTATTTTGATTTTCTTTTTTCAGATGCAATGTAGAAACTCAGCAGTGAAAGATTTGTTTTTCAAACAGAGTGGGGAAAAAATAACATTTATAAGTGGTGTGTGCAGTTCAGCACTGGTTGAACTGGTTCTACGTTGTCAGCATCGCTACAGATGTTTCATGTGATAAAGGTGAAGACATAGAAAAACATGACTAGCCCTAAGTAACACTGTCATTATAGTGAAATGCTGTTAGAATGAGCTTACTGTCAGTGGGGGGAAAACCAGACTCCATATTAGCATGAGCTAAATAATTTCCATTCTTAGTTCTCCTCTCCCTTCCCAGGTTTTTTTTTTTTTATGAGTCTTATGTGTCTTTTTCACATCAGTAGAGAGCAACAGCATGATGAACACCTGGGAAATAACTTCAGATACTTGGGTGGAATCATTAGTATTCTGTTGGTGTGTGTGTTTTAATTACTTCTCATCTGTAGTGAGCATCTCATTGTTTTGTGAGCTATCATTAGGATCCCCATGGCTGTTTAGCAAACCTGTAGGAAGGTATAGCTCATTTCAATAGCTACCTACTTTCTTTTTTGCTTCATTTTTTTTTAAACCTGGGATGAGTAAGATTTAACAACTTACACAGAATAATAACTAGAATTTGGTAGTGCATTGTAAGCTTTGAAAGATGCACGACTTTCTTTTTCATACAATTTAGTCATTTCTGGTGATTAATTTGCATCAGCTGCTCTCTTCCCAATGTAACACAATACTGGCACAAGTGAATGCAAATGAAGTAGCACTCTCCAAAGAGAACCTTCTATAATAGAAGTGTGTACGTAAGTAAGCAGGGCTGCTTAGGCTAGTGGGTACAGTCCTCTGTAATGTGCTACTCCAGTGATTTGTGTAGTTCTTCTACCAAATGCTATTCCTGACCCCTGGGGAGAAGGAAAAACGTAAGCAGAGGACAAAATGACAATGTGAGCAGCAGTGATGAGTCACATTCCCCTCGTAGAAAGGCTGAGCCTTTGGTGATGCACTCATGTGGTTAGTGATACAGTTTACAAAGGTCTCACTCTCCCAGTCGTGTTAGTCATTTTTTATCTTGGAGCTCGTGTTAATCAGGTTCCATTTTCAAATGACACGTCATGTTAGAAGGGTAGTCCTGGATTTTCATTGAAGAGAGCATGCCAAGGACAAAAAGACACGCTTACTAAGTCAGGAAAAGTCAGTGCTGAGTTACAAGGCCATCATTACAGCTGAAAAGCAAGGCTATGTAGTTTTTGTGTGTAAGAAGTAAGTTTCAGAAGACATGATTGACTCAGAACAGCTATTGGAGATTACCTTTTTTTGTGGACAAGCAGAGCTGTCAGGGGTGATGCTATGTATTTCATGCAGCTTTGGTTGGAATGGGAGCCCTGTCTCTGCTTTTTTTTTTGCATCCAGTGACTTCAGAGAATCATTTCATAGAACAACTTAGGTTGGAAGGGAGATGATGCAGTCCAGCCCCTAGTTTGCACAAGAAGGAGAGCAAGTTTCTTCGCAAAGCTTCTGATGAGTTGGATTTTGTTACAAATCTGGTCAATGGATGAGCTTTTCTGTCTTGCATCATCATAAGCTCACTGGAAAATGGTTGAAACGATGACTTAAAATGTTGACAAAACTCAAGTGATGATGAAAATTGAGTGTCCAAACTGGCGTTGCAGAAATAGTGGCCTGTTATCTGAGACCATCTAGGCTATAAGGGTACAAAAACATTTATCTTTTACTCATAAGTAGCCAAAAATAGGCCTTAGCCACATTCTGCAGAGAAATGGCTTCCTTGCAAGGGAAACGTTGTCCGTGGCCCTCATATGATTGGGACAAAACCCTCCAGTTCATTAGATGACAATATTTTGTAGTAAATGATGAGTCAGTCAGCCTGCAGCATTCAAAATTCCCTTCTTAAGTTACCACTCTTACTAGGAAGGTTTATTAACCGAGGCCAGTGACCCTTTTCTCCATAAACTGAAGTTAAGGTTTCAGAAGGATCACAGAGACAGATGACCACTGTGGTCTGAATTCGTTATTACTGTAGGTGCTGAAGAGACAAACTTAGTAGTGCTTTGTGGCTCAGAAGATCCCATTCTAGCCTCAAATTCTAGTGTCCACAACTGGGAGCAAGTTCCTAAATAAAGTACCTGTGTTAATACCACTCTCTGGATGCATTAGAAAGTGACTCACATTCCTAGTGTGCTCAAGTGATGTGCGATGAGCGTTTTCAGTCCTGCCAAGGTCTCTGTGGGAAGCTGGGCTGTTGTTTCAAGCCAAGGGTAGAGTAAACCTCTCCTAAAAGATTAGTTTCCAAAAGCTTCTGCAGATCACAAAAATATTATTTTTCTTTTCTTACAGATATTGTGGATGCTTTGTCAGATCCAAAGAAGTTTTTATCTATCACAGAAAAAAGAGCAGACCAAATGAGAGCTATGGGTATTGAAACTGTAAGTAGAACTGAATGAAAAACACAGCCCATTTGTGTCCATGCTATGTTGTTTTATTCTCAAACTAGTCCTCCTCCAATTGATCCTTGTTACCTTGTCATTTCTCATTTTCGAACATAAGCCTCTTTGTCCTGCCCTGAAATCTATTGGTTTCTGTTAGCATATCCTGAAGTACCATTCAGTGACTGACTTTTCACAGATCACACTAACACCCCTTAGCAGCAGAAATTGTAAGAAATGAGAAAGGAGTCATATATGAAGTAGCCATTTAAAATAGGCTACAAATACTTTACTGAGTGTACTTTGTGAAAGTATGGAGCAGGTTTCCAAACCATGTTTAAAGTAAGCAAGTCCAGGAATTTCCCATACCCCAACTGTTATACTACAGGTAAAAGAATTTATGACCATGGGAATGTTTCTTTCAGAGTGATATAGCTGATGTACCAAATGACACTTCAAAGAACGATAGAAAAGGAAAAGCCAGTAATGCCAAAGCCAACGTAACGCCTCAGAGCAGCTCTGAGCTTCGACCCAGTACCACCGCGGGCCTTGGATCGGGGACCGACGCTAAGAAAGGTAGACAAAAATCACCTGCCACTCCCTCACTTCAGGAGTCATTCAGAAAGTCCCAGAGAAGTACTTACTCACTGCTCAGTTCTAGTTTTGCAGTTGTATTCATTCTTACCCTTTTTGAAGGGAACTGCAAATCTTGTGTAGTACTGACAGGGCTGCGTAAAGGCAATTCGGCTGCATTTTACTCAGTGACCTCTTTGTGAAGCTCTGCCTACTCCCAATTGTAGGAACCTGCGTGACTCTGGGAGCTGTTTACTAAAGATCTGCTGGAGGAACACCAATAGGAGTGACTATTTTTCTAGTATACTGCACAGAAACCCTTCTGCTCTTTTCTTCTCCCTCTACAAATCCTTTGGCAGAGTTGCAGCTTTAAGTAATTAAAGGTATTTAGAATTCAGTGGATTCAGTAGAGCTTTCCCAACAATTAGAAATGTTTTCAATGTGTGGTTTTATTCTGAATAGTGATTATGGAAATGGCATGTTTCCTGTAGAAAAATACCCATATTAAATGTGCTCATTTATAAGGGAGGACGTATTCTTTCCTCACTGTTTACTATTCGCTCTACAAAATCCTGTTACAGAGTCAAACAAGATGATTTGTTTCTCACATATCATCACAGGTAATGAAGATGTAGAAAACAAATTTATCCAGCTGAATAAAACACAATAAATGTTTCTGCTAATTGGGCACAAGAATTAGGAACTGCTTCAGTGTCTTTCATCCACTTTGGCCCAGAGGGATGGATAAGGGTGAAGAGGAACATAGGCTGCTCTTCTTAGAACTTAGGCAGATGTGGCTGAATGCACATGTGAAGAGATCTCTTGAGAAACAAGATGCCATTTCTCTGGAGCCGCTTTTGGCAACAAAACAGGTCATCTGTGGCACCTGAACTCTTTCCAAGCTCTTCCCTGGTGTAAAATCCAGGTTATTTTATGCAGTTTTCATATTTCATGTATCATCACCAAGATGCAAAAGTATTAGTTTTATTAGTCATTAATTAAGCATGAGATTAGGTGGGGTTGGCAGCTAATTCCCTTTTGCCATGGACTCAGACTCGATGAACAAAGTAAACTAGTCTGTGTTTTAAAATGAAATCCTAAGCAAGTTTGTTTAGAACACAGCACACCTGATACAGCCCTGGTCTGAAACTGGCATTTCAGTACTTGCTTGTCTGCAACTATTTTTACCCCTATTCTTAAAATAGAGCTGCTCACTTTCTATCCCACTTGATGATCCTTGTTTTGTATTACTTAATGATCTTTTAAGTTCTGAGGAATTCTACTGTTGTTACAGCCTGTAACTTGCCTTTCTGTTAGAAATCTGGATAGCCAGCAAGACGAGGTGTCTGGGGAAGGCTTTCAGATGCAAAAGAATGTTGAGGCTTTTTGTTCTCTGACTTTTAGTAATTGTTAAGTGCTTTGTGTTTTTGCAAACTTGAGCCTCTATCTGTGTCTGAATCTGTTCCAGTCTCCTTTGCTAGACTAATGTTAATACCATTTAATTAAGCAAAATCTTATGCTTTTCAAAAAGTTTCTGTTCCATAAGGAGCTTGCCTGCCTCCCACATTTACAGCATCAGAATATTTTCCAGTTAAATTCACCTTCATGGGCAGAAAGTCCTTTTCAAGGCAGAGAAGATCATATAGCCCACAGACACTAGTAAAAGCAGTCAAATAAGTTTGCAGCGTACAGGCAAATATTCCTTTGTAAAAGCTCACCAAAGCCTGTCCATCACAACTCCCCTGGCATTGTATTGACATTTTTATTAATTATCACATACTAGATGTGGTTAGTAGTTTTAAGAAATTATAACATGTCACAACATTTATTAAAGCATAAAGAGGAAATGAGATTGGGTTTGTTTGTGTTGCAGTTAAAGTGCTGTCATTCAACTGAATAGTACCATTAGTCTTGTTTGATAGATTGGCTTGTTGAATTTTCATTAGGCATTTCACTCCCTTTGATTTCGTGTTTCTTCTCAGTGTTTAATTCTCCTTCAGTCTTGGGAGTGTACTGTTGCTCATTTTCTCACAGCCTGATATTAACCCAAAAGCAAATTCACATACAGGCTGCAGGTAAATTTGCACTCCCACAATTTTTGTGTTTCAAACCTCAGTTAGACCTTTCTGTAGTCAAAAAGCCTCCACCCTGAAATAAGTGGTGCCAGAGCAATCTCCACGTTTGGACAAAAGTTTGGAAGTTCACCTGGTTCAGTTTTAGTGTACATAAATGGTTTGCTCTCTGTTCAGAAAAGGAGCTTTTTCAATTCTTAGATTGATGAGTTTTGACACTTGAGAACTGGAATGTCAAAGAGATTCAAATGCAATCATCAATTCATTTCTCATTTCCCAGGGCAATTGATTGAGCAGTCCATTTGAAAAGGAAATTAACTGTGTCTTAGTTATATTTTAATGAATAATTTTCTCATTAAGGTGTGGTTCTTTTTTATGTGGCGAAAAACATTAATTAGTTGCTAACTTAAAGTTTCTGTAGTAAAAATGGGATTTAAAGGTATGAGATAACACTAGTATGTATGAAGTTTTAGATAAATGGTATCAATATCTTCCTAGGTATAGACCTCATTCCTCAAGTGAAGATAGAAGATTTAAAGCAAATGAAGGTAAGTGTGGACACAAGCTTTTTGAAATGTGATCCTAATTATTTAAGCAGCCATAATTGTATCTGGTTAGGTCAATATGACCACAGAAAAAACTGATCCAAGTTCTCTTTTTGTAGGCTTATATAAAGCATTTAAAGAAACAGCAGAAAGAGCTGAATGCCTTAAAGAAGAAACATGCCAAGGTAGGATCATTAAGAGCTCTCCGAGCAGCTCACTGTTATTGAAAAAAGCATCAGTGCTCACTGGCACAGACAGCTCCTAATTAAATTGTGGGGAAAAACTAAGAAACAGTAGTTGTACTGCTAAGAAAGGCATTGATGTTTTAAATATACTGAAATATGCTCCACTGAGCAGTCTTTCCCTTAAGCAATCTTTGGTTTGTCTCTCTGAGTTTCAATGCACATTCATTTGACCCATAGAAGCATCCAAAGCTCACCTTTTCCAGGTAATGATTTTATCTAGCTTCCTCTTGCAGGACATATTGACAAGCAGCTTGAGGGAAAAAAAGAGACCTTAATGATGTGAAAGGGTGCTGCATCAAAGACAGGCACTGGAGAAACTGCAGAGTCACCAAAGAAAACTGGAATGTGTCACTGAAAGTGAAATGCCCTATTCCTCCTCATTTATCTCTATGTTAAACACCTTATAGTCAGCTTTTTGCTTGGTTCTGTTGACAGTGATGTCACAAATACATACAACACTATCACAAATATGCTTTATGTTAGAAAATCACAGTCCATTTTCTCTTGCCCTTTAATATTAGAACAGCAGAAAGAGGCGTAACCAACAAAGAAAGTGTCTTTAAATTCTCCATTTTGGCAACACATACAAATTCATTGTGGGCTTTTGGGGCAGTTTTTCCTCATGCTGATTGCAGATTTCACTGCAGACCTGACATGCCTGGGCATTTTTTGTATCACTTATCAGTCTTTGTGTTTATTTTCATGACTGTTGTTTAGACTTGGGACTCTGTGTCTGTACAATGAAGTACGAAGAGATTACTTTCCATAATTGATGCTTTTGTGGGGCTCTTAGTATTAAAAGTAGTATAAGAAAATCAAATAGTTCCATTTCAGACCCCTTGCTAATTCTGTGCAGAAGGGAAATGAGTCATTTCTCCATTTAAGTGTCGTGCATCCACACTTCTAGGCATGGACAGTTTTCAGACCTTCATAGGGTTGATCTTTTAGGAGGCTTCTTATTTTTCAATATTGCCTTCTCATCCATTGGACAACATCTAGGAGTTTGCTATAGCAGCTTTTTGCACAGGGAAATGGTACCATGGTTATGTAGAAAGCAGCCATACTCGGTGATGTTCCTGGTAGATGTGACCCACAGTAGTGTAAGGATATCTTAGCCAAGACTGCACTTGCTAAGGTTATAAAAATGATCCATCTGTTCAGGCTTGCACTTACTTCCTCTCATCTGAGCAAAAAAATTGCCAGCCACAATCTGAAAATGCTGTGCACTCGGAAGGGCTTTCAGCATTAGCTCAAGCACAGCTATTTTAGATCTGAGCCAGCCTGCATCCTGCTGGTCTTAAGTACAAAGTCTGTCCTAACGAGAAAGCACCTGTCTAGAGCATCCCTTGCTAAAGGCTCCAGTAAGGGCAGCTTCTTGAGTGTGGAGAATCTGAGCAGAAAAGTGTGGCCACATTAGCTCACAGATGATCTTAGGGAAGTGCTTGGTGTACTTATCACTGTTCTTGATGTATTTTATCCGTTGATGTGGAGCAGGAGGACTCTGCAGTTGGTTATCTGTGATTAGCTTGAGGAAGCCTGTGTATTAAGCAGGCTGAACTTCAAAGATCCAGAAATAGATTGGCTCTCATGTAGCCATACATGCTCCAGAATAAGTAAGCAGAAGAGAATCATGTTCATGTTGTTTAGGGAAATAAGAACTCCAATACTTTTCCATCTAAAGATGGCCTTAGAAAATGAATGCATGCAAGATTAGGAGAGAGAGCAGGCTGAAAGAGCTCCGAC
Organism: Urocolius indicus; assembly: GCA_013401255.1. Classification (NCBI taxonomy): domain Eukaryota; kingdom Metazoa; phylum Chordata; class Aves; order Coliiformes; family Coliidae; genus Urocolius; species Urocolius indicus. Next base: position 131,422 of record WBNH01009327.1, on the reverse strand, counting down.
CTAAGTGGCGTCTGGTAGCCCTTGGCAGAGCCAGCTGAGGAAGATGACAGCAGTAAGGGTCCCTCTTCCCAGCAGCATCCACTCAGTGTAGAGGGATGTCAGCAGCTCCACTGAAACGCTGGCTGGCAGGGTTTGATTTCTCTGTATGAAAGCACATCAGTCTCTGTTGTCAGGGTATAGGACTGCTATAGGTACCACAATTCCAGATTGATACAAAAATGAAGTGGTGCCAGGCTTTTCAGAATACAGCACTCTGTTATTTCTTTGGTGCTATCTTTCATTTACTCCCATTCAGTGTTTCAGCCATTTTGACTCCAGCAGACACAGTAACATCCTCCTAACCTCCCTCTGCATATTACCACTAATTTGATTTCCCTATATGACATAGCTCCTTACGAGTGTAATACCCAGTATACACACACATAAGATAACTTCACCTTATACTGTTATTAATCCTTCTATTAAAGAAAAAGGTGTTTGGGCAGGTGGAGGTACAACCTTCACACTTCCTTTTTTCACTTTTGTGTGGAGAAAAGTAAGATTTCTAGTTTAAATAGGTAAGAGATCACTATATTGGCAGAAAGCTCGCTGTTCTTAGCATCATTATTACTAGGCAGCCAGTCTGTGACTGATAGAATTAAATCTGAGCACTCTTTCATGTCAGAGCAGTGGCTTGCAGAAACAAAAGCTAAATTTTGGATTTCCCAAAATCTGTGGATAGTTAGGAGTTGAGATTTTAGTCAGGGTTGAGAATCGTGTAAACAATAGATACATCAAGCTCTGCAAAGTCAGGATAATGCTTTTAAAGAAACCCTGGATTGAATATATGTATTGTTTGAAATAAAGCCTAGTAAGAAAAGGAACATAAAAGAGATTCCATGTCACAATGCAGAATTGACAGTACCAAAGGCCATAGGGCTCTAGATCAATAAGATCTGTTCTGCAGAATGGATTGTCGATTTGGAAATCAGAGCTACTTTTTCTTGATTTCCTGATTTTGTATTCTGTAAAGAAAACCCTTCAGGATTCAGTTTTCAGTTGTACACAGGAGTATTTGTGTTGCTTTAGGGAGGTGCCAGGCAGGAAGAACAGTTTGTATCACAGGAAATGACTTTCTCTTCTCCTCAATAGAATTCATTGTGGGTTTTGCCCCACCTCCTTGATTCTTTATGTTTTCCATAAGTGGTTTTACTGGGATCAGTTAGGCAGCCTATCAGAACCCCGGCTGAACTGTGGCTTCAGTTTATACTGTAATCATTCCATTTAATTTGGGAATATACTCACGTAAAAGGACTGGGAATTCCAACTGCAAACTGAGGAAATCATGAGAGACCCAGTCGAGGAGACTTTGATCCACAAACATGTTCTGAATCAATCTAGAACACGTTACCACCTGAAACTTTGGATCTGAGAACAAAATATACTGGGAGTATTTTAAGGTGTTTCTTTGAATATTGACAGAAGTTTGGGAGACAGAAGCTTGAGATGAATTTTCCTTTGAGTGTAGGCAGAAATCAAATTCACATCAGCTCCCTGTTTTAAATACCATTCCAGGGGTTGGAGGTCAGGTTAATGAAGGGACCTCTGGTAGGGAATTGACTCTTAGTACTCTGTGAAGGTTGTTAATAGCCCATCTTCCTCTTCCCTCCCTTTTTATATTGTTCACAAACAAATTCGTGACCTGGACGGGGAAAAAGACCGAGGAAGGAAATGAGGGGGAGATATGATCCACAATGTATCTGTTTCAGATACAAGATACAGTTGGGTATGAGCAGTAAGTGGCAGGAGAGGGGAGCTTGCAAAAGATTATAGTGGGTTTGTGATAAGAGAGAAGGCTTAAGTCTTGGTTGTCCTGAGGGAAAAACCTGGCCTGAGCTTTCAGAGGAGTGGCACGAGTGGGCAGATGTGTCGTGCTTTGCATTGTTGGTGCTGAGTCTTTTACAGCAAGAATTGTGTTGATCAAGTCATGCACGGGAGAGTGGGTAGTTGGAAAGATGCTCTCAGTCAAGTCACCTGTAAGTGACAGGTGCTGTCAAGCTTATGTCATATTTTTCACTGTCCATATTTTTTCCCACCTGGCTCGGTAGTGTAAATACTCCCCACTGAAGCGGTCATGATTTGCTGTTGATAGAGTCTTATTTGTTTCCCTTTAAATCCTCTGCAGAACAGAGAATTCAGTTCCCCTCTGTACATACAAAATTTGGAAGCTGTGTTTATTCCCTGGGGAAGTGCTTGGCAGATGTTGGAGGGATTTTTAAAAGTATCGTAACATTTGTGTTAATGTTTTGGTAAAAGTGAACATAAAAGTCTTTGATATGTATTTTTTAGAGGAAGAAATGGTGATAAGGCAAACATAGATGTGTAGAAAATAACAACAAAGAGCAGCAGAATAAGTAGAGAAGAAGAAATGCAAAATGAGCTATAAAGAAAATGGAGATCAAGTCCTGAAAGAGGCCATATTAATTAAGGCAAGGCTTCTTGTCACATTTAGGTAAAATGAGAAGCAATTGGATATTAGCAAAATCAAATGAATTAAGAAACAACTTTTTTGCCCTGTTGTGATGTGAATTCAATATTCAGTGCTCTCTGTGGTAGTCAACGTTTGCATTACTATGAGCAGCCATTCTGCTAAAGGAGAATACGAGAACACGTTTGGTAACCAAGCCTACTTGTAACTGCTACGTGAAATGTGTTTCTGGGACAGCCTTGTGATGGAAAGGAACTGTGTCTAAGCTAGAGTAAGTGTGTAACATGCATTAGTGATTCACCTTTTCATAGCAGGAGCAGTTTTTTCTGCCCCTTCCATAGATAACCTCGTCTGCCTCTTCACCAGTGTAAATCAGAGTACGGGAGGAGTGGCAGCAGGTTGACATCGATGCAAAACGCTCCACAGGTGTGAAGCTTCCTTTCCATCCAGTTCATCAGCATGTGCTGCGTGGCTGGGGGAGGTGGAACACAGGCACGATAGTTATTTGCAGCAGGCTACAGGCGTAGTGGAAAGCCACATTGCACAGCTTCCCGTTGCTCGCAAAGGGGAAAGCTCTGCAGCAAGGTGGAATTTCTTAGCAATAGTATTGCTGCTCTCCTTTAGCGTCACAGGCCAGATCTTCAGAATGTCAGTTGTTCATGATTTGATTTTTAGCTGTTGTTTGGGCTTGGAAAGATTTGATTTGCAGTGGTTAAGGGGCTAGCACCGTGTTCAGTACAAGATACACAGAGGAATGGGAGACTGGTTTGCATTTTGTTTTCCTTTACATTGAATGATGTGATCTCACCTTGTAAATGTGACTTTTTGCATTGCACTTAAATGGACATTTATTCAAAAAGAGTGGTTTTGTCCCCATCATTCTCTGGTTTTAAGGTAACCCTGTACCATATTTTCAAATCTGCTACATATGGTAATTTTTCAAACAAAGAAGAAATGGTTTAGTGCTAATGGCAGATCATTTGAAACCTTTACTGCCAGATGACTAAACCAGAGTGAATTCCATTGTCAGAGTTATCTGCACTATTTTACACTGTAAGAAAACTAAACCTTAACAATCCAGCAAGCTAACTGTAAGGTCCTACTGTTTTCCAGGAGCACAGCGCTATGCAGAAGTTGCACTGCACACAAATTGACAAAATAGTGGCCCAATACGATAAAGAAAAGGTGTCATACGAGAAAATGTTAGAGAAGGCAATCAAGAAGAAGGGGTAAGATCTTATTTTAAGTTATTCTCTTTTTAGACTTAAAATAGATGTTATGGTTGTTGTGGTCTGGAACGAGACGTTTGTAGAAAGGTCGTTCGTGTGAATGAATTGCAGCTGGAACCGGCATCTACATCAAACTGAGTGTGAGCTGCCTGAAGGCTCTAGCAGTGGGCCATAAATGTTGTACTCACTTTGCCTTTCTTTAGTCTCCTGCTCTCAGAGTTTGAAAACTGAAAGCAAAAGAGTTGCTTCAAGTTTTTATTTCTGTGGTCTGCTCTGGTCTCACTGTATTGCCCAGTGAGAACAGACCGAGGTCTTGAATAGCTCAAAGATCCAGGAAGAAGCAACTGTTTGATTTTTGGGAAAAAGCTGGTTTGTAAGTCCTGAACATTTTAGAATCATCTAGTTTTGCTGTGCTGTCAAGGTGAAGTTTCTTTTTAACAAAAAATCTTCACATCTTCAGCTGGGAGAAATCAATATCATTCCTTTGACTTGTTTTGGTTTGCACTAGCTGATGGCCTGTGACATTATCTGTGTGAATCTCTTAATTGTCCCAGAGAAGTTCCTGGAAGATACTGGTGACTTTAATGAGATGTCCCTCTGACAGCCACATTTGGGATTATGTAGCGGGATCCACCGTTGCCTTGCCGCTATCGTGTCATCTGCCAGCAGTTTCTCCTTTCCACCTTTCACCCTTTGACTGGCATTTCATTGAGACAGCGATTTATCCTCTAATACTGTGACCTAAAGCAGGAATTACTTTATTTAGTCCTATATCAAGCTATGCTAATAGTTAGCCTTAATTTCATATTGTTGTCGTTTGGCAACAGCAGCTGGCAACCAACTCGCTCACTGAATACTGAACATAGATGCCTCTTTGGCATTGGATTCTTCCAGAAATACTTTTGGGGTTATAAATTATTTGGAATGGCAGTGGTTTTTGAGGATGCATGTTAGAATATTGCAATGGATCAGAAAGAGAAGTGTCAGAAGTAAACAAGGTGAAGAGAATTCTCCACACCAAATTATTAACAGCTCAGGAGGAACTCTTTAACAAGCTCATAGGGGGTTTTTGTCCAAGAAAGAGGAACTGCAGGCACCCAAATACTTCTAATCTGAGTAGTTCCTTTCAGAAAACTACTACTACTCCAGAGAGAGAACAACTGTAGGACTAATTAATATAATGTGGCTTTGATGCAATTGCCATTGATTATGACACAGCAGAAGATGGATTTATAATTAAAATCAAGGTATTTACTACAGTGACAGTGAACTAAGCCCTGGACACGGCACCTTAATTATTGTGGGGGGAGGAAGGCTTCCCTGTGCTGTGGTATATAACAATATGACATCAGAAGGGTCATGAGTTTCTGTTAGCCTGAGAAGCAGCCAGTGCCTCTGCCTGCCTAGGCAAAACAGCAAATGAAACCGTGTCAGACAGATGAAGATGGCAACAGCTGTCTCTGTGCAGTAAGCGATGGGAAGCACTGGGTAAATATCTTTCCTGAGTATGACTTCAAATGGGACAAGTCTAAAAGTAGTTGACAATTTAATTCCCAGTTTGAGATCACTTCATTGGCTACTTGCAGCGTCTTTTCTTAATTTGATAATACACCTCTCATGGAAACCAAAGCCTTTACTGATGAGCCTTTGAAATTATCAGAACAAGTGAAAATAACAGTGTAATTGTGAGTATCTGTTTAACAGCCAAATGAAATCCAGCATCAGCACAGACTTTGTGTGAGAACACTTAATTCTGTATCAAAAATGTTTTGAGGGCTTCCCTCAGGGCCATCGTATACGCAGCTCCAAGCCCGTTCAGCGAGGGACTTAAGCACACACTTCTCTTTACCCCAACTGTGCAGTGTGTTTTAAGGACATGCTACAAAGTGAACACATCAGTTGAGACTTAAAGTCTTTATTGAGCTGAAATGATCTGATGCATAAGGGGTGCTGGGTTCAGTGAGTACAGGGCATGCTCTATCACTTTGGCTGTCGTCTTGAAAGTTTTACGACCACCACAAGTTGACAGAAAACAAAAGTGAGTTTTCAAGGCATTCATCTTGAAGTTGTCAGACACTTCCTGGAAAAAAAAAAAAAGCAGCTTTTTTGGTAGGTGTACAGAAGACCTTCTCTTCTGATTTCGTTGGTTTTTTTTTCCTGGTCCCTTTCTACCACATGCTGTGACAAACGTCAACTGCGTATTGTTCAGCAAAGTGGAATGTTTTAATCACATGCTAATTCACTGACAGATGGACAGGATTTTGCTGCCTGTGCTATTTCTGTTGTACACTTGAAATGCTTACAAATCTCAGAGAGGCTTACAGGGATATGTACGCTCCTGTTCCCTTTCTGAAATGGAGTTGAGGGCGCACAAAGATCCCTCTGATTTATCAGACCGTCTGGAAATTCAAGCGTATGTGTATACGAGCATAGACACGTGACCTTAGCTTGGGCTGTCCCTGGGTATTTGTTTCCAAGTGGGACTCGATGGCTTAACCACGGACTGTGCCACCACACTTGGGGACAGTTTGTATTGTATCCGGCCTGGCTGGAAGTTGCCTTGAGATAGAAGGAAAGCTGCGCTTCCAGGGGAGGGATCAGCTAGTGGTTTTGATGTCTGGGATCCTGTAAAGTGCACCGATTGAACCAATTAAACTAATTTGGGATAAAATCTGTTTGAATCACCTAAGAAGCAGTGTCTCTCATAGTGTATGACAAAGCAGACACGAATTACAGCCAGACACCAGTCGCAGCTGCCCAATGCGTAATTAAAGAAGCTTTCTTTCAAGCTGACGAGTGTTTCCTCAGGCTGAGGTAACAGCAGTCAGAATCTGTCTCTATGCCTATATATGACTTCCAAAGTGTCAAATGAGTGTTAGATCTCTGTCATAAAATGTCTTTGCTATGACTAGAAAAGAAATGATTAGTCCTTCCGATGGCCCTTGGGAGCACAAGGCACATGGCACTACCGATTTCAGCAAGAGCTTTCCCAGTCCTGTTTGATGATAAACTCTTCTGCTAATTTCCATAAGTTTAGCAGTACTTTGATATTAAAATAGGATTTAAACTTGTTCAGAGTTTCCTAAATCTCCTTTTCTAGAGCAAACATGGATTAATGTTACTGCAGTCAAGCAACAACCATTCTTCTTAGGGCCCAGCTGCAGACGATAAAATGAATGTGGCTCCATCCGCTCGGTGGGGTTACAGCATTTTGCATTGGTGGATGATCCACCACGGGAATATCCCAGCGATGTCAAGATAGACTTCTCTTGATATATTGCTTTATTTCAGACCAAAAAAAAAAAAAACCAGAGGCTTCCAATGTGTGAATTTGTATTCTGTTGTAAAAAAACATCACTGTAAAAATAGGGAGCAAGAAGATTGGCGAAGATGAAGCTTGTCAGCCTTCAAAAATGCATTGACTTTAGTGAGACAGTAATTGAAATTCCCGTTGCAGCTGCAATGGAATAGTTTTTCTGTACCTGCATCCCACCAAGCGCACAGGCCAAGTACTTGAGCTCAGGAAAGGAACTGCTGTGAGTGAGAAGTAGAAGTCATCCGTCTCCTAACCCACAGGCACGTCAAGGGAGCTGCAGTGTGGGCCCTCTGCAGGCATTTTACCAGCCTGTGTAGTAGAGTCACGCACTGCTTGTGCATTAAACAAGTTTAGCAGCTTGCATTCCAGCCCAGGAATTTTCCTCCTGTATTCAGCTTATTGAAGGAGCGAGGTCGATTGCTTTCCAAATCATATAAGGTATCTCACAGCTTGAATCCATCCACACAGGTCGGGGTGCGTCTGCTGGGGTAACAAGGCCTCCTTCTCTGTAACCCCTTCACTTACGTTTTCTCAGAGGCACCCATTCAGTAGTCATTCACAGTCAGAGTGCCCAAATTGCCCTTTGAGGTAGTTATTCAAATGATTTCTTTTTCTCTGCCTCAAGCAACAAAAAAGTAGCCAAAATTACTTTTAAAACAGAAGATGAAACGATGGCAAGGCAATGAATACGTCTGTAAGTTTTCAGGCAGAAACTGGTTTCTCTTGGCAAGGTATTTTAAGCCTGGAAAAGGAACAGAGTACCATAAATGGAGATGCTTGACATATCCTCAGTAACAGCATAATTGCTGGGCCAACCTAGAATTAATCACGTGGCGTTTGAACGGAACAATCGTTAATCCAACAATATTTTGTAAGTTGTGACTAAATGGCTAGAAGAAATAATTTCACTCCAATACGCCGCAGCACTTGAACTTTCATTAACATTTTAATTAGTAAGAACCGACTGAAAGGGAAGATATTTAACTCGTGGCACACACTTGCCAATTGTCCTTTTATTTTTTATAGAGGAAGTAATTGTCTAGAATTGAAGAAAGAAACGGAAATCAAAATCCAGACGCTAACGACAGATCACAAATCGAAGGTAAGCAAGTGGCCAACTTGAACACGTGCAACATCGGAGATTTTTGGGGCCAGAGGAGTAGTTAATTTTCTTGGAAGCACATGAATGGTTTTCAGCAGTAATAACACATTGAAGAGAATGGGAGTAATGGAGCATCTAAAAGCACTTGTTAAAAAGTTTTAAAAAGCAACGTCAATTTCCTGCCCTTTTGGAATTGTTGAAGAAAGTGCCATATTTGTGCCTCAGGAAACTAAACTGGTCATTTGTGTTCGTTCTTGCTAAAGAAAGAGATGAATATGTTCTGTATGAAATTTGGATGCCGAGTACTTTCTCAAAATACATACATAAAGACGTTTCTTTCTTGATTTCCCTCACTGTCACCATAGACAGCACTTGCTAGTCTGTCTCTTAGGGAAGGAGGAGTCCAAGGTGATCTTGAGCCAAGTGCCTTCTTGTTTCTTTTTTTGTGCATTGCTTAGTTGCATTGTTTTCTCCGAGGTACTCAAGAACAAAAGTGCTGAGACACATCCTCACTTCATTGGAAAGACTTATTCTTAAGCTGTGATTCATGGCTCACGTTCAGTTGCTTAGAGGTGCTTCCTCTCTGCTTCTCTAATACCATCACTATGCTCCCTGACTTTGTATTCCCTTTAAAAGAATTCTCTACCACGAGTTTCTGAAAGGCATTCAAACTAGAGGGTGGCAGGTATGCTAGAAGCCACATCCATGTATAAAATAGTCTGGATGGAGAAGAGTACGGAAGATTTCCTGTAAAAGCTGAAACCTGTGAAAAGAAGCTGCCAAGTAGAGAAAATGCAAAGAAAAGCAGACACATCTTTGAGATCAGAATAAGGCCATTCCCATTTTTTCTTCTCTTAATTGTATCCCTCGGTATTACTATTTCATGTGGAAAAGATCCTAATCTTCTAAAGAAGGTTTCTTTCTTGTTGCTGCCAGCTCAGCAAAAGATGTAGGAATATTCCCAGGAATAAAACTTAGTGCACTGTCGTATCTCCTTATCTTTTTCTCCTATGAAAAGTCCAAAACCATTTCCTTAAATAAAAGCAAATTTGTTGACAACCTAAAGAAGGAAATCCTTTGCCGTGATCTCCGCTCCTCACCCACGTCATTCAGTCTGGAGTTTAGAGGTGTGATTTGTACGCAAGGGAGGGATATCCAAGTGCTCCTTAATCTTCCAAATAAAATTAACATGGTTCATATTTACCCTTTCCACAAATGTATGCAGTTCCTGAGCTCTGTTCCTTTTAGAATCCTACTTTCCAACTGATTCCCTTCAATTTAATCCATATCTGGAAAACAGGTTGATTGTTTTGTCCATTCCCATGTCAGATTTTAGAGTGACGTTTTCAAAGGAGACTTAAATGTAAGTTCCTTTGAAATTCCAGGCTCTTGCATGCTGGATAATTCCTGAAGAAGTGCTCTGCAAGTTATCTACCTCTGTGGTTTTTCTCTAGGTCAGTGACTTTCAATAGCTTGTTCACTATGGTTCCATCAAAATTGTCCAGATAATGTAGCGATTTTAGTATCCTCACAGACTTTTCCCATTTTAGTTGCTGTGTGTGGGCCCCTGAATTATTCCTGGAGATGATTCAAATGTTTGCCAGCAACAGGTTGGAAAACAGCTCTCAAGACCATAGGGAAATTAACTTTTCTCCTAGATGAAGTAGCTGCAATTAAATTAGATTAAACTCTGAGATACTGAAAGCATTACACTGATACAGTGGGAGTTTGATTAATTAACAGTTGTTCAGCATTTTTCAGCATTTGGCCCACTCATTTTGAGATCAGATTGTGCTATAATTCAGCTTTAATTACAGCTCACGTTCTCCAGAGCAGCTCTTGTGTCATAAGGTGCATGTGCACTTTTAGCACCAAAGAGACCTTTCCGTCTCCAAAAGATTTCCTGTCATGATACCCAGACCGGAGTTCGGCATGAGATACTGAAATTGGATCTAAATGTCCCAATGTGTACTTCACACACAATTAATCTGGCAGATGCAAATTACTCCCCTGCCTTAGAAAAGTAGATCCCAGTATCAGACAGGCAGGAGATGGAAAGAAAAAAGGAACTGTTACTTCAAAGGTTTTTCCTGCTTGAACTTAGTGACTAAACAAACGTCTTGCATCTATGCTGGGTGAAAGAAAGTTCTTATCAAGATTTTAATTAGTCTCTTAGGCCCAGGATAGGACTAGATGAAAGGACAGGATTGCAAACAGTCTGTTGCCCAGGAAGAGCAAAGTTAGCTAACAGTTATATTTTCCCGTCCTTCTGGATAAGCCAAGCTACCTCGCTAGTGGAAAGTAGGACGAGAGCGCAGCCCGCTGCAAATGGAATAGCCATTTTACCTATGATGGTAATAAATTGCAGGAAAGAGGGATGTAGACTGAATTTACTCCATCCGAACTTTGAAGCGTACCACAGATGTGCAGCAAAATTGGATTTGAGATGATTTAATGGTCGTGAGCTCTAAGGTGACCCCAAACCTGAGTCCAATTGGATATTTCAAGCCTTGTAACCGGTGTTTGGTAAATCTCTTCCATTCTTCTCATCAGGTTATATCTTCCTCTGCCTGAAATGAGACTTTTAGCTTGCAGGATATTTAAGAAAAGAAATCTTGCTATTTTCCTCCCACTCCCAGAAAAAAAAAACCTCCTTGTTTTAGAAGGAGCTGTACCTCCTTCCAAGAGAAGATCTGTACCCGCTTCTTAGACCGCATGCCGCTTTTGAAATTAGCAGCACATCCTTAGCTCATCTGTCCACGAACGCTGGCTTTTGTTTACATGATTCTTACTTCCCATCTTCTCAGATTAACGACTTAAAGCTCTGCCACGCTGAAGTTTCCTTGCAGATTTCTTCTTCTTCAGGAGTTAGACTCTATGATGCTTCTGGGTCCTTTGCAGCTGGAGATACTCCATGATGCTTCTGGGTCCTTTGCAGCTGGAGATACTCCATGATGCTGTGATTCTTTGGTTCGATGTACCTGAAATACAGGTTTCCTTCCTTCATGGTCCTCTGCAGTGTACATTTGCCTCTGAGTCCTTGTTTCTCTGCAAAACCATTTTATTATGAACTCAGTGTCAGAGGAGGTTTTAAAATAATCCCAGTACAGTCAAGAGCATAAATGCAGCCAACTTATTCAGGGCACTTCAGATAATAGAGTATTAATAGCAGGGGTTGGTTTACATCTGTTTTTATAACATGTGGTGTCCTCGGTGGCTTTGTTCCTCTGCGAAGCGGCTGCATTTGTATAACTTCATTTCTCACAATTTAACTGCTTTGCTGATAGTCTTTTTCATGCCTTGTCTTTATATCCTCTTCAGCGGGAGTAGTAGCTGACCTCCTAGCCTATCTGAGAGCCTCTAACAAAGCTGCTGTTACTTTTCTGCAGGTCAAAGAGATCGTGGCACAGCACACTAAGGAGTGGTCCGAGATGATCAATACGCACAGCGCCGAGGAGCAGGAGATCCGCGATTTACACTTGAACCAACAGTGTGAACTACTGAAGAAACTGCTGATTAATGCTCATGAGCAACAAACCCAGCAGCTGAAATTTTCCCACGACAGGTGAGCAGGACGGTGCTACCTGATAATGAGGGCTTGGGAAACGTCTGCTTTATCATAGAATGGTAGGGTTGGAAGGGACCTTTAGAGATCATCTAGTCCAACCTCCTGCAGAAGCAGGTTCACCTAGATCAGGGGGCATAGGAACATGTCCAGACAGGTCTTGAAGACCTGCAATGTCTCCTGTGCTGCTGTCAAAGATCCTGAGCTGTATGCACAGTAGAAAGGAGTGATCATACAAGGTTTAGATAGATGCAGGATGGGCTTCTTACCTGGCTTAGATTGTCTGAACTTCATTAAAGGCAGTGGTGGGTGTGCTTAGGCTTTCCCCAGGAACTTCAGTTCACAGGCTGGAAACCAACAAGTGTCAAAGATGGAAATATCCTTTGGAGCTGCTAGCAGTAAAGGACACGTGTGTTTATAGCATTGGTCATCATTAGAAAGATCCATGAAAAGTAAGGTCATAAAAACAAGAGGCAGCAGAATGGTACAACAGACCGACGTACGATCTTCATACAGTATCCTGTTGAATACACTGTGAATACAGAAGGTATTGCATGACACTGCTGTCTTCTTGCTTCTGTAATTAACCATCCTGCCCATTTCAACTTAGATAAAACAAAATGCACACTATATCCAAAGTGTTAAAATGACAGCAAGCACAGGAATCATTTTTTAATGCTATGATCTGTTACGCAAAGCAGCCTAAAAGCACACGAATGCAAACTCTGTGTGTACATACATACATACGTATTCATACCTATATAATTGTCCTCAGCATCCTTCACATAAAATGCAGGGGGAAAGGGAATAAGCCTATCACATCCGAAGAAGGAACTGAACTTATTGTTTTAAATTCCTGAGTGAAAAAAACAGTTTGTCTTTGCATCAGAGAGCACACACGCTGAGACCCGCAAGCTTTCCATCCAACAGAGAATTGTCCCAGCAAAAGGCTTGTTGGGAGCTCATCTTTATGTTAATCTCTGTGTTAACCCACCCAGGAGAGCTGTCCCTCAATACATACCCAGTGAAAAATGAAGTCAAAACATTGTTAAGTTATGGCACAAATGCATCATTCAAGAGATCCTAGCCAGAGGAAAGTGCAGTCCCTGCTACTCTATCTAAATCATACCTGGCTGCATCGCTCCAGAAAAATCACAGCTTATTTTTTTAAGAGTCCTCTTTTGTGTCCTATTTGAAATTCACTGCAAGGCTTAGAAGATCAGTTACTAAGATACGGCCAGTGAAAGCAAGTTTTAGTTTTATGGACGTTTCCTTCCTCTCTTAACTTTGCTCAGGGCTGTAGGCAGCAATTACATCTATGCTAGGGCTAAGGTGAATTTTTTTCAGAGCTTTCTTCTCATAGTTTTAGTCTTCGAGTTTAGAATGTCTGCATCTCTGCTTTGTTTAAACAGCCCTACATTGTTTCTTGTAAACGGTTCTGTTATCCTTAGGAGCGGCTCTCGGCCTCTTCTTAGAAATTATTTGTGTTTGGCACACATATTGTTCTATTTTCAGAGCTACTGAGAACCAGACCTGAAAATCTACATCCTGCTAACTACTGAGAACTTTTTCTTCTCAGCTGTCCCAGGAGTAACAAGCTTCAAAAATCCTTCTGCTTTACTTGCAGTTTAGTGTGTTTCTGCTTATCTGGGCATTTGTGTGTAACCCCTAACTGTGCAGATCGAGGACTCTCGTGCGAGTGTGTCTGAATCTCTGAATATTTCAGAAGAATTCAGAATGTGAAATATTGAGAAGTGAATTAACAATTCCACCAAGTGACTTGACATTTAATAATTGGTCAACTTTTGTCTAGAATGGATTATGTGTAGGAATATGGATCCATTTACCTGTGGAGGTGTTTGTAATAGCCAAGAGACAACTTAGATAACCATCAGGGGAAAAAGGGATCTATCTTGGAGCAGAGTGGGAGGTAGACCGTGCTCTCAGCATGCTGCTCTAGCTGCTTCCCTCTCTGTGAGCTGAGGTAATGAGTTAGCTATGACAACAGAGGACACAGGGCTAGTAGGAAAGATCGGTAAGCTGAAATGCTGTAGTTATCTGCTGCAGGGTAGATGCTTTCCCTCCGCGTGCAGTACAAAAAGCAATTACAGTTTTGTGCTTTGAGCTCATTTAAAAACAAAGCAGAAGACAGCAGGTACAACTAAAACATCTGAGGTTTATTGAACTCCAGGGGTGCTATGCCCCCTGCCTCCCCAGACTGGGTTAGACTCGGATGTAGTGAGCTCGCAGCATCTCAGAAATGAGGGATGTGAAGCCGTTGTTCACAAGCATTATGTACTCTGGATAAAATCACATGAGAGAGAAAGAAAAATAATGTGTGGTGGGATTTTGTGAATAGAAGAAGCGATTTCTAGTCATTCAAACATTCCTGGTGACAGAAGATAACATGCTAATGCCTTTTAATATCATCAAAATACGTGTATAAATTGCAAGGATAGACTTAAATGCTGAAAGTATCCCTTTAAGGAGTGGCCCCTACAAGTGCTTTTTTTTGGTGATTTTAAAAGGAAGATAAGATGTGTTTTCATTTCTCATGTTCATAATACCCAAAAAGCCAGCACACCCAGAAAGACCCCAGAGCAGTGCAACTCAGAGCCACATGACAGTCAGCAGAACAGAGAAACAGTCGCGTACGGGTGTGCTGGCTCTTTCAGCCAGATCCACAGCCAAAGCCTCATTTTGAAGTCACCGGTGGTGCCCAGTAGGTCCTCTAATCCTCTTAACTTCTTTCACTCTCAAATGATATCTGATGCAAATAGGCTAAATCAGTTTGAACACCTACACTGCTCTTTTTATTTCAAATCCTTGAACACAGTAATAAACAAAAAGTATTTCAGTCCTGCTCTTAAGATAGCTTAAAATTGCTTCAGAATCAGTACAGAAAATAAGAGCTTTTATTTAGAGATAGGGCCATTGGAATGAAATGGGCTCTTGACACAACATTTTTTAGAACCCAGTGCAATTTTTGCTGTGGTACCACCACTTTTAAATCTGTATTCAGGAAACATTTCACCTGATGAACTCCCGGAGGGAAAAAAAAGAAAGCGCTGGATTTCTTCAATACAAATTTTAAACTGGGGAAAATTAAGTCATGGAACGAAATTTCCTCGTGCCACTTAATGATTAATGTCTTGTAGAGATGAAAGAAAGGTGACAAAGATGCAGTAACAACATGTAATTCAATTAAGCTCTCTGTTCTGTGCCACACCCTTCCTCTTCCGTGCATATTTTGAGTTAACAAGTACAACGATTATTTAACGCTCTACTTCAGATCCTGTCCAGAAAAAGACTAAGGCACTGCCTTGGCTTGTGTGATGGGTAACTTTTAGATAATTATGCACTACTGGGGACTTAACAATCTGTTATTTGCTGACTAATTTCCATATATAATTCCTGTTTAAATAAGCACTTAAGATCAGGAGCTGCGAGAGCTGGAATGCAAAGCAGGGCAGAAAGCAAGAGCTGCAGCCTTCGGGGACGGCCTCTTCAGAGCTTGGTTGGCTTATGTATGATGAGAAGCCCTCTGCTCACTCACAGTTCATAAGCCATTTCTCCAAGTCAACATCTGTGCTGTTACTCCCAACAGAGAATCACCATCTCTCTTTCTAAAACAATGGGATATTTATTTACTTACTTTCTGGTTTCTGCTGCACTGGCTAAAACACTGCAGATATTTCCCAGCTCCCGAGTCAAACCACACCACTCGGGATGTTACCCTTGGAATGTGGTGGCCACCCTCCCGTTAAGGTTAAGATCTCAGAACCAGAAGGAGAAACCAAGCACAAGTCTAACCAATGTCCAAACCAAAGGATTCTTTTCAGACCCAAAGCAGAAGTCTGAAAAAGATGTCTGTCAGGTCATACCGCAATAAGGCAATACCATTACTGTTCATATTGCAGTCATGACCCAAGTGCAGGATTGATACATTTTTTAGGCAGTTTTAAAAGACAAACAGCATTCTCTAAAAGGCTGACAGAGGCTTGCACTCAGATAACTCTTAGATACTAGGGAGAAAAGACAGTATTTTATACCCCTTTATAACCTTCAAAGGGTAAAAAGGAACTTTTAGATTATATTCTCTGGAACAAACATATTTCTGAATGCTTGCTCAAGCTGTGTGGAGTCTACCCCAAGGAAGGCAATTCATTCTTCCCTCTTTCCCAACAAAGTACAAAATTATCCACAGCAGAGAGTAGTATCAGGAAAACAACCTCAGCAACAATCAGATGTTAGGTTTTTATGACTTTCTTTGGTTTTGCCTAGGGAAAGCAAGGAAATGCGTGCCAACCAGGCTAAAATATCGATGGAGAACAGCAAAGCTATAAGCCAAGACAAATCTATCAAAAATAAAGCTGAAAGAGAGAGGTAAGTGTCAGATCTTCCTTCTTCAGAAGGGAAGAATGCTGTCAAAGGCTGACATGTGAACTCACGGTTTCATTCTATGAAAACCATGCTTTTGGGCATGGAAAACATGTCTAATAATTGTGCTGAATGTATTTTTTGATGACCACTTGAGCAAAAATCTTGCTTTTCTCATATTTATCCTTTTAATCGACATAATGACCTGATCAGGGAAATGAAAAGGTTCTTTGTACTGTGACCGACTGGTGTAGGTCAAATCACACTGTTAACTGAAAGACATCTGTAAGAGTTTTAGTGATTGTATTTAAAGTGCATGATACTGTTTTTGCTGTTGCTTTTTAAATGAAATTAGGGCTATAGTGATAGAGAGTCTGAGGCTGGGTTCTTTTTGTAGTTAGAATAACTGGAGAGGCAGCATCACTAAGAACACAGGAGGAGGTGACATTTGGGCACATTTGGGGACGACAGCCTGGATCGACTCGAGAGACTGGAGAGACACTTGCCAGTACCAGCTATTGAGGCTTTTTGGAGGATTGATCTGCATTAGAGCTATCTGAAGTTCCTTCTGTTTCTCCTAAAAAAGTTTCCAAAGAAATAGATAAAAGCCCAGTCTACATGTTGAGGTCTCATAAGCCTTCAGGGTTACCCCTTCATTTCAGGCTTGCCTTCTGCCTTTTTGTTTCCTCTTTTACTTTCCTTCCTTGGCACTGGGCTGTTATGGTCAAAAGGCTTGAACTAGTTTCTGCTGATCCGAGTCCCTCGAGTGTTGCACACTCTCCAGCTCATTGGGAAAATGAGTTGTCAGAGCCGTCAGTAACTGCATGCCTAGTTACCATAAGACCTCTGCTAATGACTCTGAGATAAATCCACTCCCAGATTTGGAAGGCAATCTGAATGCAATGCTGGTTTTCAGGCTTTATGATTAGTCTGATTCAGCTGTTTGAACTATTTTTGATACATGTGGTGACGGAACTCTTAGGAAGGGACACTTCGCAGTTGAAGACGTTTTATGCAAATATTCATTGTGTACTCATCTTTTTCATAGAATCATAGAATGGTAGGGTTGGAAGGGACCTTTAGAGACCATCTAGTCCAACCCCCCTGCAGAAGCAGGTCCACCTAGATCAGACCTTAAATAACAGCTTTAAAACCCTTACAGCATTGTTAAAGCATTACGATCATCAGATGATTTTTCCATTGCCACCGTTTAAGAGATGTAGCACTATTTATATACAAAACCAAACTGAGAGCAGAGTGCAGTAAGGGATACACAAATGAATTAAACATCTTGTAAAGGTCTGTCCATCTTTCTTGAGTAAGAGGAAAATCAAGTTTCATTCACAACAGTCTTGGTAGGTTGTGTTGTTTTCAAGTCTTCAATCATACTGTCCATGTACTTGGAAAGCTTGAAGCGTAAAGGTTCATAGCCAGAGGAGTGTACAATTTGCCATTAGTCCCACATGGCACAGATAATTAGAAACCTCAATATGCCTTATGAGTTTGTGATTCTGCTGTAACTTTTGCCTTTCTTGGGTTTTTTTCCAATTTAGTCTTTTGAGCAACGTTTGCATTTTTTTTTCAGGCGAGTCCGAGAACTCAACAGCAGCAACACAAAAAAGTTCCTGGAAGAGAGAAAAAGGGTAACTATAACCTTGACAAAGTCACCCAGCACTATTTCTGGATATTCATTTTCATTTCTCTGTGTCAAGAATCCAGCTCTAGTCAACAAACAGTTGTTTGTCCTTGCTTTGTTCCACACACTCTTAGTGTAAAAGACCTGACATCTCTATAAGAGGAAGCTATTTTAAGATAACTAAATGTGCATTTGCTACTTTTATGTGTGCTATAAGTGAAAGATGTCTAATATACATACAATGTTAGAAACTCTTCTTAAGACTGGGTGATATAAAAGGCCTCCTGTGACGTTTTGTGCCATCCAGATGAGACAAGACAGTGTATACGTGTGTATGTTTCAACTGAGGTTTTATTTTGCTTGTTGACAAGGTGTTGCATTTCCTTCCCCCCATTATTTTCTCCCACTTACAGCTGGCGATGAAGCAGTCAAAGGAAATGGACCAGTTGAAAAAAGTTCAACTTGAGCATTTAGAAGTCTTGGAGAAGCAGAATGAGCAGGTATCTTATTTTAAAGGCTTAAAAGAAAAGAAAACAAGATAGTGAAAAGAGTAATCAGAGTCAGGCTAAGCAAAATGCTTCTGAATGTAAGTCATTACTGACTCAGGAACGTGAACTTGTTCCTGGCAACTCACCTAGAACTGAAATTTCTAGCACTAGTTGGAGAATAGAGGTGAAAGGTGTACACAGAGCATGTCCAGATTAAGAGGCAGTTAGTTCGGACTGAATTCTAGAGGTGTGTAGCAGCATGGGGGGTTTTATCTGTACTACTACACCCTCCTCTAATTTAAATACCTTATTATTTTCTGCTAGTTTATAAGCTCTTTTTTTTTTTTAATTGAAAACCTACTTGGCAAGGGAAAGAAAACTCTAATCTTGTTTCTGGTAGAAGTAACACTTTGTTCTGAGCAGCTGAAAGGCTGAGCCAGCAGAGCTTTAATAACTGCATGGGCTCACGGTTCTGCTCTTACACCAATGTAAACTGCAAGGGGAATACAGCCAGCGGTTGAGATGAGAGCAAAGGGATGCGTTTCATACCCAGTGCTTTCGAGCATCATGTGCCTCTGTTTATTAAGTGTTCAGAACTTGAACTGTCTGACAGACACTGTAGTATGAATTGAAGCCATCTTGTAGGGGAGGAAGGGGCAGAGAAGAGTACACGCAAATCCAGTATTTCCACCTTCAGAAGAGAGTCCCACAGCCCCAAAAGGGATCTAGGATGGTGGGCAGCTGCTACCACCGAGCCCCAGCCACCAAGGTTCTGGCTTCTGCTCACTCCACTTCCCCTTTGGACACAAGGACCAAGAGGTCTAGTCTGTTCCCTCACAGGGTTTCCATACACGCCACCTCTAACACCAGACACGGATGGGTTTGTCGCTCAGTACCTGCACGTCATCAAAAGGCAGGGGAGCAAATCGGTTACGGCAGATCCGTAGCGTCGCTGTAGAGAGCGTGACAGAGAACTCCCTGTTAACCAGCCGACAGAAAGTGATGGGCTTGATGCAGAGATAGGTGTTATCAGCGGTTTCTCTCCATTCGCTTTAGAGGGCTTTGGATTCGTATTTTAAAAACATAAGGCCGAGAGGGAATGATTACAGCTGTGCTTTTAACCACAGTGTGATAAAACACCTTATGTGTAAGGGAGGGAGGTTGCTGGAAAATAAGCGTGAGCCATTGAAGGAGTTAACTCTTCCAGCAGATAGGTGCTTCCCTTACCCGGGGTTACAGCTTCCACTGCTGAGAGATGGTAACGGCCCACGTGAGCTTGCTCATACTCCATTTCAGTGCAAAGATGAAGTCACTTTAAATCATCAGTGATGAAGTGGAGTGAGATCATTCACGTGCTCCTTACCTCTTTCGCAGGGGAATGGGTGGCCTCCACTACAGGAGTAGTCCTTAACAGCTTTTGAATTTGCTCTGATTTGATCCATTAGAGGAGGCATTTGCCCAGCTGCTGTTTTGACCACTTCCTTTTAGCCCCCAAAATGCACCAGCACAAACCCCCAGCCGGGTCTGGTTTGTCACACACGTTGAGGTACGAAAGCAAGTCGGATCAAGATGAAGGTGGTATTTGTTTAGTAGGAATTTCAAGACAGTAATAGGGTGGGTTTTTTTTCTTTCCTGACCATACGAGACAAGAAATGATTTAAACAAATAGACAATATAAAAAGTAGAATTGTGGGTGGAAAGAGCCTTCGATACGAACTGTTATGGATTTGAATTTGTTTTGGTTTATGTATGTTTTCCTTGCATTAAGTTTTCAATCTCGCTTCAGTTTTCATTCATTTAATTTGCTTCTTGTTGTATTACTCAATTTTGACATGATTATTTTTGTACAAACAGCTTTTGAAATCCTGTCATGCAGTGTCTCAAACACAAGGTAGGACGGACCTATCCTAAGCCAACTATTATTTCGGTGTGCTTTCCTTCTAAATTAAATCATTCTCATCAGAGCCTTCTTTATAAAACACAACTGTTGGGAAGTGCCATTGACATAGGGAACACAATGTTAATCCTGTTTGCACACAGATATTTGAGCCTGACCCAATATTAGCAGCATTTTGGGCTTTAGCTTCTCAAGTTCAGATGCATACGGGCGGCGACGTGCAGAGGCAATATTTAGAGATGCACCTGTATCGTACGTGAGCTGTTGTCAGGGAAAGATGCGCTTCAAGCTCTAAACTGTGTGTGCGAGAAGTGTCTATGGATGTAAGGAAACGAGTTTAGTGTTAGCACGCACTTGATTAGCTGCTAATGCTGAGAGTCAGAGAAAGGGGATCCACAGATATTAGTATGGTAATAAAACAAGTCATTCCATGCTAAGAATAGCAAAATACAGACTAGGTGGCTAGAAATAGCTTTTAGTGTGTAAAGAAGAGAGGCTTCCAGAGCTGTGAAAGTCACTTCAAGATCCAACACATTACAAGCTGTGGCGATTATACTTACCGTGTGATTCTGCTGCTGTGGCTTCCTAAGTAATCCTTACTCACAAGAAATCTCTGTTAAGCCCCCTCTTAGCAAGGGAAATAGTCATATTAGGTGTGAACACCGAGTTGTATGGCGTTGCCTGATCTATTTTCTTTAGTTGGTGACATCTTCGCAGCAGCCCTTGTAACAATATTTATTTATAGACATATAATGAGGGAAAAAAACCCATGTTTGTTAGGCTAGGGATAAAAAAAGGTCATTCTTTTACTCTCGGCCTGCCTTGGATCTCACTAGAGAACAAGTGCCTTGAAAGCAGAGTCCATTAACTGCCCCTCCGTGAATTCACAGGAGCTTCAACATCGCCTCCCAGAAGGCTCCTCTTCAAGTATCACACTGGTGTGTTCACGTCAGAACATACTGTGTGACCCAGCCTTGAACTAGCCACAAGGAGCTCATCCTATGCTCATGTAGGAGGACAAGTTCTCTGCAACGTATTCCATACACCAGCATGCAGAATATTTCTAGGGCACCGTGTGCCAGCAGCGAAGTCACAAGCCTAAAAGTTGAAACGTGCAAGTCACTAAGAAGCAGCCACAGGGTTTTATCTGGAATGTCATTTCACACCCAGGCAAACTCTAGCTAACATTTCAGAAGAGGTTGTACATATTGATTTATTTGTTGTGTTTCCATATTTTCATGTTAAAATTATTTCTTCATTCCTTTCAAGCTTTTAACTCATTTAAATGGATTTCTAATCATATTTATGACAGTTGCTTTGCTATTATCATAATTACTTTTTCCCCTCCAAGATGGTGACGATGATGACAAAAGCACAAGGCTAGATTTTTCAAGCGGGCACATATATCACATCCACACACACGCCCACACTCACCTTGCAAAAGGAACAGCTGCACATCTCATTACTTTAGATCTACATCTGCCCATTTTCAAATACGCAGAGATGTGTTTGCGCATCCAGAAAGGGGGATTCCTTAAGGAGGAGCTCATATAGCAAAGTCTCTCATCTGAGCAACATTTTGGGGAACATAGTTCAGGTCAAGGAGGTCCAGCAGCCGTTCTTCCCTGCGTGACAGATACAGAGCAGTTACACAAAGAAACCAGCGGCTTGGAATGTTAGAATGGAAGGGTTGGAAGGGACCTTTAGAGATCACCTAGTCCCAACCCCTTTGCAGAAGCAGCTCCACCTAGATCAGGTCACATAGGAATTCATCTAGGGGAGTCTCGAAGACCTCCAAGGAAGGAGACTCCACAACCCCCCTGGGCAGCCTGTGCCAGTGCTCCCTCACCCTCACAGTAACAGAGCACTGGCACAGTGATTGATTTGCCTTTTCCTAAACGTGTCATAATCATTGGGGGCTCGATTGGAAAGGTGGATGGGTTAGCTTGCCCTCGGGGTCAATTTATCGAGTCCTTTGGGTTATAGAGAACCCTCAGAGAAAATGAAGAGATGCTGACACTCCCCGTTCCTTTAAACTGCACAGTTTCAAACCAAAGCTCAACTTCCAATCTGTAACTGAGCCACAGAAAGAGTAGGTCTGCCTGTGTGTGGGGAAGAGAGAGAGAAAGAGAGGGAAAGGAAGGGAAATAAAAAAAGCTCTCTCTGAGCAGGGGATTCCCAGGCCAGTTGCCATTTGTATCCAGCGCTTTAACGCTGCTCACCAAGCCCGAGGCAGAGTTATGGTGAGATCTGGCATCTGTTCCTTGCTGCATTTCGCACGGCGCATTTGGACACAGTTTCAGGCGCATTCAGCGAGGGCAGCGGTAGTCTAATCCCGAGGTGCAAAACACCACGGCTGTAAACATAAGGATCTCCAGGCCAGATGGAGATTAGCTTTTTTTCAAGTATTGTTTTAAAAATGATTACCTAAAGAACCTTGCCTGAGGGATTCTTGTCGTTTATGGGCTTTAGGAAAGAAACAAGTTCAGATCAGAGATGAATTCTCTGAGCGTTTGAGGGAGTAACACATTGCAGCACTCACACCAGAGCGGTGAAGTGTACGTTCCCAAAGCCATGCCCCATGAAACAGTCACAACAGCATCTGTTCCCTTCCCCACAATTGGAGCTTCTGCTTTTCACCACGTCAACCCACGAGTTTAGGAAGGGGATCAAAGATATTTCCCTGCAGATATAGGAATTGCATCTGATTTTGAAACCAGAATAACACTGGAGGGTGGAGGGGGGGCACAGGGGAGGAAGCTTAACATTATCACCTATAGCTTTGGTACGTTTTGTCTGTCGTTTCACTCAAGACACCATCACATAAAACACGTCTTTTCGTTGTGAACAAAAGGTCTAACGTGACGCTTCGTGCGGTTATTTTGGGTTGCAGGCAAAGGAGATGCAGCAGATGGTGAAGCTGGAAGCAGAGATGGATCGCAGGCCAGCAACAGTGGTCTAAAGCCTCAACAAGCCAATTGAAGTCAGAGAGCACAGCACCCTTAAAACGAGAGCAAAATTCACAGTAACATTGCTGAGGCTGAAAAGCAGGCTTTTTGCTTTTTTCCCCCCTTTGATTTTTAGGGAGGGAGTCGTTTTATTTCATGTTTTAACACTGGGCACTGAATCTCTTCCGTTGGATTTCCGTAAGGCTTTCCTTTGGTCAGAGAAATGCTGATCAGGAGATGAAGAGGGGTTTGTTGTTTTTTTTGAACTCTGTCCTGCACTCATTTCTGTATCTCGAGGGGCAGCCAGCCCACATCGCAATTTCCCAATCAGAACCTCCAAACACAACAGATTGTTTTTAACATCATCTCAAACAGCAACCAAACTGTAGTTTGCGTTCTCCCGTGGGACACACTGTGTAGAAACCCCGTGCCGCCAGATCCCGATGAGCAACGTCGTCAGATGCTCAGCGCCAGATGTCAACGAGCCCACTGAATGGGATCTTCCGCTACATCACCATAATGATCAGTAAAGAGTTGAGATTGGGCAATTGTACTTCAAAACGTATTTCAAGTAGTAGACGGTTGCAAGTTGACAGTTGTATTCCAAAGTACAATCCGTACAAAGTCATCGGCCAAGTCCATCAGCCATAACGGTAACTTGACGGGACGTGCTGCAGCCCAACGATGCCATTCACAAGTGCCATATCGACTCTCTCGCATCCGAACGGAGCCAGTTACTGTCTGAGAGGAAATACAGCGTATTTGTGCCAAACCCTATCAGTGCTCTAAGGGATTACATACCAGACACTCAAGGAAAAGTTTACATCCTACATCGCTTGTCTCGAACTTGCATTTTGACCCTGTCGCTGCAGAGCCCGGATCCTACAGTTCATCGTAACTTCAAAGATCGTTTCAATGGCTTTTGGCAAAAAAAAAAAATTGGTAACTGTGAAAATGTACAAAGTATTTATACACTTCTGGATCACGACATTGTAGAAAAATCCACATCCGTGTTGCCACGTGATAAACTTAGTAAACAGAAACGCTAAGAGTATGTTTGCATGTGATACAAACGCTCCTGAGATTGCAACGCCTACTATAAGACCACAGTCATTCTACTAGCTGGTGAATACTGAATAAATGTATGGCACAGAATATCGTTTGATTAATTACAAAGACTTTCAGCATAACAAGGTCTCTATATATATATGTGTGTATATTAATTAACGTGGGCATTCTTGATACTTGTAGTAAAAGAAAAAGTACATAACTAATTTAATTTTACACAGAAGTATTTATGCAGATTTTCAGAATTTCATATCGGGAATAACCTTTTTATGTCCATTAGATCTAAACCAAATTTGGCTCATGTGTTCATTTGCATGTCTCCAGAGCTCGCTGTAGTTACATGGCAGAACGATGCACGTAAGCGTCCCGCTCGGAACCCGTCCGTGCCGCCGACTCCGAGACGACCGCATGGGAAACCGCTAGTTTAGAACAAATCAGATTCCCGATTTCAACCTGCTAAGCACCAATTATTTTGTTGTATATGCTTGTACAAACAAATTCTACATAGTCCTATAAATAAATGAAAAGAGAGAATTATGTTCTTGTCGGTCCTGAGATGAAACTTTCGACTTCTCTAATAAAAACCTTCAAAACCCGACACCTTCGTTTCTGCCTGCGGTGAATTTTAGAGCAGTGGTATTGCTACATACAAGGCTTTAGTAAGTTATGTTTCCTGTAAAAATGTGTATAGTTTAAATGTATTTTGATCACAGCTTATTTATTCAGAGGAGTATCATTTAAGTTATAGAAGAATTGTGCAATATCAGACCTTGCAGCACTCTAGAACTACCTAAGTAGAGTGTAGCAACACTACCTGGAGATGCAGCAGCCCCAGTACAGTGTATCATCATAGAATCATAGAATGGTGGGGCTTGGAAGGAACCAAGTAGAGATCATCTAGTCCAAACCTCCTGCAGAAGCAGGTTCACCTAGATCAGGTGACATAGGAACACGTCCATGCGAGTCCAAGACCTCTAAGGAAGGAGCCTCCACACCCTCCATGGGCAGCCTGTGCCACTGCTCCCTCACCTCACAGTGAAGTAGCTTTTTATGTTTAAATGGAACTTTTTGTGTTCCAGCTTCATCTCATTACCGCTTTTCCTGTGGCTAGATACCATTGGAAAAAAGGGAAGCCCCAGCCTCCCGACACCCACCATTTAGATATTTGTAAATATTAATAAGATTTCCCCTCAGTCTCCTCTTTTTTAGACTGAGGGGGCACTGTAGCAGTACTACCTTGAGAACACAACCGAGACAGCAAAGCCTTTAGGTTTTTAAGGCAGGAATTAAACAAGCTTGTGATGCCTATTCAGAATTCCCAGTCCAATACCACATAACCTGCAGAGGCAGCTCCTGCTCCTTGCCATCCAGAATGTTTTAAAGGCAAGTGCATACTGGGAGCATCTCTCCCTGCTTTCTGAGCTTGGCTGGAGTGTCAGAGGGAACTGAGAGCAGCAGTGATTTCTAGCCAGTAAGGAGAAACAAATGACAGACCAGATATGGGGGGAACTGGATGGCGAAGCATTGAATATTACCGGTGTTCTTAGGCTCATTTACAGCCTGGCTGGAAAGCAGCAGCCTACCAGTTAAATAACTGGAAAGGGAGGACTCGGGTTCAGCTGCTTCCCTCTCTGAGGAAAATCAAACCCACGTGTTTGTCTCCGGTGAGTACCCTGTGCATGGGGGAATCTGCTAGTTTTAGAAGGCTAGAAAATACTATCCCCAGCCTCCTCTGGAGTCTCCGCTCGCTGCTCAGCCGAGAGCGAGACACTTGTCAAGTCAGAGAGATGATGGGCTTTTGTGAAACCGTGGAGCCGAGTATCCTCAGCTTCCAGGCTCTGCTCCCAGAACTGTTGTCGTATTTCACCTCTTGATAATTTAGCATAAAACACAGACAGTAATTTGAAATTAAGTGATTAATTTTGTCAGCTAGGTATTGTTGAAATGCTGCTTAAGTAGTATTTGATTCAAAAATTATTTGAAGTTTAGCCGCTCGTGTAACAAGGTGAGAATTTCCATCAGGAAGGAAACAGACTAATCAATCTGAACACTGATACCGAGTTAAAGCACTTTAAAATGTCATTCCCTGCCCAAGTGATGGATTCCACTCGAGGGAAATTTCACCCAGGGAAGTGGCAGATTCCCCCTCTCTGAATCTCTTCAGATAAATAGAGCCCAGCTGTGATGGGGAGGATCCCGACAGCCCGGCCTCACAGGCAGCCAGCCATTCTTCCAGTAATTGAGAGGTTGATTTTTAACTTGGCTGTTTCCGAGGAGGGTCCTGTTTCAGCCTGCCCCACTCGAGTGAGGTCAAATTGAGTCGCGAGAGACCCAAAATACTCCTCGGGGATCACAGACTCTACAGGCTACCGGTGGCAGACACATCCCAGAGCTGCCGGGCTGGAAAACCCCACTCCCGAGGATGCGCCGGCAGCGGTCCCTGCACCGCAGCTTGTTCCCTGCTACAGGAGACTGGTAAGAGTTATCGCCGTCTGGTAGGTGGGGGAAGGTCACAAGGGGGATTTGTCTTTCTGGGATACACATGCAGGCTCCCCAGTTGGGGCAAGAGCAGGTTGCTGGGCTGGCTCCGGGTGAGCCTTTCTGTGACCACTTATTGACCCTAGTCACAGCACTTCAGATCTAATGCTACACTTGCTTCCTCTGGAAAGCTCTCTGCCAGCCGTGTCTTTGGGCTTTCTTGGTGTTAGGAAGCCTCAGGCCTCCCTGTGTTTTTTGCCAAGAAGCATGGAATAAACATGATTTTGCAGGGAGAGAGTGAGGATTGTCACCGAAGCCGAAGGCTTTGTGTCACGCGGGTGCCAGGGGAGCAGCGTTCTGTGCCGTAGGGCTCCGGGGGCTGTGGGTCACGCTTGCTCAATGTCTGCAACACGGCTGCTCTCTCTCCCCATGGTACCCTCCTACACAGGCTGGGGGCAAGGGCAGCTGTGCAGGACCATACACTTACTGGGAGGTTTAGAAGTTATCTGCAAACCTCACAAAAACAAAATAGAGGCTAAATATCGAGGTCGGCAGTATGGCCTGACAAAGCCAGCCACTAAAATCACCACAGATATACAGGCTGCTGCAGTCCAAGAGCCTCACATACAAGGTGGTATTTCTTTCATGAAACTATTATTTGTATGTTAATCCTTTATCATGACTGACACAGGTCTGGCTCTGTTTTGGAGGGCAGGAATGGCTCATCACCATGAAACAGGAGAGAGAGAGGAAACGGCCCAAATAGAACATTCAGTATGTACAGCAAAGAGAAAAGGATTTTCAACAAATAGAAAAAAAAAAAAAAAACCAGTATGTTCCTTCGGTATCGGCTTTTATTTTTAAAGAGCCGTTTTCTGCCAGAATCCCCGTGGCTGAGGCAGGGCAGCTTCCCATCACCAAAACTCACCTTGGAGCACCTCCCTCGGCAAAACCTCGGGCCGTTGCCTCCAGGCTCTTTTTCCCGAGCTAGAAAAAGCAAAAGTTGCCGGCGAATCCTCATAACGCCAGGCATCCCAAAGAGATGCCGTCCCTTTGGAGGGGCTTTTAGCAATACCGCTGGTGTAGGGCGCCTGTTCCTGCCCCTTCTGAGCCCCACGTCTCGCTCACTTATAAATATTCGGATGTGCTCTTCACACCGGGGAGTGAGAGGGAGCGCGTTAAAAGAGCAGAAAAACTCCCGATGAGAGGCAAGGGGGAAAAAAACCAGCATCGCATCGCCCGGCGAGCGGGAAAAGCAAAGCCCCGGAGCCGCGGGATGCAAAGTGGGGGTCGGGGGTCCTGCGTCGGCAACGCGGCCGCTCCGCCCGGAGACCCCACTGTCCAGGGGGGACGTTTCACCGCCCGCCCCCGGGCTGCGAGAGAGGAAAGGCAGGCACCGGCTTTACGGGGAATCAAGAAAATTGCCCAGCACCGGCCTGCGGCAGCATCGCACCCTCGAGGGGAGGGAGGGAGGGAGGATGGGGAGGGGGAGGACTGCCTTTCTTCCTCCTGCCCCGAAGCCGGGAGGGATGGGGTGCGCGCTGACGTTTATACACACTCATCCCACACACCCCTCCGGCAGCTCCTGCTCTCCGGAGCCGTCGTTTCTTGTCTGCGTTTCTTGTCCCCCCCGCAACGACACCCCGCACAGACACGGCCTGGATTTGCTTTAGCGCCCCTTCGGGACCGCTCCCCTTGGTACGTGATGGAATGAATATTTGCTGTGACGGTGTGCTTGACGTGATGTGGTGAGATCCCAAGAGCTCAGGTGTGTCGCTGGCCGGCTTACACAAGAGTGACGGGTTTGGTTCTGACCTTGTCACGCAAAAAAAATAGCTGCACGGTTTGGGGTTGGGTTTTTTCCCCCCCCCCCCCCTTCTAAATTAACAGACGAGGCAGCCGTTCACCTTCACCGTAATTACTGACGCTCGGTGAGAGCTGGACTAGCTAACCCCTCCTCCCTGCCCCGCTTTAGCGGCTCGGTCGCCTCTCCGACGGCCCCTGCCCGGGGATAGACTCGTCCCGTCGGAGCAGCCGCTCGGCCCGAGCGCTCCAGCGGCACGTCAAGGGCTGCCCGGGGTCTCCCGGCTCCCTCCTCCTCCCACGTCCCCGCTCTCCGCCGGCATCCCCGCGGGGATCGGCGGAGCCCCCATCGCCGGAGGGGAAGGGGGGGGGGGAAATCCCTCCTCCTCCTCCTCCTCCTCCCCTCCCTGCCCCCCCCGCGTACTCCCCGTCCCTCGGCGTGGGCGCCTGCATCAGCTCCACCGGCATCTCCCCTCCCTCCTCCCCACACACCCACACACTCATTCCCGTCCCTCCTCCCCTCCACTCCGCAGCGGAGTGCTGCTGCAGGCTGTGCGGCTCCTGGGGAAGGAAGGAAGGAGGTGGTTCAGCTTGTTTAATTTCCCCCCCCCCTCCATCCTTTTTCATTATTCCTCTTTTCTTTTTTCCCTTCTTTTCCCCGGAGCGGACCCTTTCTGGGAGAAACACCCACGGACAAACCGGGGCCGAGCAGGGAGATGGCTGGAGGGCACCTCCCGGGGTTGCTCTTCATCCTTTTACGTGAGTAACCCGGCGGCGAGTCGCGACACCGGGAGCCCTGTCGCGATAGGGATGCGGGGGGGGGGGGGGGGTTGGAGTTGAGGCTTCGGGCAGAGGGGCTTCGGGGGGCTGCAGCCGCTCAGCGCTTCTCCGCCCGCAGACGCCGCGGCTCGTCTGGCTGCCGAGCAAGAAGTTGAAAATCTCTCCGGGCTCTCCCTTAATCCCGAAAAGAACATTTTCGTGGTGCGGGAAAACCGGACGACGTGCCTCATGGCGGAATTCGCCGCCAAGTTTATCGTCCCTTACCAAGTGTGGGCCAGCAACTACGTGGATGTGAGTGGGGGGGGGGTCCCCGGGGTCGGGGCGGCGGGGGCCGGGGTCGTTGTCACGGCGGTGGGAGGAGGAGGGAGAGGCGGGGTAGTTTTGGGAAGTCCTTTATTCCCTCTGAGGATATTCAGTTGCGGCTGTGGGCGTTTGGAGGGGGGGCTGGAGTCCCCCCCTTTCCCTGAGCCCCGCTCCCCGTTTCCAGCTGCTCACGGAGCAAGCCGATATCCCGGTGTCGAGAGGAGCCGAGATGAAGGGCAAGTGCGGCACTAACGAGTCGGAGCTGGAGATCTCCTGGCTGGAGCAAGCGTACACCCTCAAACTCTTCTTCCTGAAGGTACGGGGGCTCCCCTCGCCCGCCGCACCCCCCCCCCACCCCTCCCCCCGGCAGACGGGCTCCGTCGGGGTTCTCACCGGCCTTGTCTCGGCAGGAGGGGCACAACACGTCCCGGGGGCAGGAGGCTTTCTGGAGGCTCAGCCGCATCCAGTTCACCTACGACACCGGCGAGAGCACCTACTTCAAGGACGCCATCAGCCGTAAGCGCCCCGGGGAGGGTGGTGGTGGGGGGGGAAAGCTGGGGGGGCTGTGGAGCCGGAGGGGGACACGCGGCCCCCAACACATGCAGTGTAACAAGGGGAAAAAGAGAATCCCCAAACCCGCCCGACAATGCGGGTCCCGGTGCGCGTGTTTGGTTTTTTTTTTTCCCCCCACCGTTTATTCTCGTTTTTAATCAGCGTGGTTACAGTGGGAGGGAGAGTGCAACCTCAGCCCATCTGCTGCACCGCCCCGGGCCCTCCTGGCCAGACCCAGGGGCCCGAGGGGATGGGCAGCAGAGCAAGGAGCTGCCCGATCTGTCAAAATCTGTTTCTGTTCCTTCGAGAGTTGTTTTTTTTTTTTTTTTTTTTAAGGTTAATTACCTCCTTGGTTCTGATGATGGTCGAATAGGTTTGGGAAAGCAGCGGTTTCCCAAGACAATGATGAGATTGAGATCCCATACCACCGCACACCTCCGCACCCAACAGCCTCCTTCTTTTTCTCACCGGGTTCCCTTTTTTTTCGGCTTTCATTTTGGTTTGGTTTCGCTTCTGCTCGGGAATGAGTCGTCCTGCGCCGAGAATTGAAATCCTGCCATTTGCAAGTTGTTCTTCCTGGAGATTTGTAAACTCCAGCCAACGGCGCGTTGCAGAGTTTGGGGCATAAGACAAACTGTGGAGCTATCGGGGTTTTTTTGTTCCCCCCACTGGTGTTTCTACTGTTTGTGTCCCCAAAACTCGATGGTGGCCACGCCGCATCACCCCTCTGCAAAGGCGACACACCGATGGCCTTTCTGTGCTGCTGGAAAGGAAAAAAAGGGCTGCGGGAGAGTGGGAGGTGGAAGGTGTCTCTCGTTCCACCTTCCCAAGCTGTATTTGGCCTTCCCGTACCAAACAAGCTCGATGCGATGGGAGAATATTTTCTCCTCATCTCTCCTTTGGTGAAACAGTCAAGTCGCATTTTCAGGAATTGGGCAAAGCGTTACGGCCTTGTTTTGCTTTGTATTGAGGTCCCCAAATTGCATCGCTCCTTTCCACCTGAGTTCAGAGCTCGGTTGTGGTTGCAAGGAATTGCAGTTCCCCAAATGTAGGGGTGCAGTCGGAGGCTGAAGCTTCCATACACATGAATGGAAACAATTCCTCGGACTTTCCAGGCTTCAGATGCCGTGGCACAAAGGGAGCTGGCGGCGGCAGAGCCGGCTCTCCCCTCGGCGCTGGTGGTACCATGCTCCGCAGCCCCCCGTTCTGCCCTTGAGCAGGTGACCCCGGTGTGGGAGCCCCCCCTGCTATGTGGGGGGGTCACACTGAAAGCTCCCACCCTGGCAGAGAACACCGCTCTGAGAGCGGTGGAGCATGCAGCTGACGTGGTGCACCCCCTGCCTACCCTCCTGCTCAGCTCATTACCTTTGTTAATAAAGTCACGGCAGTGTTCCCACCCCAGAGAGGGGACCTGACCTCTGCTGTTTCTGCCCCTCGGCCAGCCGGGAAGCACACAGCCAGCACACACCAGCTCTCTGCTCTGGTCACCCCGGCTGGGAAGTCCTATGAGTGCCAGGCTCAGCAGACCATCTCCCTCGTCTCCAACGACCACCAGAAGGCCGTGCAGCTCTTGCTGTCAGAAGTGCGCGTCCAGCCCTTCGACATCAGCGCTGACTTTGTCTTCAGTGAAGGTAAGGCATGAGCCCCCGGCACAGCTCTGACACGCTCACACTGCCATGACCTTTGCGGCATCACGACCTACCGAAGGAATTCAGCTCCTGCCTCTCTCAGAATCCCTTCCCCTCCCTTCAGCAGGTTGTTGGTGCTCCCCACACTCCCTCCGACCCACTCCTTGCCTCTCGGGTCTCCAAAAAGCCTTTACCAATTCAGCCCCAGCTGCCGTTGCGTGTACATTGGCTTCTGTAAGGACTCCTCTAGCTGGGCTGCCAGCGGGCCCTAGAAGTGCCTGATTCCTGGAGAGCCCTACGAGGCTTAGTTTTCTCCTTAGCAGCACAGGAGGTGCTTTGGTACAGCTCCAGGGGCTTTTTTTTAGGACCAGGAAAGCTCAGGGCTGCAGCAGCAAGAGACCCTTGGGGTGCGCCTTGCCAGCTTCAGTTTGATTAATGCTCGTCGCAAGGGTGGAGGAAGCATAACAGGGACTTCAGTGAGGCGCCTTGTGTGCCAAACACACAGGGTGCTGCTCCTCTCCTTGGGTTTCTTTAAGGTTAATTGCGGATACAAGAAAATACTGTTTGTATTGAAGGATTGTATTGAAGTCAGCTGCAGTATTGCCACGGAGCGGGATTCCTGCAGATGTTACTTTCCTTTATCCCCAGGAAGCCACGGGGCTTCTCCTCCCCAGCTTTCCCCCAAACTTTTCCATCAGGGTAAATGAGGGAGTTTCAACATGCTGGTCCAAGTCAGTGCTCGGGGGACCAGTCCGCTTTGTGTAGTGCCACCTCACTAATCAGTTACCTCCGTTATTCTAACAAGATGCCAACAAAATTCGTACTAGCAAACGCTGGTGTTATTTTCAAGCCTGGCATCCAAACCGTGGGGCTCGATCATTTTGCGTGTGGGGTATATTTTGGAAGGCAGTAGAAAAGCCAGCACCGACTACAGAGCCAAGCACTTCTGCTCATGACTCACGTTTCTCTCGCTGCTGTAGTAAATACATGCTATTCTGTACGCCGGCTCTGGCAGAGCCCCGCGAGCCTGGGATTACTCATGGCGAGGCCGGTGTAGTACGGAGCAGGTTTTACCCGTGGGCACACATCCTTTTTTGAACTACCGAAGTAGTACCACCTCTTGCATAGGTTACAGGGAGGAAAGGGCAGAATGTAAAGGTTTCCTGACATTTTTGTTGTTGTTGGCACATCTTTATCCTTTCTCTTCCCTTGTGGCTCCGGGCTTCCCGCACTCAGGGTTTGGCTGGGCAGACCTCAGAGGCTGAAACAAGCCTTGGGTTTAGCCGCCGTGTCTCTGCGATACCAAACTCATCAAGTTCAAGAGCTCACAGTTAAAAGAACAGGCAGTAAATATTTTCTCTCTTCTTTTTGCTTTGTTGTTGTAGTTTGTGGGTTCTTTTTCTCCAGGACATGAGAAGATCCCAGTTGGTTTAGCATCTAAACACGTGGGAAATTAATCCTTCCGAGGAAAGCCCGGTTTCTTTCTTGGTCAAGCTTTTTGGGTTTTATTGTTGTTATTGTTGCTCTCCTCATTCAGTGATGCTTCTTTCTGTTAAATTCTGCTGGAAGTTAAATAGCAAAGAGCACCTGGAGAGGTCATTGATCAACAAAGTCTGACACGGGGCTCTGCCGCTTCTCCCGGCAGCAGGTCCTTCCCGGTCCCGCAGACCGGCGCGTCCCAGGCACACGCACGGCCAAACCTGATCCTTTTAGGGGGGTGTGAAAAATCCCTTCCCATTACCCTGCTCCTTTTTTGCTTCATTAATTTCCCATTAGGTAAAAAATTCCCATTAATTATCGACAAGCAACAGAACACTTAGAAACGTTTCAGAAGAGAGAAAGAGAAGCGCTAGAGCAGAAGAATCGCCGAGACAGTGGCGGGAGGGTCAGGGCCCTTCTGGCACAAAGGAATTGTGGGGGAAGGATTTTGTCATTAGTCCTGACACCATCCTCTCTCAGATTAAAAAGCTTGTTTTTGAGTTGGTTGTGGTTTTTTTTGGATGCTTAAACTCAATTGCTATAGCTCCTTTTTTCTCCTTAATACACTGTTTCCAACCCTCATAAACACACTCATCTATACAAAGAGACATAAATGTCTGTGTTTACCCTTTGGAATGCAGCAGCTACAGAACATTTTTGGTTGTTTGTTTATTTCAGGGCTTGTGAAATGGTTTTCAATAAGGGGAAAAACGTGTGTATGTTTTTCAGCTTAAAAGATCAGTAAAAAGTGAGCTGGATGGAGAGAGGGTGTGAGGAGAGCTTTTAAATTGGCAAAAGAACACCACAGAAATCATCAGCTCTTATGGTTTTGATCAAAACGATGCCAAATACTAATACAAAGGGATGGAAAGGCTGAGAATTAGGCACCAAGATCCCGAGAGGTCTCCTCTCCCTTTGAGCCAAGGACTGTGTTTTCTAAAGGGTGCTTGGCACCCAGCAGCTCCTCTTTGCCAGGTATGTGGCAGTGTGTTTAAAAAGAAAACCACCTGCTTTTTAGTTTTGTGGTTTGGGGTTTTTGCTTTTTAGGCTAATTGATGTAAATATCCATCTCCAAGTTCCACCCCGTCGTGCCAGACACACTGTGCCGTGTTCCCATCCCTCGGAGCGGCCCCCGCTCCGCTCTGCAGCCTTGATGTGGCGATTGTGGGGAAAAGGCTGATGGTTTCTTTCTTTTGCTGTGCTGCTATTTGTTCTGCAGAAGGATGCTGAAACAAGAAAATGGGCCTGTCGGGTGGTTTCGTAGCCTAGTAGTGAAATTGGACGAGCGCTCACCATAGAAACCGTGGCGGTACGCGAGCCCGGGTGCTGCGCCGTGCCGGGGGAAGCGCAGCACAAAGGAACAATGAGGAAGGTACCCAAATGCCTCCTTTGCATCCCCCAGCCACGGGCTTTGTTCCACGGGCTTTGTTCCACGGGGCCGTGGGAGGGCACCTCCCTGGCAAAGGGATGACCCTGCCAGGTTTGGGATGCAGCAAAACCTGCACCGTCACCTGAACTTTTAAGGTAGTTCAAATCTGCCTGCCAGGGACTCTTTTTTGTTTTTCACTTGAGTGGACTGAGGGTGAAACCCAGCAATTTAGGACACGCTGAAGTCCCTGTGACCTGAAGCAAAATACTCAGGAAAATGTAATGGCCAGGGCTGTTTCCTTGCAGAAGGTATTGATTTGAAATTCATCACCCTTCCCGATGTGACGGTGTTTTGTTTGTCATGTGTCGACCAACCGACCTGCCTGTACCACACTCGATGGGGCCAAGCGTCTGAACTGGTGTCTGCCCTGAACTTTATTCAAACCCTTCTGCCCCCACCTCTCCCTCATTGCATTTTCCTTTGCTGATAGACTGGGAATTGTGCCTGTTACCTATCTCCTCGCAGCACCGTGCACCTCGCTGCCTGTGCAACGTTGAACTCTTGGGGTGAAAAAAGCTGTATAAATGTTCAAGTATGATGTTAGGTCAGTGAAAACATTGTATGTGTTTTAACATAATGTTAAAATACAGCATTCTTCCTAGCAGTCAGCACAAGGAGAGGTTTAGCTCTGATGCAAATGTGTCCGTGCTCAGCCTTTGCCTGCGCTGCTGTACCGAGTCCCCCACGGCTCCGTTCCCGTTCCCTCTACATTCCTTAAAGAGCTTGGACTTTGAGCTGCCTCTTTTAAAGGAGGAAAGGACTCAGTCTGTTGAGGAGAAGGTGTTGGTAAGGCAAGAAGGAGCTGCTCCGCAGGGCCGCCCAGACAGAGTGTTCTCTGCCTGGAGAGGTGCAGCAAGGTTTGTGGCTGTGCTGCTGGAGACCACGAGCAGGGCTTTGAGGTTTGGAGGTTTTTTATTTCCCCAGTTGGCTTTTTTTTTTCTTAATTCTCTTTTAAAAATGTCAGCATAAAGAACTCTCCCCCTTGGCTGCTTGCAAGAATCGACACCTTTCTGAGTTGTGACTCAGACACTTCAACAGAGCCGTAGCTTGCTGTGGACACCAGCGCTGTGGCCACGTCCTCTGGTACGTTTTGCTCTCTGCGGCGGAACACTGTGGCTAAAGCTGGGAACTGAAATATTGCAAGCAGGTGTGTTAGAGTTGGGTTAGTTCTCTACCTCTTAGCACTGAGGCTAGTTCTCCACATCACAGCACTGGGGCTTTAGCCGCCTTTGCTGCCTGAGGACCCCTGCGTTCACTTCATCCTCCTGTGAACACAGTGTGGCGTTGAGGAAAAAGCTCATGAGGTGCTGTGTTTCAGCACAGGTGAACATCCTAATCTGGGCTTGCAGCAGCCTTCCTTCAGTTTCCTGTAGGGTTTAAGCTAAACCACCCTCAAAGCAAACATTAGTGCCCGCAGGACGAGATTGCGGTGGCTGCACTAAACTGCTGCTGAGGGCACAGCGGCACACCCCAACTGGAAGGTCCTTCAGCACAGACTCTTCCCCCAGGGCTGCTGCTTTGGGCCAGCACGTGGGCAGTGGGTTGAGGGGCTGGGGGCACCACCGGCCCCACAGTATCTCCCAGTGCGGGGTTTTCTATAGTAGTCAGCTCTGGGTGTGCCAACCAGTGTCCGTGCCTTAGAGAGTCTGCTCAGGCCTTAGCATCTGACACAGAGAAGAATTGAGTAAAGCTGTAGAAGCCCAGTTTTGGGGGCTAAATAATCACCAGCATTCTTTTCCTCTTTCTCCTCAATCCAAACAAACAAAACCCCTGCATTGCAGCAATTGCGGAATCGCCTGTAACACAGTCCTGGTGATTAATCACTCCTCTGGTGAGACACCGAGCAACTGGAACCGAAAAGGACTTTATTTTTTTTTTCCTTTTATGTGAGACCACTTTTCACTCTTTGGGGTTTTTTTTTGCTTCACTTCATTTTCAGCTTGAAATGTTTCCTTATGGCATCACTGGGAGCCCGGTGCTGGAAGGACGGTTCCGCTCTGCGATGGAGCTCCCGGCGGCACCGGCACCACTGGAGATCCATCACTGCCATCACCTCCTGCCTAGGCCTGGAGGAGAGGGGGGGGGGTGTCTGAGTTTTTCCTTCTCTTTGCCACGGGCCATTAGATTTGCAGAGCGGTTGCCATTCACAGTTACCGCAGATCTCTGCGGCTTGCGGTCAGCTGCCCGGGGAACGCATCTGGTGATACAGCCTTTAGCGATGGAAGGGATTCCTGATATCCTTTGTAGCTGCTCATCTGACATGCAGCTGTTGCTTTTTTCACCCTTTTTTTACAGTAATTGCTGTTTTCATTGTTTCCAGTGCAATCCCAGTACTGTGAAGATGACGACCCGGGGCCCAGATCACCCGTCTCTCCTGTACCCCGACACCTTCCCCACCCCGCACCGAGATTTGGCATTGTCCTTCTTTTCAGTCTGGCAGCCCATGTGAGCAGCATTGACTCTGCCTGTCCCTCAGCATGGATAAACAACAGTCCTGTGGGGAGTAAAATGTAAATCACAGCCCTGTCATTCAGGCCTGCAAGAGGCTCTGGAAGCGTAAGGGAGCTGAAGAGGGATCACCAACATAACCTTAGCGGTCTTTGCAAGCTCAATAGAAAAGTGTTTTCCCACTGTAGCTGTGGTCATCATTATTTTCTAGGGGTTTGTTAGACTAAGACAGAAACTCATAGGCCAGAGAGGATAAAAATGGGGAGGCTCACATTGCTTCTGCTCATCCTTTGCCATAGCTGACCAAAAGACGTGGAGCATCAGGATGCTGTCAGACCACTGACATGCACGTGTGCCAGCGCCGGTAAACTCCCCACGGGATGCTTGCGGAGAGGAGGAAGAGACAAGGCCAAATCTCTGTCAATTTGCTCTCCTAACAATGAGTAGATTAAGTCTGATGTAGGACGAGAGGCTTTATTGAAGTCGTAGTCTGGTGATACAACACTTACAAGTTGTATAACTAAATAAACAAAGCAGCTCTTCAGCCAGGGTCGAGAAAGCGATGCTTTCACGAGGCGATTGCTGTGTGGCAGAGGCTCAGAGTGTTATACCCACTACCTCAGCTGGTTTGTTAGATGGTTACCTTTCCCTCCATTGTGACTGTGATTTCACTGTCCTCCAAAGCAGTTGGTTTTGGACCCCAAGGAAGGTCGCTGTCCGTCCTTCCCGACGCAGGTGTTTGCCACACGGGGACCCCCGACATGGAGCCGTGACTCCGGGGAGCTTGTTTCACTGCTGCAGCAGAGGTTCAGATTTGTGGTGTCATTTCTCTTCCCTTTGTCTTTTTGTCTCTCCCTGCAGAACACAAGTGCCCAGTGGACCAGAGGGAGCAGTTAGAAGAAACCCTGCCTCTGATTTTGGGCCTGATCCTGGGGTTGGTTATCGTGATAACCCTCTGCGTTTATCACATCCACCACAAGCTGACGGCCAACCAAGTGCAGATCCCTCGGGACAGATCTCAGTACAAACACATGGGATAAGGGGACAGGATCGAGCAGCTCAAATATTTATCAGGTAGAAAAAGCAAAAGCACTTTTTTCTAAGGGTGAGGAAAGGTTACAGGGTGGGGGGCGAGAGACGGTATTCACAACGCCTAGGAGCAGGCATTTCGCAGAGACACACCAGCTGAGGCTGGGCTTCCATGCAGTTGGTGCTGAGACCTGGCTGT
Organism: Urocolius indicus; assembly: GCA_013401255.1. NCBI lineage: Eukaryota > Metazoa > Chordata > Aves > Coliiformes > Coliidae > Urocolius > Urocolius indicus. The sequence continues at coordinate 93,198 of WBNH01009327.1, read as the reverse complement.
CTCTGCCAGAAGACTCACAACATCTGATTTTTGGGGTGCAGCAGTAGGTGGTATGAATACCTTCTTAAGCAGCTGGGCTGATCATCTGGAACCAGAAACGCTTCAAGTGTCAAAGTTTCACACTGGGGGCAAAAATAGCTTCTTTATTTTGGTTTTTCTTTCCCCCCACTCCCTTTTCTCCCCTTCCACCCCCTCTCGAGAGCCTTTTCCCTCTCCAATGTGTAGCTCCGGGCAGCCTTCAGCCCTCTCCATGTCAGCACAGGGAGCAGGACCGAGGGACAGAGCTGTCACACAGACTTTGTTGAGGTCCTCTAAGGAAGGGCCTCCAAGCACATTCCTGAAGTTTGCATTCATGTCATGGAAAGCATGAAGGCAATGCTAAAAAATAATGATGGTAGTAATAAAACAGTCCCGAACCTCAGACTGGTGTGAACTGGAGTAACTCCAATCGAGGAGCTGACCCCCTACACTCGAGACCGAGCGAGGAAAGTTTGTTTTTGCTTCTTGAGCCACATCTTGAATTAAACTTTAAGTAAGTAAATAAATAAAAGTCTTGAAACAGAACTTACCGAGTGCCACGCTACTGCAAGTCAACAGAGAAATGCTTCTGGCTGGACATCCTGCACGTATTGTGATTGTCGTTGAGATGTTACATTGCTGCCTGCAACTGGTATTTCCACAATGAGACACACACACACACACACACAAGAAAAAGGAGAAACAGAGATGTTCAAGTTGCTATGCAGATTATTCAGGTATCATCTAATGTAACAGGAGAAAAAAAAATAACAAGGAAACTCTTAAAAATCTACCCTTAAGTGTAAACCATTTTTAAACTGAATTAAAACATGTACATATATAGTATGTGAGTTGCCTTTCTTATTTTGAAGTGATGTCGCGCTCTTGACTATCTGTACGGTGCTTAATCAGTGTCCAAATGCATTGTCTGAATGGATCTCCAAGGCAGGATTTACTGTAGCAGTATTTCGGGGGCAGGTAGTTAGTTTGTTGAAGATGGGGTGGGGGCAGCTCCATATTCCCAGATTCCTCAGTCGTCTCTGATATTCTTCACAGCTCTCGGCTGTTTGTTTTGTTGTGTGGTTTTTTTTGGAGCACGTTTCACTCTGATCCCGTTCAGTTCTCACCGAAACCTCTGACTTCCCTTGGCTCTGGTGTTACCGTAGCGAGGGTTAGTCCAGACCTTGTGTTTAGGGTACAGAAAATAGCTTTTTCTTCTGGAACTGATTGGATCTAAACAGGGACTGATGCAGACTGTCCTCTTTCAGCTTGACACAGAGTAATGAGCAGAGAAAACCAGTATCTGTGATATGGAGAAGTGCAAGCAGAGGCCTCAGCCTCCTCCAGCTTTATGGGGTGTTTTTGAGGCAGGGTGGTGCAGCAAGGCCTCTTTTAGGGAGAAAATCGGAAGGGCTGAGGCATAGTCAGAACTTAAGCTGCTGTAAAAGACAATAAGGAAAGTTTCTATATCGGCAACGAAAGGAGTGCTAAAGGGAATCTTCATCCTCTGATGGATGCAGGGGGAGGCAGTGACCGAGGATAAGGAAAAGGCTGCAGTGCTTAACGTCTCCTTCGCCTCAGTCTCAGCAGTAAAACCATCTGATCTCTAAACTCAAAGGCAGGGATGGGGTATAGAACAAAGTCCCCTCTGTCTGATGGGACTCGCTCTATCTCGACTCAACAGAATGCACCGAGGGAGCTGGCAGAAGCGCTCACCCAGCCGCTCTCTGTCATCTACCAGCAGTCCCAGCTCACCGGGGGGGGGGTCACGGAGGATGGGAGGACGGCAAATATGCCACCCAGCTATGAGCAGGACCAGAAGGAGGATCCTGGGAACTACAGACCTGTGAGTCTGACTTTGGTGCCAGGAAAGGTTATGGAACAGATTGCCTTGAGCACCGTTCTGAGGCACATACAGAAAGACCAAGGGTTCAGGCCCAGCCGTCACAGCTTTATGAAAGGCAGGTGCCACTTGACTAACCACTTAGGACAAGGTCACCCACTTAGTGCATGAGGGGCTGGAGGGCAACCTCAGTCAGTTTGCTGATCACGTGGAGCTGGTGGGGGGGTGTGTGTAGATCTCCTCGAGGGCAGGAGGCTCTTCAGAGGGCCCTGGACAGGCTGGAGCCACGAGTGTGAGGTTCAAATGGAGCCAAGCGCCAGGTCCTGAGGTTCGGCCACATCAACCTCTGGCAACTCTACAGGCTGGGGGATGTGTGGCCAGAAAGCTGTCAGAAAAGGAGCTGAGAGTGTTAAATGACAACAGCTGAACATGAGTCAGCAGCATGCCCAGGTGGCCAAGATCTTCTGGAGAACAGCTGATGAGCATCTGTGGGCGCTGGGAGTGTTTAGGCTGGAGGAAAGGAGGCTGGGAGTAGAGTGGGTTGTACTCGGTGATTCTCTGCATGTGTGATTGTAGTGAGCTGGAGAGCCCTCTTTCCTCATAGGACAAGGAGAAATGGACTCAGGTTGTGCCATGGGAGTTTTAGGTCAGAGATATGGAAGAGTCTTTTCTCTGAGAATGGTTAGACCCTGGCACGGGCTGCCCATGGAGCTGGTGGAGTCCCAGTCCCTGGAGGTGTTAAGACTCACTGCAATGGACTTGGCAGGCTGAGGTGAGTGGTTAGACTTGTTTTTTTTCTAACTGAAACGATTCTGTGCTCTTTCCATGTGTTTTTTGCATGTAGTTTGTCTGCATACAGTGACTCTGTATACCTCTAGGAAGTAGCAAATGTTCATTTTGTAACTCTTCTGAAAAAGCTAGAAGCTGTTACTGCTTTGTTATACCGTGCTTTTTAAAGTCTATGCCGTGCTCTGCGGTGGGAGCCGGGCTGGAAACTTCATTGTGAGGCAGCTCAGGGCTGGAGCGTGGGAGCGGGCAGCCTCGCCGGCAGCCGCGGGCCAGATGGCTGGAGCTGGGGAGGGTGGTTGCGGGCTGCCGGGCACGGGCAAGGCTGGGAATGGGGCTGTGGGGCAGAATGAGGCGCAGTCCCGGGGCAGGCTGTGCCCTGGCTGTGGGACCCAGAGGCTGAAGGGTGGTCCCGCGGCATTGATCGCCCTGACCTGCCGTGCTGTGGCACGTCTCGGGCTGCTGGTCCAGCTGCCCGCCTGCACTCGCTCTGCTGTTAAATGCTCCACTGGCAATCTGTGGTTCTAGGAATAGATAAATATTGAGCCTTTCTTAAAGCATGAGTGGGTTTTTTTCTGTGTTTTTACAAGTATATTTTAATGACATAGTGCACTTGCTAAAGAAGCTGATTCATGAGGATCTGGTGTAACAAAGCCCTGCATGCTTTGGATTTCTGTCCCGTGTCTGTTGGCCTGGAAGGACTCCCTTGCCTGGTGGCAATCAGTTGCGTTTCGGGCCAGCTGGCAAAGGAAAAACAGATCACTATTTTGATTGTACTTAAGTATTTACCTGGTTATATGTAGAAAAGGAGCAAAAGAAACTCAGGCCTTTCTAACTAATAAGTGATCCTTTGTTCCTGGATGGGCCTGTGGTCAAGCTTTTTGCTTTTGGAAATGGACAGGACAGGTTTAAAGACACAGGTGAAGTGGCTCTTCTGTTGTGCAGGGCTGAGAGACAGTGTTTTCTATTGAAAACTGTTCCTTGCAGTAAACAGAGAATTCCAAAGCCAGAGGTACCACCGTGTACTTCAAAGAGCCTTTTTGGCTATTTGCTCTTGTAGCACTTCTTAGCCTGTAAAGCAGCCTTTAAGTGTTTCCCTGGAATATAATATCACTTTGCTTAGCTTGTGCAGCTGATTAATGAACTTTGATTCCCCAAAATAGTTTGTGATTGATAGAGTAATATTTTTAAGTTTCAGGCTATAAACTAGTATTAGTTGAAATTCTCTGTGCAATAGAACAATTTAGAACTTTGTCACAAAGTGGAAGTGTGAGAGGAGTGTGGATTTTGCTCTTAATCTATAGACATGAAGTACTGAGTAAAGTTTGCATCCCCTCCTCCTGAGCTTCTGTGGGTTTCTATGTGTACCTCTCGCACTTATATTATGGTTTTGGCCCTGTATGTAGAAAGCTGGATCAGTAATGAGTGGTCCCATGTCCTCTCTTTTTCCCTGAGGTCTGTGGCAGTTGCATCCTGCTGATTTTTGTCCCACAGTTGGCAGCGTTACTTGCTTTGTACTCCTCATCTTGCACCTGCACATCACAGTCACGTGAAGTTCGATCCGTTGTCTGGTGTTATTTGAAGAAGAGATAAGGCTGGACAGTTCTTGAATTCCACCTTCGGTCTAGCTTCAGAAATAGTAGCGAGGCTGAAGTAGGGAATAGATGACAGCTGAGGAGATTCTTTCTAACATTCTGTGTATTTATCTACCTTTCCTGTTTCACAGACCACTCATGTTCCTCCTCAAAGCCTCGTGAGACCGCAAACATTGAGTCGGGACTGAAACAGTAAGTGGTAATGCCTGTTTGACGCTGTCAGTATGAACATTGTGTAGTTTATTCTTTGTCTGCAAAACCCTTTGTGACTGGCTTTTAAAGATTCAGTAACCAAATCAGCATGGTTCACCAATGAAGGAAAGGTATAAAATCAAGAAGGCTCACAGGGTGGATACAGCAGCTGCTGCTTGAGGAATCCACGACACAGCAATTCCCTGCAAAGACCAGGGAGTGTGGAGCAGAGTGGAAGCTCTGGCATCAGATTCTGTGATGATACACAGGAACCAGATGGTCCCTTAGAACTCATCACTTTTGATACCTTGAGCCAATGGTCTCTTGCAGACCACCTCTGATCCAGGGGATCAGCCAATGGACTGAGCCTCTCTTCCTCCCTTTCTTGGGTGAGACTGAAACTGAGTAATGACTTTTTCAGACCCAGGCTGTACTTTGTAACTCTGCATACTGTTTTATTTATATATATCTCTTTCTTTTTTTGCTGGTGCTTTCTGTTGCAGAGAGAAAAGTCCTCACAGCTTCTCACCCGATGTGACCTAACCCCACAGCGTGGCCATGTGACTACACAAATATGATGGGACTGAGGGAGCAGCCAGTATCAGTGAATGTAGAGTTGTGATGGGTGACAGGATGTGATTGAGCTTCAATGTGCCTGGACCAGTTGTGGCCAATTGGGCATCACTCAGAATATAAACCCAACTGCCCCTAACCTCCCACCTGGGTGAGGAGAGTTAGAAAGCAAGGGGATTTATGTTCTGCCAGTGTGTGTGTGTGTGTTTTCTCCCCTTGCACAGTGCCAGAGCACCACACCATGATATCAGCACGAGAATGCTGTGGAAGAACAGAGAAAGGCAGCAAGAGGAACATTTTGCTTGGATCCATCTATGAAATGATATGCCAAAGTTCTCTTTTTTTGTGGGAGCAATCTGCTGTGCTGCCAAGTGACACGAATTCATTATAACTGTTGCTCCATGATGTGTAATAGGATAAGGGAGTAAAAGAGAAAGGGGAACTAGGAGCTGTCTGGAGAGTGTTTATGTATAGTGAGAAAGAAGCAGCAGCACTGTGTTGGAAGTGAAGTGTAACTTGGGCTCAGGAGCTCTAGGAACACTGTCTTCTCTGAACTCAGGGCTGACAAATGGTCAAGGCATAGGTCTGGCTTTAGCAGAGCTCAGCTTGGTTTATTCCCTGTAGATCTGTCACCTCGGGTGCTGACTGAGAGTGCTAGGGGCAGGTCTGTCTGGTAGTTTAGAAAGGAATAGAGGACAGTTCCCTGTAGGAACAAGTTTCCTCTTGTTTAAAAGAGAGGAATAACTTATCTTCTCAGTACCACAATGTTGTGCAATGTACTTGCACTTTATGTGTTCATTAATCCAGCTGAGTATAGTGGCTGCAAGGGCTTATGACAGGTCAGGAGATTGTAGCAAAAGAGGAATAAAGAATTTAAAGTAGAATGTTGCTTGAAAAATGTGTTATTTCCTTTTGTGGAGAGGTCCCAGCTTTCTGTCTTTGATCACAGACACATTCCTCAGTGCTGGCTGATAATTGTAGCTACTAGCTTGGGGCAGAGACCGGAGTTTAGGGGCTGGATTTGAAGCCTTTGCATGTGTAGAGAGGTCAGTAAGGGAAAGGAGTTAGTCCGTGCCACTGCAGTTCTTGTAACTCGAGACTGGAATTTGATACACGTGATATGTGTATTGGAAAGGCAGAAAGGGATTGAGGAGGTAACTGCATAGTATAGGGTGATTTGTTATGTAATGTAGCAAAGAAACCCTGTTGAAGGAAGTTGTACTGATAGGTAATGGACATAGAAAAGTATTTTATCAGGTTAGAGTTTTGAAGCTGTAGCTAGGGAGAAGGACCATAGATGTGCTTGTGTATGGTTGTGGAGGTAATGGTAAGAGTATATAGGAACTGAGATAGAGAGCAGTACTTTCCAGGAGGCCTTTATTGTGTGCAGGTGATAGGATTGGTGAACTGGAGAAGTTGCTGAGTAGGGAAATGTGTTCTGGTAGTCCTCAGAAGTGTAGAGCAGAGTTAGTTAGACAGTGGTAAGGTAAAGCCCCAAAATTGGCTAGATACAAAGTTTCTTCACAAGTGACAGAACAGGGGCCTTGAATGAGGAGGTGAAGCCTCCTCGAGGCATGAGAGGGTAGCAGCACGTGTAGTGGTGTGGTACCCTGCACCTCAACTTCCCAGGAGGTTACGTTTGTGTAAGTGGCCCTTTTCTGCAGTTCAAGTTCTGCACCAAGTGTGCTGTGTTACTGCTGATGGGGTGGCTGGGGGTATAGGGTTCCTGCTGCTGAGGGTGCTCATTGTCAGTGCTGCACTCTGTAGGTGGCTCATGCTTAGTGTGACCTTCACTGGGTGCTGTCAAAGACTCTGAGTGTCCTGGGCTCTTAATTATGGTCTTGCTGGTAACAATGTGGGCGGGGGGAGTGTGACATTTTTCTTCTTCTTCCAGCTGTTGGTGAGAAGTTGTGTAAGTGCACCTTCTGTGCCTCAGGTGTGCTGGGTTACTGCTAAGGCTGGGAGGGCTGAGCTGTGCTGCATTACTGCAAATTACAGCTGCTGAGAAATGATGTGGAGGTGAGGGTTCTCTTCCTGCTTCCAGTGTTTCCCCTTCTACATGTATCCAACTCCCTGCCCTTTAACACCATGAGTACCAATGATGATGCACCTGCAGTAACAAAACCTCCCCCTCAGCTTCCCCTTGCTCCTGCTGGCAGAGTTGTCACACACACAACAATTACACATTTCATCTCTCATTTCTTTCCCTCCAAGCACCTCTGCCAGTGCATGGCCCACCCACTGTATTTCCCCTCTCCTCTCCACCAGAGAAAAGCAGCACAGAAAGCAGCACCCAGGACAAACACATCATTGCTGTAACAACGTTTATTCAATGTTTGCACTTCATCTCTTTTATTTTTCTTTCTCCCATCTCTTTCTTTTCTCTCAATTCTTACAGGTGAGACTCCACGAGCTTCTTTCTTATTGGCACCTCTTTCATCCTGGAGGAACATCTGTCCCCAACTGTTCCAGCCAGGTTTACAGGTATCCTTCTGATTTACTACAATAAATAATAATTTAGTCAGTATTAAACTCTATCATACAAAAGAAACTCTGTTTGCCCAAAACTGGCCTCGTGTTTCTGAATGGTCCTGTAAAACAAGGTCAGGAAGGAGGAAAAAAACCCCACAACCTCAGAAAAAAAACATGGCTTCTGTATTTTACATTGTTAAAAACAACTCCTTGTTCATAAATAAAACTCAACTCTCATTCAAATCATTATGAAGCACTCCTACACATTGTCAAGGCAAAAAGAAAACAACTATGTAGGCCTACAGGTAACATGCAAAGTAAGTTACAAGTAACACAACAACTGTCCCCCTGTAGTCGACTGTTGCATCCACATTCACCAAGGGCTGGAAGGCAGCAGGTCTCTGTGCCAACTGCCTCGAGGCACCTCGTGAGGATGTTGCTGTGAGCCCCAAAACCTCACGGGCAGGCAACAGCTTGTCACTAAACTCCAAACTTCAGCAGGCCTCGGCTCACCTCCTCCTGGCCCTGATGCCCAAACCTTCTCACTTTCTCCTTGTGGGGTTGGGTTTTGTTTTTTCACCTCTTTTCAAAAGGGTTACAAAAAAAGTAGCAAATTGTCTCTTCTCAAAGGCTCGCTAAGTGACACTTCAACAAACACAAGGGTTTACGTGACAAAGTACTGCAAAGTTATCAAAACATCCTGTACAGAAAGTTACAAATCTCTTGCAAAATACATTGCGCTGCCGTGACTCGGATAAAAAGTGCTCGTTTGTTTGTTTCTGTAGTCAGAAAAGTGTTCTTCTCAAAGAGAAGGGCCGTAGCCTGCAGGACAATGCTGCTGTGCCACCGTGTTTGTGCTACCTCTGCTCATTACCTCTCCTGCCACCTTTGCGTTCGGTACCTTCTTGCCTAGATGGCTGACAAAACATCAGTGAGCGAGGGTGCCTCAGCCAGCAGCTCCTGGGGGGTTTCCTACCCTCCACCATCTCCATGGGGCTTGGTTCTTCCCCAAGTTGTGCCTCATCCGTGCCCGTGGTGCCCCCGGCCCTGCCAGGCTCGCCTTACAGCCCAGATCTACCCTGTGGGGAGAGCCGGCGGCGTCAGCGGTGCCTGTGCTGCCGCATGAGGGGCACAATGCAGGACGGGGGCCCGGCCAGCTTGAGGAAGGGGTGTCTCAGCAGTTCCTGTGCTGTGGCTCTCTGCAAAGGTTCCCGCACCAGCATGGAGTCCAGGAAGCCGCGGAGGACCGAGGACACCTGCAACACAACACTGGGATTAGGGATGGGCAGGGGAACCGGTGCCAGCCTGTGCCTGCCCCTTTGCTTGGGACGCAGGGCAAGAGCCACCCTGAGCTTTCCTATGGCATGAGATGCTCTGAGCTGAAGGGCTGTGTGATATCTGCATGCTCATAGTGCGGAGCATGTGTGGCTTAGCACGGTGCAGAACAGCACACGTCACCCCTCTTTGCGTGCTGTGAGTGAGAAAAACAGTAACAGGCTGAGAGTTAAAATCATTACAGCATGCTGAGGGTTCCAATCTGACATCCACGGGGCTGAGTGGGAGGTACCCAAAGGCTGTGGCACTGGGCGCCTGTGCACCGGGTCACCCACAGCAGTGCTGATGCTCTGCTCCTTGGGCAGGGTGGGAAATGCAGCGAGCATGAGGCTCTGCTCAGCTCCAGCTTCCTCCCCTTGCAAGTTCTCTGTAGGAACCACTGCCTAAGGCGGCCCGTTAAAGATGGAGTTTATCCTTTGGGCCTGGAAGCCTGTGGCTATGGACCTTCATTAAACACCTGTGGGTGCCTAAGGCAGGCCTGACCTTGTGCATGTCCTTCACCCGTGGTGGCAGGTTGTCCCGGATGCGGCGCATGGCCTGCAGCGGCGGCTCGTTGAAGTATGGAGGCTCGCCGTCTATCATTTCTATCACCATGATGCCCAGGGACCAGATATCCACCTGTAACACACAGAGAACCACCTATAACACACAGCTAGCCACCTGTAACACCCAGGCCCTTGGTGAGCTCCCTCCATGGGCAGTGCCAAGAGGGGGGCCGACAGGAGCGTGGCTGATGCTGTTACACTGTCTGTCTGCGCCCAGGCTAAGCCAACCCTGCTATGCCATCATCAGAAGTCAACACTTCTTTTCCTCTGAGCATTAAGTACATTTAAGAGAAAAAAATAAAAACCCATGCCAACCTGGCTGTGCAGCTGCTGTGGGTGATGCCCACTGAAGCCCTGCCAAGGCTGCTCCTTTTGAGAGGCTGTGCTGGACTGAGCACTTACTCCAGCTTGGCTACTCTGCACTGCCGTGAAAATGTGCAGCTAGGTGGGAGTGCAGAGTGAAATTCAGCTGCTGAAATCAGTTGCTCTATTGCCCCTGAATCTCAAAGACTACAGGAACTGCAGTTCAGACCTGAAAGCAAACACAGGCAATTCCTAACCCCGGACCCATTTCCAGCAAGCACAGGCAACACGTTATATAATACATAATAATGATTAAAATGTAACATAATTGCTTTGGGAAAAGATTCAGCTCCAGCTTCAACCCAAAACCACACACCTTTTTCCCCCCCCACCTCTTTCCCGGTCCTGGCCTGCAGCAGAACTCCAATCCTCTACTGCCTGTCATTCCTGGCACTTGCCAGCCCAAATACAGCCAAGGCCAGTCCACATTGCTTTTGATAACACTATCCTTCAGCTTCGATCCTTTTCTTTCCCTTCTAGTAGGGAAACCTCACATAGATTTAAATTCAGTCACTTTCTAATCCCTTTGGTGTTATTAACACGCCAATAATAGCTCCTGTTATTACCCCTGAAATGCCTCTGGGGAGACCACAGGCCCTTGGTGAGGGTGGGAGTCTGCAGGGTGTGTGGTGCCTGCAAGAGCTCTTCCCACTTGCCTATACAGGATCTGCCTTCCAGGTTTGCTCTCTGCAGCTGTAACTATAGGTGCTACGGAGCAGGAGATGACTTCCCTCACCAGGCAGAGGAGAAAACGCAGCCGTGTCTGGGGCTGGAAGTCTGTCAGCTCTCAGTGTGGGAGGGGGGGTTGCACTCCCCGCGCTGGTGGTGCAGAACTGCTGTGACTCACAGCAGCATCCCAAGGCACAGCTGCTGGGTCCCCACCTTGCTGGGCTCATCTGAAGGGCTCCAATAACAATGTGTGACTTCCCTTTTTCAGACCATTTAGCAGTGCTTAAAATAGTTCCTTTGTTCTTTTCCCTCTCCCTCTCCGCTAATGAGAGCAATGACTGCAAGGAATGAGCTAGTCTGGAGGTAAATGCTCCATCCAAGGCACTCAGCCAGCTCCTCCGTGTGGGACCCTCCAGGGACATGCTTGTGCCTTCACCACGCTCGGGCAGAGGAAGGGGATCTCTGGCTTTGGATGAACACTGAGCTCATCTCTGTGCAAACACTGCCATTACCTGGCTGTGCACTACAGGCACATGATTCAGCTGCTCCTCTGGCACATGCAGGTGTAGACACCTGTGACTGCAGCTCCAGCTTGCAACTTTGATATTAAAGATCATCTAAATGTCTTTCACGGTGTGAAAGTGATGCCAGTTTCCTTTAACATGGCACCGTAAGCTAAATCCTGTAAAGACTCTTACACTGCTTAGCGTGCTAAACCGAGTCATTGCTTGACAGCTTTGCCTTCAACACATGTGAGGGTGCCCTCCAGGGCAAACATCATCACTTTCAACTACGTTTGGCTTCAAATCCATTGCAAGAGATCTCCCACAGCCCCTGTACAGCCACCCCGGGACCGTGCCCTGCTGCGCTCACCTCGGTGCCGTAGGGCAGGCGGGAGATCACCTCCGGGGCCATCCAGTACGGCGTCCCCACCAGAGACTTCCTCCTGGGCACCTCCTTTGACACTTGAGCACAGAACCCAAAGTCAGACAATTTTATCTGAAAAGAAATAGCTCTTGGTGAATAACGAGGCCAATACCTCCCAAACACACATCTCCAGCTGCAGGGGTTGCCTGGGATAAGGCAGCAGCCGAGCTTTGGCAGCATGGGGGGGTGGAATCTATCAATCATAGCATTATAGAATCACAGAATGGTAGGGTTGCAAGGGACCTTCAGAGATCATGTAGTCAAACCCCCCTGCAGAAGCAGGTTCACGTAGATCAGGTCACATAGGAACGGTGTATGTGTATATATACACATATACACCTCTCATTTGTAGTCTGCAGTGATTAATGTACATATCTCAAGTGACATACACCACTCCTGTTATTTTCATCGCATCTTTTAGGCTCTTGCTGCATCGTGACACTGCTCATGCTTTTATGCCAGAGTTGGTGCTTTGTTCAACAACAATTATGGAAGATTATCACCTCTCCCTCCTCGTTGCTGCACAACACTGAGGCGAAAACTCTTCCCACCCCTGACCAAAACAACCTGCTCTGAGTGCCTGTGGCATCACCTCCTTCCAGAAACAGCCTGTCCCTTCAGGCTAAAGCAGCTTTGTTTTCCTCCCAAGGATTTCCTTGCAGTCCCAGAAGCTACCCTCAAGGTCTTCCTGGACATCCTCCTAACCCCCATCACCCTCATCTGCCCACCGCACAGAGCCGCCGCAACCCGCATCCGGCCCCGACCACATCCTTGGAGCCCGGGGACACCATGTGAGCCACAATGGCCCCAGGGAGACCTCGAGTGAGAAGCTGCATAAACCCCTGCATTGTGTGGGCTGGCATTTGGTGATCTGCACCAATTTGTTTTCCTTTTGGCTTGAGCACAGACGTTACTTTTGCTTTTTTCCAACCGAGGGTATTATTTTTAACAGAATTACAAACCGATCATTCGTGTTTCTAAAACAAAGCCAACAGAAGCCAAGTGCTCGGGGCTAAATCTATTTCTTTTCTTCAGTTTACAGGATGAAGAGTGGCAAAAATAATGTGTGTTTTGGAAGCAGAGCCTGGTCTCCTTTTGTAGGAGCACAAGAGCTTTTTGCATATCTATTGCTCATTCGGGTACATAAAAGAAGAGGCTTTTCTAAAAAAAAGGATAATTGCACGAGGCAACCATGAAGAAATCTGCAATGCAGATAATAAGTGCTGGAGTAATGAGGATAATGAGGCACTGTATGCAGATCCTGAGAGCAGATCTGATGCTATTTCGGCAGCACGGACTGAAACCACAACCGAAAAACTCCTACACACGTGGAATGTTCTTCCCCCGACAGGATTAACGGGAGCGGCCCGTGACCGCTGCAGGGAAAAAAATCCCTCTCACTCGGGGAAATCAAGTGATAAAGGACAGTCTTTGATTATGGAATCGCACCAGGCCTGCAGAGCCAAGAGTTTTACACCTTCTGAAGGTACAACTGGCTCCAAACCCATCAGGTGCTCTCGGGCTGCTCAGTCTGGCTTTAGGCGGGTGTGTGATGTCACTGGAGCGACCTCCAAAGCCCTGCTTAGGGCGCTCTCTGGTCACAAGGACGTTCCCTTCCACTCAAATCATCCCAACAGGGCCACAAGGTGAGAAGCAAAGTCGTACCTAACTTAAGCAGGGAGTAGGGGCTTTTACCTAAGAGTGATTTCCCTGTTTCCACCTAGGCTTTTGGGCATCACGAGTTTCAGGTGCCCCAGGTTCTCTGGCCGTGTATGCCCAGAAACACTGCTGCCCAAACACTCCTTCCTCCTTGTAAGGAAATATTGTCTTTGGGATCAAACACAAAGTGGTGCAGCATAAAATCGAGCCAGAGTAGAAACGGTGCAGCATAAAATACAGCCTCCTGTCACCTAACTGTCACTCCCGTGGCACATTTCCTACTGTCTCTGCCTTTTGATGGCTCCAATCCCCCACCACCGGGGACTCTGCATGGAGATGTCAATCACTGGCCAGGCCAGGCCTCCTTTTCTGATTCATCCCAGACCACATCCCTCGGTTTATTAGGTCTGGCCGTTTGGGTTTGGTTCTCTTTTCAGTTAGCAACACTTTACAGCTCGACAGCTAAGAGAAGAACTGTTGTGCACTCACCCTGCCGTCGCTGGTGAGGAGGATGGAGTCGCTTTTGATGTCACGGTGGATGACGCCCTGGGTGTGCAGGTAGGACAGGGCGCGCAGCACCGACAGGCAGACGGTCGCGATCTGCTCCTCGTTCATCCTGCAATGGCGAGGAGGGAACAGGAGCTGAGCACTCGGAAAGAGAAGGGGAAAGGGAAGCTGCAGCAGAGAGGCACAAGTCCCCCTTTGCGTCAGTATACAGCCAGCCATGAGATCTTTTAGGTGTCAGCTTTGAAGGGGGAACTCTGCTCCAGTTTATGTCAGAAAGGGTCAGATGAGGGGTAAAGGACAACTCTGCATGAGTCCTGTGTACTGTGCAATAGAGCCTGTTCCCACATGCCTGTTTCCCTCTGGGAAATAAAGGAAAAGCCTTATTTACAGTAAACTCACTGCTTGCCAAGGAGGGCAAATCGCTGCTGGGATGGAAACAGGCACAGAATAAATACGAGAAGAAACCCTCTTAATTGGGCAGGCAAAACATCGGGCCCTGGGTGCAGCTGCTCGAGAGCACTTGTTTGCTTTTACACCTTCTATTAGAAAACATTCAGGGCATTTCAGTAGCAAAAATAAGCAGCAAGAGTCCTCATTTCTGTGCCAACCCTCGTCCCGGCAGAAGCGGTGCTGACGGCTGCGAGGGACTGCTTCCCCGTCTCCAGTGAGCACAAAATTACCCGTGGAGATTTCTGCTTTACCTTTGCTTGCCTTTGCAGTATTTTAGCAAAATCTTTCGAGGGTCAAAAAAAATCCCAAGGAAAGACTTATTTTGACTAACAAAGTAGGTGACAGCTCCTCAGAAGCTGTGCCCTGGGAATATCTGTTTGCCGTTAAACTCCTGTCTGAAACGTCTAAGGTGGAGCTTTTGATAAATCTGGAGAGCAGTAGTTAACAAACAACTTGCAATATTGTGCTTTCCTTCAGCTAAAAGCAAGGCTAAAGAATAAAATACCCGTGTTGCAACTCTGCTTTCAGTTAAGGCATCGTTCAGATAAATGCTCCTATTTACCATTCCTCGCTTTTCTTCTCACTCTCCCAAAACATTCTCCCCACTGATCTGGGGTTTTATTTGGGAGGAGGAGGAAATGACAGAAGGAATTCCTCTTTCCTGTGTCATTTTATCCTGCTTATCAGGAAATGATGAGTGAAGAGCATATACACAGAAGGCCTCACAAGCTCATGTCTCCCCTCAGAAAAGGAAGAAAAGTTCCACATGCTACAGCTTCCGTGCTGGCAAATCACCTTCTTTACAGGCACAACATTAACTGACCATGGGAACAAGCTGCATCATAGGCACAAATATCCTGATACAAAAATGCTTTTCCTATTATGCTTAAGCTTTGCCTTGCAGGTAACGTTTCTGACAGCATGGCTACGAGCACGGAGAGATATCACCCTCAGAACTGACGTCGTTATGACAGCAAAAACACCAACCACGGATCACCAAACGGGGAAAAGAAGATAATCTCTTTTTGTGGGCTATTTTAGGAAGTGAGGGATGAAAGTCGTGTTGCTGCTAAATTACCTCCTGAAGCACTGGCAAATCCTCATCTGCCGGCAAGCCCTTTCAGATAGTTCTTTCCCTTCTATTTAAAAATGCTGGTACTGACTGGAATCCATCTGTGGTGGCTTATAACAGTGGCTGGTAACAGGAGCATGCCATAGCATGAATATACAGTAGGTATATACATAACATATGTGCTTATATAGCTATACACATACATATTTTTATCTATCTATATATCTCTCACAGAATCACAGGATGCTGGGGGTTGGAAGAACCTCTACAGCTCACCCAGCCCGACCCCCTGCTAAAGCAGCTTCCCCTCGATTGGGGGGCACGTGAACGCATCTGGGTGGGTTCGGAAGCCTCTTTAGAAGGAGTTTCCATGCCTTCCCTGGGCATCCTGGGCCAGGCCGCTCTCACCTCGACACTAAATGAGTTTTTCCTTGCGTTTAAGCAGAACTTTTGGTGTCCAGCTTATGTCTGTTATCCCTTGTCCCGACACTGGGTGCTACAGAACCTGTTGTCACTCCATCCACCTTTTAGGTACTTATAAATGTCAGTAAGGTTTCATTCCGGTCTTCTCCAGGCTTAACAGCCCCAGTTATCACAGCCTTTCCTCCTATGAGAGACGTTTCAGTCTCCTCATCATCCTTGTAGCCCTCCAATGAACTCTGTCTAGAAGCTCCCCGTCCCTCTCGAGCTGGGGAGCCCAGAACCAGACGTAGGACTTCGTATGAGGCCTCCCCAGGGCAGAGGGGGAGGACAACCTACGTATTTTACCTGATACACCCACACATAGCAATAAATATACCTTTAAAAATCCATATGCAGAAGGACAAAGGACAGCCCCAGCCCCTGTGTGGCTCCCCACTCCCCGGTATAGCCCGGCCAACCCACCTCGTGTGAGTCACGATATCCGTCAAAGCACCACCCTCCAAAAACTCCATCACGACCCACAGCTCGTCGCCGACGAGGTAACTGTTGTACATGTCAACCACGTTCTCGTGATGGTAATCCCTCATGATTACAACCTACGAGGAGGAGAAAGACAGCACATCAGATGCCTCCAGCGTGCCTTTGACCTTCTTCTCCCCGTGCTTTCCTCTTTGTGCTTAGCAAAGGTGCTGCTGTGAATCACAGCCTCACTAATCCCTGTGACAACAATCAGTGTCTTTACATAAAAATAACAGTAATTTCGACACATTAGGAAGAATCTTTAGTCGCTAAATTGTAAGTGGTAGGTAACTGAGGTGTTTTTCTCAGGCTGCAGGAACTGGGAACTGTTTGTTTTGGTGCTTTTTTACTGCCAGTTGCTTTCACTGCGAGGCACATTTATTTTCTGTCTGGTTTTCTTGACCTGACCAATCTCTCAGCCCATCAGAGTTGCCTTCATCACGTATCAAAGAGTATTTTGCAGACAATTTTAACAGGATGCTGGCAATGTAGGGGATACTCATAAGACAAGCTGGAACAGAAGAGGTTCCAAAGAAAGAAAAGGAAGAATATCTTCCCTGTTCAGATGAGGGACCATCGGAATGGGCTGTGGAATCTCCTTCTCTGGAGACATTCAAACCCACCTGGACGAGTTCTTGTGTGGGACCTACTCTGTGTGGTCCTGCTCTGGCAGAGGGATTGGCTGCATAATCTCTTGAGGTCCCTTCCAGCCCTTGAGATTCTGTGAAAAGGGCTTGTATGGGGTCAGGACCATGGGATGTCAGAAAGGTCATTGGGAGAGAAAACAACATCGAGGGAAGCTTCTGGTATTGACAGAGGAGCCTCAGCACTGATGAGAAGGAGTGTTTCAGATGACATGAGAGACTGGAGCACGTCAAGAAAACAGCTTGGTCCCACTCAGCATGTAGGACCTGCTGCAAGATGTTACCGTGCCAGAGATGCTCTGCGGGAGCTATTGCGATGAGATTTGGTGTGGGGTCTTCCAGCAGAGGCAAAACAAAGCCCAAACACCCACTCCAGTCCTGTTCTGGGCAAAGGAGAACTGGGTGAAGTTTGCCACAAAGCAGTATTTTAAACAAGCTTTTAGAGAAACCAGTCTGTCGTGTGCTGGGGAAAGAGCCTCTCACAGTTCAAATACAGGAAGCAAATGCTATAGAAGCACAAGGTTAGTTCTCACAAGAGGTTTCCCTGGGGACTTGCAGTGCTTTTGTAGATCGGTGGATTCACAAGCCATCCTGACAAGGGAGCACACCCAGATTCGTTAAGGGAGTGAGAAGTAGCGAACGGGGAAACACTTGGAGTTACAGAAAGAATTCTCAACACCAAACTGAGCGAAAAAAGGGAAAACGAAAACCAGCATTCTCTACAATTTTAACAAGTGCACAGAAGGAAAATAATCTTCTATTAGTAGCTGTGGGCTCTGAACCAGCTGCAACCGCTCAGGAAAGGAGACGTGGAGATTAGCACAGAGGACTCTACGTCATCTCCTTTGGAAGGTTTCCCTTTGGCTCTGGAGGTCGCCACTTGGCCCACCTCTCCAATCGAACCTGCCACCTCCAAAACCCACCATGCCTCCCCCAAAACAACATACCTCGTTAAAGAGCAGCTCCCTCCTCTGCTGCTTCCTGAGATCCATCTTCTTCACGGCGACCTGCTTCCCCGTGTGCTTCTCGGTGGCGATGCAGACAATCCCCGTGGAGCCCTCCCCGATCTTGATGAAGGTGTCCAAGTACTCCCGGGGGTCGCCAGGGCTGACCACGAGCTGCAGGGCAGCCCTGAACTGTTCGTGGGACACCCTGGAGGGCTGCTGGTCCGAGGATGATCCCCAGCTGGGTGGAGGATAAGCACTTGACGTGATACTCGGGGAGCTGGGGTAGGAGGCAGTGGAAATATAGGGAGAGCCAGGCTGAAGAGCTGGCTGGTGATAGTGAGATGCTTTGTGGTAGACCAGAGGGTATTGGTAGCTGCTGCTTGAATAGCTGACTTTGCTCTGGCTTTGAGGTAGCTTTACTGGGCCCCTGGGGTAGGTGTCCGACCCGGAGAGCGGTGGGCTGACGACTAGCTGCGCTCGATCGTAATCCACCTGCAAGGCAAGAGCAGATGAGTGAACGTGGCTGGACAGACTCTGCCCGTCTCGGGCACCCCCAGAGCTCCTCGGCAGGTGCCAACACAATGTGCTCTTGCACGTGTCCGTTCTCGCTGTGAGGCCGCCACCCTGTACATGAAAAGAGATTTTTAGGCCGCTGGGCTGCCGTGCTCTCAGCAGCATCTTTTGTGCATCTCAGGTCCGTTTTTCCGCCCAGGTACCTGTTAGTAGACACAATAATCTTTGTTTAATGAAAGTATTTGCTCCAAAAAGCATATCTGCTCTGCGTCTGTGGTGTCCCGCAGGCTCCCTGGGCCATTGGCCCCCAAGAACTCATCCCTTGCACAACCGGCAGTCCTTGACCAATTCCAATTGCTGTGTTTCCTTTCAAACCCCAGTCCCTGGGTAACACCGGCCCTTACCTCTCTTCTCACACTCGTCTCCAGCAATTCGGGGATGACCCAACCTCTGGCAGAGGTGGTGGTACCCTGAAACCCACCACCTCCTCCTCCCTCTCCCCTCTGCTGTTTGTCTGAGTGCGTGCCCGACAATGAACGAGGAGCCTAATTCAACTGACCATTTCTTAAAAGGCATTTTCCAGAGCGACACGCTACCGAAGCACAGTGCCACGGCACTGCTCATTTTCATCTGGAACAGGAGACGAGTCGCAGAGGAAACGATCCCAACGGGAGGCCTCGTCCATTTGCAGGTTCCTTCCTTTCTTTCTGTTTCATTTTCCAAGCTTTTCTAAGCTTCTCACACCAACAGCGAGCGAATCCTTCGCATTCGCCAACGGAACAGTTTGCTTCTATCCAACATTACACAAACCCACAGAAGAAAAGGTACAAGAGAAAAAACAAAACCCACCCAAAACAAAACTGCATTGTTTCTCCCCTGGAAAAGAGCATCTCCACGTTTATGATACAACATACGTGACTCCTGACAACGTGTGGAGCACCTCGGGGCAGGGGGGTGGTTCGACACGGGCTCGTGATGTAGCGCAATTACAAATGATTACGGCGACGAGTTCATTTAATCAATCAATTGCGGCGGCGCGCGGGGCAGATGGAGCGGTGAACCCCGCACGGCTCGTGGCCACTGCTGCTGCTGCTGGCTGCCAGCCAGGAGTCCCTGATCCATGTTAGTTAAATGCACATTAATCTGAATTTGGCAGTGTAATCAAGGACCCAACTGAACTGTGAAATTGAATTCTGCGGTGGAACATCATTTGACCATTTTATGCTAAGACTGCAGGAAAAAAAAAGAGAGAGAGAGAGAGGAGAGAAATCTGCCGCAGCATCAATTTATCTCTGTGGGCTGCTGGGCTACACGACCGGGAGGAGTTTTGAGCTGCGGCTGGGGGGAGAAAAGCCTCCGAGGGCGATGTTAGATCAGCACTTCCCTACCTCACGCGTGCCCTCTCCAGAGAGGCGTCCTCAGAGATTCCCCTCGGAAACATGAGGCTGGAGTCTGCCCCTGCCCACGCCATCCCACCTCCCAAGGTGCTGCTGCTCCTCTAGGATTGCAGCCACCATTGCGCTTAGGCAGGGGGAGGTAGCAGTGAAATAGAAGGGGGTCAGAGATGCCGTGGATTTCGTGAAAGGCGTTGCATCTGCCAAACTAATTACCGTGGCAAAGGGCTCAGATGGTCTGGCAGAAGGAGGGGAACTCCATCTAGCCCTGTCCTATATATCTGTGCACGTAGGGGAGACGTGGATTATCACTCTAGCTGTGAACACCCCATTTTCTTTTAACTATTGAGCTGGGGAAAGCCTCATCTAGATATTCATGCTGGATAAATCCTGACTAATTATGAGGCTTTGCTCATGCCCGACACTTCTGAGCCCGTCCCAAGCTGAACGCACTGGCAAAAGGCAATTCCGCAGTGAGAGAGGTTTGAAAATGAGAATTCAGCAGTTTGCTGTGCTCACTAAGACCTTTGGAAAGCTTTCTGAGGTTACAGTACAACATAAACCCATTCACAGCCCAGATCCCATGAAGTCGGCAGCTGCAAGGAGTAAATGAGCCGAGGCCGCGTCCTGACGCGGTGCTTCATGCCACAGCCAAACCCAACACGCTCCATTCCACTAACGGTTCAATTTCTGCTACTGAATGCTGCTACCCACTGAAAGGAAACACTTCATCTAATACAAAGGAAAGAAGAAACCACTCCTGTGCTCATTCAAGATCAGGTCAAAGGAGCAGCCGAAGCTCTGACACAACATCCATCGCGGCATGGCGGGGTGCAGCGATACCCTGCTGCTGCTGGGTCTCTCCCTTGTTAAAAAGTGGATGCAACCCCGTATTTACACTCAGTTTGGTTACTGCGTGTGCAGAGAACACCTGCGTGTCCCTACAGCAGCCTGCAGCAGAGCACACAGCCTTGCACGCTGCAGCGGGACTGCGGCAGAGGTGGCAGCTGCGGCTCAGCGGCTGCGGCCCGTGGCCTCCCAGAGCAGAGATGGGTTCTCCCCTCTCAGTTAAACCTGAATTGCATTTCAGTTTGATCAGGCTTCAGTTTGCTGAAGTAAAAGGAGCGGAAGGGATGGTGTGCAAACCTCACGGAGACTGCAAGGGGAAAGGTTACTCGCTGCTGCTTTACTGACTCTGTTCTGCGCACAGGGGTGACGGGCAGCACCATGCTGGAAAGGTACCTGCATGTGAATGAGACAACACAGGAAAAAGGAGCGGGTTTCTGATAGGAATCGCTTGGCTCTGCCTTCAACAGGCTGGAAATGTCCTCCTAGAACAAAGTGCCCGCAAAATACACAGCAGAAAAAACAGTGGTGCTGAGCGGCAGCCAGCTTGGAGAGAGACGCTTCTGCTAGGTTACAGCAGCACGAGGCAGCAAAGGGCAGAGCTGAAACCACAGCCCCTTGGAGGAGGGACCGGAGAGGCTCACAGAAAGCTGTTACCAAAAATGACAGCGAAAGGGGCTTTGAAATAACAGGGTCCATGCAAAAAGTTCAGAGGGCTGCCTGCAACGAAGAGGGTAAAAGGAAAATACACAGTACAGAGCGTTCAAAACTAAGCAGAGCAGGCAGGAGGAGTGTGATGTTGTGTGACAACGCTGAGGTCAGAATCTCTGTGTGGGTGTTACATCAGGCCCTGTCACCCCAAGTGAGCATTAACAGAGTCAGGCTGCAGGCGAGCAGCTCAGGGGTGGACTAGAGGGAACCAAACCTGAGCTTCCACCTTCCTACACCTCCATGGTCCCATTACACTGTACTGGTCAAGCCCAGCGCAGCGGGAGCGTTCGGACATGGCACTTATGACATCGCTGATGATCAAACAGGGCAGACCTGTGATCTGTCTGACATCTATTACCTGCAAACTATACTGAAATAAGTCTGCTCTTCACATTTACAAGCCAAAACAAACACCTTTGATAAACGCATTTTGCAGCCACACATTTGTCGCTGCAGACTCGTTCACCGCTTTTCCCCCCTTCTAATCTCATTTTAAAGCCAACCTCATTTGTAAAGTACCCGATCTCAGATCTGATTCTCATTTAATAAGCCCACTGGATGAACCATTATCTTACTAACTGCTCTTGAAAGAAGACTCGTCAGCAATCATTCGAACCGAGAAACTGCTGTTGGCTTCCAGGAGCCGTGGGGACAGGTTTGGGAACTGAAACTGCTGTATTGAACAGTGAATCATCAAGTTTCAACATGCCAAGGCTGTAGGAGTGTTTTTGATGCTCTGAGGAACAGCTCACAATGAATCTGACATGGAGGCATCTTGTATTTTTTTCCTTTTCTAACAGTTGTTACTGCATTGTAATGTATTTTTCACAGTGTCTGCAACGCTTCGGAGTCCTGTAAAACACACCTCGGCTTTCTGCCCTGTCAAATGCCGTAAAACCGGCGAGGGCAGGCGTGAAAGAGTCTATGAATTAGCAGATTTCTCCTTCTCCTCGCTACGCTCTGACACGATGATTGCTTTCAATGAAGGAAATGGCAGACAGCCCACCCCAGGCTTTCCTCACGACTCCCAGAACCCGCATTTACTGCCGCACAGAACTGCCCACGCGCGTCCCCCCTCCCATCGCACCCTGAGCTCGTGAGAGGCTTGCAAAGAGACCTGGTAATTTCTCTCTTCCTCCCATGATTTCTCCTCGACCTCCACAGCCCAGCTCTGTGCTTAAATCCAACGTGGAATCTCTCTCCCTTTACTGTGAGGGCAATGATCCCTCTGCACCCTAAAAGCAGCCAGACTTGAGCGAGCGAGACACGGGCGTAAGGCTCTGGATCTGCAGAGACCCAAGTTCTTTTGGGCCTACAGCTGGCAAAAAACAGTGGTCTTGGTGCACAGAGTCAGGGAGAAAATGCACTGTTCAGATCGTTATTAAACAGCAGAGTGGATCTCACCCCTTAACAAGCTACCTACCCTCACAGCATGTTTGGTCACAGCAACCCCAGGCCGTTTCAACCCTGGAAAAATGAGCCATCATCTCAACACTCGTTGCTAAGGGAACTTGGTAATGTTCAATGCAATCTACACTGAAGGAGAAAAACATCTCTTGCAGAATATTAGATGTTTAAGCGGGTCTCGTTGTAGCTACGTGACTAGATGTGCAAGAAGAGCTTTTTTTCCCTTAACTGGACAAATAGTTATTGACAAACTACTGCAAGTAGGGTAGGACAGCTGATAGGGGTAATACTCCTCATGTGGCTCAGAAAAGGCAGAGCAGGCCACACCTTTTTGCAGAGGAGCTGCTTGCAGATATCACGGTCAAAACGTTTTTTGGTACCTTAACTTGTTTCCTTAAACTACATCTAAAATGTCTTGGGGGAGGACAAGTTGCCTTGATTTCATTTCATCGCTTAAAAACAAAGCAGATGGGTAAACCCCTACTCTCGTCAGCAGCAGAAGGTTAATAAAGCACAAATGCTATAAACACAGAAGTTTCAGCCTTGCATAGCAACAACCCCAACAGGACAGTGTCTGACACACAGAGCACAGCAGCTTCTCCTCTCCCACTCAGGCCCACATGGCCGTATAGACCCCAAACACTACCGAAACCGCCAGAGAACGGGGGGTGACTGGGAATCCTGAGTAACACCCCAGACATCGGGCCTCTCCAAAGCTGCCTTTCAACAAACACCTTAAACCCCCTGGCTTCTGACATACATTTGCAGACAGCCAAGCGAAGCGGTTGGGTTCTTACACCCGACAAGTGGCAGCTGCGCGGCTCCCAGGGACGATACCAGATGCCATTGACATCCCATGCCCGAGCGTGGCTCCTCGCCCCTTCCTTCTGTGCTCTCCCTGCCCGGGCAGTACTGTCAGAGGGGACGTCACCTTACCTTGGTGATGCCTGCCGCGGTTTCAGACAGGCGGGGGTAGGTGTAGGAGCTGTAGGAATGTCCTTGCTGGTGTGCTTTAAAAGCGCTCGCTGCGTAGGGCATGGCTGGCTCCTGCAGACCCGAGCCCGACCTGGACTTCTGCCTCATGGCTGGCTGAGGGCTTGCCGGGTCCACGTACGACGACTTTGGCCTCTTGTCATAGTCATCCTTGCCAAGGCCGTGTCCCCAGTCGCCGTCGCCGTACTCCAGCCTCTCTTTGGGGCACTCGCTCTGCACCGATGCTCGGGACGGGGTGTAAGGAAAAGGATCTCTGTAGTCCAGGGAAGAGCCGCTGGGGATCCGCTGATACTCCAGCTTTAGGCCGCCGTACTCCAGCGGTTTGACCTTTGTCTCTAGGTGTGGGTGGTAATCTGGGAGGAACCTGGAAAGGTCCGACTGCAGGGGTGTCACTTCCGAATAATAGACGTCCCGGGAAGTCACCTTCACCGTGTGGCCGTTCTGCTTGGCAGCATAGCTCCCTTTGTAGTACCTGTCTAACTCTTCCCCGTAAAGACTCTTGTCTCGATACTTTTCCACGACGTAGTCTGCAGTAGTATCGGACTCGCTGGAGTACTGGGAATATGTGATATAACCATTTTCCTCTTGGTGCCTCGGCACGTGGTTAGCATTGCCTTGGTGGTGGGTGGGAGGACTTTCCTTCCGCAGGGAATTGGATCGCGTCACCGAGATGTTGTCAAACTCTTCCAGCAGGCCGTTGATTGAAGTATCCTTTCGAGGCTTGTTTCCTCTAACAATAGTCTGGGGGAAAGAAAAAAAAAAAGAACATTGCTTTGATTAAACACTGATTTGCATTGAAATATCTGACTGAGAAAATCACCAGGAATCAAAAAAAGCCTATGGTTCACCCCAAAATACCCGTAGCAGTGAGATATTATGTTCTTCAGTCACGTACCTCAGAACAACCCGCTGCCTGAGAATAAAAATCTCAATAAGCACTTACCATAGGTCATGCAGACATGAATAAACAAAGAAGGGTTAAATTCAGTGTGTACCTTAAACTGAGATTTGGCACGCAGACACTCTCAAAAAGCCCGGTTTAAGAGGTGGGTGTTCGGCAGCCAACCGCAGAGACATTTAACACCACTCATTTTTTGGTGGTTATTCAGTTGTCTACATCGAGCCAAGCTGGTGGGCTGAATCTGATTGATGGGGTATGGATAAGCTACATGGAAATCATTCAGCGGTCACTTCTACGTCTTATTTGAACCAAGTGCTGGAGTGCAAAATAGCATACACTTTACCAGGCACTGAGTCGGGATCTGTTTTACAAAACTATGTTCTCGGGTAGCAGAATCACCCCTGGGGATTGCCTCTGAGTTAACCTGGCCTAAGAGACACTCAGGGAAGAGGGAAAAAAAACACTGAGCTATGCTTTCTTCTCACACCACACGGCACCCAGTGAACTACCGTGCGCAGGCTCTGGGCACATCTGCATCGCGTGGCACTGTCCTGAGATTGCAAAGTCCTCTATGGATCCTCCAGCATTGCTTCAAGAAAAAGGGACTATTTTTAAGCAGTACCATCTGAAGCCTGTAAAGTGTGTCTGCATCCATTTTTCAGCAGCTGACTCCCACCGAGCGCCGCTTCACATTTATAAACCCCCCACAAGAATGAGATGTACAGATTAAGAGCGGGGCCATAAATCAGCGCGGCTCTGCTGAAAATACATTTGCCTTGGCTAAATAGCTATGGCTGTTATCTTATTTCACTCGATGACTTCTGAAACAGAGTCACTGTGGTCACCCCAAGGAGATGTCCCTCTGCCAAGATGCAGCCTGCCCACGTCGCACGAGGCATTTTGGATGCTGACCGTGGCATATCAGACACCGACACTGGCACATAGAGAGGGAGAAGTCGCTCCAGACACAGTGAGACTACCCAATCCCTGCTCAAAAGCACGTAGGGACTCAAGCTTTGTCCAAATCTGCATTTCAACCCTAAGAAATTAATAGCAAGGTGTTTCTCTCTTGCTCAGCAAAAAGGAGCTGAAAAAAAGCTGGGCTCCAAGCAAAACGTGACCTCACGCTGATCTCCACTCTGATTTATGTCTGTAATTACTTGCCTAGTTTGCCATTTTCAAGCTACTGATACCGAAACAATAAGACAGCAAAAAGAAGGGACAGCAAATAGATCACTCCTTTCGCCTCCCAAGCCATTCAGTGAGACGAGAGGAATTGGTTTCGTTCGGCTCCAGCCTCTTTGGCAGGATGGCCGTGCCATCATTCATATTTAATTATCACATAATAAACCGGCAACGTTCGACAATGAAACGCTTATAATTGAAAACAAGATTGAAATACCCAACTGTCACCCCCGTTTCCCCTGTGTAAACACGTGCAAAGGAGTAAAATGCCAATTCAATGCTCTCAGTGGGACTGGCCTTCGCAAAAGAGAGGCTTCCGGGAGGAGCCTGTGCCATGATGAACAAAAGGCCCTCAGAGCAGCCTCTCTGGTTCTAGGAGAGAGGAGTTTGCCCTCTGCTCCTCCCAGCAGGAGCTCTCTGCAAGCAGGGTTTTTAGATACCTTCAGGGGAAAGACTGAGAAAAACGCGGCTGAGGGTTTCTGTGTTAGGGAATCCATCGATGACCAACCCCTGCAGTTTAGGGATTGCCTGCAGACAGCTGCGCGCTTGGGAGTTACCTTTTTTCATTAGAATCATTCAATATGGTCTTCTAGGAAACTCAGTTTTCCAAGAGAAGCGTTTTCCACCAAAGCCCCAGTCTGATGAAGCAGCCTTGGTTAGCTCTGAGACCTCAGTGCTGTCTTGTACCAGCTGATGAAGTTCAAGGGATTAAGATCTAAAATCCTTTTTTTTTCCTCCTACCATTTTGAGGATGATCACTGGCAAACACTGACCTGCAAGGGTGATGACTCTAATTCTTGTTTACCTCAGGCTTCTCTCTATGAGTAAATTAAATGGCCAGCACAAAGAGGAGAATAAAACCTACCTATACCAAGGGCATGTTTTCTACAGAGTAGTCAGTGCTTTAGTACTGTTAGCAACAATTTTTAGCATAATAATAAATAATGGTCATAAATTATAAACAACAACAACAACATTTCTATTGGCTTTGGTTTGTTTTTAAATTTAGCACTTAGGAAAGTGAAAAGACAAGACATCTAGGTGAGATGCCCTCTGGCTAAATCAGACAGCATATACTAAACAAGCTTGATTTTTTTTCTAAGGAAGACTCCAGTGTTATCAAAAGAACCGTGACATCCATACAGTAAATAATTTAGGAAGAGTTTCACTGAGCCTCTGTGAAATATTCTACATTTCAAGCACTTTGCTGTCTGAATAGAACTTCGGATGTTCACACACAAATCTGAAATACATTGGGTGCCTTCTCAGCGGGCATAAATCTGCAAGGGTACTAAGAGGAATTGCTCTGTGAGGATACTCACAGAGCACCAACAACTGAAAAACACAATTAAAAGAAGATCTTATAAAGAATGAATCAGGTGTTGTGCCATACTAACCTGTCTCGAAGTCTTTAGTACAGAGAAAACGTGTGCCAGGGGCTCGCATGCACCTGCAGCTTTCCTGGGAAGCGCAGGGTTTACAGAAAGAAGCCAGAGATTGAGAACTGCCATAAACACAAGCTCAAATTCCCAAACCTGAAAGCCTAATGCTAGTCCAGGACTACTCAGGTTCAAAGGTGTGACTTCAGTGGAAAGATTAAGGTCTGGGTTTGAGGCCATGGCATCACAGGGCCATGCGCCGCAATCGCAAGTGGAGGGAAAACCTCCTGAGACTGAAACTCAACGACAGAGATCACGAGAGATGGGAAATTCCAGCTCTAACTTCAAAAGTGCAACAAAGACCTTGAAAGATGTAACAGAAAAAGGGCCACGCTGACAGTGATGTAAACACAGTTATCCTATGGTGGATCCTTCATGCATCACTCCCATCCAGCTCACGCCTACGAAGGTATTGTGCTAAGTCACCTTTGAGTTTCCTAAAATACTAGTTCTTGCAATTTTAAAGGCTTTGTCAACTGAAAAAAACAACCAACCTGTGTTTCCATATAAGGAGTTAATTCTATTTTAAAAAAAGATATCTTCTCTATATATTTCTACAAGGTTTTCCTCTATTTCTTTTAACCACTTCATGGTCTCCAAACTGTTTAACTTGAGGCATTTCTGAAGTCGCTGCAGGCAAAGCGGCCACTCGAAAGTAAATCTTATCTGTGAAGATTCACGGGCTGAGATTTACGAGGCTTTTTCTTTTTGGTGTCTGTTGAGATCGTGTAATGGAACACTTTACAACAGCCCGTCACGTGTGAAAAGTCGAGCTCCAGCCCTACCCCTGGTGCAGCTCCCACCGGGCTCACCGGGGAAAGATGGGATTTGCTGTAGTCGATAGCCCATGCTTATTAAAGCACGTTTTTCAGCACACTGTGTGATTTAGGTGGAATCGATGTTACAACAGAGGAAGGGATGGGGGTGGGTTTTATGCTACCCTTACCATCATCCGTTAAAATCAATGGGGCACAATCTCTGTGAATTAAAGCGTGGGGCTGGAGCTCTCGTCTCATTTCCATTGCTCTCTGGACAGGTTTGGCGTTTGCTCCGGAGCCTGCTGACAGTAGACATCCTTCATCGTGTTTCTGTAGTGGTCTGTCCTCCGGTGATAAGCTATAATGGATCTGTCTGTAAGAAATGCTGTCTTGCCTTGTTTCCAAAAGGAGATGAAAAACAGCTTCTGTGCTCAAATACTGTATTAACCTTGACAATAATGAAGTGGGTAATTAACTGCTTTGCCCTAATACGACCTTGTGTTTATTGTCTTTAAAACTACTATACTTTACACACTCGTTAAGAATAAATCATCCTTTGTCCTCCTGGACCTGCGTTTGCAGAAATCGATGAGGATTTAAAACCTCTCTGATGAGAAAGGCTTAAAAAAACAGGTCTTTTACACAAACGTTGTCCCTAAGGTCAGCCAATCTAAACTCTGATTTTGCTTCTAGCAAGCATAGCCCCTCACTCCCACTACATAAAAACTAAAAGCACAGCCTATGCACAGAGGAGAAGACACATAAAAGAAAGTGCATAAGGCACATCTGGTGATCAAAGTAATCTAACAAACTATGGGGAGAACAACTTGTTGTCATTGCCAGAAGGAAAACTCCAGCTGTCCCTGGAAGTTAACAGAGTTTTGTAGATGCAGCCAAGGGTGTAAGAGGTATCGGTGGTCTAAAGTTGGTCTTATCAGGAGAAGAGGCCGTGCAACCTCAAACCAAGCAAATAGGAGCTCCAAATAGCTGTAGATCCTCACAACTCGCAGAGATGGATGCAAGTGTGCAGCAAATCCCTGCTTTTTTATAACAGCCTGGGGCAAACATGAGGTAGGCTCCTTTCCCTCACTTGTGAGGCTACATTTTAAGTCTGATCTGCAACCTTAAGTGCCTCTGGCTGTGGGATTGCCAAATTTCACCCTCAAACAGAACTGGAGATGACATAAATTTGTAAGTTAGATGCCAAGTGCAGCCTTTGGGCATTTGTCTCCTGCCATGAGCAGATACAGCCAGTCAGATGGGCTAGCACCAGCGACCTGCACCAACCAAACACCTTACTCCTACCAGGTAATACAAAACATGAACCTAAGTGGAAAGTTTAGGGCTCTTGTACCATAAAGCATCACCCTGGAAACATGCTTTTTGCAACAGAAGCTACATGGCAAGAAACAGTGCTGGATGGGAAGAGACGTCATTTATCACTCCACACCCTCCAGTAGCATCCTATGGGATCTGCTCCAGATTTGATCTACAGCCCCTCTACAAAATGCCTATTACTCAGAGCTAGTCACAAGGAATACACAACAGCCAGGAAAGTATGTCAGAACATTTCTTCCTGAAGCCTGTAATTTAGAGCTTGGTTTACACCTGGAAGCCTCAGAGTATATAATTTCTATTACGAATTCATTGCCAGTACTACATATTCTCATTCTCTTCATAAAAATGATTAAAAAATTTAATTGTTCCTGGTATCCCACAGTTCCTTCCTAGGGGAGTTCTGCAAATGCCTCAGCTGGACAAGGAGCTACAGGTCTCTGCTCCTTGCACCAAATGTGCACTTCACATCACACAGTCACGCAGCCAAACCAGGAGCACAAGACCCTGTCACCTGCTCCTTGCTGTGAAGTGTCTAAGCGTGTGAGCCACAACCGTGGCTCACTATTTTCTCTAATCCCTTTCTTAGGAGGTCCAGCAATTCCTGTTTGGGACAGCTCTCAAACAGGACCTTTCTCATGCACAGGATAAAGAAGTGAAATCAGATAAAGTGAAAACAGCCAAAGAAAAAACTCAGCCACGCTGTGGTTCAGTCTGCTGTCAGGGCAGGGGCCTGCAGACGTGAGCCCAGGGTGCTGTAGGATGGGCCATGTCTTGGATGTGTTCATCACCAGAGCTGACTCAACAAAAGCAACTTTTACTCTGTCCACTCACCATCGCTGCACAAGTTTGTCACCTCCTGATGGAAGCCAATAGCAGCAATGTGGTGTTGTTCATGCTACGACAAGAGAGGCAAACATCCCCTGTACCAACACCTCGCTGCAGGTAACTCTGCACTTTCAGAGGGAAGAAAGTCACTGTGGGCAACATCAGTTCAGAAACACATCCCTCGGGGAGGCTGATATACTCCCCTAAACATGCTGGTCTCCTTAATACCAGACTAGAGATGGTAGATAATGCTGGGCTATCCAACACCTGTGTTACTCCAGGACTGTGTCCAAGTCTCTCTGCTAAATTCAATGGAATAAAAAAATTCATTCTCACAGTTTCTCCCTTGGAGGACAGATGGGTCCCAGAGACTCCTTCCCGTGCCTCCCCCAGGACAAAAACACCTCCTGCTTGCTTCTGCAAGTGCTGCCTGACAAAAGGCTGCAGCTGCCCTGGGTTGAGCTCTGCAGCATGTTTCGGAGGCACTTGTCCAGGGCTGCACTGAAGGGGCCAGATGAGCTGTCCTGGTCAGGTTCCTGCTGCTGCAAACCACCTACACCCAGACCTATGAAATACATCCATCTGCTCTGCACTCACACTTCTGAGGCATCACCAAATTTGTTGCCGTCCCTGCAGGGCAGAGAGTTGATTTTGGTAACAAGCAGCCTCCAGGTGCATACAGCCAGTGCTATCACACTAATTAACCCAATACAGGCAGCAGCACAGGACAGGAGAGAATCTGAGAAAACACAGGCATGACCACATACTAATTGCTGAAAGATATAGATGTTGATGACCTACATTGATGATGTAGAAACAAAATTTATTCAGGCTGGAAAAGACACTACTCGAAGGATCAAAACAAAGGTACAACTAAAGGTTTGAGAGAAGCAAATAAGCCACCACTACCAGTTCCAGCTGCTTAAAGCTCTTCAAAAGCAACATGATGGAAAACTGTAACAAAACAGGCTAACCAAAAATGGCACTGTGTAATTTGTCCTCCTTCAGAGCAGTTCTAGAAGTTAGTTGCCACAACAGCAAGAGCAACATTTCAATATAACCACACTCACCACTCGTTCCTTTGATACTTTAAAAATATAGCAACTTAAAACATTTAGTATCAAATTTCCCCTGATATCAAAATTCCCCCGAAATATCTTCATTTTCAGTAACTTTTCCTCTTCTTTTTGGTTTAAAATACACAAACATAGTTGGTTTTATGTCATTTGAAATGCTACCGGAGACTATTAACTGTCACAAATAACTATCCTGGGTCTACTTTAAATACATTAGGTATGTGCAGCTTTACAGGGAATATGTATACACAGATCTCTCAGACACACAATGAATGAGAGTAAGGTGCAATTTAGAAGTCTCTGAGTGAGAAAGTTAGCGTACTTAACTACTGATCAGTTACACAAGCACCTAAAAGGGAGAGGAGTGGAGAGATCTCAAACTCACAGAACTTCAAACTGGTTTTTTTTTTTTCTCTCCCAGACAGGATGAAAAAGCAAAATGTCCCACAAGATGAAATTCCTCAGAAACAATAACTGCAGGGGTTTTAACTGCCATCGTAATAGTGTTGTATTTTCCCAAGGCTGACAGCAATTGTCTAGGTGACCCTGCTGTGGCAGGGAGGGTGCACTAGATGGATCTTACAAGGTCCTTTCCGACCCTTAAGATTCTGTGATTCTATGACCTGCAAAGCCAAAAAGCTGTATCAAACCACCCCAAAGACTGCAGCTTTGTGGTTATATTTTGTATAGCATCTGTCAGTCAAAGTCAAACTTTCCTATTTCATCAAATTAACATTTTCTGGCAGGAAAAGTAAAAGATCACAGACTCGGAAAGCTTGTGGCAGCCCTGCTGATGAATACCAGCAGGACCAGGCGTCTTATTCTCCCCCTTTCAAAGCCACGTACCCTTTGTGCTACTGGAATTTCCTCTCCTTGCCCACACAAGGAAGGCGTGTAAAGCAAATTCAGTAAGATGTGCAAATTCAGTAAGGTATCCTGAGGTACGGCAGTGGTCCAGTGACTGCTGGTGTGGTTTCTTCACCACACTGCATCCCATGGTGGTTCTGTGGCAACTCCACAGGGCTGGAACCTCAGAGCTTTCCAACTCATGGGACTTCAGAGGTGGTTAAAAAACACAAAGCAAGCTGAGGACATTTGGGCCACATGACAGAAATCCTTCCCTCCAGGAAACACAACTCTGTTTTTTCAGTCTTGTAATACCAAGGCAGGAGCAAACTTAAAACCCGTGACGTGTCAGAGCCCCGGTGCCAAAGCTTGCTGCAGGCAGGGCTGTGTGTGACTTGGACAGGTTTACATTCAAATAAAAATGACAGAATTAAAGGTAGTTATTGTAAAGCAATGAAGCTCCAGTATCTGTAACTGGTACTTCAGGAATCTGGCCTTGGGAACTGATGTGTGTCTGGATTACTGATGTGCTACAGGAGAGAGGTGGGAATGATGCTTTTCTGCACTACAGCTCTTCAGCTTCAACCATCACGCAGGTGCAGAGCACAGGCACACAAAACAATGAGTGGTTGCAATCCTGATGCCCCTTTCAGTTCTGACATCACCATTTTCTAAGCAAAATGCATTACAAAAATGCATCTTAAAGCAGGAGTGAATGGACTCCACTGCCCATCCTTTTAAACTTGGTGTAGCCATTCACATTAGTGGAGGAATTGCAGGGAAGTGAGTTAATAAGAGGACCTTACAGGGGCTTGGGGCTAGCCCCAATGGCTGTATAGTTTTCTGAAATTCTCTCTGCAGCCACAGGACAATTGTCATCCACCTTAATGTTCTATCAGCCAGTTGTCCTTACATCTAATATTTGCAGCCTAGACTGTAATATTTTTCTGGATTTTACGTGGGGGAAGTGTGAGGAAAATAAAACCCCACTTTTGTCAAAAAGGCACATCAAGTAGCAAGAATTAAACACTCAGTTGCCACCTCCCCAAACACACAGTCAGTGGTTTTACACCTATATGTTGTTAGTGCTGGGGACTGGTGGGACACAACATCCTGTGAGTCTTTCCAGGGCTGATGTGCATGAAAAAAAATTGAAGTATTTCTCCAGCCAAGGCATGTGACACCACTAGATTTTATTCCAGGGGTCAGGAAGCATGTGGTATTTTCATGAGGAGAGGAGGCCTGCGTTAGGGTAGGGGGTATAAAAGTCAGAGTCGCATCACCACCCTGTAGGTTTACTGTAATGACCACTGTGGTACAAGGCTGCTGACTGCGGCCACAGAGAAATCAGTTTGCTCTTGACCAACAATGCCAAGCAAAAAAGCCCGAAGAGAGGGACAGTCGGTGACTCCCACAGTCGTACCCATGGTGCAAAGTGCCTCTGTAGCTCAGACGGCACTTCCACAGAGGAGGTTCCCCTCTGCCCTAAACATGCCCATTAACAAATGCAAGGTTGATGGTGCATTAACCCAATTAATGATCCCGGTGCTTTTTTTCTCAGTGAAAGATTTCTGGCTGTGGTTTGATGGAGCTTTCTGAAACACTCAAATTCCAGTGTGATAACACTTTTAGCTAGGGAGGTAATTGCCTTCCTCTGACAGCTCTGGTGGTGGGGCATGCACTTAGGAGGGCAGAGGCTCTTGGGTCACTGCCGTGGTCATGGTCAGCTCCCTGCTTTTAATTACAATAAGGGTTTTTGACAGCCTGATCATTTAGAAGAAACGTTTCAAACTGTATTACTTTTTTATTTCCCCCTGAAATTTACCACAGTGAAAAAGGTTTTATATATTGTAGATGCTTGAAGACTAAGTCAACATTGCTGTCTGAGAGCATAGGCAGGGCAGCTCAAGAACCACCTTCCCACTTCATAAATCACCAGGTGACAGCAGCGGGTAGAAGATGCTGATGAGTATCTTGGTCCCACTGTGCAGCCATTGCTGCCCAGATCGATGGGGCTCAGCAAAGTACAGTCTGGGGTCAAGACACCCACAGCAATCCCAGCCTGGGGGATTTGGGATTAACACAGCTGAGAGGAAGGATAGGATGACTCATGCTGCCAGGGAAAAGTCAGTCAGGAGAAATCACCCTGCAGACAGTGCCACGACAAAAAAATTGCCTCAGGCCACAGCCTTAAAAACATTACCTTAAAGATACTTCATTACATTTGTGCCTTTCTGGCCACACACATGTAAGGTGTGATTTTTTCCTCTGACACTCTTGAGCATTGTGGATTCCTTTATCTTTTCCTGAAAGTTTATTCTTTGATTTCAGATAATTCAACAATTTGTATTAGCAAAATACAAACACAGAATTCCATAAGCACTATAAGTTGCAGAATGCTTTGTTCCAAGGAAGTGTATTAGTTTTCCTTTTAAAGGACAGCTATTAAGTGCAAAACAAAGGGATAGGATTGTCCTAAGTGACTGGAACCGACTCCCACCGAGTGCTTTTCACCTGCAAGCAGATGGAGAGCAAAGAATGGCCCTACACAGAAATCTAAGCTCTAGGTCAAATTTACCAAGCAAGCAAGAGGAAAGACAAGAGGAGCTTCCTGAGCTGGTCTTTAAACTATTTGCTGCTGTAAATGACAAGTGACAATCAAACATCTTCCTGACAGGAACAAACCAAGGCAGAAGGTTTCAGAGGCTGCTCTGCAGCAGAGTAATTTGCAGGGACAATGCCTGGCACAGCACCACAATAGCTCATTTACAAGAAACTGCTGAAACATTTCTAGAGTAATCTCGATTTGATTTGATTTGCTGGGCTGCAGCCTCCGCCGAGTGCACTCTGTCCCCAGCGCCAGATTGGTCCTGACATGCTTAATAAATTAATCTGCCTGACAAAGTACCGCTCCCTCCCCTTCCTCCAGCCCCACCAGACCGCACAGAGTCGGGAAGAAGGACAAGGGATGAGCAGCTGCTGCTGCTAAGAGAGAAACAGGGCTGCTTCCCCTCAGCCCGGAGTGTGGGATGGAGTCAGACCCAACATCCTGCCCCACAGCGTTTTCCTGGCACGATTCACAAAAGCTGGTGTGTTTTCTCTACTTATACGTGTCATGATATATATGAAATGCTACTTTATATGGAAGCATATACCTTACCAGTCAGCATCTCCACCTGTGCTGTGTGGAAACGATTCAATACAAACCAGGACACTGACAGCAATCACTATGCTGTTCAGAACACAAACCTGTAACATTCACAATGTCTTGCTAATCTTTTAACTGT
Organism: Urocolius indicus; assembly: GCA_013401255.1. Taxonomy (NCBI): domain Eukaryota; kingdom Metazoa; phylum Chordata; class Aves; order Coliiformes; family Coliidae; genus Urocolius; species Urocolius indicus. The sequence goes on along the minus strand of WBNH01009327.1, from coordinate 58,140 downwards.
GTGATCCTGATGGCTAACTAAAGCCTGTTAGATCTGATCTTGGCAATCAAGAAGCAGAAATTATCATCCTGAGCACAAAGATCTGTATCTGAAATGCTTTTTTTTCTGGCCTACACAGTTCATCCCACAGACAACAGAAAAGGTGTTTAAAAGTCTCTGTAGGCAAGTCAGCAACACTCAGTATTTGTCTAGTGTAATTGAATCCTGAGTGAATGGGAAGACAAGAAAGAAAGAGCAGCAAAGCACTTTCAAATTCTTAGAGAGCCACCAAAGCCCAGACCTAATCATGTCAGAGCAGGTGACAGAAAAAAACCCACATTTGCACCTTGAACTTTGGCTCCTCAGGTAAGAGAGCTCTTGGCAACGTTATTTTCCTTCTCATCCTGCTACTGTGTTTGTGCTAAACTCAAAACTGACTTTGCTGTTTAGTTATAGGATATAATTTAATGGGACTATAACTGGTATGGTTTCTGCTCTGGACTACAATAGATCCAACCAACTTCATTACCAGACCTAGGAACAGGAACATGGAGACGTCCGGAACGTGGTTACTGACAGATTATAGTCATCATGTGGTTAAATGGACATGGAAGTAGCAAACACTGCCCTAGTGCTGATGTGAAGTGTAAATGCTCTATGACTAATTTTACATGGAAATCCCTGCCCTAGAGCTGTTCTGAAGTGGCCTAAAACGTCTACTTTGAGCAAAAGCCACCGGTAAGCCCAAGCAGATTTCTCATTACTTCTGCTGTCTGGGACTGCTTTTGACACGTAGGGAGATAGATTTCCAGAGATTTCCTGCTGCCACCTAGTGTTCCCCATCGCTGACCACCAAACGCATCTCCTGACATCAACACAACTTTCTACCTGAGAGACTTCAGCAGCACAAGCCTCCCATAGTCTTTTATCCCATCAGCATTCTCAACCATTTGACTAAAGCTTGCTAAAACGCATCTGGCCTTTCATGTTTGTTGTAGAAAACATTTACTGCTTACACTTTACCTTTTTTTTCCCCCCACATTTTGCTCTGAGGGATCATTGCCACGATACAAAAACCAGAAGGACCCTACTGCTGCAGTAACTGCCCTGAAGCATCACCTCCACCTGCCTGGTCCTTCACGAGCCTGAGACCCACCTCTGGCTCCAGAGATATTATAGGTCAGTGCAGAGAAGCTCTGGGGACAAAAAGCTTGGCTTAATGAATGAGAAGGAAACAACAGACACCATAGCAGTGATGGAGCCAGAGCCCTCCATCTCCAGGCAGCGAGCTGGGAGAGTAGCTCATTTATTAGGCCAGGCAAGCAAGAGAGAAAAGTTACTGGAGCAGTTTCCTGTAAATTTGACTTTAGGGACTGACTTCCACTTTAAAAAAATAACCTGATTACGAGTGCCCTTGTTCAGGATCTAATTCCTGACTGGTTTCAGATTACACAGTGGTACCTGGAGAATATTCCCAGTCTGGTATTCCTGGAGGAGACTAGATTCAATTTCTGAAAGGCTGACACCGAGAGTTTGCCCCTTTGGTGTAGACCTACAGGTTTAACGTGTTTCTTGAGCTCTGAAGCAGGTCAGTCTGCCTCAGCAGATGGAGACTGTGAACTCTAAATTTACTTTCCATCTCAACTTAGTATACCGCAAAGTTCTGCTCACCCACAGAAGCTTTCGTTGAAAGAACCTTGCCCTTGCAAGATTCCTCTGAAGGTAATACTTCTGGCACAGGCTGCCCAGGGAGGGTGTGGAGGCTCCTTCTCTGGAGGTCTTCAAAACCCATCTGGACATGTTCCTGTGAGACCTGATCTAGGTGGACCTGCTTCAGCAGGGTGGTTGGACTAGATGGTCTCTAAAGGTTCATTCCAACCCCTACCATTCTGTGATTCTCAAAATCACAATGCTGATGCAACCAGTGTTTAAAATGTTCTTTCATTAATTACATTGGAGAGAATGACTTTTACCCACAGAAGCCTGTCATCTATATTATTGTCTATTTTTGCTGCAGGCCCAAGTAAATCTTTTCTCACATAATCAAACCATTTCCAATCAATGCCGACTGTTGCATGAACAAAGCTCAGTCAGACGACAAAGAGCTTCTGACCAGCAGCACTAGATCTTCACCCTGCAGATAGCAAACTCTGACATTGCTCCAGGGAAGAGCTCAGGCAGCTCAGTGGGACTGTGTGGGTGTAGGTGCAAGCCTGCCTCCAAGGATCTGCAGGAGTAGGGTATTGGAAACACTTCAGGGATGATACTGACCTTTAAAGTGAGGGATGTGATCAGCAGGTCACTGAACTAAGAATGCATCAGTTAAAAGCACTATGGAAAGAGATGATTCCTTAGAATAGAACAGAACAGACTGTTTCATTTGGAAGGGACTTGAAAGAATCACTTACGCCAACTGCTTGACCCGTTGAAGGCTCTCCAAGTTAAAGCACGTTGTTAAGGTCATTGCCCAAATGCCTCAAAATCAATGCCCAAATCAATGTCACTGAATGGACGTAGACATGGGTATGGAGAAGACCTGAGAAGGATGCAAGGAAAAGAGAAACTACTGCTACTGGAGCAATAGCACACCTCTTCCCTACTTTTTGTCCTCTCCTCACCTGACCTCCCTGCCTAGGGTCCATCAGTGGAGAGAGACAGGCAGCCCCTGTCACAGTGGTGCCAGAGGACAAGTTGCTGTCACAGTCCTACTCTGGGCTGCTTCCTGGGACACTTTGCAACCAAGCCTACCTTGATTTTTGAAAACAAATTATTGAAATGTTTTGCCAGAAAAAAACGGACACAAACCACTTCTGATCTCCCAAACCTATCCTCTTCCTACCTTGATTTTTGAAAACAAATTATTGAAATGTTTTGCCAGAAAAAAACTGACACAAACCACTTCTGATCTCCCAAACCTATCCTCTTCCAGCTGACACTCTTACAGTGAAACTGTGTTTTCCATATGAACCACTCAGATGAAAAAAATCTCTTGCTCTTCTTTTATTCAGGCCTTTTTCCCCTTGTTAGACTCAACTTCACAGGCAGCAGCACTACTCTTGTGAGGGGCTTGTGTAAAAACCTGTAATTTTCTGAAATTGGGCGAGCTGCAATGAAACTGACTTTCCTCTGCACAATGTAGCACATATGAGAATGTACTAACCTAGTGATATAAACCACACACAACTCCTGAGATGCCTACTTCTTGCATTTATTTGTACTGTGGCTGATTTTTTTCCCCTTGTACAGAGATAGATTTCCTGCATGGCTACACAACATTAGCAACTTGGCTCCTCTCATACCAAGTGGCTGTTTCCTCCACGGACACTAGATGGCATATTTGTATTACATCTCTAGGGGAATTAACTGAACTAGTATTGTCACTCAAAAACGTGGTAAATCAGTCAGTCTCCAAGAGTGAAACTCGACCCTTTGAGAGGAAAGCTTCTACCTAAATGTTAGTTTCTTCTGGCACTGTGTAGTATCCAATGCATCACTGTTTAGTGATTAATATAAACTGAAGGCAGGGCTGCTTTAAAGGACAAAACCTCTTCCCTGTTCAGGTAAGGGAGCAGTGGAAGGGGCTGCCCAGATGGGCTGTGGAGTCTCCTTCTCTGGAGACATTCAAACCCCACCTGGATGAGTTCTTGCGTCACCTACTCTAGGTGGTCCTGCTCTGGCAGGGGCTTGGACTGGATGAGCTTTCGAGGTCCCTTCCAATCCTTGAGAGTCTGTGATTCTGTGACAATTGCAAATCTGACTGTAATCACCTGTAGATGAAGATAATCAGAGAAGAACTGAGGCTGGAAAGAACCTCTTGCAGGTTCCCCAGTCCAACCTCTTGCTCAGATCAGGGCTAATGTCACAGTCCGCTCAGGCCATTGCCCATCAAATCTTGCCCCATCCAAGGGCTGGGTTCCCACAGCCCCTCTGGGCTGTTGCCCTGCTGCTCCACTACTTTTCCTGTTGAAACATTTTCCTTCCACCCAGAGCTTCTTATGCTGCAGGGTTTGGGCTCTTGCCCTTTTTGGAGCCACCTCCTTCACCTTCTTCCCGCTGAGCACAAGCCAGGCCCAGCGTGAGATTGCAAAGCGTGAAGTTGGGAAACCTGAGTTCCTGAGCACGAATTTTCGGCATGTCCTTACACGGAAAAGCCCACGAGATGGCAGCAGCCTCCCAGATCCTGTCCTAGCAAGAGCAGTGCTGTGGATCCACAGCATCTTCGAGGGATGGGAGTCAAGATTCTGCAAGCCAGAACTTCAGACTATCCCACGGGAAAAATAAGTAGAAAGACAGAATTAGCAAGAAGGAGTGGTAAAAATTTGGGAGGGTGAGGAACAGAGATCAAGACAACCCTTGGTTTGTCTATCTGCTCTCAAACAGCCAGAAAAGCCTTTGAACAGCTCTACATTTCTACAACTCCCTTTCCTTGGTTGGTGTTTCCCCTGTGGGAGAGGCCTAGGGATTATCTAATGAGAGATGGACATTTCTGACCAGTCGAGCCCAGACAAGGACCTACCTCTACTCACATCTACACGGCACCACTGTGCACAGCTCCGTGCAAATGCTCAACATCCTCCAGCTAAGCAAGGAAAGCATGGAAGCGTAGGGAAAAAAAAAAGGGTATCTTCAGTGAAGCTTGAACTTCATTGCTGGAAATAGTTTCAGAGGCCAAATAGGACAGAGAAGAGAAATATCTGCTTTTCCTTCTGTCAACATAAGCACAGTGAACAGAAGCTTTGATTTTTGTGTCATGGTTATTAAGAGGGCCATGACCAGTAACTCATTTTCTGATTATTTCCTCTTTGTGTAAGAGGTTGAAATATAGCAGCAGCAGCTTAGAAAGGTTTTAAAGACTGCAGTTAACTCACCAGTATTGGGGTCAACGTTTGAGATGCAGAAGTGAGAAAAAACTCACATGACAAAACAGAGATTAGGCTACTGAAATGTGAGGATGAAAGAGAGAACAGTCAGCGAGCCTGTGGTCTGTCCCCTACACAAATTCTCTGCCCTGCAACACTCACCTCGTGCAGGACACCGAGTATATGAACTGATGTGGATTAATGGCATGATGACTGTGCATCTCAACCTGGCTGTGAGGCATTCAAGGACATTTTGGGGAAGTGATGGAAAGGAGGATGTTTTTGCTGCTCGTAAGGTAGCCCAACTCCACACAGCACAGTGGAGGCTCCTTCTATTCTGCTGACAATATAGCATGGAAATCCAGCTGAGGGTCTTGCTCTGCCTTTGCTGGCCTCATCCTCTTATAAATTGTGGTTTTGAGGGGAAAAAAAAGGGGGAGAAAATTCATGAAACACGTGAATTTCCTCCATTTCAGCATGGTTGGGTTTATCACAATGTGCCTGAGGGAGAGGGACATGTGGAGGTCCCAGCAGGAAGGATTCAGTCCTGTTGCTGCTTCTATGTATTTGGGCACCTGAACACTTAACAGTCACCTCCTCTCTCACTCAAAGACAAGCCCGCCACCGCCTCATCCTCAAGCTGGGTGCCTTGATCTTATGGATGGGTGAGGCTACCCAGAGCATCAACAAAAGCTAAGTGATGGAGGCTTCACGCACGTGTCGGCACAGACAAGCAAAGATTAATCCCGGTATGGTGGCTTGTCAGAAACAAATGGCACTTTTTCCTCCAGTAACTTGACAGAAGCGCAGACACTCGGGCTGTTCGCTGCACTGGCAAACATAAGGAGGGATTTTAACAAGCCTTCAGCATCATCCGGCTCCCCCTGACAGCCGCAGAGATTCCAGCGTCTTCAGGGAGCATCTTTACAAAGCCAGTGCTAAGCTCTACTGGCAAAAATCCCCAAAACAAAGGTTCTGGCACTTGTCTTTCTCATATTTTAAGCGGAGTGGAGAAACCACAAAGAATGACTTCTGCTGCCTAAAGACAAGGTGTTTGCTTAGTTATTGATTCTGAAGCTTTCCAAACATCAAAGAGTGGCAACAAATTGAAGCTCCTGTGTACACTAACAGTGATGACAAGCCAAGCATATTGTGTGCTGAGGGCAAAGACGCCAACCACGAGCTCCAGGTACACACAGGACAACTACAAAGTACCCAAGCAAGAGGACTGAGAGGCCTGGCATCAGGATCTCAGACTTCATGAAGCCTGTTTTAAGCACAAGAAGACACAGAGGGTTCGCATTTTGAATGCAGAGATGCATTTCAGTGAGATGTCAGCCTTTTTTCAACCCCCCCTGTCCCCAACACCTCCAACCCCACCGTCGTTTTCTATTTGTCATGCAATTTTCTGCCGCGTTTTACTGATTCCTGTAAAGCATCTGAAACACACAATCCTCTGCTGGTATCTGGGTCACCCACACTGAGAAGGGGAATCCCATTATTGTCTCTACTCGTAGTTGAACTGAATGGATTTGTACAGGCAGCTCGGCTTTGGATTCAAACACTGATATTACCGTGACGAGCCGCTGCCGCCCACGTGGCAAAAGCACCACAAGCCTTTCATCCCAGCCAACGCAGAGGCAGGACAATGACAGCCCCCGGGATATTTGGGAGCCCAGGGCTCTGCCTCTTCATCACTGCTGCTGCCTTTGAATACAATTAGAGCAGTGAGCATTTTTATCCTTTATTGGTTTCACTCAAAGCGATACACTACGTTATCACCAGATCCTATCTGCTTTCCAGACCGAGAAACAGGAGAACACCACTAACTGGGAAAGCTGCAAAACCTGTAAAAGTCAACAACAAGCCATTCCCTTCTCTTCTTCAGCACAAAGTAAGCAAACAGCGGTTCTGCCTCAAACCCAAGAGACTGTGCTCTTAAAGTTTACCTCTGTGATCTGTGCTACACCTTAGTCACCAAGGAGCACCTATTAGCAGGAACCCTTCTGCCTCACACCACACAGGTAGTCAATACTGAAGCAATTAAACAGAGAACAAAGTGAGGAGTGCAAAGTAGTGGAGTTACAGAGCTGCTCTACGACCTGAAACCACGGTACAAACTAACTGTGGCCAGATACCTCAGCCTGACTTAACATAGTGACTCGGGATACAATTATGAATGTGCCTCTGTTACACCTCAGTGCATGCACAAGTCCATTAATTAAACTATCAGCTGCTGCGTGGAAAAGAGAAAAGCTGTAAACAATACTGAGATCTCACAACCTTTGCTTCTTGACAAACTGCAAGTGTATTTCAAATTGCCAGTTCTCACTGAAGGTATGAAACCCTCAGTGCCTAAAACAACCTTTCAACACAATAAAAGGTGCTGGTGCACCTGCACACGTAAAACATAGTCTAAACTAAATGACTATGCTCAACTAGTTCAGCAACATTACATACTCTTAAGAGTGGCCACAGCTCAGTTTCTACCCATTAGTTGTTATATTAAAACAAGGCATGTTAATTCTTAATAAATACACAGTTAAAAGCAAATTATCAGGTGAAAGCCAATGTCTCTGCTGCTGTTAAAACCAACTTGTTTTATAGCACTGCCCTAGAGGCTCATTTCAATTGGTTCTAACTTAGTCTCAGATAGGAGAGTAACTGGAGGGTGAAAGCATAATTTCTTGAACCCTTCAGTCTTCACCCTATTTCCTCATTTAACTACACCTTTGGAGTGGTGGCATGCAATAAATTGCAATTTGAGTCATCTGCTTCCAATTCACATCTTCCATCTATGCAGAAAACCCTGTGAGTCCCTCTGCAGTGGGCTTGTTTCTGCTCAGCCCCACGTGGAGCTGAGGGCCAGGTTGCAGGCATCCTGTCCCTGGGAGGATGCTGTGAGATGCACAGCTGCATTAAGGACCACCAAGGCACAAGGCTACACCACAACAACGAGGTCGTTTGGGAGCTGCATTTTGTTTCCCATCTCCAGCCCTTTCCTGGCACAGGATGGCTTAGTTCAGAAGTGCATCCCTGCTATGTGCACACATACAGACACCTGACACACAGACCTATGCAGACCTCTGATCTACAGACACAAAAGCAAAAGTTCACAACTACTTGGACAGAACTGACAATGATTTTGTCAACTTCAAAATGCAATTACTTATTTGGGGCTTGATCCTTCCCAGCCTGCAGTGTGCATCACTTCAATAGGACTCTGCACAGAAATCAAGCTATGCCTATGTCCATCTGCTGGCTGAGACCCCAGTCATATCACTTATATGGTGCTGAGAAAGCTATGCACTTTGAAACATTTTAAGCTCATACATTTATTGCTCCAGAGCTGCAGAAAAGAGACAGTGCTGCTACATGACACTAAACTGATTTTTTTCCTTATTTTTCTGTTTAAAACATCTTTATGCATTATGTAAAAACATGCAGGGATATTTTTGCTGTTAAGATGGGCTATGGAACAAAGTTGCTCTTCTAACAAGAAAAGGTTTGCCTACTTTCTTCCTCATTATTCTGAGGCCTCTATTTTACAGTAAGGTAATTTATTAACAAAAAAAAACACATATCAAGACTTGTAGCAAAACCCAGAGTCCTGATCAGCAAGTGATGAGTATCCTTCAGGAGCAGGCAGTACATGTAAATTTGGCAAAGAGCACTTATCAAATATAAATACAGAGCCTGTGCTCTGGGGATTATCTGATTTGCTGTTGCTGCAGAAAAATCCCCACGAAAATGAAATCCTGAATTTATTTTTGCAGCTGGAGGATGACAAGATGGACATGGCCACGGGGGTAAAAGGCTAAATCACAGTATATTTGTCTACTGCAATCCTGAGCCTCCAGAGAGGGGGATGCCAGAGCCACGCTGGTGCTCTGTCCACTGCTACTCTATCCTCTGAGCCATAGGTTGGGGTTGTATTTTCTCCAGCAGTCTAGCTTGAATCTCCCAAGCTACAACCTGGGGCTGTTTCCTCTCCTTTCACCACCCGGCAAGGAGCGCAGCTCCACTACCTGCATTATCCCCTCCAGGCAGCAACGGGTGGCAATGAGATCCTTCCCTGAGCTCCTTGCCTGGTTGAACAAACAATTTCATCTTCTTTTCCTTTGGTGTACTTTTCCCTCTCTCCTTTGCTCCAGATTGCCTGAAGCACCATTCTTCAATTAATTATCAAGGAGCTTTATGCTGCAGAGGAGCATTGTTTTGGCCCTCTATGGGACTTGGGGCTTTTTTCTTCTGCAGCTCAGGAGCACGAAAGCACAGCCCCTGTGAGACCCGTGACCCACAGCCTTGGACATTCATGTCAGTTTTATGCATAGAACAAATTTTCCTTACAGCCCTAGCAGGAAATAATTGGATTTGCAGCTCTATCTGCAACTTGCACACTCCCCAGCTGTGCCCACCTCTACTGGTATTTACTTGCTTGAGGTTCCACACAAACAAAAGGCAGGTTTAAGGAAATTCAAAGGTGACTTAGCACAATACCTTCGTAGGCGTGAGCTGGATGGGAGTGATGCATGAAGGATCCACCATAGGCTTCGGCCTGTTGGCCGTGTCTGCCAGCAAGCTGTGCCACTGCTGAGGCAGCCCCGTGAACTTCTGCTCTCGGTGGTCAAAGCCAGTGTGAACCCGATGCTCGAAGTTAGAGGGCCCAGAAATTTCAAGCCTTTTCTTCTTCTTCCCGAACATGGTGGAAAAATCTGGAAAGAAAAGGAAAAAAACACACCTTTATGTTTTGTTGCAACCTAGAGTCATTTGCTCTACTGCATAGATAATTTCAGTAGATGTTATTATCAAAATACCTAAATGAACCTTACTCCATATGTACTGTCCTTGAGATCTTGACTTCTATCCTTGACCTCTCAGGATCTGAGAGTTTAAGAATTAACCCAGCCTCCAATCTATGTACGTTCACGATACCTTATAAAACAAGGAAATGTCTCTACTCCCAACAGAGAAAGTCCCAGGTCCTGCCTTCTTACTCCTCCCTCTGCTGCTCTGCTCATGCTGCAAGACACGTCCTGGGAAAGCTCACAGCCTTGAGCTCTGCAAGGCTCACAGCCCTGAGCTCTACCAGCAGCAGCATATGGCTTTGCTCTGAGGACAGCACACAATCTAAGTGATGAGCCATGCCCTCTCCCTTCAGCAGAGAAACCATTTGCTGAGAGTCACATGCCCAAAGCACTTGGGTTTTATGCTTAAGCGGGTGCAGCCCACTGGCTCCCGGCCAGTAGACTCAGGTGGGATTCATTACAGTGACAGCCTTGCAGAGGAAGGATCAGCTGCTTTCATCGTTGTACAGGTGGTGTGGAGAAGAGAGAGGAGTCCCTTCAACACAGTGCAAGTAAGGAACTGGAGGCTGTAGGAGGAAATGCAATCTTCCCATTTGCATCCCTGGAGAGACCTGGGTTGACTTGGCTGCCCAGTAAAGCTAATTGTTCCAGCACTTACTCTACAGAAAGCTAGCTTTTTGGTCAACTATGTTAGTTGTTATTTCCTGACAAGAGTGGGTTTTGTTTGCCTTCCTCCTGTCGAGCCTGGCAAAAGCAGGAGGGTTTGTGAGGCCCAGAGAGAGCGTGATAGGTGGAGCAAAAGAGGTTTTGGAGGCAAAGTGAAGGAGGCATGAACTGCAAACTGAAAGAGATGAAGGTATTTGCTCACTGTTAGCATAGGAATTAGGCAATACACTCACAATCTGGATTAACCTTTGAGTTTGGCAAGCCCTACCTTACAACAAAGACGAGCCCACTGTTCCACTCAGGCAACTACAGAACTTTCTGAGGGACTCCAGACACCTGCTGTGTAAAGCAAGAAGAAATTCCTGGCCCCAGAGAAACAGACAGAGGTGGAAAAGTCCTCTGCCTGATTTCTGCTGACTCAAAATAGCCCTCCACCTTGACTCCCATGCCATTTCAAACAGGGCTCGGTAAGCCCTTGACCAGTCTCTGTCTGAAATAATGGCTGGGAGATGAGACAAAATCTCTTGTATCACAGGAGAGACTCTGCTGTAAAGGTGCTGCCCTGACTTTGATTCGGGAGGCGGAGATGAGAAGCTCGGAGAAGAAAACAGAGCTGCATTACTGCTGCTGCTGCAAAAAGATGGGATGATAAATGGGGTATTTATTCCACCTCCATTCCCTTTTACTAGCTTATTTAAAGATCAGGTCCATTACTTGAAAATTGATTGCTGGCTGCTGTATAAGTCCCTCTGTGTGTTTGCAGGTGATTATGTCTCCCCTGTGCGTACTTTCTTTAGATGGAGCACACCTGCTCCCACTGGCTTTTCCTTCACGTCTCATCTTCAACACCTTTGGCTTTCTCCCCTTCTCCAATCTCCCTCCAATCTCCTGCCCTTTTGACAGTCTCTCTCCGCCTCCATTCATTTCAGTATCTTCCTCACCTTCCTCTCCTGAAACCTCCTACAATCACCTTGACATCTGTCCTTTTTTCCACCTCCAGCATCGTGATCTATTTTCATGTCAAGTACTCGGTAGCACCTGCAGAACTGTTCTAGTTGCTTTCCAGCCTAACTTGAAGCCACCGTGGTTGGTTTCTGTCCTCTGACTGCTCTCAAGGCTCAGAGAGTAGCAGGCAGCAGTTCAGGCGGGAGCTCGTATCCACCGCTCATTCACGGGGCTCCACAAATTGCAGCCAGTTGCAGATCAATGGCAAAGCATTGATTTCGTTCACCCTCTGGGATGTGGATCTATGAGACCTATTGGAGTCACATTTTAAACCACGAGCTCCAGACACGTACTTCTTTATCTGATCAATGCCAGTACTCACAGGGCTTCCCACCGGACTTGCATCCTAATGCAGCTGTGGGATGCTCCAGAGCCCCAAACGACATGGGATAAATAAAAGCACATCATCTGCCATACTGAATATTGCCTTTTAGAAAATATACAGCTGATTAATTCTACAAGATGTTTCTAAATTGCTCTTTGATCTGTTGCCCTCTCTTGTTTCAATACCATTGCAGCTAGAAGCAAACACAAAACTTGGACCTTTACTTTCCCAGGAGAATCTTTTCATCTAAAACCTGATGCCAAGGCCACGTTCTTGTACACAGATGTCATCTGAGGTCTGGGCAGCGGGACTTGCCCTGCTCTTTTGACCGCAGCTCACGCTTAGAGCAGCTTAAATCGACTGTGAAGTTACAGCAGGAGAGCCAGGGGCACCTGGCACCTCACACAGCAAGAGGTGGCTTCAGCCATTAGGGCAAATGCACAAGTGCTATGCATCTCGGTGCCTGCGAAAGGTGGCCAGAAAACCCAGCTGATGGTAGCCCCCAGCCCCGTGGAAGTGGGGCAGGAGCCCTTCTGGGCCACTCTGTCTCTCCTCCAGCTCTGCAAAGGGCTGCTTGGTGCTGCCAAAAGGAGCTGGGCTTTGGCTGGCTCTAAAGGGTATCAATAATAAACACTGCACAATGGTGCTTTGCTTCATCTGCTAGCAAGGTCTCTCCCTTTCACTGCGAAGTCAAGCTGACCTCTCCTTACCATGGTCTCTCTCAACAACTGTAAACATTATACACAGCCATCACAAAGAAACTTCATTTCTCCCCTAGGAATGAAGCTACTTGTTTTCCAATGTGCTTTTGGAGCAGCCGAGGCTGTGAAACCTCTTGCTATTGGTAAGAGCCTCGATTCAGTCTTTACTAATGTGCTTGGTCCTTAGGCCTCAGAAAACGAGAGAGGATTTCATTTTTGACACAGCTCTAATGATACAAAAAGATAAAGCACTCGTTCACTCCATCAGGTGCGGAAGCAGAAAACATCCTGCACAAATGAATGAGAGCTCTCCGAGGCTTATCCAATTCTTTTTAGGAAGAAGAGGTACCTAAATGCGCTGAAGAGAAATGATGGACCTTTCTAGGAGGCTGGATAATGTGTGTGCAACAGAAACGTTATGAAATTTATATCAAGAGTACCAAATGTACAGACTTCCAAGTTCATTCGGGCACCGATCCATCCCCTGTCACGCAGAACAGCCATCCTCTCCCAGCTGTCAAACCCTACCTTCCTAAAGGGATTAGGTAGGTGAAACATCCCACTGACAAGGGGGGAATGGCCTGCATTTAGTAGCAGCAAATGAGGAGGTATGTGGCTGCAGGGCAGCCCTGGGAGCTACCTGTGTGGCATCCTCACCCAATCCTCCTCATGCCAGAGCACTCATCCTCAACTTAATTCCTCCCGACAGCCTCCAACGTACTCCCGATTGTGCCAGCTCTCTCAGCAAATGTCAGCTCTCCGTCCAGCTCCTCCTGTGCTTAACCCCACAGCACGAGAGGAAATGAGAGGTACTGTACTCATAAAATGCTGCTATTTTGGGGTGGATGAGCACAACCAGGACGTCTGTCCTGTGCTTGCATGTGCTTTGGCCAAAGAACAGTCTGTTTTCAGTACCACAGACACGACACAAGGTGATACTCAACAGTATGGGGGGGCTGGGGGAGCCTGTCCTAATAACAGCTACTATTTGTGGCAGCTGATGGCTTGAGCTAACTTCATGGGAGGGAAGAAAAAAACAGGAGTCATCATCACATGGCTCCAATGGGCTCTTTCTACTCGCCCTTATGTTGGAAGGACACAGTACATTCACTTTGTGTTTGTAAATGAGAGGTTCGAAGCAGTTGGTCCTACAGTTACAGCAAACTAGGAATTCACTAAGTGTGGCAGCATGAGATCAAATGCAAGTCTGTCCTTAAGCAGCAGAGCTAGGAGATAACTCAGGGCTGTGATGTTGAGGGGCTTCTCCAATTCCTGGTCCAACCACTGCAAAAGAATAAAGACAAGGGATTTTTTTTCCATTGTGGCTTTGGTAAAGACTATGGGTATAACTCTTATTGGAGGGAAAACTATCACAACTCTCTTTCCTGTCAACTATGGGCAAGTAACCTACAGCAGCTCTGGTCCCATCTGCACCACAGGGGAACGGGGAAGGAGCAGAGATAGCAGAAGAAATGTGTGAGCTGTGCTCTGTAGGCACAGCTACCCGAAACCTTTTACAGTGGCACTATTTACATCGTTGGAGCTTGTGCCTAAGAAAGGTGTTACAGCCTGCTCTGCCTTTGCCTGCTCAACAGTCACAACACAGCCCCAGCCAGCTGCTGCAGGAACCAAGGCAGTGCTGAAAGGGTGCTATCAGGAGTAATCACTGCATTTTGCACTTAATACTGTTTACTGTAGTGCCTAACAAATCGAATTACATGCTAATCAGCACACACTGCCTGTTAGAGCTATGCCAGACTTACCTCCTTTTCATCTCGTTCCTTTCTACAAGCAGAAGTAATTCACTGAGCAGCACAGAGCCAAGGACTCCTGCCTCAGTCCACATTTCACACACACCCTTCAGGGACAGATCAGGTTCCCCACACACAGAGAAAATTGCCTGTGTCTGAGACACTGCCTGTGCAAGGTGTGTGACACAGACCAGCAAAGGAAATCCCTTCTGTCAGCTACTGTACCATCATCATGCTGCCTCCCGGTCACAAACAAAGGCATTTTTCCAACAAGAAGTATCCCACAGCCCTACTCTGGAGCACAAGGGTAGCAGTATTATTTTGGGTGCCAAGGATGCCTATTCCCATGAGAGTGCTCAGGGCAGGATTTCCAACAATATCCTTCCCATGAGAACTTAAAGCCACGACCAGCTTACACCCCTGTGCTCACATTGAGAGATGATGTTACTCTGTTCAGTCTCATACGCTTGGCCCCATCCTGAGGTCTCGGTGGTCTTTGTCTCTCCCCTGTATGTGAGATCAGAGGATAGTCAGGGGGACTGCTGAACTGAAAAGCAGAGAAGTCCAGATGTATCTAAATAGCCTCGAAGAACAGTTTTTCCTTTGCACTTGGAGCATTTAAGATCCAGAGCAGTTGGAACAAAAGGCAAGAAGGATGCTCTCATTCCTGAAGTTAATCATAGTTTGTACCTTTTATTACATCCTAAACAAGAGCAATCCAGACAGCCCACCAAAGGAGAAGTGTGCTCAGCTCTGCCAGACTTAAGACTGTTCCCTACCAAAGACAGACACTTTTTTCTTCCCTTCCCAGTAACTATTCCTTTAGATTAAAAACTAGGAAAGTTGTAAAGACTTATTTTGTCTTGTAATCTTGAAAACTACCAAGAATCCCAAGTGCATCCACTAAGCACTGACAATGGCACTTATCACCCCACAGACACTGAACAGTTGAGCAAGTTTTGCCATATATAAAATCATACAATAACCTTACAAAGCTAGTAACTAAAACAACAAAGTGAGATGGGTACTTTTACTTAAAACCTAAGCTTTTAATGTTTGCATACCATAACTATCCAAACTCTACAGATGCTGTGTCCCAGTAAGCCCAGGAAATCGTCTGTGCCCAGCAGCAATGCCTGTTGATAACCTCAAGCTGCCCTGGGAAGCCCGCAAGGATTTCATAGCACACCTTTCTGCTGCTCGAGTGTAAACATTCCCTTGGGAAGGGCTCAGGGTTTGTCTGCCTCAGCCCAGTAATACATTTGCTTTTTAAACAAACAGCAATTAGTTTCTTTTCAATTAGGAAGCGCACACCACATTAAGTCCATCAGCCTGCGTTGTTGCTTCTGCAGGGATTCCCTGTGGTTCCTTTGCTGAGCAAGCAGCAGCAGAGCACTTTCTCCTCAGGGACGGGCATGCTGTTAGCATCTAGAAACTGCCTTCATGCACGCTGGAGTATCATCTGCAAGCCCAGAGCAGAGCGCAGCAGCGAAGGCTCCAATCCCCCAACGCCCTGTTCAAAAGGCACATTTTACCCCCAAGGCAGCCACAGAGACAGCAAATGTCAATAAAATGCTTCATCTTAAAGAACTGCTAAGAAAACCACTAGAAACACAGATTGCAAGACAAGAGACGGGTGTGGGTCGCTTTCCTTTGGTAATTTTTACTTACTAATAACAGTTTTCTGTAGCACAAGGACCTCAATTATTCCCCTCCAGAGCAAACAAAAGGCAGTAATACATCATTAGCTTCGGCAGCTTCTTTTCCCCTGCTCTGATTAATTGTAACCTTTCCCCATATTTGATCCTAAATGAAAGAGTATGAATTGAGAAGCACAAATTGAATTAACATGTCAAGCCGGCTCACATAGCCAGTACTGCAGATAAATGGGAGCTGGGCCGATACTCAATCTCAAGAAGAAAGCAAATGTCTGGGGTGGACTCATGGCAGCATGAATCGCTGAGAAATACCCCGTAAACGAGAGGTAAAAATGACAGTTGCTTTTCCTTCAGCTCACGCTGGTGTAACTCCCCGCTGCTGAGGCAAGGAGGAGGAGACTGACCCCTATCTGTGGATCTATGCAGTCATAAAAATGAGAAAAATGCTTATTTGTTTCTTTAAATAAGGAGTATCAACAGGTTTTTGATTTCTTTGTTGCTTGCTTTGAGGATGGATCTGAACTTCTTGGTGTAGACCCACTGCTGCTTGTTGCAATCAAAGCATGAGTTTCCTTTGCAAACAAACCCCAAGTGTTCCATGATTACAGGCATGCTTTTAAAAAAGAAGAATTTACTATTTTTACACTTTTAACTGAAAATGGAGAGCACTACCCTGTTTTCCAGGAGATGAAACAAGAAACAGTACCTGGAAAAGGCGAGTGAGGCTGAATAAGAAACCAGTAAAGTTAATGGAAAGGCTCTTAAATCTGCACTAGTTTTAGGTCAGGCCTGACGCACCACTGTGACTCTAGGACTGAGGAAAAATCCCTATTGACTTCCCAGATAAGATCTTCCTAAATACTTCCCCACCTCCCAGAGGATCTTTATGGATGTACAGGACAGAGATGAACAAACAGGGAGCAGCTGCCTGCAGAGCACAGTCAAACCTCAGCCGAGTGAGTCCTGTGGTCACCTCCTGTGTTTATTCATTCATTTACTGAGCTCATCTAGACGTGGATCTCTTTACTTGGTTAGATACAAGGTAGTTTCACACCTTGTGAAAGGATAGTGGTTTTGCCATGCAGATGGACAACACCAAGTCCAGGAGAATACCAAGTTGGTTCATCTGTCTAATCAGAGATGCCATTTCCTGTGATCCCTGCTTAACCCTTTGCTCTTCTCTGTTATGATTTCAGCATTTCAATGTAGGAACAATAAAACAAACCCTTAGAAAATATTCTGACATACCCTACTAAGGAATTGAGATGATGATTTAAAGCATTCACTCTCTAGCAGCAACAAAATGGATCTACAGCCCCAGTTTTGTGAGTCTTCTACCATCCTGCTAAGCTTTTCTGCACATAAAGAAGCACTGATGAAAAATTTATCACCTGTAACCACACAGTTTTTCCAGACTTAGTCTATTTTTCCAAATCCAAAGTACAGAAATACTCTTTTCAATGCATCACCACGTGAGCTTTAGGAATAAAAAAGCCTGATGGTCAATAGGATTCGACTCATTGCCATGGAGTTTCAAGGTGCCTTGGATCTTTTGAGATGGGACAAACTTGTAAGTCATTTAAACACTATTACAATGCATGCTTTAATCGTGGACAAACATATACTGACGGACTCCACCACACCTGACAAGTACAAAAATACCACTTACTCCACAGTGTTCTGCTTGTTTCAACCCTGGGTCAAATCAGCCCATTTTTCAGAGTTCCAGTGTCACTGCACACTATAATAAAAATACATGTAAATAATGACAAGCTGTCCCTGCACTTGTCATTGTCCATGTTTCTTTTCAATCCCACAAGACCTTGTTTACGGTCGAAAATGCCTTCATTGGTCACAGCACCGTAGGGTGGTTCTTGATAGCTGGCTCATGAGACATATCTAATAGAAATGCACAATGGAACAAAACACGGGGAAAAAAATGCTAACAAAAGGCAATGCATCCCTTCCAGAGAAATAGTAAAAGCTGGTACAGAGTGGCCAAACCAGGATTGATATACTCCAGGGAACAATGCTCTTCTTCTTATTGAAAGCTGCTCTTGTACAAGGACTCATTTCCACACACTGACATGTGCTTTCCTAATTTAGAAGTCTTGTGATTCCCAGTGGATTTTAATGCTCAGTAATTTTCAGCTGAGTAGCTTAAATGCATGTATTGTAGTCAGTCACTCTCTATTATCTCGTACATATGCACACATATATAGCACTGTACAGACAGGGGTTCCTGCAGTGAATTAGTCTGCAACAGCTCTGGGCAGATTAAACAGGGGAAAAAACCCAACCCCAAACCCCCACCAACCCCTGGAGGTAACTCAAAATCATTTATATCCTCAGTAACTAAAATGATTTCAGATTTGAGGAAGAAAATAGCCCTTTGGGTGCTCAGCTTGAGATAATAATTAGTATTAACTTTGTAGGAAATGCTGGATACCCACAGGGAGAGGGTATTAAATAATGCACCCATTAAATGACACCCTGAATCTCAAGCTACACCTGAAACTTTGCGGCCATTACAGTATATTTTTCTGAGTTGATATTATGATTCTGAAATACAAAGGATGGAGGTGTTCTATTTCTAGGGCTGAAACAGCTGCTCTATTGCTATGTTTTGATTTAGGAAAAGATAATCAATAAAAGGAAATGCTATCAATAATGAAAGTGATGCTATACTGATGGAGAAGACACAGACAGAATGAGCAGAGCACCCAGGAAAAACTGCAGGCAATATCAGAACCAGGGTTAGGAAATAATATTACTTGACTCCAAATATTAGTAAATATTGAGGTTTTGGTTGCTGTAGGGTAAGAATGGCAGAGATGCGAAATCCTACAGCTGTCAAGAGAAAGGACTGCGCAAAGCGCTTGAAAAACACTTGGAAAATTGCTCTGGTTGATGATGCACCAGGCTACACCCTTCTTTGCATTTTCAGCCTCATCCTTGGTGAAGTCTGTTGCTAAAGACTCAGCAAAAGAGATGGATTGGGACATAAAAATGGCTTGGCTTGATTTTTCATGTAAAGCTTTAGTTTCAACCCTCAGAAACTCAAGGTTTCAGTGTCTGATGGTAGCTGCAAAGCCAGCATTATAAACATACCAATGACCAAAGTGTGTTAGGCTGTGGGAGGGCATTTTTATAGCTCCTAGGAAAGCCTAATAACAAGCCCACACTGTTCCTCACAAGTGCCCTGGACTTACTATTGATGTGTCCTGGTAATTTGTAAAAACAGCTTTTCCTTTAAAGAAAACAACAACAAAACAGGAAGGAAAATGGCTTCTAGGTCTCAAAAGCCTTTCATCTTGTGCTGGCTGCATTCATGGACATATCAAAACTGCATAGAGGCTCTAGGGGGGTGCGAGCCCCAGCACCCACTGAGTGCCATGGGGCAGACACGAAGGGGACTGGAGGAGGACACACGTGACAGCGATGGGATGGGAGCTCTGGAGCCCACCTACTGCCTTAAATCCACACTGGTATGTTCACGATCAACAGGTTGGTTTTTTACCTCCCCTATAATAATATTAACTGTGTTTCTTATTTCACTTCTAAAACAATACAGGCTGTGCTGGCTCTCCCTCTATTGCCATTAATTAAGTTTGTAATAAATATTGCTGTCCCATAAGTGATCAACAGAAACAAATCCTTCCTAAGGCATCATTGATGGTGAGCCTCTGAAAAGTGTATCCTTTAGGATGAAACATCTTCTGACCTGGGAGTGTTTACCAAGAAATGGAACAAAAGCAGATCTTTTGAGATGTGAAAATATTTTTCCAATGCAAACAAAAATTGTCTATAGATTAATGTATCCACAGCGAGTGCCTGGGACATCACAACTCACACCTGTTCCTGTATCACTGTAGGTTTCCTATCTTAGTGAGGTTTTGAGGTTTTGCTCCCTATCACCTCTGTGTAACTGAAGGAAAAATATTTCTGTAGTCTACAATAAACCACAAATGTATATATCCTACAAGAAATTTTTATTCCTTACATATCTTCTTGTCCTTTTCCCGTTCTGCATTGTGCTGAAAAACTAGATAAAAAGTCAATTCTTATCCTATTAACTATTGAGCTGCTGTCATGCAACACTCAGTTTCCACATTAAAAATGAGAACTGATCCCTGGAAGGGTTTGCGAGAACTTACTATTTATTATCTCCTTCAGAAAGTTTACCAGCAGCTCCTTACACTGAACATTTATAAAGCAATGCCTGTTCACTTCTCCTCCCTTCAGATCGTTCCCACCAACCAGTAATTGTAACTGAGTAATTCCGTAACACTGATTTTGTCAGAGCTAAGCGACCTTGCCACGTGCATTTTGTACTTTGCCATCTCCAGACACCCAGTTTGGGAGTGATAGGACTCACTTGACAAAGGTTGTGAGGAGAAATAGAGATCTTTTATGCTGTATCTCTGAAACTAATGTAAAAGTTTTAAGACCAGCCACAACAAATAAGCAGATAAATCTTACAATATAATGTAAGCTGAAGGAAAAAGCCCACACATTTTTATCTCTGGGCAATCAATGCAAATCCAGAAAGATGAATACTACTCTGAGGTTTTTACCGTTTTCTAGTTTTTTAGATGACTACAATAGAAATGGGTTTTGATTGCAGGTGAGCTTTGAACAACTGCAGAGGTTACTGCATCTCAGATGGCCTCTGCCACCTTCCAAGAGGTGATGCTACAAGAGAAAGCATCTCCAATTCCTTCCTTCAGAGGAAGCACGAACACACACGAATCAATGCATTTTGCTGAGCCCATCCATACACTGTTTTGCTTCTCCAGGATGAAGGTTTTCATCCAAAATGTTCCAAAAGGACACTTCCAACCTCTCAAAAAACCCAAGGAAAGGAGGCTGTCAAAGTGACTGACTAGCTAAAATGACTCCCAGAAACCATATGACTGTGTGTATAAGCTGGTTCAGCTCCCAAACTTTCACACATGACAAAAGACCACTTGTCTCCCAGAAGAAACACTCCTGGCATGAACACCATGGCACCAACCCTCCTCAGTCCAGCTCACTGCCTGGACCAACTGCTTTTTCAAGCAGCTCCAAAGTAGGCTGTTTCATTGCAAAATCACCACTGTTACAAAGAGTCTGCAGGAAAAGGCAAGAGCTCCAAGTGTTTTCTGAAAAACCTTATTTACCAACGAGCCTGTGTAAAGGTGAAAAACTTGACTATCATCTCTTGGGAATCAATAGTCCATGGCTGCCATCCTGCCCAGGGAAATGGTAGTCTGCCAGACCTTGAGCCCTCTTCCTGTATCCCAGGAAATCACACATTTTGCATATTTGCATCTGGAATTACAGGTCCTTCTTCAAATCTCAGCCACAAAAATATACAATCAATTAGAAAACAATAATTAAGGAAAGATGTCTTTGCATGCAAGCTCTGGTTACACTCACTGCTATTTCCAGGGGCAGAGAAGTTCATTCATTTATTCATTCATTCATCCCTTCCCTACTTTGCTAAGGAACAACTCCAGCAAAGCTGCTGATACAACTGGGAAATCAAAAGATGAACAGGGAAAGTGATTGCAAAAAAATTCATTAACGAAACATATGCAGTTACGCTGGATGATGGGGAGTAGAGTTACACTTGGGGAAAAGAGGGACTGCAAACTTGCTGGCTGAGATCAGAAATCAGTGTGAGGAGGGAGAGCTCAGTTCCTACTGGAAACAAAAGCTATTGTTTCTGGCTAAATGAAACATATTGTCCTAACAAGTCTTTCCTTTAATTTTCGCAGCTTTCCTTTTGTTTTTAAATATGAAAGAAAACAAAACCCAAAAGCTATTTAACTTAAAACCACCCAAATGTCAACTGAGGTTTTTAATCAAATATTTGGACACAGGATTCAATACATTCCCTGGTACCTTTTGTTTCAGCTGATGTGAAAACTATCTGTGCTCTGGGTAAGCATCAGAGGTGACTTACTGGGTGCTTCGTGGGGCGACAGAAAGGTTTGAAAGAGATGCTGTCAAGACAGCCATGATGTTCAGATTATCTGAAACACCATAAATAAATGACAGCATCTTTACAATATACTCCTGTGAGCCAGTCTCTGCACTACACACGTGCCAATTCTCAGTCTTCAGGTGAACCCACCCCGGCCTATGCAATCACGTGCAGCGCCCAAGCCTTGAGTTCAGTCCTACTGACAACTCTGGCGTGCTAAATTATTTCCAGCTTCCTTGGGATAAATGCAGGAAGATGTCCTGAACAGCTTTTAAGATGATTATGCAAAGCACAGTGGGCTGCATAATACCTTTCCCAGAAAAACTCCCTTTTAGTAGTCTGATGGTAATCAACCGTGTTATTATAACTATTCTTTCTCCTTATTACATATTGGCTGAATGTTTTAAATAGAAAGAACATAATCTCTTCTCCCTGTGTTTCTTACTTGTGGCGTGTCCTTGAAAGTAACCAATGCTCAGGATGCTGAAAGCTGAAGGCTCAGCTCGCCCACAGATGAGATGTGATATGAATAAATCAGAGCAAAGTCCATGTGAGCTTCTCTCTCGCTAGCAGGGGCTCAGGCTGGAGAAGCTGTATCTGCAGTGGGGCTGTCATGCAGCCTTTAACTACTCATGGTGCCATTTAACAACATCTCTTCCTTCAGTACCTTTTAAAATGCAAAACATGCAGCTGGGTATTCACAGAAAAAGTCAAAAGAATATTTACTACAGTGGCATGACTTGCTTTTACAGAGTTTGAAGGAGTAACAAAACTCAAAAGGAAACTCCAGAATTCAAAGAGCTTCAGACCTCATTCTAAGTGTCACCATCAGACTCGTTAGAGAAAGCCTCCCTCCTGCATACCTGATGAGAACATAGCTGCTGTGCGTTTCATACCTCCCTGAAAGTCATCTTCAAACACTGTTTCCCTGGTGTAGAGCTCTGTCATCAGTCTTGGACTTTCTGCTGTATCATTTAGATCCTGATTCAACTGTTGTTGGCTTCAGTGAGAGGACTCTGGCCCTAGAAATAGTCACTTTCTTCTCCTTTTCTCTCTACTGATAGCAGGATGTGAAAAAAATAACCCTATATGGTGACAGCACATTCAAAAGCAAGGAGAGAGGGAGCGTGGTTGACTTTGAGAAAGCTTATTTCCCATTCCTTTTCTTTGTAACACAGGCTAGAGAAGATGTTTCCTTATCTCTCTCTTTCCCTCCCTCTGTCACTATCTCCCACGTCTCAGTGGAAAACAAAGTCTTGGCAGCTTCAACCGTGCCCCTTCGTCAATGTTTTCTGAGCCAACTTTGTACAGCTGGACAAAGGCTGAGCTGCATATCATCTGCTCTGAAGCCAGCAAAGTTCATGTGTCTCAGAATAGTAAAATGAAAGACAGAAATCACCAACTTGGAGAATCTCTGAGATACTATGAAGTCTAATTTAATTACCAATATGTGTATTTTTCCAATGTCCAGCCTTAAGCGAGCACAATCCCACTGGGGTGAAGCAACCACAGTGCTTAACATGCAAAAGTACCACTTGCCTGGCAGCGTATTAACAGGTAGGTTTCTAAGGCAGAGAAAAAGGTGGGTTACAGGCAAAGCAGAAGAGCAATGATTCAAACACAAACATCTGGAAATGCTGCACTCAACTCTGCTCTGGGAAACACAAGAAAAGGCTTTCTTCTCTTCCCCTCAACCCCGCTGACAGCTTCCCAGTGCCACTGGCATCCACCACATGCATGGAGGCAAATGCTTCCACGCTTGGTACTAATTAGAGTAAGGAAATTACGCACTGGAGGGAGGAGGATCTTTTTTTCTCTTGGCTAAAGGCATACCTTAATCCAATGAGCACACAAAGGGAACTCAGTAGTAGTTTCCTCCTCTATTTCCACTTGCTGAACAGAGCCAGGACTCCCTGCAGCCCTTCCATGTCATTCATTTCTCCCAGGCTCTTGGTTTTGCCATGCTCCTGCTCCCCATGCCGAGCTGGGGCTGGCTCCTGAAGGACCACCTCCATCAGCTCCTCTCTATCCTTCCCTGCACCGCTCCTCTGTTACTGATTGATGCAAAGTAATCTGCCAAATTCTCTCCAAACTTCATCTCAAACCCAGCTTTATCACCAACTATTCCTCATCTTCCTATTCTGATTGCCACCTTGGGTTGTCAAGAGCAAAGTTTGGCCTCTCTCATTTTTTTGGCTCTTGATATTTGCTCCAAAACAATACAAGACCGAAGAACTTCTGTCAGGAGAACAGCTTCTCGTGGTAACAGACAAAAAGGAGTTTTCCTTAACATCATCAGACATTGAAATTAATAAATACCCAACAAGGCAATACAGAGGCAAACTCAAGCACTGCAGGGACTAGGTAGGAAATATGTACACGAGATGCAGCGTAAAAGCAAAAACGTAGAAGATGGTACCTGATGCATAAACTCAATATAGACTATTAATAGACTATTAACATGTCAGGTTTCAGGATAGGTGTTACACATTCCATATCTCTACAAAATCTGCTTGCAAAAGCCCAGCACATTAAGTCTTAATGAGTACGTTGTTTTATAGATCAGATACCACCAACCAGCTAATTTGCAGGAATAAAAGCAGAGGGTTAATCCAAACTTCTGTAGGATGTGGAATTGTTTGGAAGAGGTCCATTAGGCCTTCCAACTCAAGTTATTTTCTCCTGATTATTTAAAAAAATCATGGAATGAGGAAGAAGTGATGACAGGCCAGCAAAGCACAATTTTGCTGTAGATGCACCAAAGCAAAAACCTCCAGGACAGCTTGCTTTCAGCTGAGAGAAACACAGGCACAAAATGCAATCAGTCTGCAATTCATATGGATCAATCACATGGCGATGATTCAGGCCAAGTTGTCCTCTGAATTAGCCTAATGAGACCCTCTCCTCTGAGGAAGGTAACAGTATTTGAACTGGTTTTGGCAGAAGGTGAGATTCTAATTTACAAATGTGGTTTAGAAAGAGTCTCTGTGGTCAGGCCAAAAGAGAACAGACCCTCAAGTAAGTTAGTTTCCTTCACAGCCCCTTCCTACTCTTAATGGCACCAGCACCATTTACATACATTCCCTTTAAGCTTTTGAGTCACCAATAGTCATTTAGGTCAACACATTTGTTCTTCTGTTCTGAATACTGCTGCATTTCAGTGTGATTTTTTTTCCCCTCCCTCTCTTTCTTTGGTCCTGCTGTAACTCATTCCTGAGCTTCCTCTAGCAAAGCAGCAAATGTCAAGCAAAGCCCATACTGTGCTGCCCATCTGCTCCCTGCTGACGCCTTCCTCTTCGCCCCGTGTCGCATCCGCTTGCCGGTGGATGTCATCTCTG
This sequence comes from Urocolius indicus, assembly GCA_013401255.1. Taxonomy (NCBI): domain Eukaryota; kingdom Metazoa; phylum Chordata; class Aves; order Coliiformes; family Coliidae; genus Urocolius; species Urocolius indicus. The sequence continues at coordinate 33,079 of WBNH01009327.1, read as the reverse complement.
TGGCAAGGTTTTCTGCATGTTCAGACTATCTCTCCTGCTGAATCAGAAAATGGAAGAGTGCAATCGTTCACTGGGCAGGTCCCAACCATCAAAAAGCATCAGTTTGCATTTATTTGCTGTGACATTCTTTGTTGCATTGAAGGATGTTCCCAGCATTTAAGAAAAAGATCTGGTGCATGTGCATGTAACGAGGACTCAAGGGATGGACTATCCCTACAGGGAAACCATGCACAGGGGGTTAACAGGGTAGTGGGGAAGAGAAATGGGAACTGCTGGAATGATGAGGACAGAGTGGTAGGCACTACTAGAGAAACCATGTTGAGTTTGTCCAAGAGGATGGGAGCAGCGCAGAGGTATCGATATGAGCAGCTGGCAGAGGAGGGGGAAGCTCAGCCATCTGAGGGCACAGATGCAATAGAAAACTGGGTAATGGAGAAGAGGCCAGGTAAGGAAGAGCTGAATCAATCACATAGCTTTGATTTGATCCAGTATCAAAGGGAATAGCCAGAAGAACAGCAATTAAAAGGCAGGGAGGAGGATCTGATCAGCCACTCTTTATACAGGGTAAAATGACAAAATCAGTCACAATTTGTTTGGCCTCACGTGGCAGTTGCTGTGGGTCCTCTTTGTTAGGTCTGCTCTACATGCTTTTCCCAGCACCTTAAATGCTCAGATTCGAGTCAATTTAGTCACAGACCAAGCTTTGGCAGCTCCCTTCCCCTAGCAGGAAGACTTCACAAACCCATAAAACTCCTTTGGGCTTGGGTCCTTAGCCCTCTTTCTCTCTTCCTCCAGAAGCAAGACTTTCTGAGATCAGTAACTCTTAATCCCTGGCCCTAGGAACATCAGAAGCCACCAGATAGATGCGAGTACTACTTATCTCTCTGGAAAAAAAAAAAAGGGGGTTGGTAAAACACTTCCATCCACTTGGAGTACATGTGCTTCATCCCTTGCTCTGCTTTTCTTTAAAAGGAAAAGACTGCTTTCAGAGTTGCCTCCATGGAAACAGCAACTCTGTGGTGTTGGCTATGCTCCCGGCTCAATGGGCTCAGTTCAAACATGGAAATCTACATTTCTTGATAGCAAAGTGCTGAAACCTCAAGCTGGGATCTCAGAACCCAGCCAGGTCTCCTCTGGCTCCTTCAGCGTCACCAGTGAAGTTCCTGACGGTCAGGTCTCTCACTTGGCAACATCTGTGCAAACCTGCTGCTGAGGAATGGGCCGAGTCAGGCCTCAGTGACGCTCCGGAGAGTGAAAGCTTTTAACTTGCACCCTTCGTTAACTCTGGTAGTGCTAATGCAGCTCCTGGACTACTGAAGTAGCTAATGGAAATGAAGGTAAGCATTCAGTTTGCCTCCTGTAATGAGCTTTGAGACCAAACATCTAGCAATTTTAAATGATATTTTTAAAAATTGTCCTCCAACTTTCACTTTGCAAAACTTGCAGCAGAGTGTGAGTGGAAGCATTTGGCCCTCCGCCAGAAAACCCACAGCTGGTGGCAAACCACAGCAACTCCTACTCCATTCCTGGGCCCAACTTCCAAAGGAGAATAAATGACTCCTTTGGTCCCCTGAATTCCCTAATCTGCAGCTTTCAGACTATCAAAGAGGAGCTGCACAACCAGAGAGTCGGCAGAGAAGAGGGGATGTGCCCTCAGGCTTGGGAAAAATCAGTCCAAGTGTAATAACGCACACAGCTCTTCTATCATCATTTGTTCAGCTCTATAAATCCCAGGGCATGATTCAAGGCTGTTGAGCAGGAGGACAGCTGTGCAGGAATCTCTGCTGTGACTACCTCTGAGCCAACGGCCCGCCGGTGAGGAGCTGCGCCGGGTACCAGTCCCGCTGCTCCTCTGGTTTCGTGTCAATTCACTGCCACAGGCTTCAAAGCTGCTCAGTTGTAGTACTATAAATACCAGCAGAAGGAGCATGATGGCAGCTTGTGGTGAATAGTAAGGACCTCCCTAATTGTCCTTCAGTCAACAGTACCTGCTTAAATTACTGTGATTATGGCAAAAGATACTGAAATTGCTAATGCAAACCCAACCAAGGATTGCAGCTTTTCCATCAGCAAATGCTTTACTGGCTGCTAAATGTTTGCCCTTTCGATGCAGGAATGTCAGCTACAGGGGTAGATACTCAGAGATCAGCAGCTGCTCCAGGATTTGCAAGAGGGTGCCTTGCAAGCAAGGACAGAGCTGGCAAAAGAGGAGAAACATGTAACAACAGCTACAGATAGCTCATGAAGGAAAGGCTGAGCACGCACCCACCTCGGGGTTGAGATGACCAGAAGGTCTCATCCTGTGATATTGAGACTTACATGAGCGGTGTGTGCTGAAGCTTATAGATACTGTAGGCTGAAGAAACATCTAACAGAGCAATCCCACAACCCCAGCTGGGAAGTGAAAGCACTCATCTGCTAGTAATGGTTAAAAACATTTAAGGAAATCATGTCAAGAGAGAGCAATAGAAACCCCAGCCACGTTATCAGATGAAAACTGAAATAGGTCTTCTTTTAAATAGGACATTGATCACAAAAACTACTTTGGAAGATCTGAAGTGACTGATGGACTTGGGCTGAAATTCAGTGCACTGATTCAGCTATCTTCTTCCTTCAAAAGGCAGGCACTGCTCACCAAACGGCTGTGGAGGAGGAAGAAGTGACAACACTGTTCCTGTGCCGAAAGCCTATGCAGTTACATAGCTCAGCTGGGGTGGGAGAAGCAGGTCCAGATCTCTTCAAGGTCTTATTCAAAGCAGAGATTTAACAGAGCATCTTCAGAACGAGTCTCATAGCCATCTCTAAACACTCTGATTTTGGTGTCTCTCAATGTCTCCTCAATACACTGAGATGTGCAGACAGACTGATGCAGTATAACTCAGGTTTCTCCTTCCTTCTCTGACATGAAAGCTATATCCCCTTCCTAGATTTGCTGCTTAGGATACCAGACCCAGGAATGATGAGACCTGCTTCACAGCTGCCAAAGCTAGCAGAGAAGTATCAAAGCAGGATCTAACCCAATGGGTCCTACAGTATTGGCCAACATGAGATTCAATATCCACCTGCCAGCACCAGCCGTTGCTGTGCTGAATATGAAAAGCCCTTTGCACCCTGCAGGATTAGGCCCCATTGCTTACATCTTGGCATCCTGTGCTTAGAGACTTAAACTGATGACTCAGATCCTGAACAGCAACAATAAATTTAATGAGCAAAGGTATTTCCACACACAGGGAACAACTCTGAACGCTTGATACAAACATCTCCTGAGCCGACAGAGAAACGATCCTGAGTCAACATCAGGCTTTGCACATCACCGAAGCTTAAGTGTCTGCAAAATCTGGCCCAGAACACCTTTGACTTGGTTATGTGCTTGCACAGCAGGGGATTTTTAAAAATACATTTCTAAACCAGACATCTCAATACCAATGCTCCCAGCTCCACCGAAGAATCACGCTGGTTTAACTCTTCTGAGAGGCTTTGTCTGAGCTTAGCTTAAGTGATGTCAAAGAGTAAAACTCATTCTAGTTACGATAAACATTCTAGGTATGGCTGTTGGGTGAGAGCCTCATCTGCTGCACACATGATGCAGTTTGCAGAGCTCATTGCCTATGTAGAAAAGCCCGAGCAAGGTGGGGGAAATGAGGAGCAGTACAAGCTCCATTCAGCTGCATGGTGATTTGTCTACGTTACAAGCAGGAGCCTGGGTTTGCTTTCATGCCTTTGAGTCCACCTCATGAGCATTTCTCTGGGAAATCGTGAGCTCAGAGACACAAATCAGGTTCTGATGCTGAGGGGGATTTAAGCTCTGATCCTACCCACACATAGGCATAACTTTACTCCCGCTGTTTGGTCTTACAAGGGTTAAGGAGATGATTCTTGTCCTCAAAGCAACTCAAGTATCAAAGCCCACAGGACTAAGGTCTGATTTTCTTCTCTGAAGCAAAAAAGGGGTTTAATTTGCCAATGGTTTTCTCAGGAAGGTAACTGCCTTTTTGCAGCTGTTCTTTGCCGTAGGTTCTGACTATTTTGAATCTTTTAAAAATGCCACTGCCAGAGCCACTTTGAAACACACCAATCAAATTACTATTAAGGATGACAGTGCATAATTCGTGGCCTCGAGAAACCATTTCTCACTTGCCAGGCAAACCAAGGGCTCACACCTTGTACATGAGTTTCTCGTTTACCTACAAGGGATGTGCTACATTAGGGGCAGCTTATCTGTGCTTCGCATGTAAATCAGACACCACACAGCTCTCTAGCAGACACCTGGACCTTAACACAAACCCTGTGTGATCGCATGGGATGGGATGCAGCCATTTGCTGTCTCATGTATGAGGGAAATTGGAGTAGCAATAGGTTTACCATCAGGTTGAATCAGATCACTTGTAATATCTATCCAGGTACTAAATGCTCTACTTTATCTTTTTTTGTTTCCTTTAAATACATTAGCCTGAGAATTTATGGTAGCAATGCTGAAAGACAGTGAATTTTATGCAAGTATTACAGAAGATACCTGGGAAACATTTAGCAGAATAAACTAAAGAACTGGTACCAGAAACATAACTGAGAACGCTCACAAGAGACACAGCTATGGATAAACCTGACTCAAAGCATCCTAGAAATACAGTCACCTGGTACCCAGCTCTTTCTCCAGATAAACCGTATTTTGCAGTTCTGCAGGTGGGAGAACAGATGAGCTACCTTCCTTTTCAAACAAGCACCAAAAAGGCAGTGTTATGCTCACCACAAAGACTTGGGGCACATCTAGTTAGCTCAGACACTCATCATTGCATTTTCCTTTTGAAAATCACAGATTTGCAAGCACTGAGCAAAACTGGGCCCCCACCAGCACGACCTTCAAAGTGTTTTTTCTGCTAAGAGCAAAACCACAGTCCTCCCAAGCCAAAGGGCCCCCCAACTGCCCAAGCCCTGCAGCTTTATTCATAGTTTAATTCTTTCAGCAAGGTAGATTAATTGCTGCATGTTCTACACAATAAAGATGGATCATTCATTTAAAGTAATTAAATTAGAATACTGAAGACTTGAAGCATCTCATAAGACCTGCCTACAATCTGCCATACAGGAGGGGACATAAATTAGAAAGAGATTAAAACCTAAGCATTGTAACCATTCAATTATTTCAAACTAAAGTACAACATTGGCCTGGATTTATCCTTAGGTAAATATGTCTGAGATGATATTTACTAACAGCCATGTCTGAAGCCCTGGATAAAGTAAGATGGACTGTAATTTCAAAGTATTAGTTTAGACAGTCCACACTAATGAATCTGTCTCATATCACACTTGTGGAAAACGTCTCATACAATTGGCATGAGATGATCTGAACCAGATATAAGCAGAATCTGTAACTGGGAAGGCTATTCTTAAAAACACAACAGAAAAGGAGAAAAAGGAAAGAAATAAATCATATTTTTGTCTCCACCACATCATACTTGAACATCAGGACCTGAAGAAACCAACAACACCTACCTCTCTCAGTCAGCTTTCCAAAGTTGAGGCAATACTCCTAATGTAGGTTATACCAGAAAGGGAATATTGCAATTCTTTCTCGAGAGATTTTAAGAATGGAGACCTAGAGTGGTTTAATTAAGGTTAAATAATCAAGTTCAACTTCAGGTAATGAAAATTAACCACCTATGAGAGTTAATAGGCCAAAAATAATAAACTGCATGAGAAGAATGAGAAAGCCAGTCCAAAAGGTCCTGGAGTCAATAATATGGTTATTGAAGTACTGAAGGTTGGCATATGTGTCAGCAGGAAAACACAGTATTTGAAGACCCATGTCCATTCAAGGAAATAGGAGGAAAAATCAAGGCAGTAGAAAAATCAAGCTTCCAAAACTTTCCAAGCACAAATCCCCTAACTTTGGAAATCTTATTGTTTAACTAGATTCATGAATATTGAAGAGTGAAGGCTGAAAATAAGAAGCAAGGAATAACGTACTTATTAAGCCAAAACTACAATATGATGTGAACATAACAGAAGGCAAAAAAAAAATAGATAAAGACTTTGCTGGAGAGCCTGTTGTGCAGTCTTCCTTCTAAATGATCTTTGGACAGTCATGCAACATACCCCTGATGACTCTTGCAATGAGAGGTCATCATGAAGAGGTTAGTCAAAATGTTTTAGAGAAGCATATGGAAGAAATCTCAACTCTTAGCTCAGAGATGCCCAAAAATACAGGAGGCTAAAAATAATGGAAGGGATTAAAGAAGGACCAAAGCACTTGAGTTTTGCTTGCTGCCTTTTTTGCTGATGTTATATACCATTTATTTGAGGATATTTTCCTTCTTCCTCAAAAAAGCTGTGATTTAAACTGTCAGAAAAATATTGTGTTTACAGTGGGCTCAGAGCCGTGTCCTAGAAATCAGGAATAAGAAGTTTTAACTCAGACAACTGTTGTCACATCAAACACTGACCTGAAACCGTGTAGAAATTTGAGACAGGAAAAAAAAAAAAAACCTGCTGAGATTAGTGGATAAGCATTTTCAATTCTACCTTCCAGTCTCAAATGCAATCAGCTTCTGAGCAGAAATGGATTTAGATGTGGTCCTGAGACTGAATGCAAGCAACTGCAGTGGGGTGTAGCTCCCTGTACCTCTATGTGAGATGGCAACAGTGGTGTTTCCAGCATCGCCATTCCCAGTTCTCCCCTTCCTGGTGCAGATGTAATCACTCACCCATCTGGTTCTTCCCTCCCCAAAGGGTTACGGTGGTGGAACGTCTTTCTCCTCTCTCTGCAGGCAGCTGACAGATGCATGGAAGGGGGAAAATGAGCCTCTGGATTATTATCTTTTGCCCCCCCTCCCCTCGAGAGGGATTTAGTTCACTGAGTTTGTTGCTGAGGGACTTTGCCTTACGCAAGCTTTTTGCTCATGAGATATTACCCAGTGGGTGTGTTTTTGTTTTACTCAGGTCAGGCAAGACCACAGAGAATCATGACTGCGTGTGCAAGGAAAAACTGCAAAGCCTGAATGAGCTAAGGGGTTTTGGATGGTAGTAAGGCCTAGTTTAGCTGTCAGAGTACCCCAAACTTAGACTGCCAGTCCCCCACGATGAGACTTCACTCTTATCAATGATGGCTCGAAATACACAGTACAGCATAACACATGCCTACGTATACATGTATATACACATCCAAATGCACACATGTACACACACACACAATTAGATGTCACTTCAATCAGTATTCCTGTGCCTGAACTGGGGGACTTGGCTTCAATACTTTCTCTGGCATCAGAAGTCTTGGAAAGTCACTGTGAAAAAATGAAATCTGTGATTCTGTGGCCAGTTCAAGACAGAACAACCACCCCCTGCAACTATCGTGGCCCTCACAGTGTGCTTCCAATGCAAAAATCAGAAAGCAAGTTTTGCTCTGTTTCTTCCAAATGCTGCCAGTTTTTGTAACATTGCAGAAAGCCTCTTTCCTGTCGTGATGTCTCCTCCACTACTCACAGCTTGTTATTCACAGCCCAATGGCCTCTCCCATGGCCGAGCTCCACGAAAGCAGGAATGGGGGAGCCCTGTGGGCCTCAGTGCTGCCAAGGCACCTCTGCAGCAGGACCTGAACTGGGGTTGGCCCTGATGGGGCTCTGCAAATACAAAGTCATTCCCACAGCTGGTGTCAGCCTCTCCCGCAGCCTTCGTGTCTGATCAGCCGTGAGCTGACACAGAAGCACTTCTCTCCAGTGTCAATGCTTTATCTAGCTCCAAAAAACCCTTGTAGCCTTACTACCGTCAACACCTTTAGCTGATAAACTCAGCTGATCTGAGCCCACGGGTTCAAAAGTTCTCAGAGAGAGGGATGAAGATATAAACAGAGCATGATCACATAAGCCTCCTTAGGAAGTCTGGCTAAAAAGAGATTTGACTTTCTAAAGTGCCATGATACAGTATATTAAGATGGTTTCAAGACATGCTCAAGGGGCAGTAAGGGGATCACTCCCTCTGTTTAGGTAGCAATGGACACATCCTTTGTATTATGTATCCTGCAGACAGCTTTCATGGGAACACAAATATTCAACATTTTAAGTTGATGGGAAAGGTGTCAGGCTGGGGGCATCCCAACAACACACTTGGTCCAAATCACACATGTTTAAAGCCGGCCAATGGTGGGAAAAGAGTGTAAAAAGGCAGATCTCTCTCCACTGAAGAGACTGGTGCTGATAGCCTGCCAGCATTCCGCATCCTCATAGCACTGTGGAGGCACTGCTTTAGTAGTGTCAGGTTTTCTTACATAGAATGATAAAGACAAGCTGTGGGAAACCAACGCACTGACGTGCATTGTGTTCCCCAGTCCGTCCACACGTCTATAGCAGGGCGGCAGAGCACCTGCCATCAGGCTCAGGCTCACTATCTCTCCAACAGGTCTGGGTCTTCTCAGTCTCAGCAGGGGACTGTGAGAAGACTCTCTCCCTCCTGTTACACACAGCAAGGAGAGAAAGCCAAGGTAAAGCAAAGACGTTGCTGGGCAGGAAGGCTGCTCCTGCTGGGAACCCAAGCTGCAGCCTGAGAGATGTATCCCAGAGACAGTGCCCAATCAGCTTTGGTGGGTCTTGCTCAAAGCCTTCAGTGGTTTCCCAGACACTCTAAACAGGCAATAAACCTCAAACTGCCACTGGAAGGACACAGACTGCTGCACTACTCACTCCCCACCTGTACTAGATATAAGCCACCCTAACCACCCACACCAGCCCCAGGGCACAGCAGTGTTGGCATCCCACCTCCAAAAAGAAGTTTGCACTCCCTAGTGCTATTTTTATACCATTCTGTGGCTCCTTCCCACCCCGTTATTCACATAATTCCAGCCACTCCAAGGTTATGTTAATGGTTTAAGTATCATGTTTACATACAGAGATAACACTGGAAGCTAGGTGCTGGGTGCTGTCTGTTTTTCCCCAAATTAGAGAACAATTCTCTACAATTACTATGTCCCCTTTCCCTGTTGTAATTAATGCAGTGCAGTCAAAACCAATTAATGAGAATGGTGGTAAAAAGGTCTAATTTGTCTAAATAGGACAGTCTATTAGCGAACAAATTATACATTGCCCCCAGGAAACACGACAACATAGAGAAAGTTGATATAAAAGCCTTTACTGAAGACTTCAGTTGTTCCCAGTCGCAGTAGCAGCTCCCACATGGAGACTGGGGAGGGGTCTTTTGCTTTCATGGCGAAAGAAACTTTTCCTTGTGAAACAGTGACAGAACCAAATGTAAATTCCACCGGAAAAAAAAAAAAAAAAAAAAGANAAAAAAAAAAAAAAAGAGATATGGTCTGGAGTTTTCTGATGGAAAAAAAAAACCCAACCAAACTAATCTTGGAAGGGATCTCGAAAGATCATCCAGTGCAACCCCCCTGCCAGAGCAGGACCACCTAGAGTAGGGCACACAGGAGCTTGTCAAACTAGGTTTTGAATGTCTCCAGAGAAGGAGACTGCACAACCCATCTGGGCAGCCTATTCCAACACTCCTTCACCTGAACAAGGAAGAAATCCTTCCTTGTATTTCTTTGGAACCTCTTCTGTTCCAGCTTGTCCCCATTGCCCCTTGTCCTATCATTGATCATCACTGAGAACAGCCTGGCTCCATCCTCCTGATGCCCATTCTTTATGTATTTGTAATCATTAGTGAGGTCATCCCTTAGTCTCCTCCAAGCTGAAGAGCCCCAGATCCCTTAAGCCTTTCATCAGATGGGAGATGCTCCACTCCCTGGGAAGAAGTCTGGCAGGAGCCAGAGAAAGCAGTTGCTGCTCACAAGTGCTGTGTGTCCACAGGCTGCCAAGGAAGAGATGGCTTAGGAAAATCCAGCATTTTAAAAGTTTCCAGTTTGGGGGAAAGCTGGAGTCCAAGTAGGTCCCTTTCCCTTGCAGATGCACACTTAAATGGGTTAAGGCTTCCAACACTTTCCATTTAGGAAAGTAGAAAATCATCTCAATGGAATTGATTTCTTTATTAGCCAAGTCAGTGAAGCCATAATTATTATAGCCCTCTCCTGGGCTTGATAGCTACCAGCCATTCATAAGGCAGCGGGGAGATAAATACAGCATTTACAGGTGCATATAATCCTTTAATTTCTGTATTAAATATTCATTTCCAATGGGCTTCCCCAGCACACTCAGGATTTAGTCACCATGCATCCCCCAGCACCCACTTCACTGCTGGCTCAGCCCTTCCTGGTTGCCAGGATGTCTGCAGGATGGGTTTGCTTTCACCCACTACTTCATCCTCTGCCTGGTGCTGCCTTGCTTAGCTTCAAAGCATAATTTCCAAGACCTCCCAGGACCAGTGACAGATGCCTAAAGGTGTGTTGTCGCTTACTTTAAGGACCACATTTGTACTTTTATGGGGAACCCAGGGTCTGGCATCATACCCCTGCCAGCACCCAACATCCTTTAATTCCTCAAATGCTTCACTCAAAATTTGCTCTAATTCTTTCCTCTTCAGAGGAAAAAACACAACCTTGCAGCTGTACCTTCCACAATTACTTTGGCCTAAATTAACTAAGTGGGAGTTATACAAGACTCCAAGAACAAACATCAATATGGAGAACTAAGCCAAACAGAGGGGTGTTATTATTATAATACCAAGCTTCTCCAAAGCACAGGAGTGTCCACACAACCCTCTCCCCAGCTTTTTGCAGCAGCTGGTTATGCAGGGATAAATGTGGCCTCGTGGGCAGTTCCATCTGCTAGCCCACCAGAAATGGCAACACTGAAAAAAGAACCCATGCAAACTCCACAAACCTATGTTTTACTCCAGTGATGACACATTCATTCTGTCAGCTGGCTTCTAGGTCACCCAGCCTCTCAGATTTATGTGAAATGGTACTTAAAAATACTTGCCATTAGCTGGGGGGGGAAGAGAGGATGAGACAGCAAGCAAAGAAAGAGCATCCGCTCTGAGACTACCAAAAAGCTCAAAGTTTACAGCAAAGGGCTGTGAAGAAACCTAACCAGGCTATGTAGCAGAATATTTTTACAGCCTGAGAACTGTATTTTATGTAAGACATCTCCTTCTGTGAAGCCAGACACAGGATGTGCAGCAGGTCAACGCAAATGCCCAAGTCCCTGCTTAGGAAATGACTTCTGATGAATTCAATCAACGTTTGTCACTTGGGTTTGCATGAACAACCAACTAAGCTCACGACAATGTTTGTCCCATACTTTTACAGGACCCATGGGGCTAAAGCACCCCACAATCTTTATGTATTCTATTCTCTGATGCACGAATGCAAAGCAAACCCTAGAGACAGGGAAGAAACCACAAATGAGTTGCTGAAGGAAAGAACTGCTGCTTCTGGGATGTAGCTGAATTAAAACAAACAAAAAACACCCCTAAAAAACCGCCACCTATGTGCTCGGATTCCCTGGAAATGTTGCTTTTGCTTTCAATGGCTTTGAGGCAAGGCACAGTCCACACAAACTAAATGTTCTACAAGCTAGCTAAAAGCACGTTTCCAGCGCTGCTCAGGGGGATGCTGCTGAGCTCTGTCCTCTGAGGTTGGAGCTTGGCTGCATGAAAACACACACGTGTCAATCCCCACGTGTGAAGATAAGCAAATACCTCTTTGCAGTTACTGCCAAAACCTCTGAAGATGCTTTTGTGCTGAAAGCACAAAATCCCTCTTCAAATCCTGGAACAGCTCAGGTGGTTGTGTTTTCTATAACTGCTGCCCTTTTCCAAGGAAAGTATAGACTTTCTCTTAATTGAATTTGATGATTGAAAAATAAAGAGATTTAAAATAACAAATGATTCCCCAGCTTTCCCTGCAGCAAGTTGAGAGACACTTAATTGAACTTTAGCTTAGCTGCCAAACCAGAAAATAAGAAAGCACTGGGAATACCTCCATTTATTAAGTTAGCAACTTATCTTTCTCCAGAAACAGCTCTGCACTCTCAACCTTTTTTTTTCTTCTTTTAGTCACTGGAAAAGCAATGAAAAGCAAAAACTACTGAGTATCACAAGGACCACAGAGGTAGCAACAAAGCACCTCTGTAAAAATATTCAGGACAGCAGAGCACGATCTCCCCATGTTACAGGGGATATTCCACTTAATCCACATAAAATGGAAATACAACACACACAAGCTGGGGGCGATTGCACTCCCTACACATCGAGATGGATCCTGAAATAGCTTTGGGGTCAAGCTTGGCAAGATGATGTTGAAAATCTGGAAAGGTTACGGGAGACAGCCATAAAAATTACTGGATGGGAGAAAAATGTCTTATAATGAGAAATGTGGAGCTCAATCTGTTCAGCTTATCTAAAGAAGACTGGGAGGTAACTTGATCCTAGCGTAAAACTCTCTTCACAAAGGAAAACAGTGCAAAAAACAGGGGGTTTTGTTATCTCTGCAATGAGGAATAAAAGCTATCACTGGCTGCAAACTGAAGGCAAGGAAGAAACCAACAAGGAAAGTATTTTTATACTATGAATCATTAAACTCTTAAAGAGGCTATCAAATAGAACAGTAAATGTTTAATTTCTTACAGATGCAACATAAAGCCTGGAAGATTCTGCTCTGGCAACTGTGGCATAGGACACACTGTGTCTGACTGAAATAAGAGGATGGGGATGAGGCAGCTCATGAAACACCAGAGCGAGGACAAAGATAATTCAACAGTCCTTCTGGATTGACTTTCTGAATCTACATGACATGATGAAACCAGCATCTCGTGCTGATAGAGACTGACACGATCCGCACTGCACCATGCTCAGCCATATAAAACTGGAACACATTTGCCTTTCAAAAGTCAGCTTCTAATACATTTGAAATTGTGGGTAGCATCGTTATGTTCTGATTTTGAGGCTTTCTATATAGTTGAAATTATGACAGACAATAAAGAAATATGTGCTCTTGTCTTAACATAGTGCTAACTGCTGCCAGAGAGGCCCAGGGCACTGCTTTCAGTGCCACCAGACTCCTGGCAGCCTTCAACGCTCCTCTGTGCAGACATGAGGCAGATTCAGGTGCACCCTTGCAAACCTCTTTCTGTTGCTTTTGGGAACCAGCTTGCTCTTTGTTGGCTGTGTCAAGGCAATGTTATGGGCCATTGATTGCAGCAATTTCCCTTCTTTGCTTTCCCACTTGCAAAGTAATTATTGAGTGATATTAAAAGACGCAAAGTAGAAACCATTTGCGCTACCTTTTTTCTCCTCCAACAATCAGCCGATATTTTCCCACATCAAAAAGAGCATCTCTTATGCTACTTATGAATGTTTAAATATGTTTATTTCAAGCAATAGCGGTGCTCTTTGATAAGTAACAAATCAGGTAAAATAAAAATAGCCAACAACGGAAAACAAGATTGTTTTGCTGCTCTTCTGTCACACAGTTCTCAGAAACCCAGCAATTAAAGGGGGAACGTACCCATGCTGGAAAAGCTCAGTGAAGCATGAGGAGTAACAGTTATGAGTAAGGAAAAAAAGCCTAGGAGCTTTTCTGACCTCAGCACACAGGTTGTTTGGTAATCTGACCAGCAGCTTTGCCACCAAGGCCTGGCTGAGATTGACACCGAGCCGGTGAGAATAGCAGGGCTACACTTCAGCAGCGCTACGCTTCAGCAGCGCTGCACCAGGATCTGTGCTTACAGATTCATTTTAAGAGCTCATTTTGCAAAATACTTGCTCATTATCACTAACTAACCACTGATTAAATAATCATATACTTTAATCTCAGACACTAGACAGCTTCCTGTGCCTGGGCTCTGAAATAAAGCGAGAAGTTTTCACGTGTTGGGCAGCAGTTTTACAGGGGCCATGAAATCTCATCAGTCTTCTGGTGAGCCCTCATCATGCACTGAAATGCATTTCTATCTTTATACAGTAAACCTCAACTACAAAGGGTAGATGGCTACCAGGTGCCAGCTGAAGAGTTTACCCAGTGTAGTTCATCCCAATTTTATGACAGAAACACAGAGCACTTTGTGGAGGTGGCTTCAAGCTATGGATGCTTGTACTGAACCGCTGTAATGTCTGCCATGATTCAAAATGATTTAGTGACACATCTGCTTTGGGTTTGTATTTTTCCGAGCAGTGGGATGTTGGAGAAGCGAGTCTATCAGCTTCCTTTTCTACTCTGAGCCCCACTTCGTATTTTCTATGCCGAGGACACAATCTACCCTGCAGAGGCATGAGAGGGAGGGATGGGTGGATGGATGGATGGACTCTCTCCAACCCGCTCACTGAGCTCAGCACAACGGGTTTTGTGGGACCTCTAGCAATGTCAACACTACATGCTGCTGATGATAACCACTAAGGAGGCAAAGCGTATGAAGGAGGGGATTTCCAGAAAGACCTACAGGACCCAAATTGACCTGTACCACGTTTCAGCAGGAGTCAAAAATCCCAGACTAAAGATCCTTTTGTTTCTGCCAGCATCGTGTCAGTTCCCTTAGAGCTATGAGACAGGGACCCGACCCCTCTCTCAGCAAAGGCAGGGATTCCAGCAGTAGGGCAATGGGTGAGGAACTGGTTTATATGAAGATTTTGTCTGCAGTTACTAACTCCAGTACTGAGGTTTTGTGGAACATCTTGTCTTCTCCCCTGATTATAAAGGGAAACACATCCTAATACAGCCTCTCTAACACATGTTTAAGTTTGGTGCCCAAAGTAGGCAGCGTTAGTCCTACCTAAACATTGCAGAGGTCTGTGGTTTGCCTAAGGCTTGATTAAACCCCACTAAAGCCCTCAAGTATGGCTTCAAATACTATTGCTGCAGCACATAGGATTAATGCTGGTCCTTCTGCAGAGAGGTGAATGTCATTTGCAGAACTGTGTTAATTCCTGATTTGAATTTAGATGATGTTTTTAACTAAGAAACAAGCTCAGAACATCCGCTGGGAATCCGTGACTTGGATAAAGCTTAATAAGTTACTAAACACAAGTTACTCCTGGAAAAGTGCTTGGGCTGCAGTGCTGTGTAAAAATAATAATGATTTTTAAAAGGTAGATCACTTCTAGAGAACAGAGAATAATGGCTTCAGACTGTATATTATGGGCACAGCTGATGTATTCAGAATGGTAGGACAGCATTAATAAGCTCAAGATCAGCAAGATCAATCTATAAAATACGCTCCCCCAAAGAAAGGGGAATAGGAAAGGAGGAAGCTCTACCCAAGGCTTTCTTCTAAAAGCCATTTTTCCTCAAAGGGAAGCAGCAAGAATTGGGAGAAGGAAGACCCTGGGGTGGGATCATATCAGGACAACAGAGGTGATGAGACAGCAAAATCCTGCAGCTATTCCAGGCAAACTCTCCTAGAGCCCACACTTGATGCTGCGTGCCGTCAGCAATGTCTCCTGGGGTCAAAGGCTCAGGAAACACCACCCTTCCCAGAACGGCAGCATACCTAACTTGCCAGCATCTTCAGATTCACCTATTCTGCAGGATGATTTTCCAGTCTCATATGCACACTAGCTGGAGCAGTAACTCCAACAAATAGTCATCCATGAGGAGTGGCTAACAGGAGCATCTTGCTGCAGCTCCTGGCTGTCCCCTCAACACCAGCCCAGGGTGCTCGAGCAGCATCACCAGTGCCACGACCCTCTTTCACCAGCAAGCCTGTACTTATTTTTTAAGTATAAGCACTACTACTGGGAAAAAAAAAAAAACAAAAACCAAGCCAATTCCATGCCATCTTACATTGATATATCTATTCTCAAATATCACAAAGCCTTCACATTCATGCTTTTCCCTGCACGAGTAACTCTAAAACAATGAATCTCCAACAGGTCTCCGCAGCCCAGTGGCATGTTAAAATAAAAGGCCGAGGTGATGGTGGTGTGAAAACCTCCTGAGTGGAAAGAAGTTTGGCATCTTAAGCTGGATTAGCACCCAGCCCACATTTTCACATCGTTCAAAGCAGGAGGAAGGCTTTCCAGAGAGAAAGCAGCAGCTGCACCAAAGAATTACATTTAAAATACATTTACTGTCAAAGTGGGCGAACAAAATGTCTCTTAACTCCTAATCTCTCACATTGTGGACTTGAGTAAAAGATGTTCTTTTCTTTAAAAAGTCATGCAATTTAATGTGATGCTTCCCAGCAGGCTGCATCTGGTTTAAATGTTCGCCTTCAAAAATGGGAAGCCACTCCCTCCTCCCCCCTTCATTTCATCTAGAATTATGAGCACTCCATTTGCTTAAGCATATCCTGAACAGATGAGCCTCACAAACCTTAGAACTGGGACAATCTTCTGCATCCTTTGGGACACATCACATTTGGGAAATGCTGTGGAAGGATGCGGTAGCGCAGTCTACCCAGGTATCAGCAGCACAAGGAGAGGAGCCTGCAGGTACCACTTAGGGCCACTGAGCAATTTGGGCTGTTTTCTGTGGTTTGGGCTGAAACACCACAGGAAAATCCTCCAGAAATACTCAAAATATGGATAAACAAACAATTTTTGAGATTCAGAGCAATGGGGATCCGAGTAGATTCCTGGAACAGGTCCAGCCTCGTCGAGGAAGGGCAACATCTCCTTAAGCAAACAGAGGCCAGCTTCTGGCTTGGAAAATTCAAATGATTACAGGCAAGTGTTAAGAGCAGGAATGAGAGAAACCTGAAAAGCACACTGCGGGGTAATGCCTCCTTTAGGAGGGAATGTCATCAAATTCTGAAATGGCAAAGGTCAGAAATTGGTAATGTTTGTAAGAACAAACAGTCCTTAGCAAATCCCACTAAAGAGAGGTGTATTAAAAGATTAAAGCAAAGCTTGAATAGATGTGTGGTTTTTAGACAAATTGCAGATAATCCAAACCCCAAATCACACTTAGGAATGTTGAAGGACAGCTTCTTGCTACAACTGACTAGGGATAAATAGGCATAGCACAACTTTTTAGGGAAAAGATTAACGGGAAGTGCAGCCTATACAGGAATGACAGAGCAGAGACAGTGTTGGATGTCACAGAAAGCTCAAAGCTACAGAGGTCAGCAAGCTAATGGTATCAGCATAATCCCTCTGAGGTGCAATGCTATGTCCAATTCCAGGCAGCACCAGCCATCCCGTCCTCTGGCTCCTCTGCCTTTTCCTTCACAGGCAGTAAGAATGGAAAAATCCCAATTACTTCCATGCTGTCTGGCAATTATCTTGATGGCTTGTGGCTGTAGAGACTGATCTTGCTGACATGAGAAGTGACTGCTTCTCAATCAAAACTGCTTTTAAAATGTCTGTTTAAATTCAACACTGGGAAACACAAAGAAACTCACGGGGCAGAGACAGCAACCTTCACTTTGTGGGCACAGCAACAGTCTCTTAACTGAAGATCAGGGAAGAAATCCTGAAAGCTTTAAGCATAGCTCCCTATAAACATCAACCTAATGTGTGAAAATTAAGATGAAAATAGGAAGTCGGGAACTGTTATGAGACAGAGGGGCAATAAAATCAGCAAATAACCTGATTAGTCAGGATGATGTGGAAAGACCAGCTCTGCTGTAGGTTAGGCTCTGGCTGCACTTGCCTGGGGCTTTGCTGCAGCTTGTTTAGCTGTATCAGTAATTTTTCTATTGACCAGGTAGGCTTATCTTTGTACATAACGCTTGTACAGACAGTAGGAACAGGCAGATATTCTGTGGAGAATGAAATATTGATGATCCCGGTGCAATCAGGCGGCGCAGACGAACAGTGGCACGGCAGGACATAGCTGGGGACTCCCAAGCAGGGGCACAGGATGGCACACAGAGGAGTGCAGGGAGATAGGGGGCATGGGATGACACTGGAAACACACTCCCCCATAGGCAACACTGCATTAGCCCCATGAATCTCTCACCAACAGCTAAAGAAACGCAGACCTCAACAACAACAGTTTGAGGGGTAGCAGAGAATAAGGAACAAACAACTGATGTACTGCAGATGCTCCACACACACAAAGTATAGATGTAAAGTGCAGATACAGACTCCAAGAAAGAGCATGCAAAAGCATGCTGGAAAACAAATCCATTTATTATCCTATGAGGATCCTAAAGCTTAGTGGCAGAAAGCACCAACCTTCCTCCATTCTGCTTCTTCTGGCAAGGGCCACCATCAGCACCACGCTTCTCCTGGGGCCGTGTCGGACGCTAATGACTCACTGCCTTCTTTGTTTGCTTTTCATATTAAGAGCAGTCAGGACTAGAAGCAGAAATGCTTTATTGGAGAAGAGGCATTGTGAATTTACAGAAAGGTCAGTAAGGCTATGGTGGGGGCAAAAGCCTCTAGCAGACAGCAGCTTCCACCTGCAAAATCAGTTGGTTTGGTTGAATTTGAACTGGAACTCTGCTGCTGCTGGTTGCATCTGAATTTCTGGGCAGGCTTTGATGCACTGTACTGAGAGACAGACATGCCTGCAAGGCAGCTAAGAAAGAAGAAACAAGAAAATGAAAAACTTAGCCCTGTGCTGCTCCATTTTTTCCCAAGGGGTAGTGGAAGCGTGAGCAGAGAAAAGCACAGACTCTAAGCAACATTTCACTACTGAGACCTCTTCTGAAGCAGGACTTTTGAGTTTCCTTTTCTTTGTCTGTAATCAGTAGGGTTGGACTAATAACAATCACTTCATTAGAGAGTTAAGATTTCACTTATGCTAATAATGATCTCAGCTTTGCAAAGAAAAGGCATTTCCTTTCACTTGTGGCTTGGTCTCAAGTGCAACGCTGCACTGGTCACAGGGACTTGCAAAACTTATAATGAAAATGTAAACTCTGCTAACAGGTCTGGTGTTGATTCTTTTTGGTTGGCATTTGTTTGGTTGGTTTGGTTTTTTTAAAAGAGCTTCCTACATTTTGGCACATTCCCTTCTCTCTTTTCTTAGTGTTTGGATGAGGATATGCCTCTATGCCAATAAACCAAGATAACTGCAAATGGAGCTCCCTCTTTGACAGCAAAGCCTATCAACATTCAGATTCCTTCAGAACCTCAGACTTGATGGCCTCAAGGAAAATGGTCAGAGTAGAAGAGCAGCAGGTCTGGAGATTTCCTTATTTTTTTTAAGCAGGAGACAAACTCTGTTCCTACATCTCACTTCGATCGGTCACAGAAGGGGATAAAAAAGGCAGTGAGTGCAAGAAAAGCTACAGAGACAAAAGAGAAAATAACTTCTTAATCCCCAAACCATCGCTGTGACAACACAGAGAGCAATCAGGCATGAGAAGCAAGCTGCCAGCGTACCGAGAATGAAGTTATCTTTCAGGAGGGTGTTTGCCATAGCGCTCACGGACTGAAGCTGGGAGATTAGTTAGCTATTTTATGTAAGAAAGACTGCTTGAATAATCAGTTTTTTTCTGATGTTGCCATGTCTTTTCATTTGTTAGTGTGGAGCATAATTGCTTCTTGTAAAGTTGAATGACTTTAAATTAGATGGAAAGATGGTCATTGCAAAGATAATTTTGAACGCTCCCATTCAAAGTTGGAGGTTTATAAATACGAGTTGAAATGAGATGGAATAATTAATCTGGCGGCAGACACTTAATTTGTCCCCTTCCTTTTGTCTCTTCCTTGCTACAACACCATGTACATCCGTGGGAAATGAAAAGCAGGAAAATAAATACATTTATCTAGATCAATCCCCCCTTGTCAGTCTTGGAAGCCTTCACTGCATGTCAACACCAGCGATTAAGCCCAGATTACATTACAACAAATTTGCTGTATCACTCTTCATATTTCTGTTTGGCATTGACCCAAACACTGCTGTTTGGTTTTATCCTGTTTCCAAACACCCACCGATGCCACAGACTCACCTTGGCTGGAGGGGCCCCCGTGCCCCTCGTTCGCAGCAGGACCAGGGCAGGTTGCTCAGGCTCTGTCTGGCTGCAGAGGCTTGCAAACGTCCAGGGAGGAGGATGGGATCAGTTGATCCCTTACCTGCAAACTTTCTACATGTAAGAGCTATTTGTACTTCTCCTGAAAATCATGAGTCGATTACTGCAGCAACCAAAATGACTATTTCTCCCCAGAAGACTCAGCTGAGCTTTGTCATCGTGTATTTTCCCCTCTCGCTCTGCTTTACCTATTTTTCCAAAATTCCTTCCTTTCCTATTCCTTTTCTCCCTATCAAAGTGCTTCCCACGTTCCTGAAGGCACCTACCACCCTGACTGCAGGAATATTGCAGGTGGTATTTATACAACGGGGTGCCTTTTATCTGGCAATGCAAAGTAGCTCTCGTTCCAGCACGGAGCCCCTGCAGAGCCCACGGGGCAAGGTCTGCCAGTCAGGAGAAAGCTAGATAAAGGATGGAGGAAGCAAAGAGCAGAAGAGACTCCGGTATGCTGCCTTTGATCAGCAAACAACTTCCAGCTACTTGAAAACTTAAAGGGGGTTCAGGGTTGTTTCTTCTTCCTCAAGTGTGCTCTGCTTTGAGCCTGGGGATGAGAGCGTTGCTGGCAAAGATGACGCATCGGGGAGAGGAGATTTTAGTAACTGGGGCGGAGGAGAAGAGGCAGCAAGTGGAGAGAGGGGGAGGAAAAGGAGCCTATATAAAGCAGCAAGATTCAGAAACTCTATGCTTTCTTAGAAGAATGTAAGAGGGACAGTGCAAAGCTCTCCAATGGTAGGATGAGGAGCAACGGGTACAAGCTGGAATGTAAGCGGTTCCAAAGAAACATAAGGAAGAATTTCTTCCCTGTTTGGGTGAGGGAGCACTGGAAGGGGCTGCTCAGATGGGTTGTGGAGTCTCCTTCTCTGGAGACATTCAAACCCCACCTGGGCGAGTTCCTGTGTGACCTACTCTAGGTGGCCCTGCTCTGGTAGGGGAGTTTGACTAGATAAACTTTGAAGGTCCTTTCCAGCTCAAAGGACTCTGTGATTCTGTGTGCATTTTGGAACCTCCAGATGCATTGCAAAGCAAGCTGAGAACCAGACACCTCTTGCAGCAACACTCATCCCATGGCTCAAACTCTAAGTTATGCCCACCCCACCACCTACCTCAAATGAACAAGGAAATCCTCAGGTCTTGATCCCACACTACCATGCAAATGCAGGAGTCTGCTGGTCTCCTAAGGTCTGAAACTCAAGGGAAGTTGCATTGAGAGTAAAGTTTACTGGGCAGAGCGACTGGAGTCAATAAAGCAGGGTAACGCATCCAGCATCCTCAGCAAAGCAACAAGTTCCACTACAGCTTCTCCTTTGCAAATCGCACCAAATGAACTGGAACAGCACCAGATCTTCCTATAGAGCCTTCAGAAACATGAAATTAGGGAAAGACTGGACTGTGGGGGCTGATGGACCCTGAAGCCCACCTGGGCTGTGTGTCTCACCCCATCAGAATCTGCATGGCTCTGTGTGTCTGGGGACTCCTGCCTCACTCTGCCAAGGTGATGGAAATTTCCACCAGTGGGTACTGAGAGATAATGAAGAAACAACTGCTGCACTGTGCTCGATCTGGTGTATGAAGCAGCATACATAATTAGAGTTGCCTGGATATGCAAAGGCTCAAAATTAAAAGTCAGCAACTTCTACTGTTACATCTTGATTTTGGTAGGTCTCACTTTCCCACTTGGCATCCTTATGATGTCTTTGGTAATGACTAAGATAACAGTCTTGATCATCAAGCAACTGTTTTTGTAAACACACATGTGTGTACAGCAGATAAATAACCTGGCACCTGCTGTACATTTCATCTCTCTATGGCTGTACAAAGAACTTACCCGAATCCTGCACATCCCTCAACCCCTGCACTTTGACCAGCATCCCACCTGCCCTTAAAGCCTGCTGCATTTTGGCTCATTGTTCATGCTGGCACCTTGTTTTCTCATCCATTCACACAATGCACTTCCAAGGCTGAGTTTTATTGGCATGGATCCCCAAAGCGCCTTCCCGAGCACATACAGTACCACTACAAAAGACATTGTGACAGATAATAGTCCTCCTATGCCAAGGACTTCTTTAACTTAGAACTTCTTTAAAAGTTTTTTTCAGCAATTTGAGATATAGCTGAACCCCAAGCTCTCAATGTCTGTTTTTAAGAGGTAGGGGAGTGGGGGAATCTACCTAGATTCAATAAAGCATCAATGTACATACCTCTAAGTGCAAAAGCCCACTTTTAACTCAGTGTAACTATTTACACTAAAACACCTCAATGAAGCAATGACCTGGTTAGTCGTTGGGCTGACATGTGGGCCCACACAACTGGAAAACCAGCACAGTCTCCTGCTGCCCAAGTTACAGACCTGTCTCGGCCAGCATGTTAGCTGTGAGCAGCAGCTATCACCACCATCTGCTCAGGTGAAGGGAGGGTTCTGCTCCACCCTGCCATGGCACATCATCCAAATCACTGCAAGAGGGACCCTGGCAGCACCCAGACACATAAGGTTTCCTAGACAGGCTCCTCGTTTGATGGCCTACATTCTTTTTTGTCCTAAAGTCAACTCCACACCAGCTTTCTGTTTTCATTGTCAGCATTTTGCAGTAAGTTCCCCTGGAAGCTCTGCCATTCATCCCCAACTCCAGTCCAACTCAGCTATCCTCAATAACTTTCCAACAATCTCCTTCTCTGTAGCAGTAAAGTACAAATGGTAATCAATATAACTCTTAACAAAGCTACTTTGACGTGTTTATTAACCCAAAAGACTCATGGTCCAATCCCCTCCTCCCAGGCTCCCTCACCGAGGCCATTCCCCTACACACACCAAAGACCTCCTGCTCACTCACAAATTCAGAGCCTTTACTTCCACAGGAACCTGACCTGTACCAAGGTCTTGCTTGAATATGAGATGGAGGACAACTGCTAAAAACACATGATCACAAATGCCACTAACCAGCTAATTCCCACTTCAAATAGAGTAACTGAGGGAAAACAGGCACGGCCTTCCCACAGCCATGTTCCATCCTCACCGTGGATGGAACAAAGATGTATTAGAAAAGGGCCATAGTGAAGTCTCCTAACATTTGATTGTTATTACATAATATGCTATCATGCACTTACTAGCACGCTGGGAAGTGCTGTCATAAATCTTTAAACTGCAATGACAAAGGCAGCGAGTTGTCGGTCGCTCCCACGGTTCTGGTTTTTGCTGCCTGCTCCTTTGGGCCTTATGCTGAGGAGAGCATTGCTGCGCTATGCCTCACTCAAACCAGATGCCCATACCTGACTTCCAGTAAAGGAAACAAGACTTAGACTTGTTATTAAGAGGTCTTCCTAAACCAGGGCCTCTTATGGTCATTATCAGCAAGCTTGTCATCAGCAAGGCTCCCCACTGTGAACATTTGCCTGACTGCATTAGTTATTACATTTGATAGTTTTATAGTATTATTTGAAGCTTGCTATTTACCTAGTTATACAAGACCCAGCAGCTTAGAGCCTGCTCTCTGCTTGGGCTGCAAATCTCTGCAACTACCTCCAAAATAGCCCAGATTTTATGACCCGTTAAGCTTAATGATAAACCCTTGGATTTATGTTCCAAGCTAGCGAGCGATGGGAGATCAAGGGCTAAGCTTTGATTTAGCTGCAGGACGGGGGAGATTGTTAGTTCTATATTCTTATTTTTCTCATTATTTGCCTTGATGATTGCAATTGCTATGACATCATGGCAATTTTTAGTGGTTTTTATTCTAAAATCAATACTGCACTCGGTCCTCTCACAGTGCTGGCGCTGGTATTTCCTCTCCCAGCAGGATGGGAACAGTGCCGGAGTGGTTTTCCATCCTCTGCCCAGCAGATCCTGCTACAAACATGCTAACTCCAGACCTTCTTGGTGGCATGGGAGGCAATGGCTTTCAACCTGCAAATACAGTTGAATGTGGTGGAATGGCCTGAGAAGGAAGGCTTTGCACCAGTTTAATACATTTGTGGTGCTTTACATGTCACTCCAGTGCCTGGAGTTGAGATAAATTCTGTTTCATGGTGCTTTAAACCCAGATTCATGAAAAGAACAGCTGATACTGTGAAGAGAAACTGTTCAGCATGGCACAGTATCTGCTTTTACTATAAAATTTGCTCTTTTAACAGCTTCTCTGAAAACCCCATGCCTCTGGAGTTGGGGGGTTCCAAGAAAATCTCCCTTTTATTTCCTTTTAAAGTAAATTTGGAGAGCTAACAGAAAATCAAACATCAATTAAACATAAACATCCTATGTTATAGGCAAAAAGCCTTGAGAAATGGTCCATAAGGATTCCAAATGTTCATGCAACTCGAGAATTTCACACTTGCCTGGCTTTACCACACTCATCAAAGCTTCATATTTCAGAGCCTGACCTGGGACCGGTTACTTGCTTCAGCAAGGTCAGATGGAAGCATCACACAGTGAGAGGGTGAGAGATTAGAAAATGCTAAAGAATACCATGATATAAAGCTATTCACACCTTCAAGTCATTTTCTGTAAAGCCTATTACATCTATTTGTCTATGCTGTATGGGTATACTAATACTACTTAAGTAATACTGAGAAGGGATGGAAATAGCAAACATTAAAGGGCAAAATTTTGAGGAGCTCAAATTTACAGAGTGAAGTAGATGCCTCATATAGTACCATAAACTTGTCAGGGGAATGGTGCATTATCCAATCTATGCCTTGATTGACAGCTTGACAGCCTTTCACTCATTAAAGAAACACTCTTTAAAAAGCATTTGTTAGCAATTATCACCAATCTTCCCATTAAGTCCATGAAAAAAAAAAAAAACCACAGTTGCAGTTTTAGTTTTTATCTAAATCAGGACAGTTGACTTTTTCTTTCTTACACAGGATTGGAAATGGAAGAGAAAGAGCAAAATGCTGTTACATCATTAAGAGAGAGACACTAAAGAGCAAAATGGGAAGAGAAATTACATTCCAATAAAAAATAAGGTGAAAGTAAAGCAATAAAAACACCCAGAAACTCTTTGCAACTCTAATTAAAAGTTTCTCCCAAGTAGCAGCATCAGGTTTGGACCAAGTCCCTACTAAATGCTGAGGAGAAAGTGAAAATGCTTCTTCAAGCAGAAGTTTATAACCAGTGTGAGCCACCAAGGTTTAAGGTTTCTCACATTACACACAATCTCGAGGTCTGTTGCACTGGTGATATCCAAAATCAGACTTGATCTCCCAAAAAGACAGAAGCCCTGGCTTTAACTGGAGATCATTATAACTAATCTTTCTCTTGGAAGGAAGCCGCCCTGCTGACTGGTGGCACATCCCACACTTCTCTGCCCCAAAAGTGGACAAAAATCCACTTACTGTTAGTCTGTTAAGAGACTTGCAAGTTACATTTCAGCTGGCAATGCTCTGTCATCAGCACTTAAATTATTTACCTCATGCCTTGTACTTCTTAAGTACTTGAAAAAGCCCTACATACTCTCCCTGTGCAATCCTGCCGCTGCTAAGAGCTGGTCCTCACAAAGACCAGGTAGTAAAAGCACAGATCTGGGATAGATATTGCCATTTCTGATAATTTTGATATTGTTATCTATAATATAATGAAAAATGAGGGACACGCTTGTGTCTCTAATAAAAGCCTTTCATCAGTAAGGCATTTCTTTTGCTTCCCAGGACCAGGACTTGACTCTCACCTCTGTTCCAGTGGAGGTTTCTTCCGTCTCACCCCAAGGAATAAACCCTCCATGGCACACAAGGCACACGGTTTGGCATGTGTTTCCCCAGAGTGGTCTTGAGGGTATGCATTATGCCATCTGCTTTAAGCTGAGCCCAATCATCAATACTCAGTTTTGGCATGACAGCTATTGGCAGTAACTACTTTTACTCATTGCCAACCCTTTCCTGATATCCAGTAGGACAGGGCTTGTTCCATCGAGCCACACGAGTGCAATTACAGACACCCACACATGGGATTTTTCTCATTTGTTTGCTTTTCTACTTCTCATCCTTCATTTACTGTCCTAAAAACGTCAGAACAGAGAGCAAGAACTTAAAAGGCAATCGCCACCTGCAACCATCATAGCAACATTAAACTCTTTTGGCAGCCAGGCCTCTCTCAACACGTGTTTACAGAGACTATATCCCTCATGCTGGGAAGATGCAATATATTCCCCAGCTTTAGGCTGCATCATTTCAAGCTCCTGCATCCAACATGGGAGCACCCAGAGATTTCCCAGAGCAGGCGATGGCTTAGGTGACAGCCATTGCCTTGGCATGGGAGCACTTTCCAGTAGCACACTAAGCTTTTATGTTTCCAACATGAAAACCCCACTAATGTTGCTTCCCCAAACCCACAGCACGGATGGTGCCTCTCAACCAGCCACCTCACTGACTGCACAGACAACTTCTGCATTAATGCTTCGGTCTCACCTGCCACTGGGGTTTCTGCCACATGGTTATTTTTGCCCTGAGGCACAAAGCATGAAGAGAAAGAAGTTTCACTACCAGGAAAGCAGGAGTTCAGTAAGTGCAGAGACAAATTTGTGTCCCATTGTTTTCCTACATGCTTCAAAATCTGGGATAGACACCCAAGCTCAGGGCTCATTTACCTGGGGCTCACCTTGTTCTCAGGAAAAGCTTCCTACTTCTTCAGCCTACAAAATCATTCCTTTGTATAAAACCCAAACATCCTCCAAAGCCCCTGAGAAATGCAGCAGATCTACTGCCTTTGGGGTCTTTACACTCAAGGCAGAAACAAGTTTAACAGATGCAAACTCAGGTTTCTATGGTAAAGGCAGGATTTGGTTGGAAAAAAAACCAACCCATGCAAGCATTCTGACATTTTACTCACATTTCATGAAGAGTTCAGTAACAACCCTTTTCAATCAGCCCTCATTCCTATGTCCTTCAGTTGTATCTTAAGAGCCTTTCTGTGAGTGGTGTGTAGAATATTAATGAAAAATCTCTTAAATGTATTTATTTATGTCACCCAAAACACCAAATGAGGCATTAAGCTTTGTTTTCATAATCCTGTAAAGCACCAAAAGCCTTCTGGAACAGACTGAGCCTCTTCAGCTCAGGACCAGATAATTCTGCACCTTTAGGAAAAGAAGAAAGAAGAAAACAAAGCCCAAAGCAAAAAGCTAAACACCTGAAAGTGCTTTTCAAAAGCAATTACCATAATCCCTCCTGTTACCTAGTGGGAAGCAGTGGCACACAGAGGTTAAATAACTTCTCAAAGGTGGCTCAGCAAGCAGCACAGCCTGGATTAGAGCCACTGTGCCTCCTGACTTTCAGCCCCATGCTCAGCCCAGCGCCTTAAATAGCTGCAGAGCAAGTAATTAGCTCTGTCCTCTTGTGTGTACACCTAAATCAGGGAAAGGCAAAGCTGGAGTTGAGCTGAATGACAGGAGATTGTCTGTGGAGAAACCCAGGAGAGAAATCTGAAGTTTTAACAACTATCACCTAAACAACCTACAGGACAGCAGAGGGGAAAGCTGCTGCACAGATTTTACTGACAACAGTTTGGGAAGCGTGAATTACTCACTCCCAGCAGAGGATGTCACAATAAAAGGTTTCTAGGGGCTATCACCAGGATCATTTTTGTGGCGTTATTCATTCCAGTTTTTATCTGTTGGCACTCCTTTGTCAACAAGGCTCTCTCCATCCTCCTTTTCTGAAGCAGCTTAACTTCTATGAAAACAACACAACTTTTGCCAAGGGAGAGGTTTAGTGATGTTGCACAGTTTTATTTATGCTCTTGTCTTGCATTATGGTGTATTTCCACAGTGATGTCTCACAGCTGTGTTTTTCCTCCATCAGTGGTGACTCTATTTCTACTTCCACTATCCCCTTGCCTACAGTTGTAGCATCTCTTTGACTTCTTCAGCTGCCTCCAGCAGGGAACAATACATCTAAAACATAGTCAGGAAAAAAAAAGGAAAATCTCTGTTGCTATTTTCAACATCCAACTTCTTTGGCTTAACCTATTTTTGGAAGAGCATCTTTGTTCAGCAAAATCAAAGCTCCCACACCTATGAGCCCGGAGTGGCACGTCCTGCTGCGGGCAGAACCGCTTGCTAGCGGCAAACTCTAACGACAGAGCCAGCGCCCAGAGCCAAGCCAGGACAGACAGCCCGCAAGGAAAATGACAGGAGATGGGATTTCACTTTTGCTCTCCATCACTGTGTGCCCCTGAGCAAGACACATCACTCCTCTCCTGCACGCTTTGGCTCTCCTCACCTCAGCACTCTGCACAAACAGGATGGGTGCACCTTAGGCTGTAAGCTCCCCACAGTGAAAACATCTCTTACAATGTGTCCTCACAGCCTCCAACCCTATTAGGACCCCAATTTTGGTGCTTCCTGAGATATAAATGTTAATTGGCATCTATAGCTCGTATTTTAATACAATATTTGCTTATAAGAAAGGTCAGAAATAGAAAACAACAGTCCAGTATATAAAAGAAGAGATGAACTTGATTCACATATTTGTTGTCTTGGATAATTGTAAAAGATAAACAGGTATTGTCTGCTCTGAAACATTAATTACCTTTGAACTTCCACTAGATGTACCTTCCAAAACCATCAGCACTCTTACACAGCCCAGAAAACAAAAGAAACATGCAAATATAGATGACTTCATTTGTCGTGGCTGGCTCTGCACGATCACAGAATCTCAAGGGCTGCAAGGGACCTCAAAAGATCATCCAGTCCAATCCTCCTGCCAGAGCAGGACCATCTAGAGTAGGTCACACAGGAACTCATCCAGCATCAGGAGCACACACTTCTCATGCCACTGCTCTCACAGGTACTACTTGCAAAGGGATAATCCTTGAACTTTTCAGCCACAAGACTTGGCTCAAGGCTATAATTTTGTGCCAGGGTTGCCAAGACTGCTACGTTCAACAGGTATGGCTGAACCATACAAGAGCCAAACACTGTGACAGGTCTTAGCCCTGAAACCCCCAGCCACAGCCCTGTCTTCTGAGAAGTTTCTCTCAATGAAATTCCAAATCCCAACACTGAGCCTCACTGGGCTTGTTGATAGGCAAGGCTGAAACGCCAGCACTAACAGCAAATCCTCAGTGAATCTCTAGCGACTAATGGATTAAAGACCAAATTAGAGCTACCTGAACATTAAATATCATCAGAGAGCACTGAAATCTGCTCTAAAGGATGGCAAGGGGGGGGTGAGTGTTGCCTTTTAAACTGCCTCATAACTGGGCTTTTGTACATGGTTGTTAATGCTTTTGAAACATTCCAGTTTTCAGCGCTTTTCCTCTGATAATGAAGTCAGTGCAGTTGTGCTGTGCATCAGGCAGCGCACAGACTCACCTCATCAGCACCCACAGATGAACTTAATGTGGGAAGCTGTCTCAAAAAAATTAATCAAGCTTTCCATCTAGAGACACTTGGTAGGGGCTTCATAGGGTAAGAGAGAAAGCTGTATCACACACCAGAGAAGCTACAGTGAATGATGCCATATGTAACTATTGGTGGTACCATCCATTTAGTGAGCAAATAGCTGCATAAAAGACCTTTCACGCTTCAAATTGCTACGGAAAGAAGATGGTTTGTAAATGTTTAATAGATTAGAATTAATGGAAAAAATAATCAGAGTACAGTTGGAAGATGCTAATAAGTGTATGTCATAGAATCATAGAATGGCAGGGTTAGAAGGGACCTCTAGAGATCATCAAGTTCAACCCTCCCACAGAAGCAGGTTCACCTACATCAGGTGGCATAGGAACATGTCCAGGTGGGTCTTGAAGACCTCCAAGGAGGAAGACTCCAGAACCCCCCGCACAGCCTGCTCCACTGCTCCCTCACCCTCACAGTAAAATATTTTTTTCTTATATATAAATGGAATTTTTGGTGTTGCAGCTTTATCCCATTACCCCTTGTCATGTTGCTAGCATGTTCTCAAAGTGTGAGGGATGTCAACCATGTGATGTTTCCATTGCTATGCTTCTAGTTTTACCTGGCTGCAGTCAGCAACCATACCATCCTGACAGCAGAAGATTCACTCAGCTTTCACCAAAACCTAGGGAAATGCGGCCAAACCCTGCAGTAGATCTAAGTGACCAACATCGAGAAGTAAAGCACAGCCAGCCCCAGAAATGCCTCCAGGATGGCCAAACAGCACGAGTCAAGAGACACTAATGCCAGGAGCAGGATATCCCGAGGGGGTATTTTAGCAAGAGGATTTGGTTTGAGGTTGATGTGTATTTCAGAAACTCTTCAGCTCTTGGTACCCAGAAACACCTGTTAGCACTTTCAACACATGCCACGCAGAACTGTGTGGCGTTCTCACAAAGTAAACCAGTAAAACTAAAGTGAATGTATGTATTTTGAACAAGTAGATGCCAAACACTTCAGATTCTTAATTGGAACAACTTCAAAGCAATAATGGGATTTAAGTGTCAACTGTGAGGGTGATCAGAGAGGAGGAGCAGAGATGGAGACACTCTTCTACTCCGTTTTTCCTCTTTTCTTCCCTGTCTCCCCGAAACAGCACAGTACCCCTGACAGATCTGTGCCAGCGTCACCTCTTGGGCTGCAGCCACATTAGCTGGAGCCCTCCTTGAACTCAAGCTTTAAATCCAAATTACATGCCCTGGCTGATGTGAAAAAGCACAGTTTGCCTCCTCTATTTCAGTACTGAATCTGGAGTCAGGGGCGATGTTGATGACATAAGGCAAAACTCCTAATTGTTAACTCCATGAGGAGTTTATCTCAAATGACTGACAGCAGGAATTGACAGGAGTGAGCAAGAAACTTGCTTGTTATACATTTTCCTTTTAAAATCAGCCATTGCGATGCTGAGATTTCACAGAAGCCAAATACTCACCTTCTGTGAGTAGTCTGGATTGAAGAAAATATCCAGAAGAAAAAGGAATGCCACTGGGAAGCAAACATGGAAAAGCCAAAGTAACAAGGGCAACAAGAGAGCAATGGGATTTACTACGGTCTGGCTCTGCAGAGGGTTGCCAAGGGGATTTGCTGATGGCTTGTAACGGGCTTTGCCACAACACAAGTGTCATGGTCTCCTCTGTGTCACAGCTTCTCTGCGTGGAAGCGACTACTCTGAGCCTCTCTGTGAAGTACAGCTCAACAGCCACTGCAGCTGAATGCCAGGCACACACACTGGTTAGTCCTCGCTTCCCCAGAATCAGGTTAAAAACTGTAAAATTGAGTAATGGCACTTGAAGCTTCTGCACAAAGGGGAGGCAAGACTGGCAAACTGGTCTAAAACCTTCTGATGAAAATTACTCTCTGCTAGAAAGTGCAGTTTCACCTGGATCAAACCCTTTTGTAGAAAGGTTTGAAGCAGGAGAAAAGTTCAGCTTCAGCCCTTTCAACATGAGTGAATCTTTCCCTCGATCCAAACCGCGTTTTTTCACTCAGTTTATCCCCAATTAATACATTTGATAGCCCAAAAACATAATTCCCCACCAAACAAAGACCTTCCACCAACCTGAAACAAGCCACAACTAAAAAGCACAGGATCAGCCACAAAGCCAACTGCAAGCAGTAACTCTCCAAGCTTCACCCAGCACGGCAGCAGCTCTGGAACAGGTGCCCTGCTCCATGCTGCCTGGGGTCTCACCATCCCCACCTGCACCCTGGGAGAGCAGATAGACGCTCAGCATCCAGCAATCAATGAGTTAGTAACCACTGTGCAGCACAAACAGCAACACTTTCAGCTGGAAGAAATAAGCAGTGCAAAGGGCCATTTTGTGAACATTGAATTGAATCAGAAAAGCTTCTATAGCTTCTGCTAAACCTCGCTCCCGGGGATGTGTGGGCAGACAGGGAGCCCCGCAAGCAACACTGAACCCACTCTCTGTGTCAGAAACATCAGCCTCAGGAGATAGCCACAGCAATTCCCCAACGCCTCCAGACGCATCCTCCACACAACAAGAGGTCTGTCCCCAAGAGCAGCAACGATGCTCACGGCCATCACCACTGGCTCTGGCACAGGGCAGGGGAGCAGGGGTCCCTACTTTAGCCCTAAGCAGCGTCACAGTACAATAAAGGCAATAAATTAGGAGGGATGATACCCTAAGCGCTATCTGGGCAGCAGGGACCACAAAGACCTCTCTCTACACAGGTACCAACTCCGTTCAGTCATTCATTTTACAAATGTTAAGGCATATTAAAAAACAAAGGTATCTAAAATGAAGGGCAGGGCTAGGAGCAGGGTGGTCTCACTGCTGGCCCCTCTCGAGCTGGTGGCAATTTCATCCTTGAGGGCAATGACAACCCATTTGGTCCCAACGCCGAGGATGTAGGAAGAAGGCAATTTCCCCATTGTTTCTTTACGTTCCCAGAGGGCTGGTGTGTAACAAAGAGGAAGAAAGGCAGCCTCTGCACGCTGCCGGTGGACTGGTGAGAAACTGCCCGCGTGCAATCGATGCCAAGCAAAAAGCCAGAGGCTCCTGCGCTACCCCAAGCACGGCAATCACCGCGCACCTCAGTTTCTTTAGCTACGGTAATCGGAGGCGAAAGGACACGGAACGAAGAGCAGAGCCAACTCCTGGGGTTTCTAACCTTTCATACGCAAGGAAAAAAAAAAAAAACCAGAGCGAGCAGAGGTAGACAGAGGGATGCACCGAGCATCATCTGCAGGAGCGGCTGTGCGGCTCCCTGGGTACCTGCCTTCTGGGCCAGACCCAAAAAGCGCACGATATTCACCGAAAGTTCACAACAACTTCTTCGGGGAAATAAAACCTGACAAAAAGCAAGACGCTTTCTTAAAACGTAAAAAAAAACCAAAAAAAAAAAACAACCAAACAAACCAAAAAGCCAAACCAAGCACCAGACCTCAGCGTTATCGTGGGAAATCCCGGCAAGGCACCGCAAGCGGCACCGCTACAACCACCGTCGGGCTACAAAGAGCCCGAGGAGCGGAGCCCGGGATGCGGCCGCAGCAGCCGCCCTCGGCAGCCCCGCGGCTCTGCCCGCGCCGCACAGGTGGGGACGGCGATGCCCGCGCCGTGCCTTTGTCTGCCGACCCTGCCCGAGGCGGCCACGGGCTGCCGGGACGGGCGGGCGGCAGCGCTGGGAGGCTCCGACCGCGCTCAGGGGCAACGTCGCGCCCGCCTCTCCACAAGCCTACGCGGAGCCCCCGCGCCGTTCCACCGGCCCTACCTCGGCGGCCGCCGCCGTCACGCCGCCTCCAGCGCCATGTTCCCGTGCCGGCTACATCCGGGCCGCGGCCGCCGCGCGGCTCCGCTCCGCTCCGCTCCGTTCGGCACGGCCCCGCAAGGTGCCGCCGCTGCTGCCGAGCTGAGCTGAGCTGAG